>JACAVU010000009.1:37894700-38494700 GCA_014183005.1 Castanea mollissima | reverse complement strand
GAATTGTAAAGATCATGGTGGCGATCACCCAGATCCTCATAGAGTGTCCTGCTGTTGATGCATAACTGTGTTGTAGTTTGATTGGGATCTTCAATGTCTTGATAACAATCGCTCTTCCCTTCATGAATGGATTCAAGCTTCTTGGACATTTCATCCTCTCCTTCCAATAAATAAAAGTTCACAAACAAGACAACAAGAAAAAATTCTATTACTCAAAACTAATTATAAAAATATTGAAAGAAACCTAAAAAAGGAAAAGTGACATGGTATGATTTAAAATTTTGAGTTTGGGCTGATTTTGCTGTGAGTGTTAACAGGTAATGGCGTAATGCTAAGGTACAACTAGCACAATACTTTAGAAGTTAACATTTTTTTTTACAAAATTTATAATAAAAAAAGTAGAAGATGATGACTTGTAAAGTAGTAAGAAGAGAGATGATCACTTACTAGCAAAGAAGTCCAAAATTTCCCTTTGACTTGAATCCTCAGAATCAGCCATAAATTCTCCGACTCTATGAATCCACTTTGGCTGTGGTTCCTCATGAGAGTAGCATTCTACACTAGGTCCAGCCCCATCATCCACATCACGGCTTTGCTTATTTCTGCTACTTTCTATGGCTGAATCGTCGATATCATAATGGATTATATCTAAATTTTCATAGGGTATCCTGTTGCTGTTGATTCCTTGTGCCATAGTTTGATTGGGATCTTCAATGCCTTGCTTGTATACCAAATGAACCCCAATTTTCTCCACATCCACTCTCTCGGCAAATATTTTAATATTGAGTTGACTGAATCCATTGCCATCAATGCTACTACATATTTCGCTCGAATTGGAGACAAAGTGGTGAGAGGACAAATAGAGCAGCCAAAGGTGAGGTGATTCAAATTTACCATATTTTGTCGTAAAATAATAAGATTGTAAGAAATATGCAATTTCAAATCCATTGACATGAAAAGAACATGAAAGTCGCCAATCTCTAAGATATTGATGTGACCCATTGGGTACAAAAACAACACACAATGCAATTCCCATCAACTTATCACACTCACAAAAAGACATTCGTATGTTATAATCCTGATATTCATGGCTAAACCATTTTGGAATTTCACCTCGAGGAATAATAATATCTAGTAGTCCCTGAAATATACAAGGCATAATGTTAGGAACTCAGAGAGAGAGAGAGAGAGAGAGAGATACTTGAAGCATGTTACTGCCGCTTTGAATATAGTTAATCAATTTGAAGCAGTTGAAACATTGGAAATTCAAATGGGAGTGATCTGACTTGAAAGGATAAAATTGCAGTTCCGGCAATCTCTCCAATGAGATACAGTCGTTTGCAATTACAGAAAAAAAGTTGACGGAACATTTTCCAATGATTGAAGCCTCTTGCAACCCTCCAAATTGAGTCTTCGAAGATTAGAGAGTTGAAACATGCTTTTAGGAAGGGAAACAAAATTATTTCCACTTAGATTTAAGCATTCTAAAGAGGGCAAGCAGCCAATGTCATTGGGAATTGATGAAAGATTGCAGTCACTAAGATGCAAATATGTTAAAGAATGTAGACTTGATAAGCAAGGCAATAATAAGACCATCTGAACAGCACTTCTTGGCAGAGAATTATATAAAAATGAAGGCAATAATATTCTTTCCGTAGCAGGACTTGTTGGCAGAAAGAATAATGAAATCCATAATGGGCCCATCGACTCAAGACTTGCTGGGTGGGTATAAAATTCAGATAACTTCCATCCACGGATATGTAGCCGTTTGAGACTTTTAAGGAGAACAATGGAAAAAGGAACCTCTTTAATGGCTGTCCAACACAAATTAAGCTGCTCCAAACCTTTCATATTTCCTATAGTCTCTGGCAAGTTGTCAAATTTTAAGCATCCAAAAAGATCAAGAGAATTAAGCAACTTCAAACTACAAATGGTGCTAGGAAGGCGCACAAGATTCATGCAATATCTTAGAGTCAATGCAGTAAGGCTAGTCAAACATTCAATTGATGAAGGTATCTCTTCTATAGATGTTATACTCAAATCAAGCATCTCTAGACCTTCAAATAGCCACAAGTTCTCCAACAAGTTTTTTAATCCAAACTATGTAGAAAGATCAAGAGCACCACACAACTTCAAACCACACAACTTCAAAACACGAGTGGTGTTAGGAAGACACTCAAGTTCATAGCAACAAAGTATAGTCAATGAAGTAAGACTTGCCAAACATTCAATTGATGAGGGCAACTCTTTAATAGCTGTTCTACTCAAATCAAGCTTCTTCAAACTTTCGACATCCCCTAGATTCTTTGGCAAGTTGTCAAATTTTGAGCATCCAGAAAGATCCAGAGATTCAAGCAATTTCAAACTACAAATGGTGCTAGGAAGACGCACAAATTTTTTACGATTTTTGAGAGTTAATAAAGTAAGACTTGTCAAACATTCAATTGACGAAAGTAGCTCTTTTATAGCTGGTCTACTCAAATCAAGCATCTTTAGACCATCGATTATCCATGGATTCTCTGGCAAGTTTTTAAAATTTGAAAATCCAGATAGATTAAGAGCACCATGGAACTTAAAACCACTGCTAGTGTTAGGAAGACACACAAGTTTATAACATTCAAGTAGAGTCAATGAAGTAAGGCTTATCAAACGTTCAATTGAAGAAGGCAACTCTTTTATAGCTGTTCCATTCAAATCAAGCTTATTCAAACTTTTGACATTCCCTATATTCTCTGGCAAGTTGTCAAAATTTGAGCACCTAGAAAGATCAAGACATTTAAGCGATTTCAAACTACAAATGGTGCTAGGAAGACACACAAATTTATAGCATTCAAGTAGAGTCAATGAAGTAAGGCTTGTCAAACGTTCAATGGAAGAAGGCAGCTCATTTATAGCTGTTCCACTCAAATCAAGCTTATTCAAACTTTTGACATTCCCTATATTCTCTGGCAAGTTGTCAAAATTTGAGCACCTAGAAAAATCAAGACATTTAAGCGATTTCAAATTACAAATGGCGCTAGGAAGACGACTTAGATTGCTGCAAAATGAGAGACTAAGAAGAACAAGCTTTTTAAGAAGTCCAATGGATTGGTGAAGCTCGCGTAACTTTTCACAATATTTAAGAACTAATTTCTCAAGATTTGGGACTCCAGTAAAGTCTGGGGTTATAATCATGTGATGGGAACTGCTCAAATCAATGAACTTCAACTTGTCAAAATTCTGTTAAAAGAAAAAAAAAATGTTAGAACAATGGCGTAAATGCACTTTTAGTCCCTACATTTTTTGTGTTTTTTCATTTTAGTCCCTACATTTTAATTTTACCACTTTTAGTCCCTACTCTAATTAACGTGTTCCATTTTGGTCCTTTTCGTCAGTCAACCGACGAATATTGCTGAGGTGGCAGCCAGAGGAATTAAAATATTATAAAAAATGTCACATCACCCTGACACGTCAACATATAAATTTAAAAAATTAATTTATTAATTTTAACTAAATAACAAAATTAAAAACTAAAATCCACATTAATTAAAATTGTTCTTCATGTTCTACGTATTGTTTTTTATTTTAAAACTTGTTCATCGTCTTCTTCCCAAATCAAACCCAGCAACTAAGAACTCAAACCCATCACAAGCACACAAACCCAGCCACCCAACAACTCATACCCAGATCACTCAGACATAAATGAAAACAAGAAACCAGATTAAACCCAGATCAAGAAACCCACGCCAACCCAGATTAAACCCATAAACCCAGTTAACAAACCCATAAATGAAAACAAGAAACCAGATTAAACCCATAAATCCAGTTAACAAACCAACACAGATTAAACCCAGATCAAGAAACCAATCACAACAAACCCTGATCAACACAATAAAACCTAGATCCCACAACCAATGACCGACACAATCAAGCCACCACCACCCCACCGATCAGTCAACAAACCCATGCCAAGACGGTGATCGAGGTCGGCAAGCTCCATTGTGGCCAAGATTGGGATGAAGGCCAAGACCGGCGAGTTCCATTGTGGCCGAGACCAGGACGGACCACCGTTGGCCCCCTTCCTCTAGATCTGCTCCAAACCGCCGACCCCCTTCCTCAAATCTACTCCGAACCTTATCTCATCTCATTCTCTCCCTCTCTCTCTTTCTCTCTCTCTAAACTCTTTTTTTTTTTTGGTGGAGCTCCCTCTAAAATCAGATCATGATTTTAGAGGAAGCTCACTTTTTTTTTTTTTTTTCCGCTCTGACCCATCTACCTTCCACCTCTTGCAAATTGGTGCTTCTTCACATAACCTAAGCGGAGCCGACGATGATGTTGTTAATCGGAATGAAGATGAGCTTCACGAAGAAGCCGACGAATCCCATCACCACGAATCCGATCGCTGTACGGAATGCCACTTTCGTGAATTCTTTGTGATCGGGCTTGTGGCAGCGCTTGATGAGGCGAACGCTATCCTTGGCGAACTCTCTGAGAGGATCAACAATTGAGTCAATGGCGTCCATTTCTCCGATTCTATGTGTGTGTGAGAGAGAGAGAGAGAGAGAGAGAGCTAGATCTGAAAACACTTAAATTTTGTTTGGGGTGGTTGTTTTTGTTTGGGTTGGTTGTGATGAGAGTATAAAGATTGAGTTAGTGATTTTTTTTAATTTTTTTTTAATTGTATCTATTTTAGTTTTTAATTTTGTTATTTAGTTAAAATTAATAAATTAATTTTTTAAATTTATATGCTGACGTGTCAGGGTGATGTGGCATTTTTTATAATATTTTAATTCCTCCGGCTGCCACCTCAGCAATTTTCATCGATTGACGGAAAGGACCAAAATAGAACGTGTTAATTGGATTAGGGACTAAACGTGGTAAAATTAAAATGTAGGGACTAAAATGGAAAAACGCCAAAATGTAGGGACTAAAAGTGCATTTACACCTAGAACAATTAGCTTCCTAGTGTCTGTATATTAAAATTTAAAAGCAAACTCGTATGAGGATACTTAATAACACACTTACCTTTATTCCTATTGAAAGTTGTTCAATATTGCCCATTTGCAAACAAAGTTGCACAAGCTCATCTGGTTGGAAACTTGATGGCAAAGATTTTGAAGGATATGAACGCCAATCAAGAATTCTTAAATCATTAGGAAAATGTTTTGGGCCATGTTGAAGGCAACATTACGAATTCTAAGAAATTTAAGATTGTCCATCTTCGAAAAGGCCTCAAGGTTCCAATGTGCCTCTTTTTCAGCTTGATAAATAACTGAAAAATCGATGGCTTGAACTGCACTTGTTCCCTAATAATTGAGAAGGAATTGGTGAATTGCAAAATATATTATTAGCATACCAATTCAAATTTCAAATTTGTTGAACAAGAAGATAGGGAATGAGCTCAAATTCTCTAAAAAAAACCTCTTACCTTATTTCTTTTCAACACCTTGTCAATGTCCTCATAATGGCATAGTCTACAACGCTTCCCAAGATCATTAGGGCACTCACGAAAAACTTTGTTCCTACCCATTTTTACAAGTAAATCATGCATCCACACTATATCCTCATCCATAATTTTCAGGAGAGATTTATCAATGAGACTCTAATCCAATATCAAGGTCTAGGCCAAGAATATTGAGCATTTGTACTATATCATCTTTCTTCTCACGGTTAAAGATGCATGCAATATATAGGAATATTTCCTTCTCTAAATATTGGAGTCGATCAAAACTTATTTGAAGTACTTTGACAATATTTTCATCAGGAAATTTTTTGAACCTCTCTACCGCACTTTGCTAGGCAACAGTACTTTTTCGAAACAAAAAGGAACCCAAAACCCGAAGAGCTAAAGGAAGACCACCAACATAATTTAAAAAATCTTTGGATAGTTTTAAATAATCATCTGGGGCATACTCTTGTTTAAAAGCATTCAAACAAAATAGATGAAGAGCATGTCGACCATTCAATCCTTTAACTTCATATATTTGATCTACTTCGTGTTTATTCAACACATGCTCATCTCTTGTTGTTATGATAATTCTATTGCCAGGACCAAACCAATCATGCTTCCTAGCTAACTTATTTAACTGGTCTGATTCATGTATGTCATCAAGAACAAGTAGAATCTTTTTTTTATGAAATCTCTTTTTGATCACAAGAACTCCATCATCAGTATTACTTTCAAATCTGTTTCCATCAAAACGTCAGAAACGAATTTCTGTTGTAGGAAAACTAAACCATATTTTTCAGAAAGTTCCCTAACATCTGCAATAAAACTACAAGCTTCAAATTCTTTCATAAACATACGATAAACAACTTTAGCAAGAGTTGTCTTATCCATTCCCCCCATTGCCCAAATCCCTATAAAGTGAACATCGTCTGACCCTACATCTAAACGTGACTCCAACTTCAACACTCGAGAGTCTAATCCTACTAGGCCGATATTACTCTAACAATGCTTCTGATAACTTGTGACAAGGGCCTGCAATGAAGAGAGAACATGGTAGATATTTGGTGTTCAATTCTGCTTGCTTAAACAAAACCACGTAAATCAATTGGCTCAAGATAAAACTTATAGAAATACAAACAAGAATGTAGATCTGCTTAAGATTCAAAATGACGTTATATATAATGAAGTGGGTCATCTGAATATTAAAAAGAAATAAATGCAGCAAATAAAAATTACCTATTTATTACAGGCCATCCAACGATTTCGCCAACTTGACTCAAAGCAACTCTCCACATTTTCACCCGGTCCTCATTGAAATTTTGTTCATGTTTGATAAAGTCATGTTCGAAAGTTCGTTCTTGTTTCTGTACATCGGATGACTCCACATCATAAAAAACAGGCCAAATTTTCTCTTTCTTGCACTGAACGAGCTTCACAAGTTCATTTAAACACCAAGTCGAAGATGCATTGTTTTTTGAGAAGATGACAATAGCATATCTCGATTTTTCTATTGCATTCGAAAGCTCTGGCGAAATAGTTTTTCCTTTCTCAAGTTTCTCATCGTCCTTAAAGGCGATAATGCCCTCCCCTTTGAAGGCATCGCATAGAAGGTCTGCAAATGTGTTGCGGGTGTCGTCGCCTGTGAAGCTGATGAAGACACCATACTTCCATCTGCCAGTAGAAGATGAGGAAGAAGAACTTAGGAAAGATGACAAAGCAGTTTCCATGTCAATTAAAGCCATTAGAAACAATGGATCTGCATGCAAAATTTAAAAAACCAAAAACAAAAATTAATTAATTAGAATTAGTTTAGAACTAAAGAAAGATTAAAAAGAAAATAAATTAAAGGAAGAAGAAAATACTTGATCCCCAAAACTTCTGGGTGAGGAGCTCCTTTTGGGAAATTTACAAGAAACTTCCGGTGCTTTTTTATTAATATTATTATTTTATTTGTTTCTGAGTGCTTCTGCTTCCACTCCAAACTTCCTAGTGAGGAGCAAAAGTTGCTCTTTTTTTCTTTTCTTTTTTTAATTTTTTGGCCGCGTTTTCAAAAGTAGCGTTAAAAGTTGTGCGTGAGCAATGAAACTTCTGTTTTTATTATTTTATTTTTATCACCTACTTTCGTGCCTGTTTAGATAATTTTTTTCTCGATTTATTTTATTATTTAATTTATTTTTCTACTATTTATAAATCTCATTACATTTTTAGATACTATTTATGAATCCTATTATACTATTTCAGTTTATTTTTACTTTTATTTACCGTAATTTCAATAAAAAATTTTCAATTTCAACAATATAAACGGATCTCAAACATTCTCCTCACCCGGTGTGTAGTTTTTACTTTTTTAAAAAAAATTCAAAAAATTCAAGCATCGCAACGAGGTAGACAAGTATAAAGTTTCCATTGACTAGCGAAGTCCTGTTTATATTGCTTTATTTTTTTCACCAGCTACAAAGATCATTTTACACTGCTTTTTAATCCAAGTAAAGAGTTTATTTGCATATTTATTAAAATATTAATTATTAAATCAAAATAAGAAAAATCATGCAATGGTGAGATTTAAAATTTGAAATTTCATTTTTTTTACTAAAAAATTTCATTTTTAATTTCAACATTAGAATAAATTAACAATTTTTAACCTTTTAACTTTTCTCTTTTACATTAATTAAAAGTGTAATTGCATAGTTCCAGTGCTCATATATATATATATGTATTGTGCATGTGCTTGGTAATACCACAACATATTTGCTTGACTAATCTAATAACGGTCTGTTTAGATATCGCTTATTTTGTTAAAAACTGAAAATTTATTACTGAAAACATTGTAACAAAATAATTTTTAGGCTATGGATAGTGTCGTGGGACTCAGGATGTACCACTTTATCTGTGTTTTTTACAAGTGTGGCTAGGTCATAAAACAGTGCCGTAGGATCCAGCCAAAAACACAAAATGCAAAATAATTCCTAGGTAAACGCACGCTAAATACTGTCAACTCAAGAAAAGTATCATAAATATTGGTAGTCTTAATGTATATATGTATAAAGTTCTCTTTTGGAGACTTGAATTCTAGTCTCTTTATCATCAAACTAAAACACCAATTAACCACCGCTTCCCCTTGGTGCAGTGGTCACTCTATAAGTATAAATGCTTGTGGAGTGTGAGGGGTAAGGGTCGGGGTTCAAGTCTCTAGGAGAGAGCTTCACACACATATACACTTAGATTATGCTAGAGTATAAATTCTATCTTGTTTAAAAAAAAAACACCAATTACACCAATTAGTTTTTAATATAAATAGAGATTGAATTTCAAATCTCTTATATAGCAATTAGAGACTTTACCAGTTGAACTAACTGGAACCCATCTAAATCAGAATTTTTTTTTTTTTGGAAAACTAAATCATAAATTCTTTGAACTTTACATTGCAAACTATTAAAATTTTAAACAATCATCTTAAATTTAATTGAGAACGTACTTTTTTAAAATTCAATTTATTTTTAAAAGTTTTTATTTTTAGTGAGAATCTATTTTTTTATTGTCAATAAGGCACAATTTGCAAGCATTGTTAAAAACGTAAAAATTATGGTTATTAACTTTAATACATTGACAGTGGGGTGGCAATTTCACATGTTCCCCTAACTATGTGGCTAGGATCATCCCAAATATTTAGGTTATTAAGTGGCTAGGATCATCCCAAGAGAAGAAAATTTAGTTTAGCTCAATTGAAATATTATGACTAAATTTTTTTTACCTTTTATGTTTGGGTAATGTTGATTTTTTTCTCTAAAATTTCAAAATTTAATCTTCACCTCTAATGTTATGTCACTTTGATTTGAGCTCTACCGTCTATTTTTGTTCAAGTGGTGGTTACTAGGTGCCACATAAGCAAGTTACCCATAATAGTCGGTCCAATTAAATTATGTCATGTCAGTTAAATAGCCCAAAAATTTGTAAATAAATTATCTAAAACCTAAATAGGCTCAATTGAAAATTATTCTAATTGCACTTAAAGTTTTTTATTTAGATTTTTATCAAAATAATTTTACTAAAAAGTTATAAAACACTAAAACTAAAACAACTTACTCTTTCTATTTTTTCCTAAATAATAAAACATTTTACTCTTTTTTGTAGCGGAAAATAAAGACATCCACTTTTATTTTTCGGCAAATTACAACTTACCCACCTATGCTTTAATTGAAATTTAAGTTGCTTAACTGTCGTATAAAATTTGACACTTTACCTACCTGAGGTTAACTCAATTAGAATTTTGTAACCGACTTCTATTAAAAACATGGCTAAATATGTAATATTGCTCCAGTTTTATGTCTCTCTCCTTCAAAAATACAAAAAACATAAAAATACAATATTAAATAAAATAATAAAATAACACAATGGAACAATTGCATCATCATATTTCAAATCACAAGTAGACAACTTAAATTTTGATTAAATCTCAAATGAGTAAAGTATCAAATTACAAACCATAAGTAAGTAAATTAAATTTCAGTTAAACCACGTGTGACTATGTTATTATTTACCCTTTATCTTAAATAATAATAAAAAAAGGTCCACTTTTGGTTCATAATTTCACTTTAAAGTGGGCCTCGATGTCCAAAGCTTAATTAAACTCCTAACTTTATATTTATTTGGATCTTCGTTAAACCCCCAAATTAATGAAAGCTGTTTGCAAAACATTCACATTCCTTAATAGGATAATAGCAGAAAGCTTAACCCTTATAAATTATAGATTGTATCAAATCAGACCATACAAAAGCTTAATAAATAAAATTAAATCATACTAAAAGTGTTATTCCAAAACCATGGAAATGGATACAATATGTCCCCTCTGCTACCAAATATTATAAAATGACAAAATTTAGTTACAAAATTGTTTATAACATAAAGTTACAACCTTGTTCAATAAAATAAATATTACTGCATATTTTGAAAATCTAATTGTTGAATTGCATGTTTTTATGCTCTTAATGCTTATGTCAAATTTTATGTCAATTGGATTTTATTTGCTATATGATTCATAAGCTTATATTTTATGCATAATGTTAACCTACAAAAATTTACAATTTAAACAATTTATTGATGACATAGGTATAAATATTTAATTTTCTAGAAATTTTGTAAACATGGACGATATAAGAAGAATATGTAATTCAATTGTGGATTTGTCAAATTCACCTCCAATAAAAAGATATTGAGTAAAGTTATAGTCTTAAGTTACAACCAATTTCAAAGCTAAACTTTGTCCATTATAATATTCAAGTTGCACAATAAAAAGTAATAACCAATCCCAGACACATTTATAAGTCAAATAATTACGCATAGGATGGTTCAGTGGCGGCTCCAAGAAATTTTTTTGTTCGGATGATCACTATGAAACTTAAATTATATAAAATTTAATTGAAAAAAACTTGAATATATCAATATAAAAAAATATGCATACAAATACATAGAGTTTTATAATTTCATTCTACATGTTTTTATATTTTGAATTCGTTATATAATAGTTTTATTATCAATGTTACAAGCTACGTCTCTTAAATATACATAACTAAGCAATCATTCATCCGCTATTGTATTTATAGCATTACTCAATTAAGATGAAAACTCAACTCAACTTTAATTTTTGTTACTGCATTATTTGTTGTACGCATATCAATATTTGTTCGTGTAAATAGTGTTACTTTAATAGTTACTCCTCCACTCCCACACATGCCCCACTCAAGAGACAATTAGACAATAAATCAATAGTAAATATACAAGTAGCACTCACATAGGATAACGCAAAATGGTATAAAAAGGTTTTTTTTACATTTAACCCCAAAATTCACATTAGTCAAACTTGTGTTAAAAAAAGAAAAAGAAAAAGAGCTACATTGTTACTATTGCTATATAAATTGATAAAGAACTAATAAATGAAAAATTTGTGTAATATTTTAATAAGATGTAGTATAAAATAAATAAGGTAAATTCTATTAACATATTTTGAGATTTGTGCTAATACTAATTAGGTTTAAGACTTTTTAAAACTAACCAATTTGGTTCTTAAAGCCAACTTAATCCCTAAACAGTTAATTATTTTTTCTCAATTGTTTTAGGGATTAAGTTAGCTTTAGTGACCAAAATGGTTAGCTTTCAAGAGTATTGGACTTGATATGGGGTATTTTACAATTTGATTATGTAAAATCAGTAATTTGTTTAGTCACTTCATTTACGTGGGCAGGGCCATACAATAGCAAGAGTGAAAAATAAAACACAAAAAAAAAAAATAATCAAAGAAGACAAAGCACAGGAACTGAGCATTGAGACGGGGATTGAGGTTTGAAGAAGAAGCCAATCAACTATTCGTCTAAAGGTTTTTCTCAGGGTGGTCAATTTTTATTTTTTTTTTTCCAGGATGGTAACCATTTTCTTTAAGGTATGCTGATCATAAAATTTTGAATATATTATTGCTGAAAACTGAAAATACTGTAGCAAAATAATTTTTAAATAGGTAAAAGATACTGTTTATACCAAAAGTTACTGTTCATTGGCCTAAAATCACTGTTCATGATCAATGAACAGTAACAAACACGCTTAAAAAAAAAAAAAAAAAATTCTGGACATGGACGCGCGTTTGCCTATCCAAACGCCCTCTATATAAAAGGTCAGGTTGGTCTGACCACGCTGCCTTCAACGTGGCACCGCCGCTGGATGGTTAAATGATTAAGAATATAGCAGTACGCTTTATTTCTGACATGGATTTCAATTATTACACTCGATGTTATTTCTTCATTTTCTTATAGATTGTATGAAATCAGACCTCCAATAAAATTTTAAAAAAATAAAATAAAAAAAATCAGACCATACAGAAGCTTAATTGGTTATGGAAGTAGAAGCTGGTAGAACTAAAATAGCTGAATCAATTCAACGTTTGGACTAGTGAGCAATTGAGATTATCCTTTCTATAAAATTACAATTCAACCGAGTTCAATAATAAAAATGAAACAATAGTACAACCACGAATAACAAAGAAGAAAGCAAACAATAACAAAACCACGCCACAACAGTTAGTTTTTTTAGATTAAAAAGAGGAGAGTTTTTAGGGAAGAAGAAAGAAATATGAAAAACAAATAAAATAAAAGCTTAAATTAAATTAAATAATTTTTTATATATTAGATTTTAGTGATTTTTAAAATTGTTTTAAAGTGTTTTTGTTATTTAATTACATAATCCCTGTGGCATGATTTAAGTGGATGAACTAGCCTGTATGGTAGGTTGGGGTGTTACTTAATCAGCTAGGATTTTTTTTTTTGTTTTTAACCGAGGAATTGCCCATCAAAACAATTCCCTAATATTAGGGTAGAAGAACAAAATTTTGAAATGTAAAGGAGCAAAATCAAATTGACCTTAAACTTTTGGAGTGTGTTGCACAATTTAGTCTTTAAAATATGGCTTTTGTTAAAGGGTGCTGTACAGCACCCGTTAAGTTTTACTTTAGTGTGCATGTTATTACTGAAATAGTCCTGCTTCAATGGGAAAATATTAAAAAAAAAAACGTCAACATTTGAATGATATGCGTCAGTCAGCATTGGAAACAAAAAATTTTGCATTATTTTACTTAAATACCCTCTTAATCATTTTTACCATCTCCAAATTTATAGTAGTTTCTCCTTGTGATCTCAGATCTCTTTCCCATCCTATGGCTTCATGTTTTTATTTTTTTGATTGATCCTATGGCTTCATGTTTACTCTTATCTTTTGATTCTTTTTTATATATATATTTTTCATTTCTTTCCTTCTTCACAGCTACAGATCTGGGTGGGACTTTTTTTTTTTTTTTTCCCCTTCTAGTTGGATCTAGGGACCCAAAATATCCCCCAACAACTTTCCAATTTCTTTTTTCGTCTTATTTCTGTTTCCTTTTCCCTTGTGTTCATAGAGAACCACATTAGTTACCCACTCACATTCGCCATAGTGGCGCATCCATGGAACTCAATTTACGGTGGAGTTTTGGTAGTCGAGATCTGGACAAGGTTGATTTGCTTGCGGAGAGCTTCATTTTGGCCTAGTCAGACTCGCTGGAGCTGACCGCTTAGCAGGCATTTTGTCGGTCCAGTTTTATACCGTCTATTTCCTCCCTCATTCACACCCAACAAGTTTTTAATTTCATATCAAATTGTTCTTATTTTGTAAAAGAGTGTGATTTTGTTGTTTTTTGAGAGTACTGAAATTGTTGTTTGTTTTGGTTTGAAATTTTTTCTTTTGGGGGCAAATAGACGGCTAGATTGGTTTTAAGCTTAAAAGGTGAGGAGAGTAAAAAGATTAAGAAGGGTATTTTTGTCTTATAAATAAAAAATTTAATGGATTCTCTTTCCTCAATAAAAGTCTCCATGTGGAAAAAAAATTATTATTAAATTCCTTCTTAACAGGTGCTGCACAGCACCCGTTAACAGGACCCTTAAAACATTATCATATTAAAAGGTTGACAATTTGGAGATGGTATCAATTAATAGGATGAATTTGTAAGTGCCATTGTGCGTTTGGCTCTATAAATTAAAAAGCTAACTTACTTTACTATTCAGTTTATTTTTGCTATTATTTATGGTTTCCACTGCACTTTTTAGTACTATTTATGGGTTCCACTATACTATTTTAATTAACTTTTACCTTTATCTATAGTACTTTCAACAAAAAATTTTCAATTCCAGCAAAAAAATGGATCTCAAACAGACCTTCAGTAGGAGGATGACTTGATAAGGGCAATTCCAATCAGTTTGAACTCGTCTACACATGAGGCTGACGAACTCGTCAGCTTGGAATAGGGGGCAGTCGACGGCCTGATAAGAAGCTGAAGACACTACCCATCAACTTCACTCGTACATTACGTGAAGGCGAAGCTGACGGTACCACAAGTCGACGGCTCCATTTATTCTCTAACAACATCTATGCAAAACAACCTAAACACCAAAGATGACATAAAGCTGACGTTGAGGGAGAAACTTGTGACGGGTCCAGCATGGCCTTTCTTGGCCCCCACGACTGTGTGTATAAGGAAATATCTTGTACTCCACGACTAACCTTAATTAAAATGATTCCTATTAGGAAAAGACCTCGCAAAGTACGCGCCTTAATGAGGATCTTCCCCGCAAGGAAAGATCTTCTCCGCTAAGGAATGGATGTCAACTCTACGCTACTATGAAAACCCCAAAACTCTCACAAACCAAGGTATGCATAATTCACCCTAGCTCTAGCACTCTAAAGTTGTGAGAATTTCTCTAACTTGACTGTTGGAGGGTATTCGGTCGATACCACACTGGTACTCTTCGTAGATTCTTCTTCTTCCGTTTGTGTTGTGCAGGTCTTGTTTAGAGCATGTGAGGACTGTGTAGTTCACTGATGATTTTCAGTATCATCACGAATATAATTTAAAACCAGCATAAAATATAGATTTAAAAATGCAATATGCCAAACAAAAAAAAAAAAGTTTGCTATTTGCAAAGACTTGGCCAGTTACTCTCTCAAATTTGAAATCAGGCATAAATTCAAAAGTGGAGGTTCCAAAATCAAAAATTTCACAAATGCGCATTTTTGGTGCGGTGGTCACTCTATAATAAGGGTCGGAATTCAAGTTAGATCATAGATTGTTAGATTTAACAAGTAGAAATTCTATTTTGTATAAAAAAAAAAAAATCCAAAATTCCACTTCTCTTCTCATCGTCTCGATGCTTATACACCTCCGAAGAATAAACCCACTTGAATTCAGCCCTCCAAATCGCTCTTCTCTTAGACTATTCTCAACTCTCTTACAAAACCCATCTCCACCCCCCCAAAACCCCACAGAAACCCTCACAAAACCCCAACTCAAAGCCTTTGTTCTCGCTCAATACTCACATGGCACATTCTCCAATCTTGTCTCAAATGTCCTTGCTTTGCCCAACGTCCTCCTCACTGCCTGCCAAAACATCACAACTCCACAACCCAACAATGGCCTCACCACCCTTGACTCACAGTCCCTTCTACACTCGGTCTCGAGGTGGTTCGATATCGAAGAAATGGGCCGCTAGCTCTTCGAGAATCGGTTCAATATTGAAGCTTGTTGTGTCACAATGATGCCTTCAAGAATGAAAGGTGAGTCATTGGTCTTGCCCAACTTGAAATTAAAGTTTTTGATTGAAGCTATTAGGATGGTATTGGAAATTGTGTATGATGAACGGTTTGTAACTTTTTCTTATGGTGAGCGTGTCGGTCTGGGATGCCACATCGCCATTAGGTACCTTAAGAGCTCGGTAGAGAATCCTAGTTGGTGGTTTAGTGTCACGTTTGATAGAGAAAGGTTTAATGATAGGCATGTAAATAAGTTGTGTTTGTTTATTGAACAGAAAATACAAGATGGTTCTTTGATTGGTTTAATAAAGAGGTTGTTTAAGTGTGAGGTGGTGGGAATTGAATTGGGTGGTTGATACTTAGGAAGCGGGTTTCCTCAAGAAAGGGGTTGTGTTTGATTTGATTAACATTTACTTTAATGGGTTTGATAAAGAAATTCAAGATATGCGTCTTCAGAAAAATCAGGAGAATCCAAAGTTTAAATCAGAGCAGCTTGTTTGGATGTCTGGCCTGTTTTATAAATCAGAGCAGCTCTTTTGGATGTCAGTGTAACTTATAAAACTTTTATAAGCCAATGAAGATGTATGTGGTCAGGTATTTGGATGAAATATTAGTGATAACATCTAAGAATTGGGTTTTGAAATATTTAGAAGGTAGGTTGGATTTGAGGGCGGATAAAATGAAGACGGCAATTCATAGTGCAGTATCTGAGAATATTAGTTTTCTAAGTATGGAACTACAGGCGGTTCCACCTTCAGTTTTGCATCCTCCCATGACGGAGAAAGCAATTAGGGCACGGAAGAAGTACCTTAGGCAAAAGGAAAAATGCTAGAGAGAGGAATAGAAAGATACTGGGGATGAAGATATTGCAGCATGTTTTTAAGAAGTTGAAGCAAAGTGATGGGTTTAAATTTGACTTTGAAATTGAAAATGAGGTTCAAGAAATCTTCAGAACTTGGACTGATGAAGTGGTCCATGATTTCTTGGGTTCGTTGGAAGAGCGTTGGGAATGGCATCGGATGCTTACAGTAGGCGACTTTCTCTCTTTAAGGCACATTAGAGATCAATTGCCCCAAGAGCTGGTTGATGCTTATGATAAGTTCCAAGAGCAAGTTGACAAGTATTTGAGTCCGGTCCAAGCTAGAAAGGCATTAGAGAAAGAAGAAAAGAGAGTGGAGGAGGAAGAGGAACAGAAATATGCTAAGAGCACGGTTGAGGATTTGACGAGGCTGTGTATGAAAGTTGAGGCACCAATAGAACTTGTTAGGAAGGCAGTTAAGATGGCTGGTTTACAAATAACATGGGTCGCCCTAGGCGATCAAGTTACTCATTGCTCTTGAAGATACTGATATTATCAAGTGGTATGCAGGAGTAGGGAGAAGGTGGCTTGATTTTTCTGCTGCTGTCACAACTTCAAGATGTTAAAACTGTAGTAACTTATCACTTGAGGTTCTCCTGCATTTTGACACTAGCAGAGAAGCATGAGTCAATCAAACGTGAAGCCATTAAGCATTACGCTAAAGATTTGAAGGTCTCTGATTTTAATGGAAATGAAGAAGTGTACTTCCCCACAGAAAGAGAGGTTAAAATGATGGGAGATCAAAATCATTCGGATCCGAGGCCTGTTGATGGGGCTTTATCTTTGGCTTTGATCAGGTTGGCTTCTGATGAGCCTTCATGTTCCTGTATCGGTCATTTCTGTGACAGAATGGATACTGTTTATTATCGGGTACAGTTACTGCAGAACCGTATGAATGTGAACCCATCTGTTGAGGAAAAGTGGGTCCCAGGGATGGGTGCAATTCATGGAAGTCTCAATCGGAAATGCCTCCCACTCTGTTCTCATCACAGAAACGATTTATACATGGGGAATATCACCCTGCAAGACATTGACTGCACTGCGTTTGTGGATGTGGACTGAATGTTGCATGTTCTGCTACAGTTTTCTACGTAATTGGCATTGGTTCTGGTGGCTGCTATTGATCTGAACCTTGTTCTAGAAATTTTTCTGTATTTCTTTTCTGAAATGAGGCCAGGTAGGTGATGTGTAAATTGTTTGCGTTTTTATTGATTTTTTTTTAGCTACTAATGTCATTGTCATTTGTGGTGATGAATCCTCATGTGAAGTTTATTTTAATCATTATCCAATACTTCTCCAGGATTTTGGATGGTTAGATTTTAACTTCTCCAGGTTTTTGTGAAACGCATCCTTTATTTTCCCAACCCTGAGCACTTGATGTACCTCATTGCTCGGTCTATTATGATGGAACAGGATTACAAAACCATTTTGTCCCTGAAAATTCTGTCCTTGTGCCTTACGTATCCTTTCAATATGATAATCATGTCTTTCCTTAAACTGTTTTTGCAGTGCCTTCTTACCTTCTTATATGTAAATGTAAGTATCTCATGTTGACACGCTCAATTTATTCTACAGCATTGTGACTGTCATGCTCACCACACCAGCTGTTTGATCCTTAATTTGTAGTTTGATTCATACAAACCCTTAGGTCTTTGCAATGGATAAAATATATCAATCATTTTACTCCCTTTTATTTTTTTATTTGTAAGTCACACACGGACTAAAAGATTTCCTTTGGCATGCCTGGTGAAAAAGTTAGTAGCTGCTAAAAGATTTATATCTATGACATTTTTTTAAAAAAATCTTTTTTAATTAAATTTTGTTACATTTTGAGTGAATAGCCCTAATTGCAGTTTAGTGCTGACGTTTCTTTGGCTTATTTTTTGTTTGTTCATTGAAACTTTACTAAATGCCTCTGAAGTTACAACTTTGCAGTTTTAAGGATTTTTTGTCCATATTTGATGGGATTTTTTTAGATTTTGGTTGGGGTTCAGTTTTCTGAATTGTTTAGTGTCTCTTAACTTTGATCTTTCTGATTTTATTTAAAATAATGCTAGAAAAAACCTGTTCTTCCAACTCTTTTCTTGCTTGTGGTAGGTACATGTGAAGAGCTGTTCTCAAGTACTATAGGGTAAAAAAAGAGCTAAGCTGCTTGCAAGCAGCTCGATCAAAGTTTGCTTGGCTTGTTTGTTAAGCAAGATGACCTGTGCTTGAAGTATGTTCTGACTTTTGGGCTTAAGCACCATTATGCTCAGCTGGTGCGCTGGTTTGACAGAGGTTCTCCATCATAGATCTGAGGGAATATTCTTCTTCTCAAACTGATTTGATGCTTTCATTTTAGGAATCAAGCATAGACAGCACATTCTTCTAAACTTTTCTATTTTTATTTTTTATTATATGATTTTCATTATTTTGTCATCTCTCTGTAAGCTTTTCATGTATAAGATGGATTTTTCTCTCTCTGGTTCTCCTTTTGCAAAAAAATATTGAAGAGTAGCCATTCCTGTAATAAAAGCATCACTTGTGTGCAATTACCTTACCCTTGATGTAGAGCTCATCAGCTTGGAAGAGAGTTGAGTATTGCATGAGCTGAGCTCCAACCAGAATATTGAGACTGGAATGAAGCTCGAGCCAATATTGAGTTCTATATATTTTTTGCAAGAGCCGAGTCTTAGTAGTAGGAAGTTGGGCTTAACTCGGTGTGTTTTAACTCTTAATTTGTATGATTGGTTAACCAAAGGTGTGCGAGTTCAAATCTTAAGCACAGCCATTTTGTGTGAAAAAAAAAATTATGATGGGTGATGTATGTGTATATGCTTGCATTGACTTGAAAATTAATCTTCATTTTTCTTTGATGATTGACTTGTATTGTAATTACCCCTTTTGCTTTCATGGTTTAGTCTATGTTTGGCACTTCTAAAAAATGTAATATACTTTTTTTTTCCTATTGTTTGTCAAAATTTTCACTATTAGTATTGAACACTCGTTTCCTTTCAACTGGTCTTTGTGGTTGTTCTTTGTAGGAATGGTTATTGTGGGGTTGTGTGAGTCGTCTTGGAATCAGAGGTACTGAATTTCAAGGCTTTAAGTAAAAAAGAATATTTCAAAAGGGAAAGTGTTGATCATTTTTGTGACGAAGCAGGCTGAGCTTTTGGCAGACTAACTGAGCATAAACAGGTTGAAGAAGGTTTTGTTACTAATGAAGTGTAATGTTTTGTGGGCTTTTGAGGTTTGAGTTTTGGTGAGCCGAAGGAATGTCATTGTTTCATTGTTTGGTGGTTGCAATATCAAGTTTAATGGGTTCGTGTGTGGAGAAATGTGGTTTTTGAAGGTGGAAGGTAGTTTCTAGAAGAAATAGATGATATACTGTATACAGAAAATAGTTATGAGAAATGAGATGGATAATTATAATTAGATTTTTCATTTTGGATTTTGCTAGTATTACTTTGAGGCTCTCTCTCTCTCTCTCTCTCTCTTGATATAAAGAAGTGATGGCTTAGCCTTTGACTAGACTATTCTACTTCATGTCTAAGAGACACCCCAAAACCCTATAGACCAATAGTGTGATGAATTGAACCTTGGACCTTTGAGTTTATGTCATGTCCTAAACCTATCTCAACATGTTCAAAATACTATCAAGGTGGCCACCTAGTCCGAACAGAAAAAAAGAATGTTCTTCATGATGATGTAAATTGGATTATCAAATAATCAAACAGTTGGGCTTGAATTATTTGGCACTTTAAAAGCAAAAGAAAATTCTTAATTTGCTTCAGATATGAATTCTTTTGCTGCTTTTAGTCCAGTTAAATCTAATAAAGAGTAGGAAAATTATTTTAGATTAGGAAGAGCATAGGCACTTGAAATTCTGGTGGAAGTTGTCAACACTTGGTAACATAGGGCATTTTAATGGTAGCTAATTGTGGACTAATAATCCATATCAAAGATATTGTGTAAAAGTAAGGTGGATTCATATGGCACAGTAGTATTAACAATGGCAAAGTAGTATTATTGAAGCTGCTTCAATGTTAGTCACCACTAACATGTTTTGTTGTAAATGCCATAGAATGCCAACTTATAACTTTCCCCATTTGAATTGCAAATTACTCAAAGCTAATTCTTCACCAATTAGTGGGATTCGTGGCAGAAGCAACTTGGTCATCTGAGAAATCAGAAATGTGCTATAATCTGCATTACCATTACCAGTTATCCAAATTTGCATTTTTCAACTCTCAAAGTGTCCCACATCTTTGTGAAAATTGCCTCAGTACAAAATGCAAAAATTCGCTCCGTAATTCTGAATTCAAAGTTCCTGCACCTTTAAAACTAGTCCATACATGTCTAGGGGCTAGCACCTCTCACATCAGTAAATAATTTTCTTTACCATTTGATCTTTGTTGATCATTTCACTAGTTTACAAGGTTCTATCTATTACAAAATAAATCAAAAGTACTTGTCATATTTTAGAATTTTAAAGCCATTATAGAAACACAATTTCATCCAAACTTAAAATCCTAAGTGACTGGAGATAAGTATACTCCAACTAAAATGGTAGAACTCAGGATCTATCACTTTTGGTGAAAGCCACTTACAATTGTACCAAGGCTCAACCTCTAGGTGAATGTACTTCAACTGAATTTGATAAATTTTGTACTTCACATGGCATAATCTATTATTGTTCTTTTCCACACACCCTAACAAAATGGGGATAACCAAAAGAAAACATGTCATTTTTGTGAAAACTTCGGACATTGACTAAGGTCCTAAATAATGCTCATTCAAAAATTCAAGCATTATTTATTACCAAATAATACACATTCTTAACATCATTATTACTCAACAAAGAGGTTTATAATATCTCATTACATAACAAAAACCCAATTAATTTAGGATGAATAAGATTTTAGCCTAAAAGGACCAAATTTTAATTATCAAATCAAGAAAAACAATTTATGATGAATCAAGTCAATAACTTAAATTGCTCAACCAGCTTGGTATGACATGATTTTGACCACTTTCTAATCATTGGGTTCAAATTTCTCATAGTAATGACACCAAATCAAACAATCAAATTCTATTTTTCATAATTTATAACTAAAACTTTTTAATTAAAAAAACGACAAAGACAAAAGTTAATGTTTTGTCCACGTATCGGCGGAAAATACTTATTAACAAGAAGTTAGTGAAACATACTAAAATTTAGGTCGAGGTGGTGTAGGGGTGATTCATCCCAATAAATAACTTGAACAAAATGGAATTGGTAATTTTGCTTCTGCATGGACTTTTTGCTCTATTCAAACACAAAAAGAAGGAAAATAGTGTAGAAGTATCAGAAATACAACCTAGATTCTTACAGCAGGCAATTTTCTCTCTTTAAGGCGCATTAAAGATCAATCACCCCAAGGTCTGGTTGATGCCTATAATAAGTTCAAAGCAAATGATGACAAAATTTGAGTCCGTTTATAGCTAGAAAGACATTAGAGAAAGAAGAAAGGAGAGTAGAAGAGGAAGAGGAATAGGGATTTGCTAAGAGCACAGTTGAATAATTGATGAGGTTGTGTGAAATTCAGCAATAGAGCTTGTTAGGAAGGTGGTTTAGATGGCTGTGTTTACAAATATCATGGGTCGCCCTAGGATGATCAAGTTACTCATGGCTCTTGAAGATAATGAAACTATCAAGTGGCTTGATTTCTTCTGCTGCTGTCAAACTTCAAGATGATAAAAAATGTAGCACTTATCACTAAAGGTTCTTGGGTATTTTGTTTGTCACTAGCAGAACCAACAGCCCAAGAGAAATATATTAATTCAACAAACCTCAGGAGAATTTTTTTAATTAATAATTAATTTTTATTTATCAAAACACTAGAAGAAAAAACTTCATACAAAGCTGGGCACAAATAACAGCCCAGCAAAAACAATACTCAAACAACCCCTCCTCTCTGCAACCAAAGTACAAACAGCTACATTTGCAGCCACACTTTCCAAGCCCAACAAGGCACTCAATCGTTACAACAATGCAACTTCATTTCATAAAGCAGACATTGCTCTAATCGCAAACTGTTGAGTTAGTGGAAGCTTTTATGGTTATTTGTTGTGTCTAGCAAACTAATACTACGTTATTTTATGCTTATTTGTTGTGTGTAACAAAATAATAGTATGTTATGCGAAATAGAAATTGGAAAAGACAGTCACACATGAAACACAAATTTATGTGGTTCAGCTTTAGGCCTACATCCACGGACAATGTCTAACAAAAAATATCACTAAGAAAATAGGAGATTACAAAATAGCACAAAAGCATGGGACAAGAGATTCTTTAATTTTTCTTCACTGATGCCACAGCTTAACTCTATAAAACCAATTAAACAAAGCCACACATATATATACACACACTGACACACATACAGCAAAAAGGAACCCTTGGTTAATTCTTGACCAGTTTAGCAAGTACCAAGGTGGGTTTGAGAAGAGGGACCCTCCGTGGCTAATTCTTCACCGTCGCTCTTGTAACCTTCCCTCTTACCACTGCAATAGGCTTCAAGTTTCTTGGATTCCCTCCTTCCAATATATAAAAGTGCCCCCAACAAGTCAAGAAGAAAATTTTTATTATTCAAAACTAATGAAAAAACTGAAGAAAAAGTGATATGGAATGAATTTTATTTATGAGTTTGTGGAGATTGGGATGTGAGCGCCAAAAGGTAATGTTAACTAGCACAATACTTTGAACTTTCTTTTTTTCCTCTATCAAAGCTAGTATATGTACAAAAACGGGTAAAATCTAAAAAGAAAAACTCTAATATATACATACGACAAATTTAAATTTTTTATCATGCCATTTTAAACCTGGCAATCAAAACCCACACTTTCATTTCATTGGATTCCCCTCCCCAAGAAATAAAAGAGAACATCAAGACCTGTAAACTGTAATAGAAAGAAGAAAGAGGATGACTTACAAGCAAAAAAGTTGAAACATTCCTTGTACGAAATTCTTTAGAATCAGCCATACATCCTCCAAGTTTTTGGATGGGGTTTTGTCACTAGAGTAGTCTTCTCCACTTGGTCCAGCCCCGCCATCCTCATCACGGCTTCTCTTATTTCTGCTATCTTCTAAGGTTGAATCGTTAAGATCATGATGGGGATCACCCAGATCCTCATAGAGCGCCCTGCTGTTGATGCTTAATTGTGTTATAATTTGATTGGGATCTTCAATGTCTTGGTAACTATCCCTATTCCCTCCGTGAATGGATTCAAGCATCTTGGACATTTCATACTCTCTTTCCACTAAAACAAAGTTCACCAACAAGACAAACAAGAAAATTTTCTGTTATTCCAACACGATTAAAATAAAATAAAATAAAAAAAGATAGAATATATCCCCAAAAAAAGTGATGATGACTTTTAAAGTAGTAAGAAGATAGATGATCACTTACTAGCAAAGAAGTCGAAAATTTCCCTCTGACTAGACTCCTCACAATCAGCCATAACTTCTCCAACTTTATAAATCCAATTGGGCTGTGGTTCTACATTAAAGTAGCCTTCTCCACTAGGTCCAGTCCCATCATCCTCATGACAGTTTTGCTTATTTTTGCTACTTTCTGTGGCTGAATCATTCATTATCATGATAGTTTTCGCCAGACCCTCATAGAGCGTGCTGCTGTTGTTGCTGTTCTGTGCCATAGTTAGATTGAGATCTTCGATGTCTTGGTAACTACTGCTTTCGTGAATGGCATCAAGCTTCTCGGCCGCTTGATTCTTTCCTTCCACTAAATAAAATTGCACCAACAAGTAGTTGTAAATGATGACTTGTAAAAGTTAAAACTTGAAAGTAAGAAGAACGATAAAAGACTTACTCGCAAAGAAGTTGAAAAATTCCGTTTGACTAGAATCCTCAGAATCAGCTACAAATCCTCCAAGCCTTCGAATCCACTTTGGCGGTGGTTCCACATTAGAGCTGCATTCTCCACTAGGTCCTGCCCCATCATCATCCTCATCACGGCTTTGCTTAATTCTGCTATCTTCTGCAATTGAATCATCAATATCATGATGGATTACAATGCTGCTGTTGTTGATGCACTGTGCCATAGTTTTACTAGGATTTTCGATGTCTTGCCGGTATATGAATCGGACCCCAATTTTCTCCACCTCCAAGTTCCAGGAAAGTGCTCTAATTGTAACTGGATGATATGCGTTCTGATAGGAAAAATAGGTCAGCCAAAGGTGATGTGATTCAATCGTACCATTTTCTTTCCTAGAACCAGAAATTTCTC
Organism: Castanea mollissima; assembly: GCA_014183005.1. Lineage (NCBI taxonomy): Eukaryota > Viridiplantae > Streptophyta > Magnoliopsida > Fagales > Fagaceae > Castanea > Castanea mollissima. Next base: position 38,470,048 of record JACAVU010000009.1, on the reverse strand, counting down.
CCCCATTCAGAAATCCATTGATTATGAATGAAAGTTCCCAATCACAAGGCCATTCAAACAACTTGTAGGGTACAAAAACAACACAAAATGCAATTCCAACCGGCGCATTAGACCTATTGGAAGGCACTTGTACTTCCAATTCATGACCCGTACATTCATGATTAAAATATTTGGAATTTCACTTCCAGGAATAATAATTTTGAACTTCTCTGGTAGTGTACCACTTTGTCCCTGAAATATACAAAGTATAACGTTTAGAACTTGGGAGAGAGAGAGAGAGAGAGGAGAGAGAGAGAGAGAGAGAGAGAGAGAGAAGAGAGAGAGAGAGACAGATAGACCTGAAGCATGTTATTAACGCCTTGAAGTATGCTATTGACATTGTCAACCAATTTGAAGCAATTGATAAACAAGAATTGCAAATAGGTGTGATCTGACCTAAAACGATAAAATTGCAGTTGTGGCAATCTCTCCAGAGAGATACAATCTTCTGCAATTATGAAAACAATAGTTGATGGAACATTTTCCAATGATTGAAGTCTCTTGCAACCCACCAAATAGAGACTTTGAAGATTAGAGAGTTGAGACATGCTTTCCGGAAGGGAAACAAAATTATTTCCACTTAAATCCAAGTGATTTAAAGAGGACAAGCAGCCAATGTCATTGGGAATTGATGAAAGATCGCAGTGACTAAGATACAAATCTGTTAAAGATTGTAGACCTGATAAGGAAGGCAATGATAAGCCCACCGGAGCCGGACTTGTTTGCAGGGAAGAATATATATATGAAGGCAATGATATTCTTCTTGTGGGAGGCCTTGTTGGCAAGAAAGTAAACCACTTAGAACTTTCTGGCTCGGAATAAAATTCAGATAACTTCCATCCACGGATATGAAGCTGTTTGAGATTTTTAAGGAGAACAATGGAAGAAGGAACCTCTTTTATGGCTGTCCAACACAAATTAAGCACCTCCAAACCTTCCATATTTCCTATGTTCTCTGGCAAGTTGTCAAATTTTAAGCATCCAAAAAGATCAAGAGAATTAAGCAACTTCAAACTACAAATGGTGGTAGAAAGGCGCACAAGATTCGTGCAATATCTTAAAGTCAATCGAGAAAGGTTAGTCAAATGTTCAATTGATGAAGGCAACCCTTCTATAGCTGTTCTACTCAAATCAAGCTGTTCTAGACCATCGATTATCCATGGGTACTCTGGCAAGTTTTTAAATCTTGAGAATGTAGAAAGATCAAGAGCACCACGGAACTTGAAACCATAGTTAGTGTTAGGAAGAGACACAAGTTTCTTGCAATTAAGTATAACCAATGAAGTAAGGCTTGTCAAATGCTCAATTGATGAAGGCAGCTCTTTTATAGCTGTTCCTCTCAAATCAAGATTCTTTAGGCCTTTGACATTCCCTAGATTCTCTGGCAAGTTTTCAAAATTTGAGCTCCCAGAAAGATCAAGACATTCAAGCGATTTCAAACAACAAATGGTGTTAGGAAGACACACAAGATTCATACACCATTTGAGAGTCAATGAAGTAAGGCTTGTCAAACCTTCAATTGATGAAGGAAACTCTTTTATCGCTGTTACACTTAAATCAAGCTCCTTGAGAGCTTCGAGATTCCCTAGGTTCTTCGGCAAGTTGTCAAGATTTGAGCACCCAAAAAGATCCAAAGATTTAAGCGATTTCAAACTACAAATGGTGCTAGGAAGACACACAAGATTTTTACAACATTTGAGAGTTAATAAAGTAAGGATTTTCAATCGTTCAATTGATGAAGGAAACTCTTCTACAGCCGTTCCACTCAAATCTAGCATCTCTAGATCTTCCATTATCCTTGGGTTCTTTGGAAAAATTTTAAAACCGTTGCACATAGAAAGATCAAGAGCACCACGGAACTTGAAACCATAGTTGGTGTTAGGAAGAGACACAAGTTTCTTGCAATTAAGTATAACCAATGAAGTAAGGCTTGTCAAATGCTCAATTGATGAAGGCAGCTCTTTTATAGCTGTTCCTCTCAAATCAAGATTCTTTAGGCCTTTGACATTCCCTAGATTCTCTGGCAAGTTTTCAAAATTTGAGCTCTCAGAAAGATCAAGACATTCAAGCGATTTCAAACAACAAATGGTGTTAGGAAGACACACAAGATTCATACACCATTTGAGAGTCAATGAAGTAAGGCTTGTCAAACCTTCAATTGATGAAGGAAACTCTTTTATCGCTGTTACACTTAAATCAAGCTCCTTGAGAGCTTTGAGATTCCCTAGGTTCTTCGGCAAGTTGTCAAGATTTGAGCACCCAAAAAGATCCAAAGATTTAAGCGATTTCAAACTACAAATGGTGCTAGGAAGACACACAAGATTTTTACAACATTTGAGAGTTAATAAAGTAAGGATTTTCAATCGTTCAATTGATGAAGGAAACTCTTCTATAGCCGTTCCACTCAAATCTAGCATCTCTAGATCTTCCATTATCCTTGGGTTCTTTGGAAAAATTTTAAAACCGTTGCACATAGAAAGATCAAGAGCACCACGGAACTTGAAACCATAGTTGGTGTTAGGAAGAGACACAAGTTTCTTGCAATTAAGTATAACCAATGAAGTAAGACTTGTCAACTGCTCAATTGATGAAGGCAGCTCTTTTATAGCTGTTCCTCTCAAATCAAGATTCTTTAGGCCTTTGACATTCCCTAGATTCTCTGGCAAGTTTTCGAAATTTGAGCTCCCAGAAAGATCAAGACGTTCAAGCGATTTCAAACAACAAATGGTGTTAGGAAGACACACAAGATTTGCGCAACTACTAAGATTCAATGAAGTCAGGCCAATCAAGCCTCCAATTGATGAAGGTAGTTCCACAATAGCAGTGAAACCCAAATTAAGACTTTGTAAGCATTCCATGTTTCCCATAGATTCTGGAATTTTCTCGAGTATTGAGCAATGTGTAAGCACTAGAGTCATGAGGGAATCCATTTCAAACTTAATTGGAAGACAACTTAGACCTTGGCAAAATTCTAGATTAAGAAGAACAAGATTTTTAAGAATTCCAACAGATGGGTGAAGCTCACGTAAATTTCCACAATATGCAAGAGTTAATTTCTCAAGATTTGGGACTCCAGTGAAGTCTGGGGATATAATCAGTTCCGAGAATGACAAGTCGATGATCTTCAACTTGTCAAAATTCTGTTTTAAGAAAAAAAAAAAAAAAAAAAAAAAAAAGTAAAAAAGAAGTCAAGTCGATGAGCTTCCTAGTGTCCAATTTATTGAAATTTAAATGCAAAGTTGTGAGGATACTTAACTCAATAACACAATTACCTTTATTCCTATCCAAAGTTGTTCAATTCTGCTGTCCGACAAACAAAGCAGAACAAGCTCATCTAGCTGGAAAGTTGATGGCAAAGACTTTGAAGGATAGTCTATCCAATGAAGAACTCTCAAAGAATTTGGAAGATGTTGAGGGTCATGGAAAATACCATCAATTTTAAGAAATTTAAGTTTGTACATTTGCGAAATGGCCTCAGGGCTCCAACGTGCCTCTTGTGTATCACCTCCATATACATCATAATTACTCAACATATGCATGGCTTGAACTTCTTTAATTCCCTAATAATCAAGAAGGAATTGGTGAATTGTGAAATATCCTATTAGCACAAATATTTAAATATCAAATTTGTTAAACAAGAAGGTAGGGAATAAGGTCAAATTCTCTAAATAACTTCTTACCTTATTATTTTTCAACATGTTTTCAATGTCCTCATAATGCCATAGTCTACTACGCTTCTCACAATCACTAGGGCACTCTTGACGAACTATGTTCTCACCCATTTCTTCAAGTAAATCATGCATCCACAATGAATCGTAATTATCAATTTTCAAGAGAGATTTATTAATGAGTTCCTTCAATCCAATAACAGCGCAAAGGCCAAGACTATCCAATACATCTACTGCATAATCCTTCTTCTCGTGATTAAAGAAGCATGCAATATGCAGGAATATTTCCTTCTCTGAGTTTTGGAGTCCATCATAACTTATTTTAAGTACATCGAGAATGTCTGTATTAGGATATTCTTTCAACCTCTTTAACGCACTTTTCCATTCATTGGTATTTTTCTCAAACAAGGAGGAACCCAAAACCTCAAGAGCTAAAGGCAGACCAGCAGCATAGTCTAAAAATTCTTCAAACATCACTAAATACTCATTTGGGACATGATCTTTTTTAAAAGCTTTCGAGCAAAAAAGTTGAAAAGCATCTTTATCATACAATCCTTCAACTTCATATATTTCATTTACTTCATGTGCTTTCAACACATGCTCATTTCTTGTTGTTATAATAATTCTACTACCCGGACCAAACCACTTATGCTCCCCAACTAAGAATTTCAACTGGTCCAATTTATCTACATCATCAAGGACAAGAAGAATCCTTTTACAACATAACCTATTCATGATCTTGATCATTCCATCATACCGATCTGTAATTTTCAAATTTGTTTCCATCAAAATATTAGAAATAAGTTCCTGTTGTAGTCCAACTAAACCACCTCTTTCATATTTTTCCCTAACATCCTCAATAAAACAAAAAGCTTCAAATTTATTAGAAACCATATAATAAACAACTCTAGCAAGAGTTGTCTTGCCCATTCCCCCCATCCCCCAAATCCCTATAAAGCGAACATCGTTTGACCCTAAAGCTAAAAGCGACTCAAATTCCTCCATTCGAGAGTTTATTCCTACTAGGTCCTTGGCAATGTATGGTAATGCATCATATTTCAAGTGAAGTGATATCCATCCCACGATGTCTTTGATGTTTTCTATCTCAGAGCTGCAATGAACAAAGTACAATATGCATTAAGTTTGAGCCACCAATAGGTCACACAAAGAATACAATACATATTTAAAGTTTAATTCTGCTGACTGAAACAAAAATATATATAAATTGATTCACTGAGGACAAATCAAAAGAAGTAGAATAAACATGTACGTAGATTTGCTTAAGGTTCCAAATAAAGTTGCATATATGAAGTGGGTCATCTAAACATTTAAAAGAAATAAATAAGTTGAAGTTAAATTACCAATAATCCTTTAAATGCCATCCGCTCAGGCTGCCCACTTCTCTCAAAGCATCTCTCCATTTCTCCACCCTCTCTTTGTTCTCCTTTTTTTCATGTTCAATAAATGCCTGCTCAAAAGTTCCCAGTTGTTGCCGTATATTGGATGGATCCACATAGAGAAAAACAGGCAGAATTGTCATTCCCATTTCTTTCTTGCAGTGAATGATGTGTGCAAGTTCATCTAAGCACCAAGCTGAAGATGCGTAGTCTTTTGAGATAATGACGATAGCAAATCTCGACTCCCCTATTGCTTTCAACAGCTCTGGTGAGATGGGTTTTCCTCTGTCAAGGTTTTTATCGTCTTTAAAAGTGTGAATGCCTTTTTGTATCAAAGCGTCATAAAGATGACCCACAAACTTGTAGCGAGTGTCCTCGCCTCTGAAACTGAGAAAGGCGTCATAATTCCATCGGGCAGCAGCAGAAGAGGAAGAACTTGGGAAAGATGACGAGTCCATTTCCATGTCCACTAAAGCCATTAAAAAAATAGATCTGCATGCAAAATTTAAAAAAACCAAAAAACAAATAATAATCAATTAGAAATTTAGAACCGAAAAACGATTAAAAAGAAAATAAATTAGGGAAGAAGAAATAACTTGATCCCCAACCAGACTTGCGTAGTCTTGAAAATGCGTCGAATCCAATCTGAAATTTGCAAATGAAGAGAGAGAGAGAGAAGGCTGAGGAAAGAATTTGGAGAGGACCTAGAAATTTGGAAGTGAAGAAATTTCAGTGCTCCTTTTAGGAAATATTACAAGAAACTTCCACTGCTCTTTTTTATTATATTTTTCTGAGTACTTCCACTTCTTTGTAATTTCAGTGCTCCTGAGAGAAACAAAGAACTAAAGCATGAGTTTTTTTTTTTTTTTTTTTTTTTTTTGGAGAAGAGCTAAACGATGAGTAGATCCTGAGAGGTCGTGAGGGTACAATGAGAATGGAAGAAAGTGAGAGAGGGTAGAAAAAAGTTTTGTCAGGTCAGGGAAGAAGGTAAAGAGATGAGAAAGAGAAACAAAAAAAATATCTGAAAAGTTGAAAAGTACTAAAGACATCAAAAACAGTGAAAGGTCACGTGAAATGTGAAAGTACAGAAAATGAATTAAAGAAATGGAGTAGGATTTCATAGTTTACCTTACCCAATACCCACAAGTACAATCTTCTTTATTTGATTATTTTTAACTAAACAATCTCATCTTAGCTGTAATAAGACATTGGCTTAAAAATCAGTTTTTTTTTTACTATTTACTATATTTTTGTTACTATTATATATTTTATAATACTTTTTTTTACTATTTGTAGATCACATTGTATTATTTTAGTTATCTTTCAGTTTTACCTACAACACTTTCAACAAAAAATTCTCAATTTCAACTAAATAAACTCTTTCCAAACGGATTTTATGTAATAATAAGTTTGAATTTTTTTAACAATCAATCTCATAATTATATCATTGTATAAGGAATTTATTTTATACTCCTAAAATAAGTAATTTAAATAATTATATATATATATATATATATATATATATATATATATATATATATCAAGTGCGTAATTCAAAACAGCACACTAACACATTCCGATACTAGAATATTCCGTTCTCACATCCAATCCAAAAAGACCTCTTAAACAGTGTTCAAAACTTTGGTTTGTATTGCTTTTTCGCTTTTTACGTTACTTTCAAGTTAATAGTTTGTTTATATATTTATTAAAAAATTAATTATTAAAGTAAAGTAAAAAAATCATACAATTGTCTTTTAAGAATTGAGATTTTAAACTTAAAAAAAATTCATTTTTAATTTTAACATTAGAACAAATGAATAATTTTAAACCTTTTAACTTCTCTCTCTTCCACTAAAAAAGTGCAATTGCATAGTTTAGGTGCTTATTTATCTATACTATTATTTAATGGACTTCTCCTATTTAGATTCCTCAATTTCGATACTTAAAATACCCTCAAATTTACCAGTTTGTAAAGCTTAAATAGTTGGGTAATATATGTAAATTTGCTAATTTAAAAAACTCCTAAATTTTAGCAAAATTTAAAAAAGCATTTTACACACTATTTGCTTCTTAAATAACTGACTCCCACTCTTCAAACACCATACACAATCATCCCACTAACTTCCCACTAAATCAAAATCTCCTAAGATCAGTTACTACTTTTATATCTCCATCTCCCCCACTTTTACCTACTCTTCTACTCATTTTTCAATTCCAAATAATCTCATTCTACTCCTATTTTAGATTTAGTTTTCACCTTGCACACGTTACTCCATTACTCTAGACAAAAATTAGAATGAATTATAGGGCTGGTGACTCGCCAATCTATCCTTCCATCAAACAATTTTAAAGAATTTTCTTCTCCAACTCTTGCCTTTTCAACCAAAGCCCACGATGATGGTTTGCAATTCCTAAGATCCCCTAAATTGCACATTTCCCATTGTTTGGATTTTTCCTAAGTTACTTTCATCAATTCAACTACATTTATAAATGAAAACTAAAACTTTGAAAACATGCAACAAGAAATGGAGAAATGTATACAAAAGGTTAGTAATGCAAAACTTGATTTAACTATTACGTATTTGTTGTTATGTTGATGTGTTATTGGTTCTTTTCCACGTAGCCTTTTCAAATTGAATAGAAATGACCTGCTCTTAATGAAAAATCTCAGAAATTATGATACTATTTCAACAAAAGAGAAATTCATTCGTGCTAAAATATTCCTCTTAACAAATTTAGTTTCTACCCTTGCGTACATGCCAATAAAAAATGGCACATAAAGTTACAGTCTCATGTAAAGGTGAATAAAAAGTTATCTTCAAATGATTTTTTTTTTTTTTAATAAAAGTGTCATTGGAATTATATTAAATTACATATTCATGATTATGTCATATGTTTGCTTCTGCTAATCGATTGTTTATATTGGCAGGTGTTAAGTCTTTAAATTGTTCTATGTCTATGTCTATTGAAACTAGTGTAGTCGATACCGTACCGATACCAGTCGGTATGTACCATACCGGTACGTATACCGGTATTGAAACACCAGCGTTTTGTACAGTTTAAATACCGGTCATACCGGCTAATTTCGGCCGGTACGCTCGGTACCGGCTGGTACAGAAAAAATTCCTTTTGTTTTTTAATTTTGTAATTTTTGAATTTTTGTAAAAGCAAAATGATAACTTAGTATTATTTGTTTTCTTAGTATGCAATGAAAAATTGAGTTTTCTATTTTTTATATTGTTTTTTTTTCTTTTAATTGATGCTAGCCTCCGTTACGAGATTGGCTTCCTTGATTGCAACGGAAATTTCAAGCGCAAAGAAGTTATGACTGAAGAGTTATGAGTCATGTTGTACATATTTTTTCTAGAAATACTATGTCCACAATATTTTTACAACAAATTTTAAATGTCCATAATATTTTTATAACAAATTCTAAGTGCCACCTATGATTTTTTGTGAAAATGTTGTATACGTAACACTTCTCTTTTTTTACGTAGCAGGGTGAAACTAAGGGCAAAATGCTAGAATTCCCTGAGAATTTGTTGTAGACGTAGCCCTTCTCTTTTCAAAACAAAGACATATTGCTAAATTTTAAAAAAAATAAGGACAAAATGCTAGAATTCTCTAAGAATTTGTTCCATAAATCTACATACAAACATATGTTTTCAATGCTATATCGGTGTTCATTTTTTGGAGTGACTCTCATGACACTTTTGGTCATATTAGTAGTTTAAAATACATAAATATTAACTAGCCTCTAAGCACGCGCGTGAAAGGTTCTATTTTTTGATAAAGTTTAATAATTTGCATCCATTATAAATTGAGATTACTACATTTTTCAATCACAAAAATACCTAGGAGTATGATGAGTGTTATTACACGACTTCACACGTGTGATGAAACTAGTAAGTACTTATACTTATAGCTATAGGAAGGTGCACGAGTACAAAATTATTTCTTCAAACTTTGGCCCCTCTCTCTATTTGCTTTTCTTGAGTCCTCGCCAGTCCTATAGGCCACACGCTTCTCTCTCATACCCCATAACCCCCTATTCCATTCCTTCCATATATATCAAAAACAAAAACTCGTACTCTTTCTCTCTCTCTCTCTCTCTGTGGATAAAAAGAGTCTCATCGCACGTGCGGACGTGTGATGGGGCTAGTATATGTTGTGCATGTGCCTAGTATTAGTTATACGACGGCGTCTTTGCATGACTAAAATAACAAATCATGTCAGCTCAAAAAAACAAAAACATAAATATTGTTAGTTTTATGTATTAATTACTTAAATCCACTCTAAAAGTATAGATTATAAATTCTTTGCACTTTGCATTCCAAACTATTAAAACTTTAAATAATAACTATCTTCTTAAATTTAATGGAGATTGGGCTTTTTTAGCCTCACTTTATTTTTAACAGTTTTTTTATTTTATTTTATGAGAATCTATTTTTAATTGTGAAGAAGACACAATTTGCAAGCATTGTTGAAAACATAAAATTAAGATGGCTATTACAACTCTTAGGTCTAAAGTCTTAAATCTTTGATAGGGGGATGTTGAGGCAATTCTACGTGTTCCCCTAACTTGTTATCAGACAAATGATGCTATGTTTTGGTCACATTCCAACAATGAGTTCTACACAGTCAAATCTAGTTATTAAGTGGCTAAGAACATCGGAATAAAAGAAAATTTAATTTAGAGCTCAAATAGGGCATAAGCAAGTGAGGTCAAAGATTTGGAAGTTTACAGTGTTCGGTTCTCAAATCTCAACATACCCATATCTCAATTTTCATAACTTAGTTCTCATAAGTCACAATTCTTAACTCATCCTCATAATTCATAATTTCCATTTTTTTTTAATCTCAGTCAAATTCCTATTTGGAACCAAAACTTGAACTCAGTTTTTGGTTTGTAAAAAACAAAATAACACTCAGACAGTGGGGCCTATATTAGAACAGCTACCCACGTTTCTTCCACACACTGAACCCAACCCGAAGATAAAAGAAGAATGCTAATGTAAAAATAAAAAAAATAAAAATAAAAAAAAAAGCTTTGATCTCATAAAATAAACCCTATAAATGAAGCCAAAAGATCTCAGTTTTAAGGGTTTGGTGTTGATATTTCAAGTTCTAATCCCATGTCATAAACCTAGTAAATAACACAAACATCATAAACCTAGAAAATACCCAAAAACTAAAATAATCTAGTCCGAAAATCAGAGCCAAAAAATACTGTAAAACCCATCAAACTCCACAAAATTTTAACATTAGATGAGACTGAGAAAATCAAGGAGATGCACCTGAGATTGGGGCTAGAACAGGTGGATCTGAAATTAGGGAAGAAGAAATGACTTGATCCCAACCTGATCACTTGCGTAGTTTTGAAAATGCGTCGAATCGGAGTGAGTAGAAATCCAATCTGAAATTTGCAAATGAAGAGAGAGAAATTACTGAGGAGTGAGGAGAGCTACAATTTTGGAAGTAATGAAATGGACTGAAGTTTCAGTGCTCCTTTTAGGAAAAACTAGGCGTGGGACAAAGCCTCTTCTATTTTTTTGGAAAAAATTAATAATTTTTACCTATTATAATTTTGGATTATCACATATTTTAATTTAAAAAAAATCTAGTAGTGTGATGAAAAAAAAATTCACCTGAAAACGTACAATACTCATCACATCTTTAAATTTTTTTGTGATTCGAAAATGTAGTAATTCCATATTACATGGGAGGCTAATATTCATTATTCATATCATGACATGGTCTTCCTTTGGAACCAGAACGAGTAATACAATTCCATCACTTCTATATCTATTCTATGCTATAAATTCTATTTGACATGTAGATTCATAGTCACACACACCTAGTGTCCATTTAGCAAAAATTATTTTTGCCAACTTAATTTACTATTCAGTTTATTTTTGGTACTATTTATGGGTCATTTGCACTTTTTGGTACTATTTATAGATCCTACTGTACTATTTTTACTTTTATTTACAGTACTTTTAATAAAAAGTTTTTAATTTCAGTAAAATAAGCGGATCTCAAACAGACCTTAGAGTAGAATTTTACCTTGTATCAACTATAAAAAAAAAAAAAAAAAAAAAAAAAAAAGTGCATCTTGTTATTTTAAGTTATTTTTCGGGTGAGAAAAAAAAGGGCATGTAATTAATATTTCCAACAATGTCTGCCACGTGTTAGTTCTGATCAGAATTGACCCGCTTCTTATATACCAGTTCAAATGTATTGATTTTGGATTTATTAGTGCAAAGGTCATCACCATAAAATATAAATGCATCTAATTTGACAAAAGATTCGAGAAGCTAATCAATCACCAAATAAAATTATCCCTGCCAATCATAACCATTTGAGCTAAAACTATCCCATGCTCCATCCAAAAAAACAGTGGCCCGGCCACCTTATTTTTTTCTTTTTTCTTTTTCAAATACAAATTTATGGATAACTACACGTTTAAAAGTTTATCAAAAAAAAAAAAAAAACTACACGTTTAAAAATTTTAGATTAAACTCTTATTTTAAATCCCATGTTCTATAAAAAAAACTCTACCCGGCCACCTTTTTTTTCAAATTCAAAGTTTAAAAACAGTACACGTTTGTGGATAACTATTTGGTTAAAATTTTCGAATAAAACTACCAGTCTCCCATACCAGTCTCCCATGTTTGCTTAATTTATGATTTATACATGTGGGTTGAAATAACACTCCCCACGTTAAAAACTTCTCATTTAATCCTAAAATATTGTGTTTTAAATCCTAAAATTTAGTCATGTACTAAACATCCATGACAAAAAGTTAGAACAGCTTATATTTAAAATTTAGTAACTACCATTTTTTTTTTCTTTTACGGTAAAAGACTCAATTTTAATCCTAAAATGTAGTGTTTTAATCCTAAAAGTTAACCACTTGCTACACATCCATAACAAAAGTTAAAAAGAGTTTAAATTTCAAATATATTTCTTTTACAGTAAAAGGATCAATTTTAATCCTAAAATGTAGTGTTTTAATCTTAAAAGTTAGCCACTTACTACACACCCATAACAAAAGTTAAAAAGATTTTAAATTTCAAATATATCAACTACCTTTAAATCTAAGAAAAGGTAAGTAATATTTTTTATGGAGTAGTAAATTAGTAATTATTAAAAAAAAATGTAAATTGAATTTCACAAATAACTATATAAATGATAAATATAGTTTCTGTTATAAAAGAAATTTTTTTACAACAATTTCTTAGATAACAATCATTTTATGTGAGGTTTGAATCATTCAATAATTCTTGTAAATGATCTCACCTAAACTTATCTAATAATATTCCATTCCAATGCTTCCTCAATGCAATCCAATAAATTTGTGCATACGTCAAATTAAGAGAGATAAAAGAGTTAGGGTTAAATATAAGATTATCATTATTTTGAATAAACCAAGTATTATAAATTAAATTTGAATTAATCAACAATAATGGGAAAGTAGATGAGAGATGGGGTTATTGGGTTAAATAGGAAAACCAATTACCAATACATTTTGAATGAGAAGTTAATTTTTATTTTTTTTTGGATATTGGGAAACAAAGTAGCATGTAATACCCTCTAAAAAAATAGTGTAAATTACATTTTTTTTTAAAAAACCTAGAAAGAGAGTTTGTGTTTGTTTTAAATTGGGTAACGATTAACATAATACATTAAATATATAATAATTTTTTTTAATAATAATAATAACAAATGCTGAAAGAAACATAGAATCTCTTATCATGTTACCTTTTTCTTTTTCTTTTAGATTTTTGTAAAGTTCACCCCTGATTTCGTCTGCCTCTGTCAATGCTAGTAATGGTTTGTCACCCTGCGATAAAACATAGATTCCAAGAACAAAACGTCGAAGTTTTTAGTGGAATAAAAAGAACTGTTATAAGAAATGAGAGTAGAGTAAAAAGACCAAACCAAGTAGCAAGTGTGTTACATTCTCAAAAAAAAAAAAAAAAAAAAAAAAAAAGTAGCAGGCGTGTTCATTCTCAAAATAAATAAAAAAAAGTAGCAAGTGTGTTATTAGAGGTAATAGTATAGGTTTGTTACCATAGAAGCGTTATTCCTATAAATAAATAAAAAATCGTAAATTCCTATAAATAAGTAAAAACCAAACCAAGTAAGTAACATAATTCCCTTAAAAAAATACCGTAAATTCCAAAAAAAAAAAAAAAAAAAACCAAAAAAGGGTTTGTGTTTAATTCTAGGCCAAAACAAAAAGAAAGAGCCCTTACCAATATTCTTTTTAAAGTAGCTAGTTCAAGCACAAATCCTTCTATTTGAAATTTCAAGGTCAACCACGGGTAATAAGCCACCGTCAAACACCCTTGAATCCCTAATCACAATTACCCACAGATAAGTACTTGGCAGCCATGGTAGGTATGAACTCAAAGAAAGTCCATGATAAGCAAAAGAAAACAAAAAGGAACTTGCAAAAGATAAAACCTCAAAAGTTGTTGAAGCCTCTGACAGTAGAAACCAAATCCGAAAGTAGAAGGAAAAGAAAGGAGGATATAGAGCTAAACTAAATGTTTTCAATCTGAAGAAGAATAAGAAATAGAAAGTGAGATAGAAACGAGCAAAACGTCCGTGAGTTTGTGGGTCTTAAAGTTTAGGAGTTTTAATTTACATATTTATTCCCATTAGTTAAAAACTTGTAATAAGTGAGTATGATAAGGGTATCTTAGGCACCAAACAAGGGAGATTAGTGTAAAAACACCAAAACAAGTAACAGGCATGTTAAATTCTCCAAAAAAAAAAAAAAAAAAAAAGTAGTAGGTGTGTTTTTTTGAGTCTGTAGTAGGTATGTTATTAAAGGTAATAGTATAGGTTTGTTACCACAAAAGCGTAATTCCTATAAATGAATAAAAAATCATAAATTCCTATAAATTAAAAAAACCAAACCAAGTAGCATAATTCCCTTTAAAAAATACCGCAAATTCCCAAAAAAAAAAAAAAAAAAACAAAAAAGAGTGTGTTTAATTCTAGGCCAAAACAAAAAGAAAGAGTCCTTACCAATATCCTTTTTCAAGCAGCCAGTTCAAGCACAAATCCTTCTATTTGAAATTTCAAAGTCAACCATGGGTAATAAGCCACCATCAAACTCCCTTGAATCTCTAATCACATTTACCCATAGGTAAGTACTTGGCAGCCATGGTAGGTAAGAACTCAAAAAAAGTCAATGATAAACAAAACAAAACAAAACAAAGAGAAACTTGCAAAAGATAGAACTTGAAAAGTTGTTAGAGTCTCTAACAGTAAAAACCAAATCCAAAAGTAGAAGAAAAACAAAAGAGGATGTAGAGCTAAACTAAATGTCTTCAATCTAGCAAAGTGTACGTGAGTTTGTGGGTCTTAAAGTATAGGAGTTTTAATTTACCTATTTATTCCTGTTAGTTAAAAATTTGTAATAAGTGGGTACGATGAGGGCATTTTAGACATCAAAATTGAGGAATCCAAACAGAGGAGAGTAGTGTAAAAAAACCAAACCAAGTAGCTGCAGGCATGTTACATTCTCAAAAAAAGAATAAAAAAAAATGTAGCAGGCGTGTTTTTAAAGGTAATAGTATAGGTTTGTTACCACAAAAGTGTAATTCCTATAAATAAATAAAAAGGCTTAAATTCCTATAAATAAATAAAAACCAAACCAAGTAGCGTAAATCCCTGAAAAAAAAAATACCGTAAATTCTAAAAAATAAAAACCAAAAAAGAGTTTGTGTTTAATTCTAGGCCAAAACAAAAAGAAAGAGCCCTTACCAATATAAAGTTCTTTTTACATTTGCATTTTGACCCAAGTTAAGAGTTGTTTATATAGTTATTAAAAAATTAATTATTTAAGTGAAGTAAGAAAAATCATGCAATTGTCTTTTAAGAATTGAGATTTAAGATTAAAAAATTTAATCAACATTAGAACAAATAAATAATTTTAAACCTTTTAACTTCTCTCTCTTACATTAAAAGTGCATTTGCATAGTTCCAGGTGCTCATATATATTGTGCATGTGCCTAGTATTAGTAATACGACGGCGGCGCCTTTGCATGACTAATATAATAAATAATGTCAGCTCAAAAAAACAAAAACATAAATATTGTTAGTTTTATGTATTAATTACTTCAATTCACTTAATTTGCAAGTATTGTTAAAAATATAAAATTAAGATAGCTATTATAACTCTGGCCTATTTGGATGGAGGGGAGTGGAGGAGAGTAGAATCGGTTCTCAGCACATCCATGTCTCAATTTTCATAACTTAGTTCTCATTCTCACAACTCACAACTCTTAACTCAATTCATAATTCCCCCTTTATTTTTAATCTCACTCAAATTCTTGTTTGGCACCCAAACTTGAACTCAGTTTTTGGTTTGTAAAAAGCAAAATAACACTCAAACAATGGGAACTATGTCAGAACGGCTACCCACATTTCTTCCACACATGAACCCAAACTTAAAAGAAAAGAAGAATGCAAAGGTGAAAAGAAAAAGAAAAAAAAGCTTTGATCTCATAAAATAAACCCAAAAAATGAAGCCAAAAGATCTCAGTTTTTTTTTTTTTTGACAGAAGTGATAGGAAAAGATCTCAGTTTTAAGGGCTTGGTGTTGATATTTGAAGTTCCGCTCACATATCATAAGCCTAGTAAATAGCACAAACTGACAAACATCATAAACCCAAAAAACTAAAATAACGTAGTCTGAAAATCAGATCCAAAAAAGACTCTAACAACACATCAAACTCCACAAAATTTTAACAATAGATGAGACTGATAGAATCAAGAGACGCACCTGAGATTGGGGCTAGAACAGGTGGATCTGAAATTAGGGAAGAAGAAATAACTTGATCTCCAACTTGACTTGCGTAGTTTTGAAAATGCGTCGAATCGGAGAGAGTAAAAATCCAATCTGAAATTTGCAAATGAAGTTTCTCTTTTTGTTATTTTATTCTTAACAGCTACTGTAATTCTTCGAGAGTTTCAAAGAAGTTCAGTGGTGGACCATAATGGTAGAGTCGTCGTATGAGTCAGCTCTACTGTACACTATAGCAAATTCATCCCGCGTGTTCAAAATGAGGACAAAGCGTAAATTCATGGTGACTAGCCAGAGTTGTTGACAACTCGATTGTTACAAAAATGGTGGGGCATTGAATAAGAGCATTTACAATAGTGGAGCTAAAAATTTAATAATTTAGCTCCACTAAAAGTTACTTTATCTATTTTATCTACACACATGTTACAGCAGTGGATCTATTTTAGCTTTCAACACAATAAAATAATATAAACATCATAATAAAATAATATATCTACCACAATAAAATAATATATCTCACTACAATAAAAACATCACAATAAAAAAGGTAATGTGAACACAAAATTAAAAAAAAAAAAATTTAGCTCTCATGAACAGTGCACATCTATCTATAGATGTGCATTGTAGCAATAAGCTAAAAAAATATAGATTTAGCTCCACTGCTGCATGCTTCTTTTTGGTGTTTTGGTGGAGCTAAAATAGCTATATAGCTATTTAGCTCCACTGCTGCAAGTGCTCTAAGTGTCATAAATGGTGTGTGGGAAAAGCTGTCAAGTTTATCTCTGGCTAATTTGTATTTGTTAAACTTTGTGCTAAACCGATTCTAAGTTTAGGCCCATCTTTTTGTCTTTAATTACTGGAGCTATACTATTTGATTTCTGCTTGTCAAGAAAATAGTGAAGACTGAAAAATTGAAGAAAACAAAACAAAACAAAGCAAAGCCAAAACGACACCCTGAACAGTAAGAAGAGTGTGCCATCATTTTAAGCTTAGTTTGGATTCAGCGTATTGTTGTCACGTTTTCAAAATTTTGTGTTTTGTAGCTTTTTTTTTTCAATGTGCATGAACAATATCGGTTACTGTTCATGCACATTATTTCACTGTGTGGAGACCAATTTTACTGTTCACGCACTGTAGCTGCACTGTTTACGTATTATTCATAGGACCCACAAAACATTTTATTCAGAAAAAAAATATTAAAAATGAGTCTCACAACACTATTTATACATTTAAAATTTATTTTATTATAATATTTTCAGTTTTCAACAATAAACTTTATCTAAATGGACCCTTAATAAGACGATGGCGTTTAGCGAAAGAGAATTGAAGAAAAGGCAAAAAACGCTTACCATATTAATTAAAATCTTAAGTGAAACATGTGAGAAGCACGTGGTTCTATTTCCAAGAAACTTCATGTGGTCGACCGAATGCGAGAGTCATCATATGAGTCTACTCTACCCCGTAGCTTTTACATCCCACGTCAAAAGTAGCAGCAAAAGTTCTTTGTTTTTTTTTTAGCTAAAAAGTTATTTTTAATTTTTTTTATAATGGCTTTTTACCACGAATAGGTGAAAAGTTAAAATTCTTTTCATTCTACAGTAAAAATTCAAATTCATGCATTTCGACGAGAAAGATAACTCGTATCTTCCCCTTTATTTATTCATTTTTTATTATTATTATTTTTGGATTAAAGGGAATATGCACAATCACAATGAAGCTAGCTAGTCAAAATATATAGCATAGTTGTTCAGTAAACAACATTAACATTTTTGGTGTCAAATTGTTGTTAACCTGTTTGGTAACAATATTTAAATATTTTTATTTGAAATAATGTGAAAAATATGATTTAAAAAGTATTGTAAAAACACATGTTTATAGTATTTATAATGAAAAAAATATGTTTGGTCCCATATTTCAATCAGCATATTTTTTTAAAAAAATCTTGATACATGAGAGTTTTAGTTGTGATGACGGAAGGTTCCAAGCGTGAAAAGCAAAGGGAGGAAAAAGAAAGAGAAAAATGAATGTGGAGGAGAGAGAGAAGCTGAGTCCAACAAGTTATGGTCTTATCAAGTGGGGCTTACAATTTTTAATATATTTACAAAAATGCCATTAAGTAATGTAATTTGAAAAGCTTACCAAACATGTTTTTTTTTTAGGCCCACAATTTTTAGTGTTTAAATATTGAAAATTGTTGTTTGGAATAACTTACCCAAGAGGTCCATATTGCCAAATTTAACAACAAATATTAAAAAAAAATAGAGCTGCATCAGTGGAGTTAAAGACATAATTTTTTGCTCTTGAGCTATCGTGCTTAGCCATTTTTGGCTGTACACTGTCGCTCATATGGTATAATTAAAAAAAAAATATTTTATTTGTCCTTTTATTATTATAATAATTATTTTCTTTTGGTTGTGGCTATGATTAGTATTTATTGTAACGGATATATTATTTTAATGTGTTGAGTGTTAAAATAAAACCATTGATGTTGGGTTTTTGTACAATGAGGTGGTAAAATAGATAAAGTAACTTTTTGTGATACAAAACAGAAATGGACTTAGGATTTTAAGTTAGCGAGGGTCGGAGTATAAAGTAAAAAAAATTGTAATCATTTACCAACAAAGACAAAAACAAAACAAAATAATGTTTTTTTTTAATACTAGGCTAGCTAGGTTTTTTTTTTTGTTGAAGTTAGAGCATTCAAAGTGGTGGTGCTGAAATTTTTAGCTCTTAGCATCTTAAAAAAGTACTTTATCTATTTTACCACATCACTTTACAATACACCCAATATCAAGG
Organism: Castanea mollissima; assembly: GCA_014183005.1. Taxonomy (NCBI): domain Eukaryota; kingdom Viridiplantae; phylum Streptophyta; class Magnoliopsida; order Fagales; family Fagaceae; genus Castanea; species Castanea mollissima. The sequence goes on along the minus strand of JACAVU010000009.1, from coordinate 38,451,323 downwards.
GTCCGTTGGGTAATGTTGTTCCAGTAACATTGTTTGTATTTTTTGAAAATACGTGTGTGTGAAAATGCGTGTAATGTTGTTTAAATACTGAAAACTGTTATTTAAATTCACCAACTAAACAGCCTCCAAATGTTTTATTTTTTATCACTTCATTTAAAATAATATAAACAACTCATTAAAATAATAAAGGAAGAGAGAGTTTGAGTTTTTTAATTGAATGAAGAGATATAATCTTAATAAAATATTATATTTATTTTTAACAACGTGCTACGGTCAACTGATATTTATATCAGTTTATTATAATTGCAAAAAATTTAGCTTTAGTTTATTCAATAACACATGATTTTTTGGTTCTTTGGTGGTAAAATAGTTTTTTTTTTTTTTTACTAAAATACAATTACCATTATGAATGTTTTTATTGTTTTTGTTAAGTATTTGGGTTGGATAGTTACTATTTGGGTGAGACAAACTAAGATTATTGAGGAGAATGGGTGCCTAAGATTTTAAAAGGTGGCCCAATTATACAAAAATGATATATATAATAACTAAAAAATAATAATAATTGGTCCTGGGGGGCTCGGGTCCCTTGGGCCCGACTTGAGTCCGTTCTTACAAAAACTAAAATTTTTGACACCACTAATGCTGATGCTCTAAGAGTACACACCAAAAGTGTCAAAACTTACAAAATTAGAGACATCATTAGAGGGAAGTACTTCTAAAATTACGAAGCCTTCCTGTTGAGCACAACCCCTTTTAATTATCTACACATTTATTCACTTTGTGATAAATATGGCTAACTCTAACTTGGTGAAACACTGAAACCTATTAAGCAGTGTCCTACAATCATTTAAGAGTGATGAATAAGGGTTCATTTGGGATCCGCTTATTTTACTGAAACTGAAATTTTTTTACTGAAAGTATTGTAAATAAAGGTAAAAGTTAAGTGAAATAGTACAGTAGGACCCGTGAATAGTACCAAAAATTACAATGAGACTAATAAATAGTAGCAAATAAGTTAAATAGTAAAATAAATTGACAAAATTAATCATATAAAAAAATGGACACTAGGTCCTGTTAGTATCAGATCAGAGTTAACCAAATCAATAACTTTTGCATTAAGCTCAACTTCAATACAGTTAATTCCTAGCTGGAGGGCCCGCTTCAGGCTAGCGTGAAAGCCCAAAATTTAGCGCCATCATTGGCCAGTAGAAGTTCTGTTTACAATTTTTTTTTTAACCGGCTACAAAGTTCTTCTTTTACATTGCTTTTTTACCTGCCAATTAAAGAGCCTAACTGATCTCTATATTATTAACACAGATATATAAGATTTAAATTATTTTATTTCCAATGTAAATTAACTATTAAATAAAAAAAATTGTATTTATCAAAATTCAAACATTATAACTAAAAAAAGAAATTGTATAATTGCCTTTTGAATGAGATTGAAAATTAAAAATTTTACTTTTAATCTTAATCATAGATTAGAAATTTTTTAATCTTTTTTTTTTCTTTTACTTTTTTCTAACTTTTATATCTCACATTAAAATGTAAAATTGCATGGATTCAAATCCAAGAAAACCATCTTCTTAAACTCCAACCTGTTAAAAACAAAATTGAAAAAAAATAATAGAATTCATTATTGGACATATATTATTTGGACACACCTTATTTTGCTAGACATATATTATTTGATTACAAACCACTATTTGAGCATGAATTATATCATAGCTAGGCATGAACTATTCTGAACTATCTCATTGGACATATAATATTTTATTAATTATTTTCTAATATTATCAATCACTATACATTTTTAACATCTTTAACTCAAAACTTAATCAATGACGTTATGTTAAACATATATTTATTTCAATCTATATTTTAATTCTTAAACTTTGGGTTTTAATTATTTTGTAAGTTTAAAAGTGCACTAGTAGTCAATGGTTTCTTTGACTAAATACCGAGTTCCACACTCACTTCCTAAAACAAGTCCGGGTCTAATAAAGTAATCCTGAGATCTATAACTCGTGGTTGTATACAAAAAAGTCCCCAACAATCCCCAACCTAAATTGCGTAGTTTTGAAATTACGTCGAAGCAAAGAGAGATGAAATCGATGTGAAATTTGGAGCTGATGAAAGAGACAGTGAGAGGACAACTTTTAAAGAGAAGACTACTGATAGGTGGCCTTATTTATGAGAAATTCGGTGTTTAATCGGCGATGTAGGAAATTTACAAAGAAACTTTCATTTGGCAAGATTCAAAGAATGAGTTTAAGTGATATGTGGTCGACCCATGTGAGAGTCATTGTATGAGTCAACTCTACTGTACACCATAGCAAACACGTCCTGCGTGTTCAAAATGAGGACACAGCGTACATTCATGGTGACTAGCAAAAGATGTGATAACTTTATTAATTGTTACAAATGTGGTGGGGGGCATGGAATACGTACGTGTCATAAGGGTTAATGGTGTGGGGAAAAAGTTGTCAACTTTATTTCTGGAAAAGTTGTTTATTTCTAGCAAGTTTAGGCCCATCTTTTTGTCGTTAGCTACTGAGAAAGAGAGTGAACGACAGGGACAGATTTGCAGATGAAGACAGTAGAGATCGGTCTTGGTTCCCCACAGTTTGTGATTGATTGATTTCTGGAGCTATACTATTTGATATCTGCTCCTTTGCTACTATGATCGATTCTACTGGTGCTTTCAGTTGTATAGACTCAATTAAATCTCATTCATCCAAAAAAAAAAACTAGCCCCGGTGACTTGTGTGAACGTAAAGTAAAACGGCTGGAATATTTTTCTTCCAAAGTGTGTAGCCTTGGTGGTGCATCATGGTCCTAAAAAATTTCCAGAGTTAATTGCATCCATGAGGTTAGATCAGGCAAATGGGTTTTCGAATCATATAATGCTCTTATCAAATAGTTGTGTAGCCCGTTTTGTTAGGTGTAGCGGTTGAATCCATTAGGTTAACAATGTTTCATTGATGGGAAATGGGTTAATGAGAATTTGTATATAATGTTTTATTAAGTATCTAAACAAATTCTTCTAAAAAATATATATAAACAAATTTGGTGAATTTTTAAAATGTATTGTTTGGGATATTTATTTTGATTTAACAATGTGTATAGGCTTTAAATTGAGAGAAATGAGGTGGTATTTTTTAATTTAATAAGAAGAGTAGTGTTGCTGAAATTAAATAATAATAATAATAATAACAACACCACCAGATCTTCATTATATTTCCTTCCATGATATGATTAACACTTTGTCATTGAAAATTTATTCAATAGATAATATTATCTACTCAAACTTGAATAGTATTCTACCATAAGTTTTGAAATTCTTTTATGGACGCAACAAAATTTCACAATATATTTACAAATTAGGTGTCAATCGACCATAAGCCACAAGCCATTAGCCATAATAATAATTATTATTATTATTATTTACTACAACTCAAAGTAAGGATATTGTGAAAATATGATGAGATTACTATTTTTTTTAACTTGCTCTCAAATTTATTAGGACTCAAGAGTTTAAACAATTTCACCAATCTAGCTCATTTAATTAATAAGCTTTATTTAGGACCTTGGGCAATGAATGAATCAACCACCGCCCTTTTTACTATTTATATGGCTACAAAGTTCAGATTGAGATAAGGATAACTAGTGTATTGCACTGTGTGTAGTTGCTCTTAATGGCTTAGATTGAGAAATGAAAAAAAAAAAAAAAATCAATCTCAAGTAACAATTGAATAACAAATTTATTATAAAAAAAAAAAGCAAAAAAGTGAATTAAACAAATTTAAAAGTGAAGAAGTAAAACAAAATTGTGAGAGGAATGGATATAATTACATATGGTACCGAATCCACAAAGTTCTTTATACAAGTTGTGAAGAGTCTATTTATAGTCAAGAACTTTGACGCTTACCGTACCTTTAGTATTTTTAACAAAAATATTTAGGATTTAAATACCTTTATTCTTAATGTAATTACTAATTATTGGATTATCAAAAGAAAATTATTTATAAATTTATTAAAAACCAAACATTACAACAAGAAAAATCATATAATTGACTTTTTTTGAATGATGAGATTGAAAATTAAAAATTTCACTTCTATTCTTAATCTTTGGATTAATTTTTTTTTTAAGCCTTTTAAACTTTTATCTCTTACGTTAGAAGGTACAATTGCACAGATTTAAACCTATAAAAACCATCCTCTTAAACTCCAACTTGTAAACAACAAAATTGAAGAACAATAATATACTTAAAATTTTATATATAAAAAAAACCATGTCAACACTTATACTTGCCAGAGAAGGCATTAAGCAAGAAAGCTGAAAAAAAGAAAAAGGAATTAATTAATGCATAGACTTAAATGAAATTACATAATATCATTGAGAAAATTTCAAATGAACTCTTATTAAATCAAGAAATTTTCAAGTAAAATCTTATTAAATCATATAAACTATAAATCTTTCCCTCAAAAAAAAAAAACTATAAATCAAATGAAATCTTATAAAATCAAATAAACTATAAATCAAAGAAAAGGAATTGAATCTCTAAACCAAATAAATCCTAAACATCAATTGTTAGGCCTGAAGTCCATACCATCAATCCTAAACATCATTTGTTAGGCAATTGGTTGGACTGTCTTCTTTTTATGTTAATGTAAGTTTTGTAATTAGAGACTTGTATCTTTGTGTCCATACCAAATGAGTTAGGCCAACTCTCACCCAAGGTTTAGCTAAAAGCCCACCTTTTGTAGCATACTGAACCCTTTAACCCCAAAAGGCTAGGTTAATGGGAAAAGGGCTTCCCATTTCTAATACTGTCCTACAAAGGTGTTTCCGCACAAGGCTATCGACATGTCCTACCAACGAGTAGAATATTCCTCTAATTCTATTTCTAACACCTTGTGTCGCTCAAGCCCAAAAGGTTGGTCTTTTGGGGCTTGAAGGATCGAAGGTGTTATATTTTTCAATTTGAATTATCTACTTTTCAAACACAACATATTCTTTATTTTCTTTTTCTCTATTATATTTAAGTCTTTATTATTCAGTCTTTATTGATATTTTTTCCTTTTCCAATGGTCTTTTTTTTTTCTTTTTGAGAAGAAGAAGAAGAAGAAAAACGGCCATATATTTCTAACAATCATATTTTCCAACGATCATATTTTTTCAATATAAATAGCATAATTTCCTCTCTAATTTCATTTAACTCAATAAAAGGAAAAATAAAATAAAAAAGAAGAAGAAAAAGCTTATTGTGTCATTTGGAGGTGGCCCAAATCCAATTTGAAGTGGGTAACTTTTTATCGTTGGGTGGAAGTAGACGTTGGCAGAAGAGTTAAATTAGTTCAACATTTGGACTCATGAGAAATTGAGATTATCTTTTCTATGTAATTTCAAGTCAACCAAATTCAATAATAAAAATGAAACAATAGTATGAACACAAAGAACAAAGAAGAAAGCAAACGTTAGCAAACCATTGTGGGTCGTGGCTTAGTGGTAAAAGTTCTCGTATTGTTTCACATGATGCTTGGTAGGAGTTGAATGGTTCGAATAGTGACACTTCATCAAATATGTTATACTCATGATGATAGCCTTATTAAGGCCCTGATAGTACACATGGTATAACCCATTACTATCACGTAATGTGAGGTTGATGAGTTTATACCAGAAACCCCATTTTTATTTAGCAATACACACACACACACACACACAAAACAAACTTTAGCAAACCATACCACTCGACAATTAGTGTTTTAGATTAAAAAGAGCATAAATTTTGTGGAAGAAAAAAGAAATATTGAAGAAAATAAAAGGTTAAATTAAATTATTTTATTATATTTTAGAGATTTTTTATAAAAACAAATTAAAATTTTATTTTTCCATTTAATTCATATCATATGGCATGATTTAATTGGATGAACTATCCCATGTGACAAGTTGAGGTATACTTAATGGCTAACTAATTTTTTTTAATGGAGGGGTTGCCAATCAAAACGATCCCCTAATGTTAGGAGAGAGGATCAAAAGGTTGAAGCTTTAGGAAACAAAATAAATATAACCTTAAACTTTAGAGGTGTGTTTTATAATTTAGTCTCTATAATATTATCATATTAGATTGTTTCAATTTTAATTTTAATTTCAATTTGGGTATGATATTGATTTTGTATATGTTAGATGTTGGACATATATCAACAATTTATTTTTGTGATTAACCAAAAAGAACAACATATAGATCTAAATACAAGCAATAACACAAAAAAAAATATGATAGCAAAATCAATAAATAATATTGTACATATATATAAAAAGAAATATGCAAATAATTAACAACTTACAGACCAAATGCATGAAGAATAAATGATTCAGATTTAGTTTGTGTTTGACACAATCTCCTTAAAGCAGATTTCACCCCTCACAAAATCTGTGGCATTTTAAGACTCACGGACGTCTGGCTCCTAGAATAAAATGATCTACAGCACGAAGAAGAAGCACATAAGGTCCATGCTCTGCGAACTACTCTATGTTTCTTTCTCTCTCTTTGACTCAAAATGAATGCACAAAATATTTTCTCTCTAGGAGAGTTATTTCTAGAAAAGTTAGTTTTCATAAATGAGAGACTATGAATTTATATATGTTAGTGAACAGACACGTTGTTTAAAGAAAACCTATTGTGCACAAACTGACTGACTCAAAAAATAAAATAATAAAAATTATTATTTGGACAAGAGGGCCCAATCCACATATGTCAAAGCCCTACCCAATGTTCGGCCTATGAGCATATAAATTCATATATTATCTCTTTCATTTTCTATGTGAAACTTAGGATTTTCATCACTTTTAATAACATCTTCAAGTGAACAAATTAAATATCAATTTCTTAGTCACATAATACTATTTTTCCAACATTAGATAACAAATTGCAATAATGAGGGCAATTTAATTGGTGTTGTGGGTCCACAAATCACATGTTTTGGATGTGATTGTAACTGTGCTTTTTTGTCCAAGATAATCTCAATTTGGACAAAAGGGTGAATATTGTGGTAATTCTCTCAAATTTGGGGGGGTTAATTGAAAGAAATGGTAAAACTAGAGAAATATTCTAAAAAATAAAATGTCAACTTTAAAAGTGTCATTGATTTTCTTACAACCTACTTTGTGTTTTTGTCTTGTGGTGGTTCAATTGAGCAACATCAGTCCATCTCAAATGTGAAACATTTGGTAAATTTTTCAGTATCGGTAGGAGGATTGTAATTAAAAAAACCAAAATAAAATATGGGTTTAAAAACATAATTTACAAAAAAAAAAAAAAATTGTTATTTGCAAAGACCTGGCCAGCTTGTCAGGTACACTCTCAAAAGTGGAGGTTCCAAAAATGTCAAATGCCGTCGTATTTAGGGCAAAAGATATAGAAAAAAAAAATTTGAAATTGCAAGAGATAGAAGAAAGAAGAGAACCTTGAGACGAGGAGCTGTGATGGTTTTGGTTTACTTCGAGTCAAACTCACTGGAATCCAGTCCTTCAGAATTTCTGCGTTCTCCGTTTTTACTTCAACAAGCTCTGCTTTGACTCGGTGAAGTGAAAAATTGTGGCAATTGCCAATTATAGACGACATCGTTTTTTATTGTTAATATTTCTTTAGAAGTTTTATCATTTATGAAGCGTACAAGCACCAACTTGGTAGACAGTTGGTTTTCTTGGTTTAAAGTAAGCAAGGATATTTCAGGTGTTTGATCATTTTGCAACAAAGCAAGCTAACTTTGTTAGAATGACCATAAATAGGCTGAAGAAGATTCTGTTACTAATGTGGTGTACTGTGGTGTGGGATTTAGCGGTTCAAGTTTTTGGTGAGCAAGAAAGAATGGCATTGTTCCATTGTTTGGCTGTTGTAATCTCGAGTTTGGCCAAATCGGCCCAATACTACCTTTTTACAAAATTTGTAGGCAAAAAGCATTGTTTCGGAAATAATTGGGGATCTACCTTCTTTTCCAGTACTCAAGCTCACCAAACTCGAGTACTAGATTTTATAGTTCCACCGTAGCATGCCAGCATGGCATTTCGGATTTAAAAAATGTCATACAGTACTCGAGTTTATTGGGCTCGAGTACTGTATACTGTGGTACCCAAGTCCAGTAAACTCGGGCACCAATCTGTGAATTTAAAAATTCCACTTGGTACTCGAGTTTCTTGGACTTGAGTACCATTTCCATCAAACCCGACCCTTACCCACACTTAAGCTCTCTGAACACCCACCGACACTTTAGCTTACTCCCTTTCTCAGTCTCCCTCTCACTCTAACTCTCCCACGCGCTCTCAATCTCCCTCTCAGTCTCGCTCTCGCTCTCATTCTCAGTCTCGCTCTCGCTCTCGGTTTCCCTCTCACTCCATTTCTCAGCCTCCTTCTCACTCTAAGTCTCCCACACGCTCTCAATGTCCCTCTCAGTCTCGCTCTCGCTCTCGCTCTCATTCTCAATCTCCCTCTCGCTCTCGGTCTCCCTCTTACTCCCGGTCTCAGTTTGCATCTTCACATGGTATGTCTCCTTATCTCAATATTTGTTTGAGCATTGGGTATTTGTGGGTATATGTGGGTATTTGTGCGTATATGTGGGTATTTGTGGTGTAATTTTTGAATGTTTATTTTTTTGTTGTTGTTTTTAATGAACATTTTCATGTGTTATTAGTGCAACTAGTCATTGTAGGACACAGACATAGCCACCAAATGGAAACAATTTATAAAAGAGTGTTTGGATTATATGAAAATTTCTAGTACCACTGCATTTTATTTTGTTTTTCTCTCGTATCATTTGGGTTTGCACTGACCACTTAGTGAAAGTTGTTTTAGTTTGGTATATGACTGACTTTGTTGCTTGAAAATGCCTTTACATAATGAAATTATATTTTATTGGGTGGATTATTACATTTGGGTTTTAGATTTTTTGGAAATTTTTTCTGTTGCTTGGATCATCAAACATCCATGATTCATTAGACTGTAGTACGAACTAAAAAGACCAAGCTATTTCATTATGAAACATATGGTCGTGACTTTTGTGTGATAACGGTTCACAAAGCACATGCTCTGTGAAATTTGTTGCCCGAACACTTTTGCTGAGCAAATGCATGCATTTTTACCCAAAAACAATGTATGTTCCCTGAAATTTGTCGATGTGGGAACGATGTACTATTTTTCTCTTTTGAGACAAGTTTACATTGTCAAATCTATCATTGACAAGTTTACTTTTATAAAAAAAACCCACAATGTTATTTTGAAAAAGGTTTTGCCAAATCTGAAAGGGCTATTTCCAAGTTGAGCCTAAATTTTTTTTGGGCTTGACGTTGTTGAATAATGAGTAGGATGCTTGGACTACTTAATATTCTAAAGTGTAATTCATTTTTTCTTATGATATGAGCGAAGGCTGCATTAGATATATATTATTGTCATTTTCAGTCAAATATGTTTATAACTAAAAATAAATAAGAAGAAGAAGAAGAAGAAACTTTATGCTTTGCATTTGACCTAATGGGCCAGTATTCACTTAATGGGCCATTAATCACCTTTAATTTATGCCAGATACGGACCTACATCGAGCGGGACCATTTGACTTGAGGTGCGTGTGCAACAATATGCTCGGTTTTACATACTCCAAATGTTGGGTAGTATGTTGTTTATGGACAAGTTTGGCGAACGGCTCTCAATCATGTATCTACAATTTTTCAATCCAATCAGCAACGGAAAGAATTATAGTTGGGTAATGCAGCACTAAGTTGGCTATATAGACACCTCTGTAACGCATTAGAGAAGACAGCCAAGCAAATTGGCGGTGCACTGCTGTTAGTGAAGTTGTGGGCGTGAGCGAGGTTTCCACACATATGTCATGTGATGAGGCATCCACACCAGGCACTGCCCCCAGGTCCACTTGCTATGAGGTATGTAGGATCTTAGCTAGTTACCGTTTTACATTTCCGCATTAACTTTTTCGCATGGGAATTATGTAAGTCTGTGTTGTTTGCTAGATGGAAAAGGGCTAAGATAACAACTGAACATCCAATGCACGTCCTACGCACCTATCGTGTGTCGCTTGCTTCGCTACGGCCAAATCAGGTATCGAACTTTACAAGTGGGAACCGCTTTGGCATGTAGTTGTTGTACTTACAATTCTCTTTGGAATGAATAAACCTAATACCTTTCAGAGTTAAACATTGTTGTCATGTATTGTTCACATTCGTTACACATTTTTTCTAATTATATTGTTAATATGGTTGTTTGCATCTGTTGGATCATTATAGATTGTCTGGGAGCTATATAGAGATTATTTGGGTTCCCTGCCCACATATTGTATGGCAGGCCAAGACATATGGAGGTCCATCGTGTTGCTTATACACTTTTGGGTGGTTGAAGGCCATCACCCTGAACGTGTTCTCCGACAGTTTGGAATGAAGCAAGACGTACCGGTCAATGTCGACACTTCAATTGAACTCCATAAGATAACACTCAAGGGCAAGCACGAAAAAAACTGGGCTGTAGAACATGTCACACATATTGCTAGATGGATTGTGCACGCCACAATTGCCGAAGCACCGCCCTTTCATGGGGTAATGAGCTACAATGATGAGTATATGGTGTGGTATCGTCCCATCACTATTCGGCATATTACAAAAGAGATCTCGTACTGGGACACTTTGGTAAGTTTCTAACACTACTCTTGTATACTTGTGACAGGTTGAATCACAGTTGAGAATTATGGCGAAGTGCGAACCAGGGTCCAAGATCTACACCGAATGTATTAATGCCTTACAATCTGTTGAAGAGATCGGTCGGTTGACCTTGGATGATGCACGCACTGTTGGCAACACAAGTGAACAGGCTGTAGGGCATGGTTTGCAAGTAGGTGGACGTCAAGGGCATGGACGCCATCAATCTAATCAGCGTCATACATCTAGTAGGCGTCCCACAACTGGTCGCCGTCACACATCTGATGGGCGTCACACACTCGTGCATGACCACACCATGGGCGTCATACATATTTGCTCTTACTTGTGTTCCTTGCAAATATGTATCTTAACAAATCTTTGATGCATCAGTAACACTGTAATGTAATATATCCAAAGTTCTTTAGTTTTCTTTTCATCTAAGCTAATTTGTAATGTGTCATTAACATTATTTACTTGTAATGATATGTTTCCAAAGCTTTTGTAGGAATTTAATCTTTATTACAATAGTTTCTTAATGCAAGCTCTTTAACTTCACATTTTCTTGATTATGATAAAGGGTATGAATAAATTAGTCTAGCTTATAACCAAGCTCACTTACAATTAGGATTTTGATTGGATTGGATGTTGTCACAGTAACATATTTAGCCAACAAAAACACAAATGCTTCACTTTCCATGCATTTTTTAGATTAAAGAGTATGCATACTCTCCATAGATGATAACATCTCTATATACATAACAGCATTCAATCCCATATCCTTCAAATCATACTTTAATCAAAGGGGAAAATGCAGAATGGACTCAGGACTTTAGATTAAAATCAAAACCCTATTTTTTTTTCAATTTGAAATAGTAAGTACCTAAAATTTGAGAATATCTATTGCAAATATTGGAACCATATTATTATCACAAAATAGAGTATCCAAAAGGTATGCTAGTAATATTTATATAATCTTCTGTTCTGCATACCAAGAAGATAGCTGACTTGTACAATAACCAATTTTTATTCATTCTCCTTGTTTTGGTCATTTAAAAACAACAGACTCCTTTCACTTCTTACTTCAATTATCTTCCATGACAGGTGATTTTTCTTACATGGATTTTTATTTTCACATCATTTTAGGCAAAAGGAATTTTGTGGCAAACAAGATTGCAAGATATGTGATAATCTTGATGTGGATCAACCATGCATATGTTAGTTTTATCTTTGAAATCGCTTTTTGCATTCTAAATATTCCTTTCAATGCTATTTTTTAAAGATGAATGAGAAATATTTTTATAAACTACTAAAAACTAAAAAGCAATGTACAGTTACTATCTCAGTCACAGTAAAGGACAAAAAACACAGATAAGGAAGAGGTAGCCTTTGTAAAACCACCCTACCAGCAACCAAAATCTAAACAAACCCCATTTAAGAAATGCACTGCAAAATCTTCAAGCTGAAACTCCAAGTATTGCAACAACTCTGTTCGATAGAGAGCCTTCATATTTCAAAATGCCCTTTCCAAGGATAATTGCATTTCTCCGATGTCAAATATCATAGATTGCTCCTAAAGCTAGCTTACACACCACAGTTTGGAGAGATTTTCCCCTACACTTTTTCACTCTCCATTATGTGATGTCTTCCCATACAAAGTTGGGAGCCTGGAGATGGCAGCACCTCATTAACTTTCCTAAATAAAGAGCACTAAAAAATGTTTACTACAAATCAAATGGATTTTAAGAGTTTGTAATAAGCGAGAACTTCATGCAAATGGACATTAAAATTTTTATATGCATGATTAAAACACTCTAGAAATTGGGGCCAACACAGATTGATACTCGAGAGTCCATGAAACTCAAGTATTAATTGGCATGATGACTCAACAAATTCGAGCCAACACAGATTGATACTCGAGTTTCAAGGACTCGAGTACTGTCAACACAGTACCCGAGTCCATGAAACTCGAGTATCAAATGACATGATGCACTCAACAGATCGCGGCCAACCCAGATTGGTACCCGAGTTTACTAGACTCGGGTACCACAGTATATAGTACTCGAGCCTAGTAAACTCGAGTACTGTATGGCATTTTTTAAAAACGAAATGCTTTGCTGGCATGCCACAGTGGAACTATAAAATCTAGTACTCGAGTTTGGTGAGCTTGAGTACTGGAAAAGGTGGTAGATCCCCAATTATTTTTGAAACAGTGTTTTTTGCCTAAAAATTTTATAAAAAGGTTGCATTGGGTCGATTTGGCCCTCGAGTTTATTAGTCGTGTGGATTATGGAAAAAGTGGGCATGTCAATTGTGGAAAAAGTGGGCTCACAATTTATTTATTGTGGGTTTTGAATTTCCTACTATGGGTGGTTTTGTACTTGACAACTCAATTACCCTTATTTTCCCAACTCTTCTTTAGGCCTCTCAGAATTGTTCCTTTTCTCTCTCAGAATGACTGCTCTCTTTTACCAGTGTTCTCTCTTAATTTGACAACCCCCATTTCTTCATTCTCATCACTTATTTATAGCTCAAGACTAGTGGAAGAGTTATGATTACTTTCGTGGTGAGTGGGAAAAGAGGTCCAATGTTATTACCCTTAAGTGGGTGTTTAGTTGGGAGTGGGAGGCAGTGAAAGTAGCATTGGAACTGGTTCCCACATTAGAAGATTTGCTCGGCAACGATACTCCCTAGGCAATGCCAAGCATCTTGGGACTCACCTTCCTGGGAGATTGCATTCCCCAACTAGACAGGGTCTCAACTTTGCCTTTCATGTCATAATGGCTTCATTACGGTTCTTGGGCTTTGGATGGGTGACAAGGCTTGCTTGGACCAAGTTTGTTGGCCCAATAGAATACACATTCACGCATGATGTTCCAAGACCCAAGGCCCAACAAGTCCAAAGCCTTGTACACGTGGCGTTATTTTGATGGGTTTTATGAACTATGGGCTTGAGGGGAAGTAGCATCCCATACATCAATAATAGTTGTTTTGGAGAAATGTGGTGTCTCGTGTCTGAAGAAGGAATGTGATTTCAGAGAAGATATAGAAGAGACACTGTATAGTGTGCAGAAAATGGTTCTGAGAAATGAGATGGATTAAATGAGTTGATTAAAATTAAATTTACATTTTGTATTTTACTCTAAGATTCCTAATCTTAATAAAACATTATGGGATGATTTAATGAGCTAATTAAGATTAGATTTTTCATTTGAGATTTTGCTGGTTATACTCTTGAGATGTTTAATTTTGATAAAGCATTATGGTTAACTTGGTTCAACAAGTTCAAACCAGGTGCATACCTAATTTAAACAGAAAAGACTGAATCTCATGATGATGTGAATCAGATTATCAAGTAATCAAACAGTCGAGATTGAATTATTTGGCACTTCAGAAGCAGAAGGAAATTCTTAGTTTCCTTTAGATATGAGGCCTTCTGCAGGCTAGCTGAATCAAATAAGGAGGAGGCAAAAAATTTGGATCCGAAAGAGCCTAGGTACTTGAAATTCTTTTAGAAGTTGTCAACACTGGGTAACATAGGGCATTTTACTGCAGGGTAGTTCATAGGGATTATATTGCTGGGGTACTTCAGGTTCTGGATGTTAGTTGTGGGGTTGCCAACTTCTCTACTTACCTGAGTTACCTCCTCCCCTTTGGAAATAAAAAAAACATTTTCCTTTGCTCCCAAAAGATGGGCTTGAGAAACAGATTCAATTTACATTAGAGAGAGGAATTGGTGGAGTGATCTCTGCTTTAGCCATAAACAGCTAGTCAGCTACCATACCCCAGTACAGCTTGAGATGGTTCACTTTTCAATTTATATGTCGATTGGCATGAGAACGCTACCTGGCCTCCTAAATATATTTATTTGTATTGCATTTCTAGAATGGGCAATGGAAATCTAGAAGCAACTATAAGCATTATCATTTATCAACTAGTTTGCAGTGAGCTTTTTCATAATATCTGAAGAAATTGAAAATCTATCTGGTTTTGGAAATATTTAATGAAGTGCTGCTTAATTAATTCCCAAGAATTTGTGTGGGGAGAAAATCAGTGGAAGGGAAAATCTGGGCTGTAGTATGTAAGTTGGCCTCAGGTGCTGCAGTGTACCATATATGGCACCGTAGGAACACTATATTCTCCATTGCCAAGGGTAAGAACTGGGGGTATTATACAGTCCGGAGAGAGAGAGAGAGAGAGAGAGAGCTTAAATTAAGGGCGGAGACTATACATAAGCCATTTGTTGTTGTCTGTGTTTTCTAGAGCTGTACTATTTTGATTTCTGCTTGCTCCTGTGATTGTTTCTGCTTGTGTTCTACAAACTCTATTACGAATAATTGTTATGGAATATTGAAAAATTATCCATTTTTTTCTATAATTACTCACTTTTCTTTTATTTTTACCAAGAAGAATAAAGTTTTGCAAACTTCAATTCACTTTTCCATTACTTTTCTTTTTCTGACTTCAATAGCATGTAGGTGTGCAAATCATGGTCCAAAATCAACATCTGAGCAGAGCAAGGTTTCTGTTTGAAATTTCTCAACATGAATCAAAGAGCCAAATGCCAGGAAGGAAAAAAACATAAAAGAAAAAGACAACACTATATATTTTGGGACAGTTGGAGAAAAAGAAAAACAATAATTATATTACCATAACAAATCTTAACATAGGAAAGACGAATATCAATATGTATATATGTTTTTTTTTCTTTATAAAAAGCAGCAGGACATATATTGCATTTTGCAAAATAATCAAATCTCTATACATTGGTTGAGAAATAGTTGGGGGATACTATCAAAGTAAGAATCGTATTGAAGAACAAGAAGCACAAACAGCAGTAGCAGTAAAGAAGAACACAAGATTGCAGCTGACAAACAAAGAAGAAGAAGAATAGATAAATGACAAGTAGCTGCAGATTAGTTAGTGATAAACGACTTGTAGCTTAGATAACTGTGTATATGTCTGTGATTAGTTTTGGATTTTTGTTAATTCTGTTTTGCTGATTGTTAGGCAGGTAAGTTAGTTGGTTAGTGTTTTGTATGTATATAAAGGGAATAGCTTTATAATCAGAATTATTCAATGAAATCATTTTCTCCCAAGTCAAGTTTTTGACATGGTATCAAAGCCAAAACCTAGGGTCTTAATCTAATTGATTATGGGATTGGTTTTGTGTTTCTTCTTTTCCTTCTTCTTCAACGTTTTGAAGCTCCTTCAATGGCTGCCACAGTCACAGATAGTGCTTCAACTTCTAAGCCTCCATCTTATCTTCAGCCTTATCATTGCAGTCAAGTAACCTTAATTCCCATTTCTAGTCAGCTTCAGTCAGGTACATCACATCCTTTATCTTCTTATCTTTCTTATGCTCATCTCTCTCCTTCCTATAAGACATTTTGTTGTTCTATTTCTACCATTGTTGAACCCACACACTACTACCAAGTTGTTTCTAACCCCAAATGGCAAGCTGCTATGGATGCTTAAAATACCTGGACTCTTACTTCTCTTCCACCTCATAAGAAGCCCATTGAATGCAAGTGGGTTTACAGAATTAAATACAAGTCTGATGGGTCCATAGAGAGATATAAAGACAGATTAGTTACCAAGGGGTTCACCCAAAAAGAAGGATTGGATTATCTTGAAACCTTCTATCCTGTGGCCAAGATGGTTTCTGTGAAGTGCTTGTTGGCAGCAGTTGCTATGAAAGGCTGGTTCTTAAGCCAACTTGATGTCAACAATGCCTTTCTCCTTGGAGATTTTCCTAAAGACGTTTATATAGCATTCCCACCAGGCTTTTACAGCAAGGGGGAGATGGTCTACAAGTTGAATAAGTCACTTTATGGTCTCAAGTAGGCTTCTAGGCAGTGGTTCTCTAAGTTTTCTACAACTTTGATTCAGTTGGGGTTTATACAATCCAAGGCAGATTACTCTTCATTCACTAAACAGCAAGGTGAGTCTTTTATAGCCTTATTGATTTATGTGGATGATGTATTAATTGCAAGTAATGATAGAGAGCAAGTGGATCAATTCAAGGTGCTATTGGATCAAAGGTTTAAACTCAAAGACTTAGGTGATTTGAAGTATTTTCTTGGTCTAGAGGTTGCAAGAATAGATAAGGGTGTAGCTCTTTGTCAAAGGAGTATGCCCTAGAGGTATTGAGTGATGCTGGGCTTCTTGGTTGCAAGCTATCCAGAGTTCCAATGGAGCAAAATCTTAAGTTGAGTAAGTATGATGGTGTACTACTCAATGATCCAAGCAAATATAGAAGACTAGTGGGTAGATTACTATATTTGACAATCACTAGGCCTGACATCACTTATGCAGTTCATAAGTTGAGTAAGTTTATGTCAAAACCAAGGAAACCTCACTTGAATGTAGCTTATAAATTCCTTCGGTACTTGAAAAAACCAAGGGAATTTTTTTCTCAGCTACATCAGAATTGCATGTAAAGGGCTTTACAGACTTGGATTGGACTTCATGTCCAAACACAAGAAGATCTGTGACTGGATATTGTATCTTCCTTGGCGAATCTCTGATTTCTCGGAAGTCTAAAAAGCAGTCCACTATCTTAAGGTCCTCTTCAAAGGCAGAGTACAGAGCCATGGCAGGTTGTAGGAACCTGTGAAGTGGTTTGGATCTTATATCTTTTGAGAGACATTCAAGTGATTCACAACAAGGAAGCTTTACTCTTGTGATAGTCAGTCAGCCCTCCACATTGGTTCTAATCCAGTATTTCATGAAAGGACAAAGCATATTGAAATAGACCGTCATGTGGTGAGAGATAAAGTAATGGCCAAAGTAATCAAGTTTATTCATATTAAAACTCAGCGCCAGCTAGAAGATTTGTTGACTAAAGCCTTTAGTTTCAATCAGTTTTCTGAACTTCTCTCCAAGATGGGACTGATCAACATTCATTCACCATCAGTCCATCTTGAGGGGGAGTATTAAGTAAGAATCATATTGAAGAACAAGAGCACAAAGCAGTAGCAGTAAAGAAGAACACAAGATTGCAGCTAACAAACAAAGAAGAAGAAGAATAGATAAACAACAAGTAGCTGCAGATTAGTTAGTGATAAATGACTTGTAGCTTAGATAACTGTATAAATGCCTTTAGTGATTACACGTGCCTCATGTGTCTGTGATTAGTTTTAGATTTCTGTTAATTCTGTTTTGCTGATTGTTAGGCGGATAAGTTAGTTGTTTAGTGTTTTCTCTGTATATAAAGGGAATAGCTTTGTAATCATAATTATTCAATGAAATCATTTTCTCCCAAATCTAGTTTTTGACAGATACCCAGCCATATCTCAGTGACAATATTTACACACAAGAACTGCCAAAACAAGAGCAGCATTATTAGCTTTTGTCCTCAAAATTAAACTCACAGCATCTAAAATCAACTCAACCTTAGCTGCAACAAAATTCCCATTAAAATCTCTAATCACTGCGCCTATTCCATAACAAAAGCCATCCTTGCATTTTTTACAGCAACTTTTACATTGGAGTAAGGTAATTGAGGGGGCTTCCATGTTGGGATATGCAGTATCTCAGACTAAATTTTTTCTGCATCCATGGTTCCTCAAATCTTTTTCCATGTATGTGCAGCCACAATTGCTGTGACAGAATGAGAAATAGTTTCAGTGAGATAGTATTCTTGTGGTGCAGCATCTAGGAGAATCAGTCTCATTTTGGTAAGGCTGGTGTGGGATAATGTTTATGCCTTCAACTAATTAACATACCTTCTTGGCATGCGGACAAGACCATAAAGCATGTAAACTGGTTTCAGGAACTTCATTCCACTGCTCACAAGTTACTGAAGAGATGGTGCGTTTGGAATATAGACCTGAGTCTTTGTTGGTAGGATATCCTGTAGTGCATTCCTAACCTAAGCCTGTTAGGAATTTATGTACTTAACCTAATTTCCTAGTACCTGGAGAAACGAAAATAGAGAAAATATTGCACAAAGGGAAATAATCACTCGACACAACATTTACGTGATTCGACAATTTACCTACGTCCACAGAAGAGTTGCTCCATTAGCTTTCCACAGTGCCTGCCACATAATTGTTGAGCTGTGATTGTTTAAAGCCTCTCCTAAACCTGACATTGCCTCGTGGTCCAACAAATCATATGCACTCCAAACTGAAAAATCTCCAGTTTTTGCACCACCCAAAAGATACTGTCGTCAGAATGTTGAGAAGTTCATGGAATGCTTTAAATGACAGCAGCTCCTTTGGCATAAACAACCTGTCCAGAACATCCTTTCAACAAGTCTTTGTATTATCATCCAGCAAGTCACACACATAGTTTGGTGCAGATTGAGGATGTCTAGGTGAAACCACCCTGAATGTGCTTAGTGTTGGCAGCCACCTATCTCTCCAGATGTTAACCTGTCTTCCATCCCTATCTTCCAATTGTAGCTCAATTGAGCAACCTTTCTAGCTTCCATTATACTTCTCCAAGCATAGAGGCATTGTATGGTAACTTTGCAATAAGGAAAGAGATTGATGGGAAGTATTTATATCTGCATATCAATAGAAGTATAACAGAACATTAAATTTGCAGGACACCAAAAACAAAAAAAGATTTAATCAATAAAAAGAGCCAATTGACAGTCAATTTAAATGCTTGACCATTCTGGGTCCTTGACCACTTTCGCAGGAGCCTAAGCCCTAAGGTGGGTGTGAGAGGACCATAGCTACTTGGCTGATACTTCGATATCACTCTTGTAAGTTGTAACTATCCCTCTAACTACAGCTTCAAGCTTCTTGGACATTTGATCCTCTCCTTCCATTAATTAAATAAATAAAAGTGCACCAACAAGACAACAAGAAAAAATCTATATTATGCCCACCTGATAATATTAAAAAGAAAAAAAAGAAGCTAGTATGTCTAGAGGAGAAAATAAGAAAAGAACTGGACTAGTAATAGTAGGAAGAAAAATGGTGACATACAGTTACAGATAATGAACAGAAAACATTTAGCCTTCCACGTCATTTTCACTAGATGCTACAAAATCAGCCATTAATCCCTCGAGTCTTTGATCCTCTTTGTCTGTGGTTCCTCAATATTGTAGCAAAATTCATTAGGAATTTAGTTGACTATGTTGTTTAGATTGAAGACTTTCTCCCACCTGCGAGGAAGCTTTGTATTTTGATATACATAACTTTCAATCAAGAAATGATGTGGACAAATTTAACTCCCAAAAAAAGAAAAAAAAAAATCTGTGATGTAAAATAGATTTTAGTTTAGCTTAATTGATAAATTTTGATTAAATTTCGTATATCTTTAATGCTTGCGGTAATTTTGATTTGCCCCCTTTGATTCAAGTCTTTTTGTTGAAATGGTGGCCACTAAATGCCACAAAAGCCAATTAATTACCTAAGCTAAGTTGGTTTAATTAAATCATGCTATGTGAATTCAACTATACCATATTAAATAAATAGGCTAAAAAACTTAATTAAATAAATTGTTTAAAATCTAAATAGAATAAATTGAAAATTATGCTAATTACACCTATAAAATAGAATAATTTTGATTTTACTCCCTATTGTTTTAAAAAATTTGATTTGCTCCCCTAACTTTATATATTGTTTCGAATTGGACACTTCAATTCATGCACCATACCTAGCTGCCCATCAAGTGCCACCTAAACTATCACATGAGCTAGCTGGTCCAATGAAAATCATAACATGTCATTTTAGTTATCAATTAAACAACTTAATTTATTTATAAAAAAATTAATCTAAAAAATCATCAAACCTAAAATTAAAATATAAAATACTAACTAAAAAACAATATTGCTATTTCAATTAATAAGAAAAAAATTCTTTAAGATGTCTAGTCATCTCTCACTCTCCCAATAAACAATCAATAGTTTATGAATAAATTTTAAGGGAAACATAGAGTTTAATTAATAATTTTTTGCTTTTTAGCGTTTTTTTGCTCCATTACTATCCAGAATAATGAGAATAAATAATAAATATGTGGAAAGCTTTTAAATAGAAACAATTTCCAAATTGTGAGCCTTTTTGTGTAATTTCTCCAAAATCAACAATAACTTCATAGAAACATTGAAAGACTTTTAGTGAAGAACGCATACGTTGATCATTAAAAACCATGTAGCACACTTGCCTTCAACTAGTTTTTAAAAAAATCAAAGCTAATATTCAATTTAGTCCTAGACCTTAATTTCAATTCTCAAATAAATCCTTAAAAATTTTACTTTTTTGTCAATTAAAAAGTCTTTCATTTTGTAAAAAGGAATCAACTTGGTCTTGCCGTCTAAATCTATTAAGAAATGGCATCCTTTAAATAACCTATTTTTTAAATACTAATTTGACTGAAAACCTACATACATGGGTCATTTAATATATATATATATATCATTATCCTTCTAAAAAAAATTTATATTTTAATAACTCATTTATAATTTAGAATTTGATAGTTTTTTTATGAGAAACATTTCGTAGTTATTTTTTTTTAGAAACAAAAGTAATAATAATTACGTAGTTATAAATTATAATAACAGGAAATGAACTGAGAGATTTAAACCGAGATTTAATGAGACTTGTTAAAAAATTAAATCTCATACTTTTTTTTTTTTTTTTGGAGAAGAAAAAATAAACCTCATACTATTGCGTGGAATTTGATCATTAATGTGGGTCTTTTTATTCAGCTTTTTCTTATATGGATAGATGGTCCATTGTGTCTCAACGAAAATGGGTTTTCGGTTTGACGTGTATCTTTGCAATGCAATATTTGAGGGGTGTGTATGTTTTGCACGTAAGGTGTTTGATGAGATGTCACAGAGAGATTTGGTTTCTTGGATGTCGATGATTTTGGGGTATTTTTGTGAGGGAAGCTTTAGTAATGCTTTTGATTTGTTCCGGGAAATGATGGTAAGGTCTGAACCCAATTCAGTGACGTTGATGGTAATGTTGCCGGCTTGTTGTGCTGGTGATAGTTACTTCATGTTTATGCAATCAAGAGTGGGTTAGAAACAGATGGGTCAGTACAAAATTCAGTTTTGAAAGTGTGTACTAGGACAGGTAGTGTTGAAGAAGTTTGAATATTTTTCTGCAAGATTGACTGAAAGGATGATGTTTCGTGGAATATTCTGATTCCCTCTTATTCCATGAAGGGGAATGTTGAAAAGTTAGTGAATAGGTTTAGCGAAATGCAGGGTATATCTACACTCAGCATTGAGACTTTTAACATTACCTACACTCAGCATTGAGACTTTTAACATTACTCATATCAGCATTTGTGAAGTCTAGAGATCCATTACAAGTGAACAGATACATTGTTTGGCCATTAAAGCTGGTTTTAGCAATGATGTTTTGTTGACTTCTTTTTTGGATTTTTCTGCTAAATGTGCAGAAACAGAGATATCAGCTCAATTGTTTAAAGAAATTCCCCAGAGAAACACTGTTTAAGTTTGGAGCTATGCCGCTGGGATTCATTCAAATGGATATATTAAGGATGCCATTAAATTTGTTCCATCAAATGCAAGCTGCAAATTTTGAGGCCAGGGCTGAGATTATGACAAGCATTCCAGATGTGTATACGCATCTGGCAGCAGTGCAATTGGGTTAGGCAATCATTGCTACTGTGTAAGAAACTTGTTTTACAAATCCATGGACGGAACAACACACATGGAAACCTCTGTCTTAAACATGTGCATTAGATGTGGAAACATTTCTTCTGCTAGAATGTGTTTTGATAATATATTGGTCAAAGATATAGTAACCGGGACAACAATGATTGAAGGCTTTGGAAGCCATGGGCTTGGTCTTGAAGCCCTAGAACTTTTTGGTATAATGCTGGAGGAAAGAATAATACCAAACTGTATCACCTTCTTGAGCTCCACTCTGGTCTTGTTATAGAAGGATGTGAAGTTTATAATTCTATGAAATGGATAATTGGTCTTCAACCTGATTTGGATCATTACACTTGTATGGTGGATCTTTTCGGTCAATAATGAAAGCTTAAAGAGGCATTGGCCAATGGCCATACCATAATAATGAAAATGGGGATTTTTCCTGATAGTAGGATTTGGAATGCTCTTCTTGCGGCTTGTAGAGTTCATGAAGACAAAACTCAAGCAATATATGGCACACAGGCTTTTGAAATTGGAACCTGATAATAGTGTGTATCGTACTCTGTTGAGTAATGTAAAGGAAAGTGTTGGACAATGGGGTGAAGTTGAAGAAGGAGAGTAATGAATGAGAAGGATCTGAAGAAGCCAGGGTGGAGTTGTGTTGAGGATAAAGGGGTGATCCATGGATTTGTTTCTGCGAATGGAGGAGGTTTTCGAGATATTGGTGTGCTTAAGTAGGATGATACAGGAATTTGTGCGGTAGTATTTGTCAATCTTTATCAATTGAGTGGTGCATTCTAATATCCATGCCGAGACATTATCTTGGTTTTTGGTTTGGTGTCCACATGTTCAAATAGTAGGGGGCTGAATGATAGTTCAGCTTAATCTTAATATGCAGTTGGCAGAAGAGAACTTGAGTGGCATTGCCCTCCACCTGAGACACTCTTGTTTTGCTTGATTGCACTGCTAGAATATTATAAGATGGAAGCAGGGATTATATGTGGTCAAGCAATGTGAATCATGCACAACTTGACAAAATCAGGTGCATGAGAAGAATCGGCTTTGGTGGTACCCATTCTAAACATGGGGTGGCTGAGTATGTTCAAAGGTAAACTTGCTTTTCATATCTTTTGTTCAAATGCATTTCCTTTTCTCTATTTGATATTGCTTCTTTTTCTTTTTTTTTTGTTGTGAAGCGCTTAGATAATAATTATCTTACTAGTAAATTTGAAGTCAACGTTGACATGAATTTTTTGAATTTTCTCATTAGGAAAAATATATCGCATTTAGTCATGCTTGCCCTGTAGACACTCCCCCCCCCCCCCCCACAAAAAAAAAGCCAACACAAATAACCTAATTTAAGATATCTAAGCCAAACTGAGCTTGAATTCTAAACAAAACAATTAGAATGCTATTTAAATTAAAATTCCTTTTCTTTAGCTCTTTAGTTCCTTCTAATCAATTTATATAAAATTCAAAAAACCAGAATTAAGAAATAGGCCCATGTAATGTCTTTCCCAAGAAGAGAGGTAGGAAAAAGGGAAAATGAAAGGAAGTAAGAATAATTGACGTATTGGGAAAAAAAGTGGTCAAATGAAAGGGGCATTGATGTGAGAAACAATCTGAAACTTACATTTTAAGTTATATGATACTAATAATTATTTTAATTTTTCATATGAATTGTTAGTTATTACCTATGAAGTACGGGTGCGTTTCGGGATTCGGGTGTGGGTACGGGTGCGGGAGCGTGTGCAAAACTCGGTAATTTTTGAAAAAGTAGGGTGCGGATGCGGTGATTAAAAATTATTAAAAATATTTATATTTATATTTTTAATATATTGCTAACATACTTTTTTCACATTATATAAATATATACCAAATTTAAGAGCAATAATAAATAATAACTAGAATACAAAGAATGGGAGAGAGCCTAGCTGAAGAGCAATACTTTTTTTTTTTTTTTTAAATTTTGGCTGGTATCGGCAGATTTCGGCCGGTATCGGCCAATTTCGCTGGTATCGGTTTGCGCCCGATACGTACTGATTTGGGCCAAATCGGCCCAATTTCGCGCACGTCGGCCCCTAATCGGTGCCGTATCGGCGCGAATCGCGCCGAAAAAATTATTTTTTTTAATGCCCGATGCGGCACGGACGTGCAGGCAGTGGCGTCGCCTGCGCGTCCCCGCATTGGGCCGCATCGGACGCGGGTGCGGCGGCCCAAACGCTGCACCTGTGCTTCCCTAGTTATTACTGTAAATGGTATTTCTCTTATGGTTTTATAAGTGATCTGAACAAGATATCCAAGTTTGTCACTAAAATTTGATTTCAACTACAAGTTCCATTGTGTCTGATTTTATAATCATATATATAATATATACTATCATATTCAATGTTGCAGCTTTCTTGCTTCAAGTTAAAAAAAAGTTTATCATATAGAACCCGATGGTATTTCCACTTTATTTTTTTTAAAAAAAAAAGTTTACACAGAACACGTTACTAGTGTTATCGAGTTTCAACTAAAAAAGTTTTGTATAGAACTCAATTTTTTTAATATCAAGCTCCACGTGGCATTTTTTATTGAGAAAAGCCACGTCACCAAGTGCTACCGTGGCTGTGGCTATTTACTCATGGAACTCAACATCAGTGAAATTGAGTTCTATGTGGAACTCGATTTTCACAAAATCAAGTTCCAAAATGGTGGTTTTATGCTACAAAGTTTGCGAACAGTGCTATTTTGCTGTAAACTTCATAAATTAGTGCTATTTGGCCATTTTGGCAACCATATATGTAATATATACTATTATATTCAATGTTGCAGCTTTCCTGCTTCAAGAAATTATAAATGGGAATTCTCTTGTTTTTTTGATTAGTAGATTCTACTTGTTTTACTATATATAAGCATTCATTATTCTTGTTTTGGGAGTTTGGCCACATGAAGTATTAAGCTAAATAATTTGCTTTATATATCCTGTATCTGATTCTTATAATTTGTTCCTTTTTTGTCTCCTAATACTTCTGATTTATATTATGTAGATTTCAACTTACTTGTTGCTAACGATCTTTCAACATAAATGTGAAGGACAAGGTAGAAAGCTTGTTGTCATGCTAATTCATCAACTTATTACCCCTACCTATGTACATGCATACATATATGTATACATATATTCATATGTTTGAGTATATTTATGACCTTAATGTTGTGTCAGGATCAACGTGTGTTTTTGGTCATATACAAGGCTATTGAACAGAAATTTAGTAGTTACCTATGGAAAGGAAAGGATGGTTCAGCTATAAGGGCTAACATAAAACATATCCTGGGATATTTTATGCAAGCCAAATGGAATGTGGATTAAATTTGAAAGGGGTGCAAGAATGATACAAAGCAGCCATAACGAGACAAATATGGGATCTGTTTGGGTAGCTTGGGTTCAACATAATTCTTGATAGACGAGTTTCTGGTGTGTTTAACATTCCTCAAAATAGCTCTTGGGGCTTGAGGAAAATTCTAAATCTGAGAAGCACTGTCTTGCCATTACTGAAGTTTAATTTGAGATCAGGTTGTTGCGTTGTCCTATGGCATAATTGATGGCATCCGGATGGAATCCTAATTCAGAAGTATGGTAGTTGAGTCATATATGAACAGCAGGTCAAATGTAAGGGTTTCAAGTGTTCAGAAAGATAAAAACTGGCGTTGGAAGCAAGTTAGATCAAACACTTGTTCCATCCGAAGTACACTTCGTTTACCTATTCAAGTGCAGAAATAGGGTGTACATCATAGCTAGACTTCCAACAGTAGGATGGTTGAAAATCATCCTGTTCTCTCAAGTTATTCCAGGACAGAATGCTAAATTGATGTTACACTGGTAATCTAAAGTGTGTACTCTGCAGAAAAAGCTTAGAATGTAGAGCCCACTTGTTCTTTGAGTGCTTTTCACTAGAGGAATTTGGAAAGAATTAATGAAGTTCTGCTTAATTATTTCCCTTTTTTTCTGTGGGTGAGAAAGAAATCAGCGGAAGAGAAAATCTCTAAGGGTTGTCAACTTGTAATGTGTACATTGGCCTAGGTGCTGCTGTGTATCATATATGGCACCAAAGGAATACAAATATAAGCGAGGAGGGCATTATGCACTATGAAGTCTGTAAAGGGAGAGGTTAAACTAAGGGTGGAGACTAGAGGTAGCTATGTAAACTCTAATCTTAGAGTCATTTGTATTCTGCCTAGCTAATAAGGTTTGCTCTGTTTTGCGGGGTTTTGTTTTTTTGTTGGCATGTGTCTGGAGCTGTACTATTTTGATATCTGCTCCTGTGCTGCTGTGATTGTTTTTCTTGGTGTTTGCAGTTGTATTGAGCTTTCTAGTAATTAATAATATCTCACTCATCCAAAAACAAAAATTTATATTATCAGTGTCCTTTAATGGTAACTTGTGAATGTACAGTATTATGTTCTTCCAAAATGTTATCAATAGTGTAGCCTTGTTGAGTTTTTGGTGCATCAAGGTCCTAAAAAAAAATTAAAGTTGCATCCATGAGGTTCGACCTAGTCAATTGTGATCTTGGCTTAGCTAATGCACTTATCAAATAGTGGGTAAGGTGTCTGAAACCGAATCCAACCAGACTTGTTTGCTAGGTGTAGCCATCTCATCCATCAGGTTAACATTGTTTCTTTGATGGGCAATGGGTTTATCAGTATTTGTATTATACGTTTTAATTTGCATCATCAACAAAGCCATGAAACTTATGGTCCATTTGGATTGAGGAAGAAGGAGCGAGAGTAGAGTAGATTTAGCACAAAATTAACTTATTTTTAGCCAACTCAACTCTACTCCCCTCCACTCCCCCTCCTTCCCCCCTTCATTCAAACAGGCCATTAGTGCTTCAATTTATTACTATATAAGTCTCCATTTTTAATTTACTTCAACAAGCTTAAATGTTCATGGGTTTATCTTTTTTTTTTTTTTAAAGAGTTCTCAGAATGCATTATTTGGGCTATTTATTATTTATTTTTCTTTAAGAATATGTTTAGAATGAGAGATGTGAAGTGGTAAAAATTTTATTCGACTTTGTTTGGACATTAAGTAAGAAGAGGTGATGTGAAATCAAAAGATCTGTATTATATTTCCTTCCATGATATGATGAAATTAAAATGAAGTGTTCGTGCAGAAAAATACATTATATTGCACAAATTAAACACTAGATCTTTCAGTGTGGATAGATACATTGTTTAGTCATTATAACTAGGTTTTGCGAAGTTGATTTTTTGTTTAGATAAATTCCTAAAAAAAACAATGTTACTTTAGGAGCTATGAGGTCAGGTTTCATTCAAAATGGATATATTAAGGACGCCATAAATTTATTCCGTCAAATGCAAGCTGCAAATACTGAACTTGGAGCCCAGAATTTCAGATGCATGCTTGACGTATATACTCATCTGAGAGCTCTGCAATTGAGTAAGTGAATCTATGGTTACTTTATAAGAAACTTGTTTTACAGATCTATGGAAGAAACTAGACACTTGGAAACCTCTATCTTAAATTTGTACATAAGATGCGGAAACATTTCTTCTGCTAGAGTGTGTTTTTATAACCTGGACAACAATGGTTGAAGGCTTTGGAACTCATGGGCTGGGTCACCAAGCTATAGAACTTTTGGTCTAATCTGGAGGAAAGAATAAAACCAAACAGTGCCACTCTGCTCTTGTCAGAGAAGGGTGCGAAATGTTGAAAAATAGCTAAGAAAAAACAAGTTTGATTTAACAATGTAAACCTTAAAAATTAGTAATAATGGAAATTAAAAGAGAAAGTTAGAAAGATCTCACAAAGTTGTAGAATCACGCAATGACGTTGTCCTTAAAGGTTTAATTCAGTAAAACTTGGTGCTAATGGTCCTCTTGGCCAAACAACCCTTAGGATTAAACTATAGCAACAATATTTGAGATAGATGCACTTCCAATCACGAAGAATCAAGAACAACCTTATATTTGCATTTCCTTAAACCCAAAAACAAAAGCAAAAATCTATGAGGGAAAAAGAAGATAAATGTTATATTCACAACATTGTCAGAACAAATCTTAAGTAATAGGTTGTTATTAGTTGTTATAAGTGGGTAAAAAAGTACTTTAAGTTGTGGATTCAAAATAGAACTAATAACAATTTACCATATGTGATTTGTTATTAAGCACGAGTGTGTTTCCGGATTCGGGTGCGAGTGAGGATGCGGATGCGGGTGCGGAACTCGACAATTTTTGAAAAAGTAGGGTGCGGATATTAAAAATATTTTTATTTATATTTTTTATATATTGCTAAGCATACTTTTTCATATAATTGTAAACTCCACTACAATAGTGGCACTTAAAGTGTGTGTTTCCACCTGATTTAACAATAGAACCAGGTGGTTTTTCTAATTTAGTCACATACTGCCAAAGAGGAACTTCATCATTTGGCACTTCTTCATTAGATGAAGGTGAAGTTTCTGTGGTAGTAACTTCATCCATTGCAAATTCAATAAATTTAATTTAACGTACAAATAATTTGACATATATATAATAACTATTAACTAAATTAAAAATCAAACCTATGTCACAACATTACAGCTTATATAAAAAATTTTAAAAATCAGATCACAGATTCACTATGAGTAATAGAGCATGTGAGAGTATGATGAGCTTAAGATTGAAAAACTGAGATAAAACTTTGATTAGTTTGATACCTGAGTTGAGAGTGGGTTGGTGAGGTGAGCTTGAGACTTGAGACTTGAGGTGAGCTTGAGACCAAGAGTCATGCAAAGAATAGACGGAGAGTGAGATTGTGTCTTAGGGAGTGATTGAGTGCGTTTGTGAGAGAGGGGAGACAGAGGGTAGCTGAGAGGGGACTGGGGAGACGGAGCACAGAGAGTGAGAGGAGAGCTGAAGAATGAATCGAAGAGCAACTAAGCAAATAGGTTAGGAGTTCGTTGTTAAGTTCAAACGATGTGTTTTGCACCTCTTTCTTTTTTTGAATTTTGGCCAAACGGTGCGTTTTGCACCATTTTTTTTTTTTAATTTTGGCCTGAATTGGCCAGTTCGGCATCAGTACGAACTGAATCGGTCTGTTTTGGCCGATATAGACCGAATAGTCCCAATTTGGCGTGAATTGGCCCAAGTTGGCACCGAATTAGTGCGTATTGGGAAACGAAAAAAACTGGACGCGGCACCAACGTTCGGGCAATGGCGTCGCCTGCCACACCCCGCATTGGGCTGCATCGGATGCGGGTGCATCACCCATTTTGCCGCGTCGATGCTTCAGAAGTGATTTGTTGTGAAAATATTATAGACATAACACTTCTCAAAAAAGAACAGAGGAGCTGAGAAGGAGAGAGCAGGTCTAGGAGATGAGAGAGATACGTGCTGAAGAGAGAAAGGTTTGCTTAGTAAATAAGCTGAATCCAATGGGTTAACCCAATGGTAACTAGGTACTCCAATGGGCCAAAATAAACAATCATTGGGCACACAATAAATGCCCAACTGGCTGGAAAAGAGACAAGAAAAATTAAAGCCCAAAGAAAAAATTATGGGTTTTACACGCAAATAACAGGCCAGAATGGTTGCACCGTGTGTGTGATATGCATAAGCTCAAGTTCAACACTAGGCCCACTATTTTTAGAAATCGCTTAAGGTAACCCATGACTTATAAACACTAAATATGGCTCACTCCTAATCAATGTGGGACACAAAGCAAAAGGTTAAGTGTTTGAAACATCACCCACACCATCATGTGACCTTTATAATTCCATGAAATGGATACTTCCCATTCAACCTGATAAGGATCATTACACTTGCACGGTTGATCTTTTGGTTCAATATGGAAAGCTTAAAGAGGCCTTAGCCATTATAGTGAAAATGGAAATTTTAATTTTTCCTGATGGTAGGATTTCAGGGGCTATTCTTGCAGCTTGCAAAGTTCATGGGACATAAAACTTGGGGAACATAAAGCACAAAGGCTTTTAGAATTGGAACCTGATAATATTTGAGTCCGTATCTAGCTAGAAAGGCATTAGAGAAAGAAGAAAGGAGAGTAGAGGAGGACGAGAAATGGAAATATGTTGAGAGCACAGTTGAGGATTTGATGAGGCTGTGTGAAATGCACCAATAGAACTTGTTAGGGAGGTGGTTTAGATGGCTGGTTTTACGAATATATTGGGTCACCCTAGGATGATCAAGTTACTCATTGCTCTATCAAGTGGTATGCAGGTGTAGGGAGAAGGTGGCTTGATTTTGCTGCTGTCACAACTTCAAATTACTCATTGCTCTATCAAGGTTGTCTTGTATTTTGTCACTAGCTGAGAAAAGCATGAATTGACCAACGGCTGAACAGAATTATATTAATACAACAAAACTCGACAATTATTTAATGAATAACTAATTTTTATTGATCAAAACACTAGTATAAAAAACTTCAAACAAAGCAGGACACAACCAACATCCCAGCAAAAACACTTAAAACAACCCCCCCCTGTCTGCTACTAAAGTACAAACAGCTACATTTGCAACCAAAACTTACAAGCCCAACAGGGCACTCAATTGTTACAATAGTGCAACTCTATTTCATAAGCAGACATTGCTCTTATCACAAACTGTTGAGTTAGTGGAAGCTTTTATGCTTATTTGTTGTGTGTAACAAAACAATAGTAGGTTTTGTGAAATAGAAATAGAAGAAATAGACAAGACAATCACACATAAAACACACAGATGTACATGGTTCAGCCTTAGGCTTAAATCCACGGACAGAGTCTAACAAAAAATTTCACTAAGAAAATAGGAGATTACAAAACGGCACAATAGTACGGGAGAAGAGAATCTTGAATTTCTCTACATTGATGCCAGTGCTTAAACTCTATAAAACCAATTGAACATAGCCACACACATACAGCAAAAAGGAACCCTCCTAGGCTAATTCTTGACTGCTTTAACGAGAGCCTAGGTGGGAATGAGAGGAGGGACCCTACTTGGCTAATTCTTCAATGTCGCTCAGGTAATTATTCCTCTTACTGCCACTATAGGCTTCAAGAAAAATTTGAACTATTCAAACCTGATGAAAAAACTAATAAATAAAAAAAAGTGATGCAGAATGTTTTTTTGAGTTTGTGATGATTGGGATGTGAGTGCCAAAAGGTAATGTTAAGGTACAACTACTCAACTAGCACAATACTTTGAATTTTTTTTTTCTTAAATGCTAGAATATGTCTGAGGAAAAAAGAAAAAGGAAAAATCCAAAAAGAAAAACCCTATTATTTTATACCTATTAAAAATTAAATTTTTTTACCATGCCAAAATAAACCTGACAATCAAAACCCACACTTTCATTTCATTGGATTGTAATAGGAAGAAGAAAGATGATGACTTACAGGCAAAGAAGTCCAAAACTTCCATAAAGAATCAGCCATACATCCTCCAAATCTTTGGATCTGGTCTCCTAATTAAAGTAGCCTTCTCCACTAGGTCCAGCCCCATCATCCTCGCAACTGCTTGGCTTATATTCTGCTACGTACTGCAGCTGAATTGTCAATATCATGATGGATTACACCCAGATCCTCATAGAGCGTGCTGTTGTTGCTGCTGCACTGTGCCATAGTAAATATGGAATTTACTGGTATTCATATTCCTTTTCAAATGGAATTAACTTATATTAAGAAAAAAAAATCCAACAATTTAGAGTACAACCACATAAGGCATCCACAAGAATTATAGAGCTCTCTTGTACTAGTTATGATTTTTGAAGCCAATATTAAGACAGATCGTATGATGGTTAGTTATAGGAGCTTAAGAGTTAAGTGTATAACAAATAGATGTCTGATGAGTTTTTGGTTTGATGTTGGTGTTCCATAGTATGCATCTTATTCAAGTTGGTAGGATTCTTTTATTATTGAAACTTAAAGATTCCCGTGAATTTAAACAATTGTCTTTAAATTTCTAAGAAATTAAATTTTAATGTTGGGTGGCTCCTGATAGATTAGTTTAGAGATCTTGAGTTTAACTTGGATTTTATAGATGGGAAACAGTTTTGTGTTGTATCTTATGAAACTCTATAGGGGCCGCATAAAATTAGAGGGGACCGTTCAGCATTTTTTTTTTTTTTTTGGAATTTTCTTATTAGAAGAAATATTACTTATTTGGTTTTATGGCACATTTAATCATGCTTTCTCCCATAAAATACAACAGCCAACACAGTTGACCTAACTAATTAAAGATATCTAACGCAAACTGGGGCTGAAAGCGAGAAAAAAGAAACTGTCCCATGTGGATCCGTTGGGAATCGCATATTTTACTAAAACTGAAAACTTTTTGTTGAAAGTGTAAAGTTGTGATTTGCAATTATTTTGTGTTGACTTTAATTCCGTCCCAAATTTGATTGTAATTATGTTCAATCTTATGTACTTTCTTGTGGGATATTATTGTTAGGGTTGTGTGTGAGAGAGAGTGTGAAGACTCAAGGCATATTGAAGACAAAGAAGTTTTCACAGGTAGCTCGCTGGTATCTTTCCCGCAAAGTGAAGCATATGGTCAGCACATAACTGGAATGCGAATAGTCAGGACAGGATGGTGACAGTTGGTTTTCACAAGTGTCTCACAGGTAAGGCCTTTCTGCAAGATACCGACGAAACATTCTATTTTGCCAATTAATTTGTCATATCTAATACACCCTATCTCTACCCACACTATATATACCCCCATTATCCACATATGTTGAGGAGTGCTTTCAAAGAGAAAACCCTAGCCACAAACCCTTGAGAGTGAGAGATTGTTATACCCACAATTCTCTACACAATCCATTGTGGTTTTCCTTAACTCCATCCTCTCCATTTCCATATCTTTGAGAGGTTGATAGTCCAAACACTTACCACACCCATTCTGAGTGTTAAGTGAGGCTTTGGTGCTGTTGAGAAGCATTAGAAGAAGCCAAGCTTTGGCAAATGCAATCGGGCACATTGCGGGATCCGGAGAGTTAGACAAGACACAGTTTTGAGAAGCTTTGTTGGAGTAGGAGCTTGGAGGGCTTAGGTGCATTGGGTAGATTAAGCTTGGAGGGTCTCTTGCTATTCATGTATCCCAACTGATTGTCTAGTGAATCGATTTATCGCTTGGAGGGCGACAGAGAGGTTTTATGCTAAGTACTTCGGTTTTCTCTTCGATAACACATCGGCATGTTATCTTGTGTTTGCGTTCTTCTTCCATACTCTTTTAACTTTCATTTTACTGCTACATTTTGATGAATATGACTTAGAGTAGATTTATTGTTCGCTCGCATTTACTCTTTTCCGCACTTAGTTTAAGTAAGAGTAAAATTAACCGAGCCGTAATCTTTATTTTGGGGGTCTAAACAGCTCTTGTGTTTCAACACATTTTCGAGCTTTCAAAAAGTATGTAGAAAAAAGCTAAAAACTGACTTTTGAAGCAATGAGACCTACTTTAAGAGCAAAAATAAGCTAAAGAGTAAAATAGACTAACTTTTTATAAATCCCAAACGCAACCATAATGTCTTTCAGGAAGAGAGGGAGAAAAAAAAATGGTAAATGAAACGAAGGAAGAACTGACATTGTGTTCTAACGAAAGGGGTATATATGTGAATAACAGTTTGAAACTAACAATTTAAAACCTGTGTTGCTGATAGTTATTTTATTTTCTCATGAGTTGTTAGTGTGTATGGTATTTGTACACTAAACATTCAACAGAGAATTACATTTGCAGGACGAAATAAAAAACATGATTCAATCAATAATAAGAGCCATTTGACAGTTAATTTAAATAGCTAACCATTTTGAGACCTTGACCACTTTAGCAAGAGCCCAGGTGGATGTGAGAGAAGTTACCTTACTTGGCTAATTCTTCAACGTGGCTTTGCTAACTATCCATCTTACCGCCACAATAGGCTTCAAGCTTCTTGGACGTTTGATTCCCTCCTTCCATTATATAAAAGTTCCTCAACAAGACAACAAGAAAAATTTGTATTATTCCAACCTGATTAAAAAAAATAAAAATTGGCTATCTGAGTGCCGAAAGGTAGTTCTAAGGTACAACTAGCACAATACTATGATTTTTTTTTCTTTAAATGCTAGTAAGGGAAATCCAAAAGGAAAAACTCTATAGTTTTATACTGATGACAAATTAAATTTGTTATCATGCCAATTTAAACCTGACAATCAAAACCCACACTTTCATTGGATTCCCCTCCTCAAATCAAAAGAGAACAGCAAGGATTGTAAATTATAATAGCAAAAAGAAAGATGATGACTTAGAGCATCCACAGCAGTGGAGCTAAATAGCTATATAGCTATTTTAGCTCCACTCAAACCCAAAAAACCCTCTTGCAGCAGTGGAGGCAAAGCTAAAATTTTTTAGCTTTGTACTACAGTGCTCATGTATCAATACATGAGCACTGTAGCTGAAAGCTATAAAAAAAAAAAAAAAAATTATTCAAGTCTGGGATTAAAAAACAATACGCGCTCTCTTTTTTATTTAGATTTATTCACGCTCCCCTCTCTCTTTCTCTCTCACAGTCACCGAACAAGCAAGTCTCTTTCTCTCCACAGTTCACTCTCTCAACCCTCTCAAAGCTCATCGCCGATCAAGCCTCAGCCCACGCCGATCAAGCCTCAGCCCACGTTGATCAACCATCTCGAAGCTCTCAACTCTCAACTCTCTCAAGCTCACCGCTGATCAAGCCTCAGCCCACGCCGATCACCCTCTCAACGCTCTCAACGCTCTCAACTCTCAACTCTCTCAAGCTCACCGCCGATCAAGCCTCAGCCCACGCCGATCAACCCTCTCAAAGCTCTCAACTCTCTCAAGCTCACCGCCGATCAAGCCTCAGCCCACGCCGATCAACCCTCTCAAAGCTCTCAACTCTCAACTCTCTCAAGCTCACTGCCGATCAAGCCTCAGCCCACGCCGTCCAAGCTCTCAACTCTCTCAAAACTCTCTCAAGCTCACCGCCGATCAAGCCTTAGCCCACGCCATCTAAGCTCTCAACTCTCTCAAAACTCTCTCAAGCTCACCGCCGATCAAGCCTCAGCCCACGCCATCCAAGCTCTCAACTCTCTCAAAACTCTCTCAAGCTCACCGCCGCCGGCCTTCTCAACTCAGACCCGACCGATCAACCCTCTCAGCTCAGACCCACCGCCAATCAGCTCAAACCCACCTCTTTGTTTCACTTCAGGTCAGTTGTCTCTGTATTTGTATTGACAGAATGTATTTGTATTGGACAGAATGTGTTGGGAATTTTCTGTGTGCAGAATGTATTTACATTTGTTTTTGGCTTTTGATTCAGATCAACCCTCTCAGCTCAGAATGTATTTACATTTGTTTTTGGCTTTTGATTCAGACCATCCATGAATGGACTGAATGTATTTGTGATGGAATGTATTGGAATTTTTCTGTTTGCAGGAATTTGTTGTGTGGTTTTCTTTATCAATGGGATTAAGCTACTGTCAAATTAAGCATTTATGTTCTATTGTTATAATTTTAAGTATTTTAAGTTTTAATATAAATATTAGATTGGGAATTTTCTGTGTGCAGGGAACTTTACATTTTTTTTTTTTTGGCTTTTGATTTAGAGCATCCATGAATGTACAAAATATATTTGAATTGGAATGTAGTGAGATTTTTCTGTTTGCGAGTATTTGTGGTGTGGTTTTCTTTATCAGTGGGATTAAGCTACTGTCAAATTAAGTATTTATGCATAATCATGTTCTATTGTTATGATTCTAAGTATTTTAAGTTTTGATATAAATATTCGATTGGGAAATTTCTGTGTGTAGGGAACTTTACAATTTTTTTTTTGTCTAATTTTATGTAGTCACGTAGAGAAATGGAGTTATGTAGGGACCTACCATATTACATGGGTATCATGAATGGGGATATAGAAATTGACTCACAAATTTTAGGAACATCTCAAAATACTCCTGTGTCAGTTTCTGATTCTCCACTTGA
This sequence comes from Castanea mollissima, assembly GCA_014183005.1. Lineage (NCBI taxonomy): Eukaryota > Viridiplantae > Streptophyta > Magnoliopsida > Fagales > Fagaceae > Castanea > Castanea mollissima. The sequence goes on along the minus strand of JACAVU010000009.1, from coordinate 38,415,072 downwards.
AGTTGAGAATGCCTCTTCTACAAAAGGAAAACGGGGCGCTAATTTTAGTGTAGAGGAAGATCAACTCTTAGTGTCAGCATGACTTAATACTAGTGTTGATCCCGTAAACAATAATGAACAAACACAAGCTACATTTCGTCAAAAAGTTTGGGAATACTTCACGCAGTACAATAAATCCGGTAACACACGTACTATTACCTCCTTGTTAAGTCGTTGGGGATTGATCAGTGAAAGGACAAATAAGTTTGTAGGGTGCATGGCTAAAGTTAACGCACTTCATAAAAGTGGTATAACCGAACAAGATCAGGTATAAATTATATTGCATTAGTGTTAACATACCCATTTATCAATAGTTTGAAGATTCTAATCATGTTATATTTTTTTTTTTAGATTACCAATGTGAAGGCTTTGTTTTTGGAGATACACCAAAAACCCTTTCTTCTTGAGCATTGTTGGCTCATGTTAAAGGACCAACCAAAGTTTGCCAATCTTAATGGAAGATCAAGAGCATCCGTGCCTCCAACTCTAGAGTCAACATCTATTGGCGAAGGGGGCGAAGGGGATTGTGGGTCCGGACTTGGTGACGATTGCAATCTTGAGAGGCCAATTGGTAAGAAGGCCGAAAAAGCCAACCGAAAGAACAAAGCCACTAGAAAAGATGTAGGGGAATATTTGACTAAGAAAATGAAATTTATTGAGGAGGTAACTCAATTGGAAGAGGAAAAAATGTTTATTGAGAGGGAAAAACTTACAATTGAGAAGGAAAGAAGTGAAGAAACACTTAAGATTGAGAAGGAAAAAGTCATGATTGAGAAGAAAAAATTTGAGATGCAATATATGTTAGAGGAGGAGAGAATCATGATGAAAGATACAAGCGGCTTGACCGGAACACAAAAAGCTTTTTATGAACAACTCCAAGAGGAAATCATGGCAAAACGAAGTTCACATAATTAATGGGTTTGATTGTATTTTGGATGTAGCTTAGGCCTTTATGTATTTTGTAGTGGCTTATGTAAACCTTTAAGTATTTTGGTTGTAGGCCTTTAAGTATTTTGGTAGTAAACTTTTAAATTTATGGTATTTTGGTAGTATTTTGTAGTGCCTTAAAATTTATAGTATTTTGGTAGTAAACCTTTAAATTTATTGTTTATCTTGTTTGTGTTGTTTTGCTTTGATAGAAATAAGAGCAAGTTGTTGTTGTTGTTTTCCTGAGTTGTTGTTGTTGCTGATGATGCTTTGATAGAAATTAGAGCAAGTAAAATTTAAAGTATTTTATAGTATTTTGGTTATATTCAATTTGTTGTGGCTTATGTCACTTGACTTTTTAATCTTGCATCTATAGTAATAATTGTTTTCCAATTGTCTTGAAGGTTGCATCCATGAATCGCTCTTTGTTGTACAAGTTGCTTCTTGATGACTCAGATGAGGATGAGATAATCAAAGAACTTGTTATGGAAACATCATAACCTAAACGTCGTTGCTCTATTCGACGTAATCATTTGGCAGGCCATGAGAGGCTTTTTCTTGATTACTTTGCTCCCACGCCAATATATCCACCCGCTTTATTTCGTAGGAGATTTAAGATGAAGCGTTCTCTTTTTCTCCGTATTCAATCTAAGGTAGAAGCTTATGACTCTTACTTTGTCCAAAAAAAAAAATAGTGCCAACAAACTTGGTTTATTTTCATTACAAAAGATAACTGCTGCACTTAGAATGCTTGCGTATGGAGTATTGGGGGATTTGCTAGATGAATATGTGCGGATTGGAGAAACTACTGCATTAGAAAGTTTGAAAAAATTTATTACTGCGGTAATTGATGTTTTCTCTGAGGAATACTTGAGAAAGCCAAACAATGAAGACATTGCTAGACTGTTAGCTTATGGCGAACGCCGAGGTTTTCCAGGTATGTTAGGTTCAATTGATTAATTGATTGCATGCATTGGAAGTGGAAAAATTGTCCATCTGCATGGAAAGGTCAATATTGTGGTCATATTCATGAGCCTACTATTATTTAAGAGGCAATAGCATCATATGATCTTTGGATATGGCATAGATTTTTTGGGTTACCTGGGTCAAATAATGATATTAATGTGTTAAAGCGGTCTCATGTATTTAATGAACTTACTGAAGGACGTGGTCCTGCAGTACATTACTCACTCAATGGTCATGACTACACAATGGGATATTACCTTGCTGATGGCATATATCCAAAGTGGGCAACATTTGTAAAAACAATCCCATCTCCACAAGGACCTAAGCGAAATTATTTGTAGCAACCCAAGAGGCGTATAGGAAGGATGTTGAGCGTGCATTTAGAGTGCTTCAAGCACGTTTCGCAATTGTCCGTGGACCTGCACGCTTTTTCCATCTTGAAACACTCCAAAAGATCATGAAAGCGTGCATAATTCTCCATAATATGATTGTTGAAGATGAGCGGGATGATAATGAAGTGGTAAACTTGGATTATGAACAAATTGATAGAATGGATAATCCTCCTATGCAAGTGTTACATGAACAAAATGATGAATTTTTGTCATACATTGAGAGGTATGGACGCATTAGAGACCGAGACATTCATTTTCAACTCCAGAAGGACCTTGTTGAACATTTATGGCAATTGCATGGCGAGTCGTAGGAACTTGTGCGAGTGTGTGAGTTTTATTGTAATTTAGTTTGAGTTATGTATGTGAGTAATCTATGGACTACATTATTCCAGCTATAATATGTGTTTTATTTTATATGTTTTCTTATAAAGTTCTTTTATTTCATAATTTAGTTTGAGTTTTGTATATATATAATTTGGAGTTAAAATAAAATATTATTGTTACGCTATCATGATGATTGAGAAATTGTTTTAGTAAAAAAAAAATGTATAAGTATAATTTGGCCGGTGGTGGAAGAGTTAGTGGCGACGGCAGCCGCGGTGGTGGAAGAATCGGTGGTGGTGGTAGTGGTAGTGGTGGCGGTGGCTGCAGCGGTAGTGGCGGCAGTAGCGACTGCGGTGGCGGTGGTGGAATAGTTGGTCGCGGTGGCAGTCACAGTGGTGGAAGAATCGACGGTGGCAGTGGCGGCAGCGGCGGTAGCGGCGGTGGCAGCGGTAGCGGTAGCGGTGGCGATAGCGATTGCGGTGGCGGTGGAAGAATCGATGGTAGCGGTTGCGGGTAGTTGTGATTGTTGTTTATTGTAAGGGCAGTCGCGGTGGTGGAAGAATCGGCGGCGGCGGCGGCGGCGGCAGCGGTGGTGGTGGTGGTGGTGGTAGCGATTGCAGTGACGGTGGAAGAATCGATGGTAGCGGTTGCGGGTAGTTATGATTGTTGTTTATTGTAATGGATATATTATTTTATTGTAGTGGATATATTATTTTATTGTGATGTTTATATTATTTTATTGTGTTGAAAGCTAAAATAGATCCACTGCTGCAGCATGTTTTGTAAAGTGAGTAGGTAAAATAGATAAAGTAACTTTTTGTGAAGCTAAAAAACTAAATTTTTAACTCCACTGCTGTGGATGCTCTTACAAGCAAAGAAGTCGTAGAAATTCCCCTTTGACTAGATTCTTCAAAGTAAGTCATAAATCCTCCAAATCTTTGTATATGGTTCCTCATCAAAGTAACCTTCTCCACTAGGTCCAGCTCCATCATCCTCATCATGGCTTCGCTCATTTCTACAACCTTCTAGGGATGAATCGCTACCCTCTAGGGCTGACTCATTGCCTTTTGAGGCTAAATCAGTACCTTCTGAATCACTGCCTTCTAAGGCTGAATCAGTACATTCTGAATCACTACCTTCTGAGGCTGAATCGTCAAGACCATGATGAAGAACACTCAGATCCTCATAGGGTATGCTATTGTTGCTGCACTGTGCCATAGTTTGATGGGACCTTCTTTGTCTTGCTCATATACCGAACGGAACCCCATTTTCTTCTCCACCACCAAGCTCCTGGAATTTACTTTAATCTCAAGTTTCCAGCATCCGCTTGCATCAGTTTCACTAAGTATTTCTTTCCAATAGGAGCCGAAAAAGTGAGAGGACAAATAGAGCAGCCAAAGGTGAGGTAATTTAACTTCACCATAGTTTGTCGAAAAATCAGAGTGTACATATTCCATTGTAAGTCCATTGACTACAAAAAGACATGAAAGGTGACAATCTCTAGAGTATTGACACAACTTGTTGCATTAAAAAACAAGGCACAACGCAATTCCCATAGGATCATTACATCCAAAAGAAGGGACCTTTATGTTATCACTGCTACATTCAAGGCTAAACCATTTCAAAATTTCTCCTCTTGGAATAATAATGTCTAAGATGTCTTGTAGTCTACCACTTTGTCCTTGAAATATACCAAGCATAAATGTTAGGAACCGAGAGAGAGAGAGAGAGAGAGAGCTGAAGAATGTCATCAATCTGAATATTGTCAATCAATTTGAAGCAGTTGACACATTGGAAACACAAATGGGAGTGAAGCCTCTCACAAACCTCCAAATGAGGTATGATTGTAGTTTTAATAGAATAATTTTGTAGTTCTGGCAATCTCTCCAATGAGATACAATTGTTTGCAATTACAACATGAGTAGTTGACGGAACATTTTGCAATGATTGAAGCCTCTCGCAACCCTCCAAATGGAGTCTTCGAAGGTTAGAGAGTTGAGAGCTTTCAAGAAGGGAAACAAAATTATTTCCACTTAAATTTAAGTGTTCCAAAGAGGACAAGCAGCCAATTTCATTGGGAATTGATGAAATATCTAAGTCACTAAGATCCAAATATCTTAAAGAATGTAGACCTGATAAGGAAGGCAATAATTGGCCCACGAGAACATAATCTGATGGCATGGAATAAAATAAAGATAATGCCCTTTTATTACATCCATGGATATTTAGTTCTTTGGGATTTTCATGGAGAAAAATAGAGGAAGGAACCTCTTTTACGGCTGTTTCACTCAAATTAAGCAACTCCAAACCTTTTGCATTGCCTAGGTTCTCTCCCAAGTTGCCAAATTTTGAGCATCCAGAAAGATCAAGAAATTTAAGCAACTTCAAACAAAAAATATTGTTAGGAAGACGCACGAGATTTTTGCAATCTTTTAGAGTCAACATAGCAAGGTAAGTCAAATGCTCAATAGATGAAGGCAGCTCTTTTATGGCTAATTGTCAAATTTTGAGCATACAGAAAGATCAAGAGAATTACCCAACTTCAAACTCCAAATGGCATTAGGAAGACGCACAAGATTTTTGCAATCTTTTAAAGTCAACACAGCAAGGTAAGTCAAATGCTCAATAGATGAAGGCAGCTCTTTTATAGCTGTTCCACTCAAATCAATCTTCTCCAAACCTTTGACATTCCCTAGGTTCTTTGGCAAATTGTCAAATTTTGAGCATACAAAAAGATCAAGAGAATTACCCAACTTCAAACTCCAAATGGCATTAGGAAGACGCACGAGATTTTTGCAATCTTTTAGAGTCAACACAGCAAGGTTAGTCAAACGTTCAATTGATGAAGGCAGCTCTTTTATAACTGTTCCACTCAAATCAAGCTTCTCCAGGCCTTCAACATTCCCCAGTTCTCTGGCAATTGTCAAATTTTGAACATCTAGAAAGATTAAGAGAATTACCCAACTTCAAACTCCAAATGGCGTTAGGAAGACAAACAAGATTTTTGCAATTGCTTAGAGTCAATTTAGTAAGGTTAGTCAAACGTTCAATTGATGAAGGCAGTTCTTTTATAGTTGTTCCACTCAAATCAAGCTTCTCCAAGCCTTCGACATTCCCCAGGTTCTCTGGCAATTTTTCAATTTTTGTGCATCTAGCGAGATCGAGAGAATCCATGTTTGTGCATCAGGCCAATCAAGCCTCCAACTGATGAAGGTAGTTTCATAATAGTAGTGCTATCCAAAAAAAGCTTCTATAAGCATTCCAAGTTTCCCACAAATTGTGGAAGTTTCTTGAGATTGGAGCAACCAAAAAGGTTAAAAGTCACGAGAGAATCCACTTCAAATGCGCTTGGAAGACGCCTTAGTGTTTCACAATATTGTAGATTAAGAAGAACAAGCTTTTTAAGAATTCCAATGGATGGGTGAAGCTTACATAAATTTGTACAATTTTCAAGAACTAATTTCTCAAGATTTGGGACTCCAGTGAAGTCTGGAGTTGTAATTAGGTCCAAGGAACAGGCCAAGTCAATGAACCTCAACTTGTCAAAATTCTGTTAAAAGAAAAGAAAAAAAAAATTGTTAGAACAGGATAGGCTAAGAATGTATTGACCCCTTTGGTAAATTAATCAATCAATTAGCCAAGTTAATTAATTAGATTCAATTACATGCAATAAGCGTGGTAGCACAAACAAATCATCAAAATATCTAAATGCAGCGGAAATTAAATTTGACACAGGTGATTTGTTTACGAATGGGGAAAACCACCGAGGCAAAACCCCACCAAGTGAATTTAAGGCCACCACTCTCAAGAATCCACTATTATCAAAATAAACGATTACAAGTAAAGGAATCCCAGTACCTTATACCAATATACAGTTGAACCCTTACCCCAATACCCAATTTGACTTGTGATGTAGTGACAATCTCTCATTTCAATGCATGGCTCCCAGTACGTGACTAACCAAATGATGCACGGATTCCAGTACGTGACTAAATCCACAACAACCCTTTGATTGTTGTAGTTGATTTGTAGCAGCTTCACATAGAAACACCAATAAGATCTTTAATGTTGGTGCAAGTGACTTTGCTTTGTTATAGAACCCAAAGGCATACAAGAAACGCAGCAAGAACTCTTTTTTTTTTTTTTTTTTTTTTTGTAGGAGGAGGCTAGGATTTCAAAAAGAAAACCTTATCAAGCTCTCTAGGGTTAGGTTTTTCTTTTTCAACCTACTTTAAATAGGAGCTTAATGGGCTATTCCAAATAGGTTTACACAAACTTTGGGCTTTCCTAGTCCAACAAGGATTATACAAACCCACAAACCTTGGGCTTTCCTAATCTTATAAGGATTATACAAACCCATAAACAAATAGCCTTTTAGAATAAAAATGTTGCTAACTATAGTCTAAATCCCATAAGCTCAATAGATCGAGACATGTGTCAAGCTTTAATGAATCTCAACAGATCGAGCTTCTGTCAAGGAAGTATCAAGACCTGCAGATTACACTTTTCTTGAGCAGTTCTTGAGTAATCTTCATGTCTTCAATTTAACCACTTGTAAGATTATCTTGAATCTTCTTAGATTTATCCAAATACAAGTAAAGTGCGTTTTGTCAAAGGATACGCCAATTACATATAAATATGTCCTTAACAAAACAATTAGCTTCTTAGTTTCCATTTATTGTAATTTAGAAGCAAAGTTTTAAGAGTATAATTAATAACACACTTACCTTTACCCCTATCCAAAGCCGTTCAATTTTGCTTCATTGCAAACAAAATTGAACAAGCTCATCTAGTTGGAAACTTGATGACAAAGATTTTGAAGAATACAAAATCTAATCAAGAATTCTTAAATCATTAGGAAGATGTGAGGGGACATGGAGAAAGCCAAAAATTCTAAGAAATTTAAGATTTTCCATCTTCAAAAAGGCCTCAGGGTTCCACCTTGCATCTTTTTGTTCATTATAAGTAGTCGAAATATCCATGGCTTTAAGTGCTTCTGTCCCCTAATAATCAAGAAGGAATTGGTGAATCGCAAAATCAATTATTAGCTTAAAAATTCAAATTTCAAAATTTTTGAACATGAAGGTAGGGAATGAGTGGAAATTCTCTAAATAAATTCTTATCCTTTTTTTTTGGATAATTTCTTACCTTATTTTTTTTAACACTTTGTCAATGTCCTTATAAACCCATAATCTACTACGCTTCCCAGGATTATCAGGGCACTCTTGAAAGACTATTTTCCTTTCTATTTCTTCAAGTAAATCATGCATCCACACTATATCATTATCCATAATTTTCAAGAGAGAATTATCAATGAGTTCTTTCAATCTAATACCAGGGTAAAGGCCAAGAATATCAAGTATTTCTAATACCTTATCTTTATCTTGATGATTAAAAAAGCATGCAATATGTAAGAATATTTCCTTTTGTGATTTTTGGAGTCCATTAAAACTTATTTCAAGTATGCGGAGAATTGCTTCTTCAGGAAATTCTTTGAGTCTTTCTAATGCAATTTTCCATTCAGCAGTACCTTTTTTTTTTTTTTTTCTTTCTTTCAGATATTTGGGTGAATGGGTTACTATTTATTAACGCATTTTGTGTTATAACTTATAACGTGTTTTTTTTTTTAATCCCTCTTATAAGTCACTGTGTTATACTTATTATTATGATTTTTTTTTTTTTTTTTTGCATCATAGTCTCTACATTGAAGTGGGTCATCTGAATATTTAAAAGAAATAAATATGTCCAATTAAATTACCTAATATTCTTTAAATGCCATCCGGAGAGATTGCCTACCTGTGTCAAAGAATCTCTCTATTTCTCCACCGTCTCTTTGTTCTCCTTTTCTTCATGTTTACCAAATGCATATGCAAAAATTCCCATTTGTTTACGTACTTAATCGGAGAGAGAGATTGAACCAAATCCAGAATGGGAGAGTGGACAGCTTTTGAGGAACAGAAGCCTTGTTGTTTATGAGAAATTCGACATGGGCGTGGTGCTTAAGCGGCGATGTAGGAAATTACAAGAAACATCGTTCTACAAGATTCGAAGAAGTTAAACCGGTTGACCCATAATGCAAGAATCATTGTATGTACAGTCTACACCAAAGGCCCATACACATCGTTTATCAAAAAGGCCCATCCACATCCTGCGTGGAAAGCCGTAGCAAAAGTTCCTAGGGAGGAGCGAAAGTTATTGTGTTTTGTTTTCTGTGACAGCCATGGAGTTCGTTTCATGTTGCTTTTTGACCAAAATGAAAATAGTTCTTTTTCATTTTAAAGTAAAACTTCAACCATTTTTACCAGGGCAAAATCTGTTAGAATACATAGTGTATCTTCAGATTATACAAAACGAATTTTTTTAGGTAGTCATTAAAAACCTTAAATTATATAAAATTTGATAAAAATATAATTTAAATATATCAACATCACAAAAAAATATAAATACAAATACATGAAGTTTTGCAATTTTTTTATAAAGAAAATAAAAAAGTAAAAAATGACTGATAAGAAATTAAGTGAGAACTAAAAATGTTAAGATAAAAGTAATAACAGGAGAAAAAGTCTAAAATAATGATAGAGAAAAGAAAAACAGATAAAGTAAAAGAGAGCAATGAATGATCATGCTGTGATTGTAAGTCAAGCTTTTGAAGAGCATAGCTCTTAGCATCACCAAGGAAAACTCACAACCACAATCTCTTTTTTGGTATCCAGGAAAATAAAATCAGAGATTATTCAATTATTTTTTATAAAATGAGTTAAACGAGTTATGAATCTGAATGATTAGAATTTTTTTTTTTTTTTTGAATGAGCATTTGTTGGATATCTTGTTTAGTAGTTGTTGTTTGGACTAATGTTGTTTTTTTTTTTTGTGTGGCTATTGTTTTAATGTTATTTTGGCTTATTTTTATTGTTATTTGAATGTTTATTTATTTATTTATTTATTTTGTTGAAGTTAAAGACTATGTTTGAGAGACCAAGATTATTTTTATGAGTAGCTAGAGACACAAAAAAATTTCACAACAATTCCAATATAATAGCATACAAAAAAAAAAAATTAATTAGAGATAATAAAAAAAAAAAAGTACATGTGTGAGTTGGTATGCTAATTTTGGAATGTTATGAAATTTTTATGAGATTTTATTGTTTTCCTAGCATTATTCTTATTTTTATTAAACCCAAATTCTTGAACATTCTTCTAAGTCTACTTCTAACACCTTCTGTCTCAAGCCCAACTGGTAGATCTTTTGGAGCTTGAAGGATTCAAGGTGTTATATTTTTCAATTTGAGTTACCTACTTTTCAAACGCAACAGATTTTCTATTCTCTCTCTATTATATTTAAGCCTTTATTATTTAGTCTTTATTGATTTTTTTCTTTACAATGGTCATATTTTTTAAACAGCCATATATTTCTAACAATCATATTTTCCAACAATTATATTCTTTCAATATAAATAGCATAATTTCCTCTCTAATTTTCATTTTACTCTAACGCAAAAACAGTCTCCCTCAAAAAAAGAAAAAAAGAAAAAAAAAGCTTTTATTATGTCATTTATAGGTAGCCCAAATCTTGAAGTTGGTAACTTTTTATCTTTGGGTATGAAAATAGATGTCCATGGAAGAGTTCAAACAGTTCAACATTTGGACTCATGAAAATTTGAGATTATATTTTCTATGAAATTTCAAGTCAACCAACTCTATATATATATATATATATATATATATATATATATCTAAAAGCTGAGACGTAGAATTTAATGTTGTTGTACTTCTATTGAGCCACCTCATCAGCTATGTCATACTTTTTTTTTTTATTCCTTTATGATTTTTCTGTGTAATTTTATATAAAATAATTAAATATAGTTAATAGACGAACCTGTTAATGCACTCCATTACTATTCAACATGTTACTATTCACTTGTTTTAAATGCATATATTTGACAATTCATCTACCCAAATTGATTTAACTTTTCATTTTCTTCTTTCTAATTTCAAGTAATTGTTAAAATTGAATAATTCATTATCATTTTAGTGGATATATGCACATGTTTACTATTTATTAGATGCAAATGTTTGACCATATTCAACTATCCAAATTGATTTCAACTTTTCGTTTTCTTCTTTCTAATTTCAAGTGATTGTTAAAATTGAATATTTAAACTTTTCATCTTCCTATTCTAAAAATTAAAAAAAAAAAAAAACTCTTCTTCTCTTTTTCCGGCCTTTCTCCTTTCTCTTTGCCTCTTTATCTCCCTACTATTCTTTACTTTACCATTAAACTTCTTTCATCATTTCCTCTTTCTAATATTTTAACTTGTTTTCTCCCTATCTTATTTTGTATAAATTTGATATCATTTATTCCATTCAATCCATATTTTTTCCACACAAAACCTGTGAGTACTCTCTCTCTCTCTCTCTCTCTCTCTCTCTTGATTTTTTTTTTTATTTCTTATTGCTCTAATTTAGGTTGATGGTTTTTTTATTTAATTTTTTTGTGTTGTGTTTTTTAAATTTCCCATCATAGATCACTCTTATAGTTTTGGTTGAATTTTGACTTGGGTTAATACGTAGTTTTTTTTAAATAGAAATTTGAGTTTATTTCAAAACAAAATATACATGGCTACAAATTTGAATTTGCCTACCAATGGACTTCTACTGAACGGAGATGTATTCACAATGTTTTTAGCTTCATATACTTCTTTGATATTGTGAATTTGAGAAATATGAAAGAGTAGGCAAAGGGTGTATGATCTTTCATAATCCCCTATGTCTTGAAGAAAGTGGAGGGCCTATTAGTCTCCCTTCTATTGGAATTTTGTATAGAAAGCCTTTTGATATAAGTTTCTTGACTTTTTGTTATTTTGTAATCACTCTATAGTCTATATTGTGACAAAAAATGAATAAAGTTTTTTTATTTGTAGAGTATCAAAAAAGTCAAAAAATATTCAGTGTATAAATTTTGTATTGTTACATCCCATGTGTTTGGTAAAATTCCTTTTAGAAATCTTATGTGTTTTTCTCAAATCTATTAGTGATTTTTATTTTGGTCATTTTATGGCAAATAATTAGCATTTCCAGTTCACCATCAAATTTTTAGTTAATCTGAACTTTCTTGGTAAGTTTTTACTTTGCTCAGTTGATCATCTTTATTGAAAATTCCAAAAAGAAAATAAGATAAAATATAATTTACTTTATAGTATCATTATGCTATTAATGTTTCTATGTATAGATACTTAAGGAACTTTTTCTTTTTGCATTTTATTTTATTTATCTTTCTACTTTAGGATATATGATTGGTGTAAATGCATTTTTAGTCCCCACATTTTGGCTTTTTTTCATTTTAGTCCCTACATTTTAATTTTACCACTTTCAGTCCTTAAATCAATTAACGTGTGTTATTTTGGTCATTTCCGCTAGCCCACTAACGAAAATTGATTAGGTGGCAAACTGAGTGCATTGCTGGCACATTAAATACTGACGTGGCCAATTAAAAAATGATAAAAAATTTTAATTAGCATTTAAAAAAAATGTCATGTCAGCTTCTAAATATAAAAAAAAATCAATTTTAATGAAATTAAAAAAGAAAAAAAAATTAAAAATAATAAAATACATCAATTCAAATCTAATTCATTTTGAACAAGAACACACAAGAATACAATTACAGATTTAAACATCAACACAAGAACATAAAACACAAACCCAGAACCAAACACAAAAAACACAAATTCAAATTTAAACATTAACACAAGATCACAAACACAAAGAACACAATAACAAACATAAACCATTTACTCTCAAACTTCCTCTGCTTACTCTCAACAATCAATGTTGCCATCAAATCAACACAATTACACAACCCACCCAAACCTAGACTACACCTTCGCCATTTCCTTCCTCAAATCCCAAGCTCACTCCCTCAACCTCCAAACACAAACTCTCCATTTCACTCCAAAGAAAAACAAATCCATTCTCCTCCTCTCCTGGCTTGGCTCCAAGTTCCAACCCTTCCCTCCCTTCTCTCCTCTTCAACTCCCACGTCATCTTCGTCCCTGCCTAGCCATCCAAATGGTCCCACCTTCCTTTCTCTACCATCCGATCTTCTAATGGTCGCATCTACGCCAGTGGAGCTCAAGAAGACAAGTCCATCACCACCCAATCCCTCTCTCCTATTTGATTCAAATTCGGATCATACCAGTACCAGATCCAAATCTCATGCCTCAAAAACCCACCTTGACTTCGACTTTGACTTCATGGTCGTTGTCGCCGCCACTGCTATCGTCGAGAATCATTTGCTGGTGCTGGTAGTGAGGGTGGGCGTGAGTGTGAGGGTGAGGTTGAGGAGCGTGGTGAGGTGGCAAGACGCCATCATGTGGGTTTCTAGGTAGATCTGAAACCCCTCTCCCTCCTCACTTTCTCATCTCACTCTCTCTTTATCTGGGTTGAGTCTGCTGTATTTCTTTTGGATTTTTGATAAATTTGAAAAGGGATAATATGGGTTTATGAAAGGAAATTTTTTAGATCTAGGTGGCGGTGGTCAACTGGGCTCACAGGTGGTGGGTAGATCTGGATTTTTTGGCCATTGGTGGGGTTTGAAGGTGGTGGATCAGTGGAGGATTTTCTTGGTCTATTATTTTGTTTGGTTGAGTTTTGATGTTTGGCATTTGGTTAATTGGGTCCGGTAGAGATGTTTACTGTTTTGGTTGAGATGTGTTTTGGTATTTTTGTGATTGTTGGGTTTTGGTCTCATTTGAATATTGTTGTGTGTTTTACATGTTTGGTTGCTAAGAAAATGCAAGAAGAGAAACAAAAATATTGATTTTTATAATTTCCTGGGCAACGAGTAATTTGAGGAAGAACATGAACCATTTTGGGAAAGTGAGGAAGAACATGAACAATTATGGGAAGAACACAAAGAACATAACAAAGGCATGATCTTCCAACAAAATAATAAAAAGAAAAAATAATGAAAAGAATGGGAGGCGGAGAAACTGAGAAATATCTAGGGAAGAAGAAGAAAATAAAGAAGAGATCTGGGTTACACACTGCCATTTCTTTTGTTAGGTACTTTTTGATATTTGACTGTTTGGCTGCCGAGAAAACAAAAAGAGAAACTTTTAGATCTGGGTTGGTGTTTTTGGTGTTCTTGTTCAAGAAACTTTTAGATCTTAATTCATGTGAATTTTGGTTTTTAATTCTTTTTTTATTTTTTTTATTTAGTTAAAATTAATAAATTAATTTTTTAAATTTATATGCTTATGTGTCATGGGTGATGTGGATTTTTAATAATATCTAAGTCTTCCATCAGTCACCTCAGATATTTTGTCTGTTGACTGATGAAAAGGATCAAAATAACATGTGTTAATTGATTTAGGAACTAAAAATGGTAAAATTAAAATGTAGGGACTAAAATGGAAAAAAAAAAAAAGCCAAAATGTAGGGACTAAATGTGCATTTACACCTATATGATTTATTGATAATGATCTATTGCATAGTTATTTTTATTTACTTTTTCACTTAGTGTCAATTGTGAGGAAGAAAGAGATGTGGATCTATGTTTTGGAGAAAAATATATCTATAAGAGTTAAATTGCAAACATCTGTATACTAATGAACAAAGTATACATAGTTACTAGTCTAATAGTTCTCACACTATCAATTTTTTTTTTAAAATAAAATAAAATATATTGTATTGTGTTTTCATACATATCTTACTATATATAATACCTGACTACAAAATATATTTTGTTACACTACAAAAAACTTCTAATTTAAAATATAAGTTCAAATAGCACATTGAATTTTTAAAAACACACAATCTAATATATTAATTCAATAATTATCCAATAAAAAATAATCATATTATATTTTTCCACGCATCCCGCGGATTTGCGACTAGTTTAATAATAAAAATGAAACAATAGTTCGACTATGAAGAACAAAGAAGAAAGCAAATATTAGCAAACCACTACAGGTTGTGGCTTGGTGGTAAGAGTTTTCGTATTGCTTCACATAATACTTGATAGTAGTTGAGCGGTTCGAGTAGTGACGCTTTGACAACTCTGTTATGCCCACAATAATAGTTTTATCAAGGCCCCAATGATATATATGATATTACCCATTATCGTCACGTAGCATGAGATCGATAGTAAAACTGGAGAAAGTTTTTTATTTTTATTTTTAAATGTCAAACTTTAAAAGTGTCATTGATTTTCTTACAACCTACTTTGGGTTTTTGTACGTTGGTGGTTCAATTGAGCACCGTCTCAAATGCTATATGTAAGTAAAATGTGAAATATCTGGTAATTTTTTTGGTATCAGTTGGAGGATTGTAATTTAAAAACAATATAAAATATGGGTTTAAAAAAGTAATTTACCAAAAAAAAAAAAAAAGTTTGCTATTTTCAAAGATCTGGCTAGCGTGTCAGGTATCCAAACTTCCACTTCCCTTATGCAACTCAGAAGAATAAAAACCCACTTTAGTTAGGAGATGTCAAACGCCGTCGTTTATAGGGCAAAAGATATATATATATAAAGAGGAATTTTGAAATTTCAAGATACAAAAGAAAGAAGAAGTGACCCTTGAGAATGAGACGAGGAGCTGTGATGGTTTTGGTTTTCTCCGAATCAAACTCCCTCAATCCCAGTCCTTCAAAATTGCCGTGTTCTCCATTTTTACTTCAACAAGCTCTACTCTGACTCAGCGAAGTGAAAAATGGTGGCAATTGCCAATTAGACAAAACCTTTTTTTATTGTTGGTATTTCTTTAGAGACAGCAAAAATATATAATTTGGTGTTTAAAATATGATTAAGGTTTTTTATTTTAATTTGAAATATTTAATTTTCATTCCCTATAAAATTGGAAAAAGTGAGCATATCAATAATAAGTTGTTTTGAGAGAAATGTGGTATCTGAAGAAGGAATGTGGTTTCAGAGAAGAGACACTAGTACTGTACTGTGTGTAGAAAATGGTTTTGAGAAATGAGAAGTATTTGAGGATTATTAAATCTCCCAAAAGATGGACATGAGAAACAGATTCAATTTGCATTAGAGTAAGGAATTGGTGGAGTGATCTCTGCTTTAGCTAGGAACAGATACCATAGTAAACCCCAGTAGAGCTTGAGATGGTTCACTGTTCAAGGTTGTTGTGTCGATTGGCATGAGAATGTTACCTAGACACCCTGAAGATATTTATTTATATTGCATTTGTTGAATGGGAAATGGAAATCTAGAAGCAACAATAGGCATAAGCAACTAGTTTGCAATAAGGTTTTTCATAGTATTTGGAGGAATTTAAGTTGTTTCAGGGTTTGGAAAGAATTAATGAAGTGCTGCTTAATTAATTCCCAAGAATTTGTGTGGGAAGACATCATTGTATGAGAAAATCAGTGGATGTGGAAATCTCTAAGGGTTGTAGTATGCAAGTTGGCCTCAGGTGCTGTGTGTAGCCATATATGGCACCAAAGGAAGGCCATTCTCCATTGCCAAGGGATAAGAATTGAGGAGGGATTATGCAGTCCTTAGAACGAGAGCTTAAACCAAGGGTGGAGACCTAAGAAGCACAGGTGTGTTTCAGGACTCGGGTGCAAGTATGGGTGCGGGACTCGGCAATTTTTGAAAAAATAGGATGCACGTACGGGTGCGACAATTAAAAAATTATTAAAAATATTTTTATTTATATTTTCTAAATATTTTTACTATTAAAATATTCTTAAAAAACACATTACTATGGCCTTGGTTCACAAAACAAAGAAAGAAGAAGGCAAGAAACACAAAAAAAAAAAACACACACACACACACAAAAGAAGCAACAAATATTCAAAATAAAATTGAGGAATGACAAATTTATGATGTTTGGACCTCATTCAAAACCGATTTCACCTTTTCCGGCATGATTCAAGGCCGATTTCGGCCTTTTTTAGCCGTTTCAGTCAGTTTCGACCGCCAGCCAATATGATCTGATTCGGCCGATACAATACAATGGCCAAATTGGCCCAGTTCGGCATGAATCAAAGCCAAGTTGGCACGAATCGGAGCCGAGTCGGCGCAAATCCCAAAAAAAAAAAAAAAAAACTCAGACGCAGCACCGATGCGCGGGCAGCGGCGTCGGTGCCCGCACCCCACATCGAACTCCGTTGCTGCTTCCTAGGTGGAGACTAGAAGTAAGCCAAATGTAGTAAACGGGAGATTAATTGAGCTCTATCCTTGGAGAGCACCCTGCACAACTAATTGGTGTGCAAATCACGGTCCAAAATCAACATCTGAACCGAGCAAGGTTTCTTTTTGAAGTTTCTCAATATAAATCAGAGAGCCAAATGCCAGGAAGGGGGAAAATAACAACATTATATATGTTGCGATTGTTGGATAAAAAGACAAACAACAATTATATTAATATAACAAACCGTTACATTGGAAAGATAAATATCAATATGTAATTATGTATTTTTCTTAAAATAAAAGCGGCAGGATTTGTATTGCGTTTCACAAAATTATCAAGTAGCCAAATCTTAGTGGCGCAATTTTTACATCCAAGACCTGCTAAAACTAGAGGAGAATTATTACAGCTTTTGTCCACAAAATTAAACTCGCAGCATCTGAAATTAGATATTGCTAGTTTCACTTTGTTGAACAGAGCATTTCAGGTCACTTATTTTTGGGGGAATCCATGTTAAAAGTAGCAATGGACAATTGGCAATACTTAAGTGGCTCTCAAGTTGAACCTCCTGAATTCCCTGCTGGTTAAACAATTGTAAGGCATGCCAGAATCCTGCAAAATGAGCCTCCAGACAGCATTGGCCCACAATCACCTCCACCTTTACTGCAACAAAATTCACATTGAGATCTCTAATCACTGCAACATTTACCTATATATACCAAAGGTAACCGAGGGGGCTTCCATATTAGGAGATGTACTTTCTGCAGTATCTCAGACGAAAATTTTGCAGCAGAGTGTTCATGCTCCTTACCTATATATACCAAAGTAGTTGGCTGTATTCCTGGTTCCCAAATCTCTCCATTTCTGTGCAGCCAAAATTGCCATGAGAGAGCGGGAAATAGTTTCAGTGAGAATGTATTCATATGGTGCAGCATCCAGGAGAATAGATCAGTCCAGTTCTGATAAGGCTGGTGGGGGCTAAAGTTTATGCATTCAACTAATTGCCATACCTTCTTGGTGTCTGGGCAAGACCACAAAGCATGTAAACTGGTTTCAGGAACTTCATTACACTGCTCACAAGTTACTGAAGAGATGATGCATTTGGAAAATAGATAAGGCTTTGTTGGCACGACAAACTGAAGAGTACGCCATGAAAAACTTTAATCTTGTTAGGAACCTGAGCCTTCCACAGTGCCTGCCACATAATTGTTGAGCTGTGATTGTTTGAAGCCTCTTCTAAACCTGCCATTGCCTCGTGGTCCGACAAATCATATGCACCCCAAACTGAAAAATCTCCAATTTCTGCACCCAACCAAAATATACTGTAATCAAAATGTTGAGTATTTCACGGACTGCTTTGAATGACAGCAGCTACTTGTGACATAAACAACCTGTCCAGAACAATCTTTCTGTGAGTCTTTGTATTATCATCCAGCAAGTCACACACATAGTTTGCTGCAGATTGAGGATTTTCTAGTAAAATCACCCTAGATGTATTCGGTGTCGGCAGCTGCCTATCTTCCCAGATGTTAACCTGTCTTCCATCCCTATCTTCCAACAGTAGCTCAACTGTGCAACCTTTCAAGCTTCCATTATACTTCTCCAACCAAATGAGGCTTTGGATGGTAACTTTGCGTTAACAAAAAGAGGTAGATGGGAAGGATTTATGTCTGTATGTCATTAGAAGTTTAACAGAACATCACATCTGCAGGACACCCAACAAAAAGAAGATTTAATCAATAATAAGAGCCAATTGACAGTTAATTTAAAAGCTTGACCATTTAGAGTCCTTGACCACTTTTGCAAGAGCCCAAGGTGAGTGTGAGAGGAGAATAGCTACTTGGCTAATACTTCAAAGGTGATGCTCTTGTAACTATCCACGGTGGCAAAGGCTTCAAGCTTCTCAGATGTTTGATCCCATCTTACCATTAATTAAATAAAAGTTCACCAACAAGACATGAAGAAAAATTTGTGTTATTCCCACGTGATAAAAAAAACAACTTAGGGGGAAAAAAAAGTGATGCGGAGTGCATGATATTAAATTTTGAGTTTGGGTCAATTTGGATGTGATTGCCAAAAGCTGCCACTAAGTTACAAGTACCACAATATTTTGAAGTTTGTAGAAAGAAAAATTATGACTTACAGGTCATTTTCACTAAATTCTTGAAAATCAGCAATTAATCCTTCAAGTTTGAATCCTCTTTGGCTGTGGATCCTCATTATAGTAGCACTCTCCACTAGCTCCAGCCCTGTCATCCTCATCATGGCTTCACTTAATTCTGATTCTGCAGCTCAATCATCAAGATAATGATGTAGAACACCCAGGACCTCATAAATTGTACTGCTGTTGCTGCTGCACTGTGCCATAGCTTGATTGGGATCTTCCATGTCTAGCCAGTATACTAAGCAGATCCCAATTTTCTCCACTTCCAAGTTCCAGCTATCTATTTTAATATTAAGTTCACAAAATCCATTAGCATCAATTTGGTTTTAACTAAACATTCTTCCCCCATTGGAGCTGAAATGGCAAGACACATAGCAATTGGAAAAATAGGGCAGCCAAAGGTGATGTGATTCAATTAAACCATATTTTATCGTAAAAATAGAGAAAGCAGAAAGGAGAGTAGAGGAAGAGGAATGGAAATATGCTAAGAGAACAATTGAGGATTTTCCAATAGGGCAGCCAAAGGTGATGTGATTCAATTAAACCATATTTTATCGTAAAAATAGAGAAAGCAGAAAGGAGAGTAAAGGAAGAGGAATGGAAATATGCTAAGAGAACAATTGAGGATTTGATGAGGCTGTGTGAAATGTACCAATAGAACTTTTTGGGAAGGTGGTTTAGATGGCTGCTTCAACAAAATCATGAGTCGCCCTAGGCTGATCAAGTTACTCATTGCTCTTGAAGATACAGATACTATCAAGTGGCTTGATTTCTTCTGCTGCTATCACAACTTCAAGATGTTAAAAAATGTAGTAACTTATCACTAAAGGTTCTCTTGTATTTTGTCACTAGCAGGGAAGCATGAATTGACCAACAGCCCAACAGAATCTATTATCTATTACCATATATAATAGCAGAAGCATAATCCTCAATTTCCTCACATTAAGCCATCTGGCATATCTTGAGTAGCCGTACAATCTCAAACTAATGTAATTATTCAGTCCCAAACACAACATCTATAACAACTGCTCCAAGACACCACCACCGTGCACCCTTGGTGCATGGTGTAGCAATATAATAGTAGGTCAGGTGATATAGAAATAGAAAAGACAATTACGCATGGAACACAGATTTATGTGGTTCGGCCTTAGGCCTACATCCACAGACAATGTCTAACAAAATATTTCACCAAGAAAATAGGAAATTACAAAATAGAAGAAAAGCATTGGGCAAGTGAATAAACTCTATAAAACCAATTGAACAAAGCCCCACACACAGCAAAAAGGAACCCCCCTTGGCTTATTCTTCTACATCGCTCTCATAACTATCCCTCTTACCACTTCAATAGGCTTCAAGTTTCTTGGATCCCCTCCTTCCATTATATGAAAGTGCCCCAACAAGTTAAGACGAAAAAAAAATTATTATTCAAACCTGATGAAAAAACTTCAAAACAAATAAATAAAAGTGATATGGAATGATTCTAATTTTTGAGTTTAGGTGATTGGGATGTGAGTGCCAAACAATACTTTGAACTTTCTTTTTTCCCTCTCTCAATGCTAGCTTAAAAATCAAAAAAGAAAAACTCCAATTTATACCTATGACAAATTAAATTTTTTTATCATGCCAATTTAAACCTGAGAAACTAAACCCACAATTTCATTTCATTGGATTCCCCTCTCCATAAAATAAAAGAGAACATCAAGACTTCTATATTGTAATAGCAAGAAGAAAGATGATGACTTACAGGCAAAGAAGTCGAATCTTCCTTATACTAAATTCTTTTAGAATCAGCCATACATCCTCCAAGTCTTTGGATTTGGTTCATCACTAGAGTAGCCTTCTCCACTAGGTCCAGCCCCATCTTGCTCATCACGGCTTCGTTTATTTCTGCTACCTTCTGCGGCTGAATGGTAAAGATCATGGCGGCAGAGATCACCCAGATTCTCATAGAGTGTCCTGCTATTGATGCTCAACTCTGTTATAGTTTCATTGGGATCTTCAATGTCTTGGTAACAATCGCTCTTCCCTCTGTGAATGGAGTCAAGCTTCTTGGACGTTTGATCCTCTCCTTCCACTAAATAAAAGTTCACCAACAAGACAAAAAGAAAAATTTGTATTATTCTAACCTGATTAAAAAAATAAACCTAAAAATAGAAACGTGATATGGTATTATTTTAATTTTTGAGTTTGGGCTTATTTTTCTGCGAGTGTTACTAGATAATGCCAAGGTACTTTGAAGTTAACATTTGAAAATAAAAATGATAATACTCGTCCCAAAAAAAAAAAAGAAAAAGATGATGTCTTATAAAGTAGTAAGAAGAAAGATGATCACTTACTGGCAAAGAAGTTAAAAATTTCTGATTCTGGCTGATCCTCAGAATCAGCCAGATCCTCATACAGTATGCTGCTGTTGTTAATGCACTGTGCCATAGTTTGATTGGGATCTATGATGTCTTGCTTGTATACCAAATGAACCCCAATTTTCTCCACCCCAATTTTCTCCACCCCCACTCTGTTAGCAAATAATTTCATCTCGAGTTGACTGAATCCATTAGCATCAGTGTGACTAAGTATTTTACACAAATCAGAGCCGAAATATTGAGAGGACAAATAGAGCAGCCAAAGGTGAGGTGATTCAACTTTACCATATTTTGGCCATAAATATTGCACGAAATACGCAATTTGAAATCCATTGATATATAAATCATATGTAAGTGGTAAGACTTCTGACCCATTGGGTACAAGAACAATACACAATGCAATTCCCATCAAGTCATCACACCCACGAAAAGACACTCCTATGTTACCACCGTGACATTCAAGGGAAAACCATTTCGGAATTTTACCTCCAGGAATAATAGTGTTTGGTAGTCCCTGAAATATACAAGGCATAATGTGAGGAACTTTTAGAGAGAGAGACAGAGAGAGAGAGGCCTGAAGCATGTTACTGCTGCTTTGAAAATAGTCAACCAATTTGAAGCAGTTGCAAAACTGGAAATTTAAACGGGATTGATCTGACCTAGAATGATTAAATTGCAATTCTGGCAATTTCTCAAGTGAGGTACAATTGTTTGCAATTATAGAATCAATAGTAAACGGAACACTTTCCAATGATTGAAGACTCTTGCAACCCTCTAAATAGAGTCTTCGAAGATTATAGAGTTGAGACATGCTTTCAGGAAGGGAAACAAAATTATTTCCACTTAGATCTAACTGTACTAAAGAGGACAAGCAGCCAATGTCATTATGGATTGACAAAAGATTGCACTCAATAAGACCCAGATTAGTTAAAGACTGAAGACCTGATAAGGAAGGAAATAACAAGCCCATTGGACCAGGACTTGTTGGGAGGGAATAATATAAAGGTAAAGACAATAATGGGCTTCTTGGCAGGAAATTCCAAAATCGGGCCATCTTCGCAGGAGTTACTGGCATACAATAAAATTCAGATAACTTCCATTGACTGATATGTAAGAGTTTGAGTTTTTTTAGGAGAACAATGGAAGAAGGAACCTCCTTTATGTCCGTCCAACACAAATCAAGCCACTTCAAACGTTTTAGATTTCCTATGTTCACTGGCAAGTTGCTAAATTTTATGCATCCACAAAGATCAAGATAATTAAGCAACTTCAAACTACAAATGGTGCTAGGAAGGCGCACAAGATTTATGCAAAATCTTAGAGTCAATGCAGTAAGTTTAGTCAAACATCCAATTGATGAAGGCATCTCTTCTATAGTTGTTTTACTCAAATCAAGCTTCCATAGACCTTCGATTATCCATGGGTTCTCTGGCAAATTTTTAAATCTTGAGCATAAGGAAAGATCAAGAGCACCATAGAACTTAGAACCACAAGTGGTGTTAGGAAGACACCCAAGATTTTTGCAATTGCTTATATTCAATGAAGTAAGGATTGTCAAGTGTCCAAATGATGAAGGCAACTCTTTTATAGCTGTTCCACTCAAATCTAGCATTTTTAAACCTTTGACATTTGCTAGATTCTCAGGCAAGTTTTCAAAATTTGAGCATCCAGAAAGATCTAGAGATTCAAGCGATTTCAAACTACAAATGGCGCTAGAAAGACACACAAGATTTTTGCAACTCCTAAGAGTCAATGAAGTCAGGCCAATCAAGCCTCCAATTGATGAAGGAATCTCTTCTATAGCTGTTCCACTCAAATCAAGCATCCCTAGACCTTCAATTATCCATGGGTTCTCTGGCAAGTTTTTAAATCTTGAGCACATTGAAAGATCAAGAGCACCATGGAACTTAAAACCACAAGTGGTGTTAGGAAGACAAACAAGATTTTTGCAATCATGTATATTCAATGAAGAAAGGCTTGGCAAGCGTTCAATTGAAGAAGGCAACTCTTTTATAGCTGTTCCACTCAAATCTAGCCTTTTTAAACCTTTGACATTTTCTACATTCTCAGGCAAGTTTTCAAAATTTGAGCATCCACAAAGATCTAGAGATTCAAGCGATTTCAAATTACAAATGGTGCTAGGAAGACACACAAAATCAAGGCATTTGCTTATATTCAATGAAGTAAGGCTTGGCAAGCGTCCAATTGATGAAGGCAACTCTTTTATAGCTGTTCCACTTAAATTTAGCCATTTTAAACCTTTGACATTTCCTACATTCTCAGGCAAGTTTTCAAAATTTGAGCATCCACAAAGATCGAGAAATTCAAGCGATTTCAAATTACAAATGGTGCTAGGAAGACACACAAAATCACGGCAATATATTATATTCAATGAAGTAAGGCTTGTCAAGCGTTCAATTGATGAAGGCAACTCTTTTATAGCTGTACAACTCAAATCTAGCCTTTTTAAACATTTGATATTTCCTAGATTCTCAGGCAAGTTGTCAAAATTAATGCATCCAAAAAGATTTAGAGATTCAAGCGATTTCAAATTACAAATGGTGCTAGGAAGACACTCAAGATTTTCGCAATAGCTTATATTCAATGAAGTAAGGCTTGTCAAGCGTTCAATTGATGAAGGAATCTCTTCTATAGTTGTTTCACTCAAATCAAGCATCCCTAGATCTTCGATTATCCATGGGTTCTCTGGCAAGTTTTTAAAACTTGAACATGTTGAAAGATCAAGAGCACCTTGGAACTTAAAACCACAAGTGGTGTTAGGAAGACAAACAAGATCTCCGCAACCATGTATATTCAATGAAGTAAGGCTTGTCAAGCGTTCAATTGATGAAGGCAACTCTTCTATAGCTGTTCCACTTAAATCTAGCCTTTTTAAACCTTTGACATTTCCTAGATTCTCAGGCAAGTTGTCAAAATTTGAGCATCCAAAAAGATTTAGAGATTCAAGCGATTTCAAACAACAAATGGTGCTAGGAAGACACACAAGATTTTCACAATTTATTAGGTCAAGACGAACAAGCTTTTTAAGAAATCCGATAGATGGGTGAAGCTTGTGTAATTTTTCACAATCATTTAGAACTAATGTCTCTAGATTTTGGACTCCAGTGAAGTCTGGGGTTGTATCCAGGTTTGAGGAATAGGACAAGTCAATGAACTTCAACTTTGGAAAATGCTGTTAAAAGAAAAAAAAAAAAAAAGAAAAGAATAATTAGCTTCCTAGTGTTTGTTTATTGTGACTTAAAAGCAAAGTTGTTTAGAACATTTAAATAGCACACTTACCTTTATTCCTATCCAAAGTTGTTCTATATTGCAGTCTTGCAAACGAAGCCGAACAAGCTCGTCTGGCTGGAAACTTGATGGCAAAGATTTTGAAGGATAATCACTCCAATCAAGAATTCTTAAATCATCAGGAAGATATGTGAGGGCACAGTCATGGTTAATGAACTCAACTTTAAGAAATTTAAGATTGCACATCTTTAAAAAGGCATCAGGGTTCCAAGTTGCCCCTTGTTCTTTAAGAAAATAATCACCCCTAATATACATAGCTTGAATTGCTTCTGTTCCCTGATAATAAAAATTCAAGAAGGAATTGATAATTTGCAAAAAAAAAACTATTATTAGCATAACAATTCAAATTTCAAATTTTTTGAACATGAAGGTAGGGAATGAATTCAATTTCTCTAAATAATCTCTTACCATATTTCTTCTTAATACTTTGTCAATGTCCTCATAAACCCATAGTCTACTACGCTTTCTAGGATCATCAGGGCATTCTTGAATAACTATGTTCTTACCCATTTCCTCAAGTAAATCATGCATCCACACTACATCATGATCCATAATTTTCAAGAGAGATTTATCAACAAGTTCCTTCAATCCAATACTAGCGTAAAGGCCAAGATTATCCAGTACTTCTACTACATAATCTTTCTCATTATGATTAAAGAAACATGCAATATGTAGGAATATTTCCTTCTCTATGTCTTGGAGTTTATCATAACTTATTTGAAGTACATGCAAAACTTCTGGATTAGGATGTTCTTTGAGCCTCTCTAACGCACTTTTCCATTCAACAATGCTTTTTCCAAACAATAACGAACCCAAAACCTCAAGAGCTAAAGGAAGGCCACGGGCATATTTCAAAAAATCTTTAGACAACCCATCATAATCATCTGGGACATGCTCTTCTTTAAAAGCTTTCAAGCAAAAAAGTTGAAGAGCATTTTCATCATTCAATCCTTTAACTTCATATATTTCATCTACTCCATGTGTCTTCAACACCTGCATATCTCTTGTTGTTATGATAATTCTACTGCCCGGGCCAAACCAATCATGCTCCCTAGCTAACATGTTTAACATGTCTGGTTTATCTACATCATCTAGAACAAGAAGAATTCTTTTATGATGCAACGCCTTTTTGATCTTGAAAACTCCATCATACTTATCTTTTATTTTCAAATCCTTTTCCATCAAAATTTGATCAATAATTTTTTTTGTATTGGAATGAAACCATTTTTTTCAAAATTTTCCCTAACATCCTCAATAAAACTGCAAGCTTCAAAATCTTTAGAAACCATATGATAAACAACCCAAGCAAGAGTTGTCTTACCCATTCCCCCCATCGCCCAAATCCCTATAAAGCGAACATCATTTGACTCTACATCTAAACGCGACTCCAATTCCACCACACGAGAGTCTATTCCTACTAAGCCCTTGGTAACTTCTGAGAATGCATCATTATTCAAGTTATGCCATATTAGCCTCACAATGCTTTTAATAACTTGTGAGAAAGGCCTGCAACAAAGAGAGATCATAGAAGATATTTGGTGTTCAATTCCACTTACTGAAACAAAACCGTGTAATAATGTAAATTGATAAGCTCAAGATAAAATTCAAAGAAATGCAAACATGTATCTAAATCTGCTAAAGGTTCAAAATGAAGTCATATATATGAAATGGGTCATTAGAAAATTTTTAAAAAATAAATATATCAATTAGAATTAAATTACCTATTCATTAAAGGCCATCCAGCGAGATTGCCCACGTGAGTCAAAGCAGCTCTCCACATCTTCACCTTCTCTATATTCTCCTTGAAACGTTTTTCATGTTCAATAAAAGCCTGTGTAAAAGTTCCCAGTTGCTTCCGCACATCAGAGGGCTCCACGTCATAAAAAACTGGCAGAATTTTCATTCCCGTGTGTTTCTCACAGTGAATGATCTGAGCAAGTTCATCTAAGCACCAAGTCGAAGATGCATAGTTTTTTGAGAAAATGACAACAGCAAATCGCGATTCTTCTATTGCTCTTGAAAGCTCAGGCGAAATAGTTTTTCCTTTCTCAAGTTTTTCATCGTCCTTAAAGGCGTTGATGCCCTTCTGATTGAAAGCATCATATAGAAGGTCCGCCAATGTGTAGCGGGTGTCCTCACCTCTGAAACTGAGGAACACGTCATACTTCCATCGGGCGGCAGAAGAAGAAGCGGAACTTGGGAAAGATGAGGAGTCCGTTTCCATGCCCATTAAAGCCATTAGAAAATATAGATCTGACATGCAAAATTGAAGGAAAAAAAAGAAGAAGATCAATTGGAATTAGTTTAGAATCGAAGAAAGAATAAAAAGAAACCACTTGATCCCCAACCTGAATTGCGTAGCTTTGAAAGAGATGGAATTGAATCTCAAAATTTGGAACTAATGAAAGAGGAGACTGAGGAGCGGACTGAAATTATTCTTTATTTTTCTGGGTACTTTCACTTCCTAGTGAGGAGCGAAAGTTCTTTTTCTGAGTACTTTCACTTCAAAAGTAGCGATGAAGTTTCCTAGCGCGTGAGCAGCAAAAGTTCTGCAACTACAAAGAAATTCTCTTTTTCATATTGTTTTTTCCACCAGGTTTGTAGTTTTTTCTTTTGAAGTAAAAAATTCAAGCACTAAGGAAGACCGGTCAACTTTCCAGTGACTAGCGAATTCCTGTTTATGTTTATATTTATTCCCTTTTTCTTTTTTACAAGCTACAAAGTAATAAATCCCAAAAGTTGAGTTCTATTAACTACTTGCTAATGTAAAGCCACAAATAATAATGCTCTAACATGACATTTAAAAATAGTAATATGATTTTTTTAACAATATGACTTTTTAGTATCACTAATACTAATGCTTTAATATGGTATTTTAAAAAATTTGCCATTTATTTTTTAAAAAATGGCATTTATAAATAAAAATCATCCCGCCTGGAACTAGAGTCCTATGCAATTTTTTTTTTTTAACTAAAGTTTATAAAAATGGATTTCAATGCAAAATCAGAATAAATAAAAAAAACCAAGAAAACTGAGTTTGAAAAACTCTAGTTCTATGTAACATACCTAGTTCCAAATTGCGCAATTTTCTTTTAAGAGTTTATTTATGTATTTATTTATTAAAAAAAATAAATATTAAAGAAAAATAAGAAAAATTATGCAATTGCCTTTTAAGAAGTGAGATTTAAAATTGTGATTTTTCTTTTTTTCTTTTTTTTTATTCTTTTGATTTCCACCTGGACAATTTTTTTTTTTTTTCTGGGATGTGGCATAACAGTGTTTTTTATTTTGTTTAACTAAAAATGATTTTTTTTTTCTAGATATGATTTTTATTTTTTCATAAACTTGGATGAGTTCTTTTTGTTATTTGTTATTTGTCACTCTTTTGTTTTAATTGGGTATTATTTTTTAACATGAGTATATGAGTAAATTTAAATAAACTCATTTTTTTATCTTTCCAATTTTTTACTCTCGACCAAAATAAATGTTAAAAATTAAAAATTTTCCTATTTTCTTACTTTTTCATCCAACCAAACCAATGGAGTACGCGTTCTGGGAAAAGTTCATCATTTACTTTACCCAGTACCCATCTACAACAAGTACAATCTTCTTTATTTGATTATTTTAAATAAAGAATCTCATCTCAGCTGTTCTAAGTAATATCAATATCTTTTTTTGCAAGACATCGAAAACTGTAAAAGGTCACTTGAAATGTGAAAGTACAAAAAATAAATTAAAGATATGGAGTAAGAGTTCTAGGAAAGTTCATAGTCTACTTTACCCAATACCCATCTAAAACGAGTACAATCTCCTTTATTAGATTATTTTTAAATAAACAATCTCATCTCAGCTGTACTAAGTAATATCAAAGTTAAAAAAATTTTAATCATCAATCTCACATTTATATCCCTGTATAAGAAATTTATTTTTATACTCCTAAAATAAGTAATTTAAATAATTTATATATTTATATATATATATTTAGCACGTAATTCTGAAATAATTTTCCACAACACACCAGTACTAAAATATTTCATTCTTATAGCCAATTCGACAAAAACGGCCGTAACATAATTCAAAACTTTGGTTTATATTGCTATTTTGCTTTTTACGTTGCTTCCAAGTTAATAGTTTGTTTATATATTTATTAAAGAATTAATTATTAAAGTAAAGTAAAAAAATCATAAAATTGTCTTTTAAGAACTGAGATTTTTAAACTTAAAAAAAAAATTCATTTTTAATTTTAACATTAGAACAAATGAATAATTTTTTGATGAACAAATAAATAATTTTAAACCTTTTAACTTCTCTCTCTTACATTAAAAAAGTGCAATTGCATAGTTTAGGTGCATACATATGCCTAGAATTAGTTATACGATGGCGTCTTTGCATAAATAAAATAATAAATAATGTTAGCTCAAAAAATCAAAAACATAAATATTGTTAGTTTTATGTATTAAAGTTTAAACCATCTTCTTAAATTTAATGGAGATTGTGCTTTTTTAGCCTCACTTTATTTTTAACAGATTTTTATTTTATTTTATGAGAATTTTATTTTTAATTGTGAAGAAGACACAATTTGCAAGCATTGTTGAAAACGTAAAATTAAGATGGCTATAACAACTCTTAGGTCTAAAGTCTTAAAACTTTGATAGTGGGGATGTTGAGGCAATTCTACGTGTTCCCCCTAACTTGTTATCAGACAAATGAAGCTATATTTTGGTCACATTCCAACAATGAGTTCTACATAGTCAAATCTAGTTATTATGTGGCTAAGATCATCGCAATTAAAGAAAATTTAATTTAGAGCCCAACTGGGGCGTAAGCGTGGTCAAAGTCTCAAAGATTTGAAAGTTTACAGTGCTTGATTCTCAACACACCCATATCTCAATTTTCATAATTTACTTCTCAATTTTCAAATTCCTGTTTGGAACCCAAACTTGAACTCAGTTTTTGGTTTGTAAAAAGTAAGTGGGGCCCATGTCAGAACGGCTACCCACGTTTCTTCTACGTACAAACCCAACCTGAAGATAAAAGAAGAATGCAAAGGTGAAGAAAATAAAAGCTTTGATCTCATAAAATAAACCCAGTAAAGCCAAAAGATCTCAGTTTCAAAGGTTTGGTGTTGATATATGAAGTTCCAATCTCATATCATGACATAAACCCAGTAAATAGCACAAACATCATAAGGCCACACATAAAAGTCCGAAAATCAGAGCCAAAAAAGACTGTAACAACACATCAAACTCCACAAAATTTTAACAATAAATGAGACTGAGAGAATGAAGGAGACGCACCCGAGATTGGGGCTAGAACAGGTGGATCTGAAATTAGGGAAGAAGAAATGACTTGACCCCAACCCGATCACTTGCGTTGTGTTGAAAATGCGTCGAATCGGAGCGAGTAGAAATCCAATCTGAAATTTGCAAATGAAAAGAGAGAAAAGACTGAGGAGAGGTACAATTTTGGAAGTAATGAAAGAGGACTGAAGTTTCAGTGCTCCTTCTAGGAAAAATTACAAGAAACGTCCACTGCTCTTTTTTATTACTATTATATGTTTTCTCATTTCTGAGTAATTTCACTTCCTAGGGAGGAGCGAAAGTTGCTCCTTTATTTGACGCTTTTTCAAAAGTGGCGCTGAAAGTTGTAGTGCGTGAGCAGCGAAAGTTCTCTTTTTATTATTTTAATTTTGACGGATACTATAAACTTTTCATTATTTTCTTCTTAAAAAAAAAAAAATTCTTTCTTTTCATATTGCTTTTTCACCAGGTGTGTACAGCTTTTTCTTTTTAGTAAAAATACTAAAAAATTCAAGCACTACAACGAGGAAGATAGGCTGTAACTTCCCATTAACCAGAGAAGTCCTATGTATATTGCTATTCTTTGCTAGCTATAAAGTTCTTTTTACATTTGCTTTTTGACCCAAGTTTAAGAGTTTGTTTATATATTTATTAAAAAAAATAATTATTTAAGTGAAGTAAGAAAAATCATGCAATTGTCTTAACTTTAAGAACTAAGATTTAAAATTAAAAAATTTATTTTTTTATTTGAACTTTAGAACAAATGAATAATTTTAAACCTTTTAACTTCTCTCTCTTTCATTGAAAGTGCATTTGCAGAGTTCCACGTATTAGTAATACGACGGCGTCTTTGCATGACTAATATCTACTAATCTACTAATTATATAAAAAGGGGCAATGTCTCTTTCTACAGTAAATTTGGTTTAGTCAATTGTTGAGCAAAATTCACCCCTTTTTTTTTTCCAGTCACGCCATTTTGGTTTGCCTTTTTTTAATATTTATATGAGTTGTCATATATATTGTTATATTGACACAACAAATTTCACAATATTTTCATAATTATTCAAGTGTCAATTTTTTATAGATTAAAATAAAATAATAAAATATGAGAATGTGACTAACTACAACTGAAAATAAATGTTTTTGTGAAAATTTTATAACACTTATTGTTATCACAGTATTTTCACAATTGTTAAGGTCTCAATTTCTTACAAATCCAATAAAAAGAATGTTAAATCCACAACATTTTCACATTAATTTCACAACAAATCATATATGGTAAGTTACTATTGATGGATAAAAAAGTGATATCAGTCGTGGATCTATTTAAAATCAGTAACAACTAGTCAACTAAAATTTATTATAAAAATATTATGGATATAGTATTTTTATAAAATAAATAATAAAATAGTTGATTGAAACTTACCACAGTTGAAAATAAAGGTATTGTGAAATATTGTGACATTTTCTTATGTTCTTAGACTTCTTTTTTGGTTTAGTCAAATTTGGTGAGTCAAAATTCACTATTTTACCCACAATTTTCTTCTATTGGTTTTTTGTTTGTTGTTTTTTTAATGCATAGTTTAAATGGTTGTTCCAATTAAACCAATAATAATTTGCCACCTAGGATTTGTTGTGAAAATGTTGTGAATATAGAATTACTCAAAAATAAAATAATAAAATATCATAACAAGACCCACCATAGCTAAAATAAAAGACATTGAGAAAATATCGTGACTTTTATTGTATTCCTGACCTTTTTTTTTTTTTTTTAGCTACTTTGTTGAGCCAAAATTCATAGTTTTACACTTTTACGGACAGTTTTCTTGAGTTGACTTTTTTTTTTAACACATTGTTTAAAGTAAAAAAAAAAAAAAAACATATAGTTTTACCAAAAAAATAAAATGGAAAAAAGTATTCTTCCCCTCTATGTTTGGGGTAGTTCACCCCCCTCTCAACTTTCAAGTTGAATAATTTCCTCATTTATATTTTGTAGATAAACATATAGTCTCCGCTATTACTCTCTAAGTCAGTGGCGGAGCCACATGTATACTACGTACAAGGAGAAAGCTTGTAGACATTATACGGGCAAAAGATCCCTTTATTGTTTTTTTAGCCGAAACTCTAACAGATGATGCAAGGCTAGAACTAATTCAACGAAACATTAATTTTGACCACAGATGGGTGGTACCGAGAGAGGGCAGAGGCAGAGGTTTGGTTTTATTTTGGAAGTCAACAATAAATTTGAGATTAAAGGTTCATATTGGTATCACATTGATGCTATCATAGATAAAGATACGGAAAACGAATGGCAATTAACGGGATTTTACGGTGAACCAAAGACAAATAAAAGGTAGGAAGCTTGGGAAATTCTCAAGTAACTCAATTCTAGCCAAGGAGTTCCATGGTTGTGCATGGGTGATTTCAATGAGATCACAGAACAAGACGAAAGATTTGGGTGGGGCCATTCGACCTCATAATTAGATGCAACTATTTCGTGATGTTATTGATGAATATAGCTTCATGGATCTTGGCTATGTGGGGCCGAAATTCACATGGAGTAAGCACTTTGAAAATGGTCACTCAATCTAGGACCAACTTGATAGGGGGATGGCTACAAATGGTTGGTTTTTAAAATTCCCTAGTTCTCAAGTATATCACTTACAAGGTGATTCTTCGGATCATAGGCCACTACTTATTGTTTTTGCCCCTTAGACCTACCTCAAAGAAAAAAACCCTTATGATTTAAAAAGATGTGGTTGTCAAACTCAAGTTGCGAAGAAACAGTGCAGGCTGCCTAGCATCGTACAAGTGGGACTAATTTGAACAATGTAGTCCTAGCAAAAGTGGAAAAGTGTGGGACTGAAATGTTTTCGGTAGTGTTCGACAAGAATTGATTCTGAAAAAGTAGTTGCTTAGGGCCGAAAATGAAGCAATGCTCAATGGAAATAATTCTCGAGTCTGAAAATTTATTCAATAGATAATATTATCTACTCAAACTTGAATAGTATATTCTACCATAAGTTTTAAAGTTCTTTTATAGACGCAACAAAATTTCACAATATTTTTACAAATTAGGTGTCAATCTACCATAAATCGCATGAACTATAAATCACATGAAATCTTATAAAATCAAATAAACTATAAATCAAAGAAAAGGAATTAAATCTCTAAACCAAGTAGTAAAAGACAATAAGGTTTTTAAAAGAAAGGAAAAGGAAATAAGCCTAAAAGCATCATTATTGGGAAAACAAAGAACAAAACGATGAGTTTTTTTTTTTTCTTTTGAGAAGAGCTATACGATGAGTAGATCCAGAGGCCGAGAGGGTACCATGAGAATGGAAGAAAGTGAAAAATGGAAGAAAAAGGTCTAGTCAAGTCAATGAAGAAGGTAAAGAGATGAGAAGGAGAAAAAATAATACATGAAAAGTTGAAAAGGATGGCAAAATTAGACACGACACGTAAACCCAACGCGACACGGTACGAAATTAACAGGTTATGGATTGAGGTTTAATGGATTAGCATCATATTTGTGTTGACACAATTGACCCGTTTAACAAACGGGTTGAGTTAGTGTCCATCACATAAAACCCGCTTGACCCTGTCTAACATGTTTAATTAAATGACATTTTACCAATATAACCTTCAAACCCTAAGTATATAAACTTATTAGTTGTTTAATTTGCTTAACATATTATGATTGATTATTTGTGATATTGAGATATATTTTAGTTTTAAATGATTCTTTATGATGCAGCTACTCATTAATTCTAAATTTTATATTAAAAATATTTATTTATTTAGTTTTTCATAATTCATATCAATTTAGTTAATAATAATTTTTTTTTTCGTTTTGATAAAATCTGATAAATAGGTCGATAGACTGACCTGTTTAATAAATAGGTCATCTTAGGATTAATGAATCTTAACCCTTTTAATAATTAAATATGTCGAGTTAGTATTGACCTATATAGTCGAATACTTATAAGTCGACACAACACGAACCCAACACACCCGAATTGCCACCCCTAAAAGTAAGACATCAAAAACTGTGAAAGGTCACATGAAATGTGACAATACAAAAAATAATTAAAGAAATGGACTACAACGTGTACAATCTTCTTTATTTGATTATTTTTAAATATAGTTTGTTTATATATTTATTAAAAAATTAATTATTAAAGTAAAGTAAAAAAAAAATCATACAATTGTCTTTTAAGAATGAGATTTTTAAACTCAAAAAAAAAAAAAAAAAATTTAATTTTAACATTAGAACAAATGAATAATTTAAAACCTTTTGACTTCTCTCTCTTAGATTAAAAAAGTGCAACTGCATAGTTTGGGTGCTCATATATGTTATGCATATGCCTAAGCCTAGCATTAGTTATACAACGGTGTCTTTGCATGACTAAAATAATAAATCATGTCAGCTCAAAAAAACAAAAACATAAATATTGTTAGTTTTAGAGTGGATTTCAGTAATTAATACATAATCTTCTCAAAAACAAAAGTAAATTTACTATTTTAATGAATAATATATTTTTATCGATGGAGATTGTGCTTTTCTAGCCTCACTTTATTTTTAACAGTTTTTTATTTTATTTTATGAGAATCTAGTTTTAATTGTGAATAAGACACAATTTGCAAGCATTGTTGAAAACATAAAATTAAGATGGCTATTACAACTCTAAGGTCTAAAGTCTTAAATCTTTGATAGTGGAGATGTTAATGGGAGTCAATTTTGTATCAAAGGTTTGTACCAGTTCGACAAATGGAACAATATATTATGTTCCAGTATTGATTAATACTAACGTACCGTTTTAAATTTACCGCAATTTATACATATATATATATATATATATGAATTTATATAAATAATTAGAGCTTATTAATCTTAAAAAATAACTTAATATATTTAATTAGAACTTAAATTCCTATTTATTTTGTTTATGCTACTAGCCCATGTCCGAGCTATTTTAAACCTCTATCCAAGTCCAATATTTTATTTGACTACCCAAACAAAACTTTGAGAGCCCAAGCCTACAATATTGACATTGAATGATAAACAATTTCCCATAAAACAAGAGTGGCGGACAACTATTGGAGTAATATTTGATTATTTGTACCATTTCTTATAGTTGCAAGAAAGCTTTTTAACCATTCACTTCAGTTCAATAAAAAAATTTACCCATCACGTTATGGGTCAATAAAATCAGACTCACGCCAGTCACACGCTCACATGGCAAGCAGCACATAAATTAAGACCCGTATAACACCAAAAAAAAAATAAAGAAGAAAATAAACCAGAGGAGCGGACCAAATGAATAAGAAAAAGACGACGACAAAGAAGGGAGATAGATCAACAAGGTGAGGGTGACAAAGAAGCATGTTTATTGCGTAGGTGAAGTGATCGACGCTAATCCAGTAAGTTATTGAGAGGAGGAAGAGCGACTTTTAGATCTGACAGTTAACTATTTTTTGTTCAGTCCGGTATACATTTATCGGTCGGAGTCCGGTCTTTGATTCGGTAAGACCGGTATTTAATCCGACACGAAACACAGGCATTTCTGTGCCGGAGTAGGTGCCGGTATGGAAATTACTGGTCATACCGGCCGCTACAGTATGAGATTCACAACCTTTATTTCTACGTGCTCCCCTAACTTGTTATCAGACAAATGATGCTATGGTTTGGTCACATTCCAACAATGAGTTCTACACAGTCAAATCTAGTTATGATGTGGCTAATATCATCGCAATAAAAGAAAATTTAATTTAGAGCTCAAATGGGGCATAAGAAAGTGTGGTCAAAGTCTCAAAGAGTTGAAGTTTACAGTGTTTGATTCTCAACACACCCATATCTCAATTTTCAAATTCCTGTTTGGAACCCAAATTTGAACTCAGTATTTGGTTTGTAAAAAGCAAGTGGGGCCTATGTCAGAAAGGCTACCCACGTTTCTTCTACACACAAACCCAACCTGAAGATAAGAGAAGAATGCATAGGTGAAAAAAATAAAAGCTTTGATCAGATAAAATAAACCCAGAAAATAAAGCCAAAAGATCTCAGTTTTAAAGGTTTGGTGTTGATATATGAAGTTCTGGTCTGATATCATAAACCCAGTAAATAGCACAAACATCATAAATCCACACATAGTAGTCCGAAAATCAGACAAAATTTTAACAATAGATGAGACTGAGAGAATGAAGGAGACGCACCTGAGATGGGGGCTAGAACAGGTGGATCTGAAATTAGGGAAGAAGAAATGACTTTGATCCCAACCCGATCACTTGCGTTGTGTTGAAAATGCGTGGAATCGGAGCCAGTAGAAATCCAATCTGAAATTTGCAAATGAAAAGAGAGAAAAGACTGAAGGAGAGCTGGAATTTTGGAAGTAATGAAACAGGACTGAAGTTTCAGTGCTCCTTTTAGGAAAAATTAAAAGAAACGTCTACTGCTCTTTTTTATTACTATTATATGTTTTCTCATATCTGAGTAATTTCACTTCCTAGGGAGGAGCGAAAGTTGCTCTTTTTCTTTATTTTCTATTTTACGCTTTTTCAAAGGTGGCAATGAAAGTTGTAGCGCGGGAGCAGCAAAAGTTCTCTTTTTATTATTTTAATTTAAACGGTTATTAAAAACTTCTTTTCATATTTTCTTCTAAAAAGAAGTTCTTTTTCACCTTTCACCAGAGGTGTATAGTTTTTTCTTTATAGTTAAAAACTAAAAAAATTCAAGCACTACCACGAGGAAGACAGGCTGTAAGTGGATTTGGATCAGGTGCATTGGGGCAATTCACCTATTTTCTCTCACAATTTTTTTTTTTTTTTTTTACTTCTTAACTTTAACTCTTTAACTTTCTTTTAAAATATTTTATTAAATGATTGAGATTGAAAGTTACTTTTTTAACTTTCAATCTCAACCTTTGATTACAGTTACACCAGATACAATTTACAATTTCACCAGGTGCAATACATAGGGTATTGCACCTGATCTGAATCTGCTATAAGTTCCCATTGACCAGAGAAGTCCTGCTTTTATTGCTATTTTTTGCCAGCTATAAAGTGCTTTTTACATTTGCTTTTTGACCCATGTTAAGAGTTTGTTTATATATTAATCAAAAAAATTAATTATTTAAGTGAAGTAAGAAAAATCATGCAATTGTCTTTTAAGAACTGAGATTTAAAATTTTAAAAAATTATTTTTAATTTCAACATTAAAACAAATGAATAATTTTAAACCTTTTAACTTCTCGGTCTTATATTAGAAGTGCATTTGCGTAATTCCAGGTGCTCATATATAAGGTTCGTTTGGATATAATTTATTGCTAAAAACTGAAAATACTGTAACAAAATAATTTTTAAATATGTGAATAGTACTGCCAGACCTATTTTTAATAAAAAAAAATTACTAAAAAAGTGCATGAATAGTGCGCACAGTACGCTCACAATGCATGCACACGCACTGCACGTTTTGTCCCCCGCAAAAAAAAAAAACAAAACAAAACAAAAAACAAAAAACGCAAAACGCAACAATTATAATTTGTATCCAAGCAGATACATATTGTGCATGCGCCTAGTATTAGTAATATGACGGCATCTTTGCATGACTAATATAATAAATAATGTCAGCTCAAAAAAACAAAAACATAAATTTTGTTAGTTTTATGTATTAATTACTTAAATTCACTCAAAAAAATTACCTAAATTCAGTTAATTCACTCCAAAAGTCTAAATTATAAAAAATTTGCACTTTGCATTGCAAACTAGTAAAACTTTAAAGTTTAAACTATCTTTTTAAAATTTAAGGGAGAATATACTTTATTAGCCTCACTTTATTTTTAACAGTTTTTTATTTTATTTTATAAGAATATATTTTTAATTATGAATAAGACATAATTTGCAAGTATTGCTAAAAACATAAAATTAAGATAGCTATTACAACTCTTTTAAGTCTTAAAGTCTTTTAACCCAAAAAAAAAAAAAAAAGAAGTCTTTTTAAGTCTTTATACTTTGATAGTGGATATGTTGAGGCAAGTTTACGTGTTCCCCTAACTTGTTTATCGGATAAATGATGCTATATTTTGGCCACATTCCAAGAATGGGTTTTACTCAATCAGATCTAATTATTATGTGGCTAGGATCATCGCAATAAAGAAACCTTAATTTATAGCTCAAATGGGGCACATGCTAGTGTGGTCAAAGATTTGGAAGTTTATACGGTGTTTGGTTCTCAACACATCCATGTCTCAATTTTCATATTCATTCTCATATCTCACAGCTCACAATTCTTAGCTCAAGTCATAATTCCCTTTCTCTTTTTTTTTATTCTCCACTCAAATTCTTGTTTCTAACGTTTTTGGTTTGTAAAAAGCAAAATAAAACACAAACAATGGGAACTATGTCAGAAGGACTACCCAATACCCACATTTCTTCCACACACGAACCCAACAAAGAAAAGAAGAAAGCAAAAGTGAAGAGAGAGAGAGAGAGAGAGAGAGAAGAATGAGGAGAGAATCTGCGTAGTTTCTATCAAAGCTTCATCAGTTCATCGTGCTCCTTTTTTCGACGCTTTTTCAAAAGTGGTGCATAAAGTTGTAGTACGAAATTTCTCTTTTTTATTATTTTATTTTTATTAGCTAATATAAATTTTTTTCGTATTTCTTCATAAAAATAACAAAGTTCTTTTCGTATTGCTTTTTCCCCATGCGTATACTGTATAAGCACTGATGCTGGAAGTTTCTAAAGAAACTTCGACTTGTTTGTATACCCATCTCAAATTCACATTTTTATATTTTAAACAATTTTACACGTATTTTTATACACTTTTTAATTCACACAAATTTCAAAAAATTACAAAAATTTCATCTCTAACTAATCTACCAAACACCCCCTTTATTCTTCGAGAGTTTCAAAGACGTTAAGGATCTTTTTGGTTGTGTTGTTTAAACAACAATTTTTATTATTTAAACAACACAACACATGTTTTCACATACTTTTTTACTCACACGTATTTTTACAACACTTAAACAATGTTACTATAATAACATTATCAAACAAATCTTAAGTTAATGGTAGAGTCATTATATGAGTCAACCTTAACGTACACATCCCGCGTGTTCAAAAATGAGGACAAAGCGTAAATTCATGGTGACTAGCAAATGATGATGATAACTCGATTGTTACACAAATGGTGGGGGCATTGAATAAGTGTCATAACTAATAAGGGTAAATGTTGTGGTGGAAAAGTTGTATTTGGCTAATTTGTATTTGTTAAACTTTGTGCTAATTAAACCGATTCTAAGTTTAGGCCCATCTTTTTGTCGTTAATTACTAGAGCTTTACTATTTGATTTTTGCTCCTTCGTAGCTGTGTCTGTGATTGATTCTACCGATGCTTTCCGTTGTATAGAATTAATTAAGTCTCATTAATAAAATAAAAACAATTTTTAGTATTGGTATCCTTCGGTGTTGACTTTTTTTTTTTTTGAGATAATATACAAAAATACATAAGGGATAGAGAATGTGAGAGTGAAAATACAAGATTTACAACATTAGTACTTAGAAAAAGACCTAACCTTGGTAGTGGCATCATGGTCCGAAAAAAATTCCATAGTTAATTGCATCCATGAAGTTAGATCAGGAAAATTGGATTTTAGAATCATCTAATTCTCTTATCAAATACTCCAGTTGTGTAAGGAGACTAAAACCAAATCCGACCAGCCCGTTATGTTAGCTGTAGCGGTTGAATCCATTAAGGTTTTATTTAGTATTATATATAAATTTGGTAAATTGTTAAAATGTACTGTTTGGGATATTTATTTTGATTTAACAATATGTATTGTCTAGATTATATTAGAACTTCTTTTCTCTCTCTTTTGCGCGTGTTTGCTTCTAAAAAAAAAAAATTTATGTTTGGATTTTTTTGAAAAGGAAATGTTTGAATATTTAATAAGTAGAGTAGTGATGCTGAAATTAAATAATAATAAAAACACCAGACCCTCGTTATATTTTCTTCCACAATTTTTTTTTTTATTTGATAAACTATTTCCTTCCATGATATGATTAACACTTTTTCATTGAAAATTTATTCAATAAATATTTTTTTATTTTTTTATTCTAGCCTGAATAGTATATTACTCTATTCCAATTCTTTTACGTAGGCAATCAAATCTCACAATATTTTTACAAATTAGATGTCTCAACCTACCATAAGTCAAAATAAAAATATACGCAAATTATAACTTACTTACTTGCGATTTGACCGAAATTTAAGTTGTCAACTTGTAATTTGAAGTTTGACAATAAGTGTCAAATTTCAAACTACAGGTAAGCCACTTAAATTTCAACCAATAAACAAGGATATTGTGAAAACATTGTAAGATTTTATCTTGATCTTAAATTTGCTCTCAAGTTTATTAGGACTCAAAGTTCTGAAATATTATGAACAATTTCACCAATATGACTCATTTAATTAATGATCATTATTTAGGACCTTGGGCATTGTATGAAACAACCAACACCAGATCCTCATTATATTTCCTTCCATGATATTTTTTTTTATTTGATAAACTATTTCCTTCCATGATATGATTAACACTTTTTCATTGAAAATTTATTCAATAAATAATATTTTTTTTATTCTAGCTTGAATAGTATATTAATCTATTCCTTATCTTTTACGTATAATATTTTTTTATTCTAACTTGAATAGTATATTACTCTATTCCCGGTCTTTTACGTCGGCAATCAAATCTCACAATATTTTTACAAATTAGGTGTCTTAACCAACCATAAGTCAAAAAAAAAGCATAGGCAAATTACAACTTACCTACCTGTGGTTTGACCGAAATTTAAATTGTCTACCTGTAATTTGAAGTTTGATAATAAAGTGTCAAAATTCAAACTACATGTAAACCACTTAAATTTCAACCAATAAATAAGGATATTGTGAAACATTGTAAGATTTTATCGTGTTCTTAAATTTGCTCTCAAGTTTATTAGGACTCAAAGTTTTGAAATATAATGAACAATTTCACCAATATGACTCATTTAATTAATGATCATTATTTAGAACCTTGGGCAATGTATGAAACAACCACTGCC
This sequence comes from Castanea mollissima, assembly GCA_014183005.1. NCBI lineage: Eukaryota > Viridiplantae > Streptophyta > Magnoliopsida > Fagales > Fagaceae > Castanea > Castanea mollissima. The sequence goes on along the minus strand of JACAVU010000009.1, from coordinate 38,374,041 downwards.
CTTTTTAGTATCAATATGGCTACAAAGTTAAGATTGAGATAAGGTTTCCTAGTGTATTGCATTGTGTGTAATTGCTTTTAATAGCTAAGATTGAGGGATAAAAAAAAAAATCAATCTCAACAATTGAATAAAAAAGGTTAGAAGAAGTAAAAAAAAGTGAATAAAAAAAAGTTAGAAATTAAAAAGCGAAGAAGTAAAACAATATTGTGAGAGGAATGGATATTAATGATGCCAGAAATCGTCAGTAAGCCACATGGTCCTCACGTGCTCCAGATGAAAAACCTGCACAACATAAAAGCTGAAGACCTTAAGAGAAGTATCGGTGTGGTACCAGCCAAATACTCTTTTACGATCAAGTTAGAAAAAACTCTTGTTCGCAACTCTAGAATGTCATAGCTGAGGTGAATAATGCGTACCTTGAATTGTGAGGGTTCTAGGGTATTAATAGTAGTGTAGGGTTGACATTCGTGCCTTGGCCAAGAAGTTCTTTCCATCTAAGAGAGCACCTCTTGGATTTTTCATATCTCCTAGAGTTTTTTTCCTTATAAGAGTCTTCTTGGTTAAAGTTAAGCGAGAGGCGCAAGAACTTTCTTTATACACGTATGCGTGGAGACCAAGTAAGGCTATGGATGGAGGTTCGCCTATACTCGTCGGCTTACTGTCGTCTGCATCTGCCATCAGCTCGCTCCCTTTAGCCTGATGTTGTCATCTTGCTCCCTTCAGCCTGATGTTGTTAGCTATGAGATGGAGTTGTGGTCAATATGAGAAGGTGGTTTAATGAGCGAAGCCGACGAGCTTGTTATACCCGTCGCCTTTTGTTTCGTCAAGAGCTAATTACAAGATTATCCTTATCAGATATAATTGCATACAGTACTGAATCTACAAAGTTCTTTATACAATTTGTAAAGAGTCTATTATAGTCAAGAAATTTAAAGCTAACCATAACTTTTAGTATTATTAACAAAAATGTCTAGAATTTATATACGTCTGTCCTTAATATAATTATCAATTAATGAATTATCAAAAGAAAATTATTTATAAATTTATTGAAAACCAAACATTACAATAAGGAAAATCGCACAATTGACTCTGACTTTTTTGAAGGATGAGATGGGAAATTAAAAAGTTCACTTCTATTTTTAGTCTTTGGATTGAACTTTTTTTAAAGCTTTTAAAAAATTTTATCTCTCATGTTAAAAGGTACTATTGCACAGATTTAAATCTAGAAAAACCGTCCTCTTTCTCAACACGTAGACTTGCCGGAGAAGGCATTAAGCAAGAAAGCTGAAAAAAACGAAGGAAATTATGCATAGACTTAACTGAAATCAGCACAATATCATTGAGAACATTTCAAATGAAATCTTATTAAATCAAGTATAAGCTATATAAATCACACGAAATCTTATAAAATCAAATAAAGAAAAGGAATTAAATTTCTAAACCAAGTAATAAAAGACAATAAGGTTTTTAAGAGAAAGGAAAAGGAAAATAAGCCTAATAAGGGTTAATTAATTACTCATAAATAAAATAAATCCGAAACGTCAATTGTTAGGCCTTAAACCCACATTTGGGTGGCCTAGTTGGTTAGATACTCGGCCAACAAATCTCATGATGTGGGTTTGAGCCTCAACAATTAGCTGTGTGTTAATGCTCCTTATATCTCATCTCCATTCGAAAAGATTCGAAGATAATAAGTGAGTTTCTCACAAACTGGGAGTATGGGGTCTCGCCCGGGAGTGAGTAGGGTGCTATTATGGTCACACCCAAGTAGGGAAGCCACATGGGTCGCCCCCTCTACCCAAAATTTTGTTTACAAAAAAGGAAAAAAAAAAAAAAAAAACAAAAGCCTTAAGTTTAACTAATAGCAGTTAGGCCGTTGGTTGGGTGTCTTCTTTTTCTGTTAATGTAAGTTTGTGTAATTAGAGACATGTATCTTGTGTCCATACCAAATGGGTTAGGCAACTCTCACCCAAAGTTTAGCTAAAAGCCCACCTTTTGTAGCATACTGAACCCTTTAACCCTAAAGGGGGTTAACGGGAAAGGGGCTTCCCATTTCTAACACCTTGTGTCCTGCAAAGGTGTTTGCGCACAAGGCTCTTGACATGTCCTATTAACGAGGAGAACATTCTTGTAATTCTATTGCTAATACCTTGTGTCGGTCAAGCCCAAAAGGTTGGTCTTTTGGGGCTTGACTTGAAGGATCTAAGGTGTTAAAATTTTCAATTTGAGTTACCTACTTTTCAAATTCAACATATTCTTTATTTTTTCTCTATTATATTTAAGTATTTATTATTTAGTCTTTATTGTTTTTTCCCTTTCCAATGGTCATATTTTTTCAACAGCCACATTTTTTCCTTTTTGAGAAGAAGAAGAAGAAAAACAGCCATATATTTCTAACAATCATATTTTCCAACGATCATATCTTTCAATACAAATAGCATAATTTTGTCTCTAATTTTATTTAACTCAAAGCAAATAATAGTCTCCCTCAAAAAAAGGAAAAGAAGAAGAAGAAGAAGCTTATTGTGTCATTTGGAGGTAGCCCAAATCCAATTTGAAGTGGGTAACTTTTTATCGTTGTGTGGAAGTAGATGTTAGTAGAAGAGTTAAATCATTTCAACATTTGGACTCATGAGAAATTTCGATAATATTTTCTATGAAATTTCAAGTCAACCAATTCAATAATAAAAATGAAACAGTAGTACGAACACAAAGAATAAAGAAGAAAGCAAACATAAGCAAACCATTGCGGGTTGTGGCTTGGTGGCAAAAGTTCTCGTATCATTATGCATGATGCTTCGTAGGAGGTAAGCGGTTTGAGTAGTGATGCTTCAATAAATGTGTTATGCTCATGATGATAGCCTCATCAAGGCACTAATAGTACACATGGTAATGCTCATTGTCGTCACGTAACCTAGGGTCGATGAGTCTACATTGGAAACCCTTTTTTATTTAGCAATACACACACACAAAAACTTTAGAGATATTGAAGAGCAAAAATTAGTGAGGAAGAAAACCAAACCACCGGACAATTAGTGTTTTTAGATTAGAAAGAGCATAATTTTTGTGGAAGAAAAAAGAAATATTGAAGAAAATAAAAGGTTAAATTAAATTAAATTATTTTATTATATTTTAGAGATTTTTTATATTTTTTTTTTTTTTGTCATTTGATTCACATCATATGGCATGATTTAATTGGATGAGCTAACCCATGTAACAAGTTGGGGTATACTTAATAGATAACTAATATATATATATATATTTAATGGAGGGGTTGTCAATCAAAACGATCCCCTAATTTTAGGGGAGATGATCAAAATGTTGAAGCTTTAGGAAACAAAATGAATATAACCTTAAACTTTAGAAGTGTGTTTTACAATTTAGTCTCTACAATATTATTATATGAGTCCAAATTTGGTAAAGATGGGGTATAAAACCTATATTTTATACTATCTAATAAGAAATTGCTACATCAGCATTTTACTTAAAATTCGATACATCCTACCACATCTAATAATATCTCAATAAACTTCTAATTTGGTTGGATTTATATTTGAATATTAAAATTGATTGGGTGTGGTGGTGCTTATTTTTAAATATGTGATAAGATTATGTGAAATGTTGGGATTTGAGAAATAAAATATAGGTTTTACAACACATCCTTACCAAATTTAATCTCTCATCATATTAGATTGTTTCAATTTCAATTTGGGTACGATATCAGTTTTGTATGTGTTAGATAACAAACTGCAATAATGAGGGCAATTTAATTGGTGTTGTGGGTTGTAAAGTTGTGATTTACAACTATTTTGTGTTGGCTTTAATTCCGTACCAAATTTGATTGTAATTTTATTCAATCTTTTATACCCGTATTTTATGTGGGATTTTATTGTAAGGGTTGTGTGTAAAAGAGAGAGAGAGTGTGAAAACTCAAGCTTTTGAAGGCAGAAGAATTCTCGCGGGTATCTCACGACTAAGCATCCCACAAAGTGATGCATGTGCCCTGCACATAACTGGAATGCAAAGAGTCATGACAGATGGTGACAGCTGGTTTTTGCGAGTGTATCGCGAGTAAGGCGAAATAGTCTGTTTTGCTATTTTGTCTTATTTGCTCCATTACATTCTCAACCACACTATATATACCATCATTACCCACATATTGAGTAGAGAGCTTTTCAGAAGAGAAAACCCTAGCCTCAGCTCTTGAGAGTGTGAAATTGTCATACCCACAATTCTTCACACAATCCATTGTGGTTTTCCTCTACTCTTACCTCTTAATTTCTAAATCCTTGAGAGGTTGGTAGCCCAAACACTTACCACGCCCATACTGAGTGTCTAGTGAGTTTTTGGTGCTGCTAGGAAGCACTAAAAGAAGCCAAGCTTTGGTGGATGCAATCAGATGCATTGTGGGATTCGGAAAGTTAGAAAAGATATGACTCTGTGAAGTCCGTTGGTAGCAGGAGTTTGGAGGGCTTAAGTACATTGGGTAGACCAAGCTTGAAGGGTCTTTTGTTATTCGTGTACTCCAACTTTATTCTCTAATGGATCGATTACCGCTTGGAAGACGGCGGAGAGGTTTTTCACCGAGTTTTGAGATTTCCTCTTCGATTACACATTGGCGTGTTATCTTGTATTTTCATCTCTCTTCCCTACTCTTTTAGCTTTCACTTTACTGTTGTGTATTGTTGAATATGGCTTGGAGTAGTCTTTTGGTTGTATGCTCGCATTTGCTCTATTCCGCACTTAGTATAAGTTAGAGTAAAATCAACCGAGCCGTAATTTTTAATTTTAGGTCTAAACAAGCTCTTGTGTTTGAACACAAATCTGAGCTTTCATGGGTCCACGAATCACATGTTTTGCATGTGATTGTAACTATACTTTTTTGTCCAAGATAATCTCAATTTGGACATAGGTTGAATATTGTGGTAATTCTCTCAAATTTGGGGGGTTAATTGAGCAAATCAAAAGTTTAGAAAAAGATGGTAAAACTAGAGAAAAATTCAAAAAAAATAAAATGTCAACTTCAGAAGTGTCATTAATTTTCTTACAACCTACTTTGTGTTTTTGTCTTGTGTTGGTTCAATTGAGCAACATTGGTCCATCTCAAATGTGAAACATTTGGTAAATTTTTCGGTATCGGTAGGAGGATTGTAATTTAAAACCAATATAAAATATGGGTTTAAAAACATAATTTACCAAAAAAAAAAAGTTTGCTATTTGCAAAGACCTGGCCAGCTTGTTAGGTACAATATGAAAAGTGGAGGTTCCAAAATCCAAACTTCCACTTTGCTTAGAGCGTTCCATCAAAGATATTAAAAAAATTTAGCATTTATTATCTTAAAAACCAACTTTATAATATATAACACATCACTTACATCAAAATTTCTATTTTTTTAACACTTCATTTAAATATTCTTTCTTTATCATTTTTTATTCTTCCTCTCTCCGTCTTTATCATTTGTGTCTCTCTTTCTCAACCCAAAGCCGTCGGCCACCTCAAAGAATCGCCCCGATCAAAGAATCACAAAATCAAAGAATCATTCAAATCAAAGAATCACAAAATCACAACAAAGACCCAACACCACCCCGATCAACCCACACCCAGCACCCAAAGCCACCCCAATCAACCCACGAACCCAGCCACCAAAATCAAGAACCCACCAAAATCAATCAAAACCATTGAAATTAAAACACACTGATATCAAATCGCAAAACCCAATCACCGTAGAGACCACGATCAACCCACATCGTAGAGACCCACGATTGACCTATATCGCAGCCCAACCACACCCAGCATTGCATCTCGACCACACCCAAGACCCACGAACTTGAGATGCAGAGAGAAAGGGAAACAGAGAGGCAGAGAGAATGAAAGAAAGAGTGGACGGAGAGCACAAGAGACAGTGAAAGGGAAAGAAGAAGTGGATGTAGAGCATGAGAGAGACACAATGAAAAGGAAAGAAGGAAAAAAAAATGGTAGCAGCTTGCTACAACGAGGCGTTCGAAATAAAACCTCACTATAGCAAGTTGCTAATATTTTTAAGATTTGAAAGCTTTGATAAAGATGGGTTATTATGATTTGAGGTGTTAAAAATACTAAAAAAAATAGCATTTAACATTTTTAACACCATTAATGAGAATGCTCTTATATGCAACTCAGAAGAATAAACCCACTTTAATTAAGAAATGTCAAATGACGTCGATTTCAGGGATATATATATATAAAAGAGGAATTTTGAAATTGCAAGAGACAAAAGAAAGAAGAAGAAGAGAACCTTGAGATGAGGAGCTGTGATGGTTCCAGTTTTCTTCGAGTTAGACTCATTTGAACCCAGTCCTTTAGAATTGCCTTGTTCTCCATTTTTACTTTAACAAGCTCTGCCCTGACTCGGTGAAGTAAAAAATGGTGGCAATTGCCAATTACAGACGGAGTCGTTTTTTTATTGTTAGTATTTCTTTAGAGACAGCACAAATATATAATTTGGTGTTTAAAATATGATTAAGGTTTTTATTTTAGTTTGAAATATTGAATTTCCATTCCCTATAAAATTGGGAAAAGTGGGCATATCATATCAATAATAAGTTGTTTTGGAGAAATGTGTTGTCTAAAGAAGGAATGTGGTTTCAGAGAAGAGACACTAGTACTGTACTTGTGCAGAAAATGGTTCTGAGAAATGAGAAGGATTTGAGGATTATTAAATGCGTTTATCAAAATAACATTGCCCTTTGCTCCCAAAAGATAGACATGAGAATCAAATTCAATTTGCATTAGAGCAAGGAATTGGTAAAGTGATCTCTGCTTTAGCCAGGAACAGATACCGGGCCCCAGTAGAGCTAGAGATGGTTCACTGTTCAAGGTTGTTATGTCAATTGGCATGAGAATGGTTCCTAGCCACCCTGAAGATATTTATTTATATTGCATTTCTTGAATGGGAAATGGAAATCTTGAAGCCAAGATTTCTTAATGACTCTTACTCTTCATCTCACATACATACCTAGGCAACAATGCACATTTCTTCATAGTGAAATTAGATTCAATGGTCTGCCAAAATTGGTTTGATCATGTCAAAGAAAAGAAATTCATTGATCAAGAAAATGTTTCCTTAATTATGATATAAGTCCGTTTAGGAACATCTTATTTAGCTGAAATTGAAAACTTTTTGCTGATAGTATTGTAGATAAAGCTAAAAGTTAGCTGAAATAGTACATTGAGACTCTTGAATAGTACTAAAAAGTACAATAGGTCCCATGAATAATAGTAAAAATAAGCTAAATAGTAATAAAAACTGCATTTTTCAACCAATAACAAACGTAACCCAAAAAACATAAGGCCAACTTTAAGTCTAGGCCTAAGGCCTTTTATACTATGCCTAAAGCTCTCTTTTAGAAAAAGGCCTTAAAGAGTAAAGACTATAACCCCTAAACAAGAATCCTTTGCTCTTTTTTTGCCATTTACTCTGCAAGGCATGCTAGACGTGTCTCAAACTTAAGGAGTCTGGATGGAAGAAGTTCTATTGAAGCTATATAGCCTATATATCAAGACTGACTTGGCCTCATTATCTTTAATGAAAGCTTTGGATTTCAATTTTTTTAAAAGGCTTAAAATTAGGGGATAATTATTTTAATTGAAAAAAATAAAAGCAATTACAAAAAATAGGTGAGTTATTTTTAGAAGGTCCTAAAATTATGGACCAATATAAACTCAATTTAATTGAATCCCTAAATTTCTTGACCGCCATAAAAATATTGCAAGAGTACTATATCATGATTGATGATCAATTTCCCCTAACAAACTTTCACTTTCGTTTACCAATCTCTCACCCAAGAGATTGTTTACATTAGCCACACAATTTCATAGGATCCCACACCAATGGATTTTTCTTTCTCCAACATCAAAATCAAAATTGAGAATTAAATTTCAATTTTCCTCGACCATGCACGACCTTAATCAAGGTAAAGTGGATCTCATTTTAATATATATATATACACACACACTCTTGAACCATAATATTTTTTATTCTCTATATGAAATTAGTTTGGTTTGATTAATACTAATTAAACCAAATTAATTTTATTACTTGTTATAGAAGAAAGAACTATCTCAAGCTATTCATTGCAACACATAATTTCAAAATGAGCAAAACCAAAGACAGCTTCACTAGCACGGTACCATCAAAAGTGATGGCAAAGAATTGGAACAGACTGATTGCTAATGTGGCAGAAAATGATTTAGATGAGGACAAGATGTTGTTGTCGCATGTAATTGTGACGAAGGGCTCTAGAATGTTGCTGAAGACTACATTTTCATTATTGAAAGGGTTTGGAGTTTGGTAGGACTCTCAAAAGGAAAAATCTACGCCATGTTAGAAATGTGGGAGAAATAGGCATTTGTCCCTAATTTACAAATTATACAGCAAAATGCCACTGTTTTGAAACTATTTAGTAAATGCTAAGTTATAGGTGGAACTTGACATTAACAATGTCGAGTTCTATGCATATTTTGCCACTTAAATTTTTTTGAAAATTTAAGTGAAACTCGACATTACTAATGTCGAGTTCCACTTAAAAATATTCATAAAACTCGATTTTGAGGATATTAAGTTTTACAAATAACTCGATTTTGTTTAAAAACAGGGGCGTTTTGTTAAATAGTTTCAAAACAGGAGCATTTTGCTACATAATTTGTAAATTAGGAACAAATGCCTATTTCCCTTAGATATGCTATCTAACTTGGTTTTTCATAGTGACTTTTTGAGTTTTGGTGCTTGTTGTTAGGATGAGATATATAAGGATTTTTTTTTTAGTGTGTGATATATAAATTTTGGACAAGGGAGGCTTTTAGATCATGAAATTAAAGTTATAAGTGTATCAAAGGGGATCTTGCATAGGCCTAACCTAAGTGCCTAACAGAATTTTGGGTCTTAGAGTTCAATAAAAGTGAAAGAGCAAAAGGTACAAGAAAAGTAGTGATAGTATTTGTACGGGAAATGATGAAATCTTTTTTTTTAAATTACTATTTACCATTTTACAATTTTAAATGAAATAGTGTTAATATGATGTGACAATAATTAACCAAACAAAATATATAGTTTAAATCAAAATAAGAGCCGTTAGCCGTGGCAAGAATAATCAGTGTAGAACAGAACACACGACGGTGTATTCATTTCACCATCAATCAGACAATAACAAGTACACACCTTTGTTTGTTCAATCTATAAACTTCAATATTCCTTCGCTTCTCCGTCATGTCTTTCATCCTCTTCGCTTCTCCTCTCTCCCTTCACAACTTCTGCTTCTTCTTCTTCACACCCATCACCTAAATACTCATCCTCTTCTTCTTCTTCTTCTTCTTCTTCTTCATGGCTATTACATTCATGCAAGGACCTTCAAACTCTGAGACAAGCCCATGCTTCTCTCATTGTCTCAAAAGGTTTCCTACCCATCTCTGTTGCCTCAACTCTCATGAGCTCCTACGCCCAATTCCATGACCTTCACAGCGTCGTCTGTGTATTTAATACCTTAGAAGAACCCCATACTATTGCATGGAATTTGATTATTAAGTCCCATCTTGATTTGGGTCTTTTTCATTCGGCTTTGTTGTTATATAAAACAATGAGACGTCTGGGTGTTGCCCATGATAGTTTCACGTTTCCAATAGTAAACCAAGCTGTTTCATCGCTTCAGAGTGATGTAATGTATGGAGAGATGGTCCATTGTGTCTCAACGAAAATGGGGTTTGGATTTGATGTTTATTTTTGCAATACCATGATTGAGGTTTATTTGAAATGTGGGTGTGTAGATTATGCCCGTAAACTGTTTGATGCTATGTCACAGAGAGATTTGGTTTCTTGGACGTCAATGATTTCAGGGTATGTTGGTGACGGAAGTGTTGGTAGTGCTTTCATTTTGTTCCAGGAAATGATGGTAAAGTCTGAACCCAATTCGGTGACTTTGATGGCAATGTTGCAGGCTTGTTGTGCCATTGAAAGTTTGATCCATGGGATGCAACTTCATGGTTATGCAATCAAGAGTGGGTTAGTAATAGATGGGTCAGTACAAAATTCAGTTTTAAAAATGTATACTAGGACAGGTAGTGTTGAAGAAGTCGAAATCTTTTTCAGCAAGATTGACAGAAAGGATGAGGTTTCCTGGAATATTCTGATTTCCTATTATGCCATGGAAGGAGATATTGAAAAGTTAGTGAATATTTTTAGTGAAATGCGGGGTAGTGCTGCACTCAGCATTGAGACTTTAACATTACTTATATCAGCATTTGCGAAGTGTAGAGATCTTTTTCAAGGAGAAAAGATACATTGTTTAACCATTAAAACTGGTTTTTGTGATGAAATTTTGCTCACTTCTTTGTTAGACTTTTATGCAAAGTGTGGGGAAATAGAGATATCAGCTCAGTTGTATAGAGAAATTCCAAATAGAAACATTGTTACGTTTGGTGCTATGATGTCAGGATTCATACAAAATGGATATATTAAGGATGCCATAAATTTGTTCCATCAAATGCAAGCTGCAAATTTTGAGCCTGGGGCTGAGATTTTGAGAAGCATTCTTGATGCATATACGTATCTGGGAGCACTGCAATTGGGTAAGGCAATCCATGGCTTCTTTATAAGAAATTTGTCTTACAGATCTATGGAGGAAACCACACACATGGAAACCTCCATCTTAAACATGTACATAAAATGTGGAAATATTTCTTCTGCTAGAGCATGTTTTCATAATATATTGGTCAAAGATTTAGTAACCTGGACAACAATGATTGAAGGCTTTGGAAGCCATGGGCTTGGTCTTGAAGCCCTAGAACTTTTTGGTCTAATGCTGGGGGAAAGAATAAAACCAAACTGTATCACCTTCTTGAGCTTACTGTCAGCTTGTGGCCACTCTGGTCTTGTCAGAGAAGGGTGTGAAGTTTATAATTCAATGAAATGGATATATGGTATTCAACCTGATTTGGATCATTACACTTGCATGGTGGATCTTTTGGGTCGATATGGAAAGCTTAAAGAGGCCTTATCTATAATAGTGAAAATGGTGATTTTTCCTGATAGTAGGATATGGGGTGCTCTTCTTGCGGCTTGTAGAATTTATGAAGACATAAAACTTGGGGAATATACAGCACAAAGGCTTTTGGAATTGGAACCTGGTAATATTGGGTATCATACTTTGTTGAGTAATGTACAAGCATGTGTTGGACAATGGGATGAAGTTGAAGAAGTAAGGAGAGTAATGAATGAAAAGGATCTGAAGAAGAAACCAGGGTGGAGCTGCGTCGAGGCTAATGGGATGATCCATGGTTTTGTTTCTGCAGATAGATCACACCATCAACTGGAGGAGATTTACGAAATTTTGGGGAGTTTAAGTAGGATGATGCTGGAATTTGTATAGTATTCTTAGGCTAAATTGATCAATTGAGTCTTGCATTCTCATGCCCGTGCAAAGACATTTTCCTGGGCTAATGAAAAATGCTGGAGAGGAGTAGAAAGAAACTGGGGATGAGGACCTTGCAGCATGTTTTAAGAAGTTGAAGTAAAGTGATGGGTTTAATTTTGGGTGTCAAATTCAGAACAAAGTTTGAGAAATTTTCAGAATTGGGCTGATGAGCAGTCCAGATTAGTTGGGGTCCTTGGAAGAGCACTGGGAATGGCATCGGATGCTCACAGCAGGCAACTCTCTCTTTAAAGATCAATTACCCCAAGAGCTGGTTGATACCTATGATAAGTTCCAAGAGCAAGTTGACTCATATTTGAGTCTGGTCCAAAATAAAAAGGCATTAGAGAAGGAAGAAAGGAGAGCAGAGGACAAAGAAGAACGGAATATGCTAAGAGCAAGGTTGAGGATTTGACGAGGTTGTGTGTGAAAGTTGATGCACCAATAGAACTTGCTAGTAAGGTGGTTAAGATGACTGGTTTTTACATAGGCCAATCAATATACTCATTTCTCTTGAAGATACTGATATTATCAAGTGGTATGCAGATGTAGGGAGAAGATGGCTAATCTTCTGCTGCTGCTGTCACAACTTCAAGATGATCAAAACTGTTATTGCATTTTGAAACTAGCAGAGAAGTATGAATTCGACTAAACATGAAGCCATCAAGCGTTAGACTAAAGATTTGAAAGTCTCTGATTTGAATGGATATGAAGAAGTGCACTTCCGCACAGAAAGAGAGGTTAAAATAATGGATGATCAAAATCTTTTGGATTCATGGCCTGTTGCTGGGCTTTATCTTTTGCTTTGATCAGGTTGGCTGCTATGAGCTTTCATGTTCCGGTATCGCTCATTTCTGTGACAGAATGGATACCCTTTTTCATCGGGTGTTATTACTGCAGAACCGTTTGAATGGGAATCCATTGGGTATAGTTGAGCCACTTTTGTTGTCTTCCATATCCTCCTTAGAAGATACACCAGTTATGGGATTTAAAGGAGAATTTTCCAAACCCTGAATTTCAACCTTAGTACTTCCTTTGTGGCTTTATTAAAATATGTTGCAACTAGATTCTTTTGTTAAAGTTTCGTTATATTTTTAAAAATGGATATGCAGTACTATTCATTGTTACAACGAAATCCATTACTTTGGAATACAAGAATAATGCTGGCAAACATATTTATATATATATATATATATATACAAAACAAAATGATTTTGTAGACTTCAACGCAAATTAAACCATCTTACCTTAGTTACTTCTCTTATTTTGAGTTCAATCTAGTTGTGATATATTACCGTTCAATTCATGATACTCTTGGAAGTATTAAAAAATATGATAGAAAAAACATTGAAAAATAAAACAGTAAATCAAATACTGATATATCTTATAAAATGACTGACATGCTTAACGTATTGCATATTTCTTTTTGACGTTTCTTTATATTCAACTACATAATAAGCTTTTCAAATGTTCTAAAAGTCTTTAAATTGATTAGAATGGAGAAGATTAATAAACGAAGCTTGAGAAGTATTGACAATATAATAGGGACAATCTTCTGCGTTAGTAAATCGATTTCAATGGCATTGCTCAAAGCCTCAGAGACTATGAAGCACGGGTGCGTTTCGGGATTCGGGTGCGGGTGCGGGAGCGGGTGCGGGATTCGGCAATTTTTGAAAAAGTAGGGTGCGGGTGCGGCGGGGTGCGGCGATTAAAAAATTATTAAAAATATTTATATTTATATTTTTAATATATTGCTAAACATACTTTTTTCACATTATATAAATATATACCAAATTTAAGAGCAATGGTAAATAATAACTAAAATACAGAGAATAGGAGAGAGCCTAACTGAAGAGTGAAGGTAGAGAGTGGGAGAGAGGCTCAAGAAAAATGAAGAGGGAGAGGGTTGGATCTTGGTTTTTTTCCAAACGGTGAGTTTGCACCCTTTTATTTTTTTTTTCCCAGCCATACGCACCTGTTGTTGTTTTTTTTTTTTTTTTTGAATTTCGGCCGGTATCGGCCAATTTCGGCCGATATCAGCATATTTCGGCCGGTATCGGCAGATTTCGGCATATATCGGCCGATTTCGACGGTATCGGCCGATTTCGTCCGGACCGATTTCACTCGATACGGACCGATTCGGGTCGAATCGGCATGATTTCGCGCGCGTCGGCCCGAATCGGCACCATATCGGTGCGAATCGCGCCGAATCGCGCTGAAAAAAATGATTTTTTTATTGCCGGACGCGACACGGATGCGCAGGCAGCGGCGTCGCCTGCGCGTCGCCGCGTCCGACGCGGGTGCGGCGGCCCAAATGCCGCACCCGTGCTTCATAGCTCAAAGGACCAAAACTATAGATTCAGAATTGCTGGTATTAACTGGTATAACAATCTGCCTTTGGCACAAGAGGTGAAATATAAGTTCATGCTCTACGTCTCTTCTCTATCAATTAACGAAAATATCATCTTTGTTCTCAATACAAATTACTCAAATGAATCAATTTTAGAACATTCAGTAAAAATAATATTCTCAAGTTAACAACGTAATCACTCAATGCAAGTTTAGCAAATTAACTGGTTTGTACTTTTTGTACTCAATTAATTGACTCATCTTGGCATCCTGTAACTTATTTATTAGTAAAAAATAAAACAAATAATGCTGATTATTCAATAAAATTTGACCCAAAAAAAAAAAAAAACTAAAAGCTATAGAGTGTGACACAAGTCACAAAGAGCACATATTTGTCAAAGAAAGACCTTCTAGGTTGCACAGCAACTCAAAGCTCTAAATGAGTAAAGTAACCAAGATAGATAATTTCAACACCCTAAGAATGATTTTACCTTCTAACAAGTTTAAGATTTTTGTTCCCTATAAATTTCAATCCTGTTAGTTTGCTCATGTAAGATTCTAGCAAAGATGACATTGTCATGATGTGGTGGGAAGAACTCCAAAAGGAATATGAGGCTGTGCAACTTCTACAACACTTCTACATACCCAAAAAGGAGAACTGCCTCAATTCTCCAGCTCCTGTTAAAGAAGCTCACTTCTCTTCTAACCTTTCTCATGATCTCATCCCTATTGCTTCTCCAGGCCAATCCAGAAAGCTTCTTGCTCTAGAATTATTTAGGATCAACGCTTAGGATTGCGATCCCACAATTTGCCACGCAATTCTACCTTGAATCTAACATATAAACGATCCTAAATGATCTAGGCCGATTTAGGAATGTGGGAACAAAGAATCCAATGATCCCACAACCCGGATCGTGATCCTAAGTCCATCAAACATGAGCATGTGTCTTCTAGCAGTGTGAGTACAAAAAATGTTTAAATTGGGTTGTATCAATAAAATTTTATTAAGGTTGAGCTAGAGTTAAAGACAACCAAGTTTCAATCCACTCAACTTAAAGAGTTGATCTTTTACCCATATTTTTTGGGTCACACTTAATTGGAGTAAAATTTGCTTAATTAGAAAGTAGACATTTGGAGTTTTAAAACAGATACAAATTTGACCCAATTTCAGATTTAAATGAGTAAGATATAGTCATTTGAAATTGGCATAATTACACTTGTGAGCAGAGTGTCATATGAATTAGGGGTAGGATAATAACTTCACCTAGGTTGGCCAATATAGATGAATGGTCATAAGCCAAGGGTCGTATCCAGTTTCATACAACCAACCTATATGATCTGGGAAAGTAGGCAAAGGATTAAATTAGTAATTATCACATTAATTACTCCTAATCGCCTACTCTTATTACCAACTTAATGTTAAATGTGATGTAACTTGTCCCCTTGGTGGGGGTCCTAACTACTTGGGAAGGATGCCTAGGAATGGGCCCGTCACATCCGCCAAAAGCAATAGAAGGGAGTCATGATGGTTTCTCCCAGTCCAACACATGCCAATGAAGGTATAAATATTCCCTCATCTCCTTCAAGGTATGCAATTGAAGACCAGTAAAGGAAATCACTTAGAGCATTCTATTCTTGCTCCCTAACTTAAGCTTCATTGTGCTTACCACAAATCCCACAATGGTGTTGTGCTCTATGTGTCCTGGAACCTAGAGTATTAGACTTCCGTTGGAGCTTTCAACTTTTTTACTAAATGTTACTAAATTGATCCAACCCTTTATTCCATCATCTACACTATTGAATTTAAGAATTTGGCTCAAGCAAAAATACAATGATTTAGAATTTTAATACTATTAATGGAAGGGCTTTTATTCAGTTTTAACCCTATTTTGTAAATCTATATAAAAGCACATTATACTTGAATTTTAGAGGGAAAAATGAGGTGTTGAGGGCTCTTTTTTGACACTCACGTGGCACAATCTTGTTTACAATCCATGCCACATCACCATAAGAAAAAATAAAGAGTTTTAAGTTAAATCTCTTTAAAGCCCCAAAAGGCTTAAATTTTATATAACTATGGGGATTAGACTTTCTTTTCAAACATCCGTATTGAGTTTCAAGAAGCTAAAAATTATTCATGATCACAAATAATTTGAGTGCAAACAGAACAAATCAAACTTAATTAATGAATAGATCGATGGTATGCAAAAAACAAATTGAAGCCTAAGTAAAAATGTTCAACGTCAAAAATCAAATTGAAGACATGGATTGAACATTTTTAACAATTAGGAACTTGAATCAAACTAAAATATACTAGTACAAACAAGATTAAACCGAGTAACAAGATTACAAATAAACACTTACTAGTTACTAGCACGACTACCTTTTAAAGCCTCATGAACTACCAAAAAAAAAAAAAAAAAAAAGCTCTCAATTAATTAAGGAACAGCTTTTACAAGATAATGATCTCTGTATAGATAAATTTGTCACTGACGAGTGATATACTTTTCTATATATATAACCTAAGTATATATAAATAGCAAGTGGGAAAGAGGTGTCATTGTCACGTGAATCACACGTGCACTCATGCCGGTGTAAAGTATAAATAATAAAATTGAAAATAAAAAAAGCAGTTTAACATAAAAATTATCAGCTTGGGAATGGGAGCAATCTGGTGGTAGTGTCTTCTTCTTCTTCCACCTCAGATTTCCAAATGTGGATTCAGTCCTTATGAATCCTGCAAATTCGCGAAAAACCCATTTGAGATAGAAAGCCAAAAGCAGAGTAGAGAAGGCGAAAGAAGCAAAGCAAAGAGAGGCAGAGAAAATGAGTGGCTTTGCGCTGGGTTCAGCGTTTGATTCCAAATCGGGTCAAATGATAATGGTGGCTCTGCTTTTAATGGTTGGGACCTTCTATGCTGGCACCCTCTTTGGCAACAATGGCCCCATCTACGTCTCCGAGCTCCTTTCCAATTCTTCTTCTTCTTCTTCTCCTTCTTCCTTTTCCACTGGTAACACCTCTCTCTCTCTCTCTTTAACTTTAATGGGTGTCTTTTTTTTTGGTGGGTTTATGTTGTTGGTTTGGAAAATTAGGCAGCTTGAATAGTTATGCATGGTGTAGTTGGAATTTAGATTGATGGCTTATGTTTTCTTTGTGTTTCTAGCTTTTATGGGTGTTCAAATCTTTGTCTTTTTGGTGGGTTTATGTTGTAGGTTTGGTAAATTGGACAGCTTGAGTAGTTATGCATGGTATAGTTGGATGTTAGATGGGATTGTTTTTAATGGGGAGTGTGATGGATCTTTTTTAGTAGTGATCTTTTGGTTTATGGTGATTTTGGTGGGGGAATGTATTTAATTTCATGGTCAAGATTTTGAAATTGTATGGACATGATACATTGTGTGGTTTAAGTGAGACTGGGAACTGGCATAAGTTGGGTCGATGTAATTTTTCAAAGCTAAACTTTGTAGAAGGTGTCTATATTCTCTATCTTAGTCTTTTATTACACATGCAAAGCTAAGATGGAGAGGGCATACTTGACTACGAACCCAAAGCATAGCTAGCACATCCTTATTAGAAGTTCTGGCTGAGTGTCTTTAGTATATGTTGTGAGAAAAATGGATGAAAATCATGTTAATGAATAATGTCATGGGAGTTGTTCAGTGCCACACTCTTATGATACCGCTCCCATAGCATAAATGTAGATTGGATTTGAAAGGAAGTTCTTAGTGCCATGATCTCTTAGGCCAGTACTGCACAATTCCCACAAACTGAGTATTGTTTAATGTCATTTAAGCATTTGAATGCATAATATGCAACAGATCTTATGGGTATAAATTGTGAAGTTTGAACTCTTTAATTATTGCGATTGCATGATAGAAGTCTGTTCTTAAGTGCTGTACTTCAGGGCATGAACATATAATGCATATGTGCACATTGTACAGTCAGCTGGAATGTCTTAATCTATGATTTGACTTATTTTATGTATCTTGTTGATTGTTGCCATGAGGTCAACTGTAGTGGATGCCTATAAGACATTGTAATGTCTTGAGATTTGGTATTCTATTAAGCTATGCAACCTCGTGTTCTTGTGATTGATATTGTTGTATTTCACAATTGCAGGTATTTCTACATTTACAAACAAGGTTGCTCTTACTTATAGAAAAACACCAATTTTGATCCCTGAAACTGGAATGAATGTGTGCCCATTAACATTTAATGAATATATTCCTTGCCATGATGTTTCTTACATAAAGATTTTGCTGCCCAACTTGGATGTTTCTAGAAAAGAAGAGCTAGAGAGACATTGCCCTCCGCTTGAGAAACGATTATTTTGCTTGATTCCACCACCAGAAGATTATAAGATACCAATACGATGGCCAACAAGCCGGGATTTTGTGTGGCGGAGCAATGTGAATCATACACGACTTGCTGAAGTCAAAGGAGGACAAAATTGGGTACATGAGAAGAATCAGCTCTGGTGGTTCCCAGGTGGTGGTACCCATTTCAAACATGGAGCCCCTGAGTATATTCAAAGGTACGCTTGTTTTACATACTCTATTTTGTTCAAAGGTTTTTCATTTTCAGCCGCTACTATGATTGGCCATGTAGTTAGCATTTGATGATGATTTTGCTAGTCAAGCGCTGAAGTAAGGTTTATCGTATGTAAATTTGAAGTCACCATTGGCATTGATTTTTTAAAATTTTCTTATAATAAAATAATATATTAGTTATTAGGTGTTTTGGCGCATTCAGTCATGCTTCCATGTAAGCAGTTCGCTCCCCGTCCTCCCCCATACAAGATGCAACTGCCAAATTTAAGGGGTAGCATAACTGGCTAGGGACCATGCCGCACATAGCAAGGTTTACTGGTTCAAATCTCCCCTTGGGACCAAAACTTATCTAAAAGAAAAGGCAACAGCCAATGCAAATAACCTAATTAAACATACCTAATCCAAACTGGGCCCGAAAAACTAGAATAAAAAAATAGTCCCATGTAAGTCTGTCCTAGGAAAAGAGTGAGGATAAAGTGAATGTTGTCTAGCCTAGGTAACCCAAATTTGTCACTTACATTTTATTTCAACTGTAATTTCCGTAGTTCCTGAGTTTATAATCATATTTGATTGTGGTGCTACCAGTCCTTTAGGATACCTTTTGGCTTCAGTAAGACTCTTCCCCCTTTGTTTCTATTTTTTGTGATAAGTGAAGAATTGCAAAAGCTACTTTATGCCAAACGATCATAGAATAAAAAAAACACTAGGAATGAAAAGAAAAGCAAAAAGAAAGCTTTTGCAAGAGAGGAGAATTAATGAACAAAGGGAGGGAATCAGTAGATGTGAGTCCCCAAGCCCGAGACCAATCATACAAATGATGCAGATTTCATGCTTCAAAGAATTTCCAAATTGGAGTTTTACTTATTTTTATTATTTATATAAGTATTCAGTATCCTTGTTTTGGGAGTAGGACCACCTGAAGAATTAAGCTACCCTAATTCTATACAGTATTTAAGTTTTAACAATTTTGTTCTGTTTTGTCTCTTAATACTTTTGATTCATACTATGAAGATTCCTCCTAACTTGTTGGTAAGGATTCATTACAATGTAGTGTTGGTTCTAACTAACAATTGAGGTTTTTATGTATGAAAAAATAATGTTTCTCCTTCTAGGATCATTACTTTGTATTGGATTTTATAAATTGAAGTTATGGTTTGTGATCCAAAATAGTTCATAGTTTTTGGTTTTGCATTTCTCTGTTTGTTTAGGTGGAAAAACATTTTCTAGAAAGTTTTTTCTGCATTTTATATGCTGGAAAACATTATATGTGATCAACAAAAAACAAGTCAGTAGAGAAGAAATTGATTTTTTTTAGGAGCAGAAAATGTTTTTCGGAACGTCACGTACTCAACAAATGAAACATCACATGCTCAACAAACCACCATAAATTAATGTCAAACCACAAAATAATTTTCCCAATGGTAACTTCTCTCTCTTGGCCCCCATTTTTCTTGCCACAGATCAATCATTGACTATTGTTCATTGATCGATGACTTTCTTGCTCAAACCAGTCTCTTTCCCACTTACATTTTTGCTTAGATTCCAAATTTGGAGCCTGATTTCCCAATTGAGACTCTCAAATTGCCCAAAAAAATGGAAAATGTTTTGCTATTTATGTATGTTTTGTGAATGCAAGTTTTAATTCATATAATTATCTGGAATGAAAAGAAATATTAATGATTTTCCATGCAATTCAAACAACTGAAAATTGTTTTCTTGCTCATTTTCAGGGGTCACTATCAAACATAGGAAAACAAGTCAGTTTTCTATTGAAACAAACAGATTAAAACATCTAAAATATTTGGGCTAGTTAAAGGCTGTGAAGTTTGGGAAACAATTGAAGTAAATTGGTCTGTTGAACAAACTTATCTCAACTACACACAAAATACTGAAAATAGAGTCATGGAAGTCTAAATGCCTAAAATCTTAGACAAACTATGTTTTATTTTGTAATGGGAATGTCAAATTCTGCATACTTCTAAGTTTTGTGTCAGGATCAATGTGTTCTGCATTGTTTCTAGTCATATGTTCTGACTTTTATTGTAAATTCAGGTTAGGAAATATGACTACAAGTGAGACAGGTGATCTGCGTTCTGCAGGGGTAGTTCAGGTTTTGGACGTTGGTTGTGGGGTTGCCAGTTTCTCTGCTTACCTTCTTCCCCTGGATATTCAAACAATGTCCTTTGCTCCCAAAGATGGACATGAGAATCAAATTCAATTTGCATTGGAGCGAGGAATTGGTACAATGATCTCTGCATTAGCCACAAAGCAACTACCATATCCTAGTAGCTCCTTTGAGATGGTTCACTGTTCAAGGTGTCGTGTTGATTGGCATGAGAATGGTACTCTTCCATCCTAAAGATATTTATATATACTGCATTGTGGAAAGTATGTAAATGCTACATAACATATGAATTTAATTAGTTTAATTAAAAATAATAAATTAATAAGTATCCAAGAAAAGTAATTATTTGTTATAGAGATCAGTGATGGAGCAAACATGCTTCTATATATGTTTGTTATCAAACTGTTGTGTGACATGCCTGTACCTATTGGCTGCATGTCAGTGAACTTTGAATAAAAAACTGCAACAACCAGCTTGCAACTAGTTGGAGCCCATATATCTACTGCACCTCCACCTAAAATTACATAATTTTCAAGATGCTTTCCTATTAATAATGTACAAAAGCCAATATGACCATGTTGAGTGTGAACATAGGGAAGAGTAATTAATACTTTAGCATCTCCTTTGCGAATATATAAAAATATTATGAAGCAAACGGACTCTTGAAAAGAGTATGATTTCTTCCATTTTTAACTAGACATAGACCACTTTTCCAAACAAAAAAGTTTATGGTATGAGATATATTTTACGTTAGGTTGCTATAAAAGTATGATATTGTACTATAGGACCAAATTATAAGCTCTGCTTTCATTTGGGGTCCGTAGGCAATTTTCTAAGTGGATTGACAATAAAGCCAGCCCTGAGTGATGGAAGCTCTCTGCACCAGTGGGATCTGTAAATTGCCAAGTTTTGATTTTTATGCTAATTATTTTAATGTGAAGTGTGCTTATTCTTTTTGTTCTTAATTTATTGCTTGCAGATGGGATTTTACTCAAAGAAGTGAATCGCCTTCTGCGATCTAATGGGTACTTTGTCTATTCGGCTCCACCTGCATATAGGAAGGATAAAGATTATCCATTGATTTGGAATAAGTTGGTAAATCTGACTTCAGCAATGTGCTGGAAACTCATTGCTCGAAAAGTTCAAACTGCAATCTGGGTTAAACAAGAAAATCAGGCATGCCTTCTGGACAATGCCAAGCAGAAACTTTTGAACATATGTGATGCAGTCAATGATTCTAAACCATCATGGAATACACCAATGAGGAACTGTATACAAGTAATTAGTGGACAAACAAATATTCAAAAACTCCATACTAGGGCAGAGCGTCTTTCGGTGTATTCAGATAGTCTCAGCAAAATAGGTTTGTCTATTTTCTTTATCAGAACTTTAAAGAAGGTAGTTCTATGTTTCTGTTTGTCATTTTGCATGAATTATTTTTAAGCATGTTGTTATCGCCTTTGTGTTTATACAAAAGGACAGATATGATACATATCAAACCCAATTAAAGCAACAACGCTGAAGATTAGGCTTCTTAGATGCATATTTCATTTAATGTTAAAATGGACCTGCGACTTGCCATAGACTAATGAGAATTAAGCTTGGGCTAAGTTTGCAATCCCACATGGTGGACCTGAAGGGAAATATCAGTCTGGCTTTTGACAAGCTCAAATTTTATTCCTTAGATCATTGGCATCTTGAACAACTGATTGTTTGCAAATAGAAATTCAGTTTATCCTAAAAGAATTATGATAACCTAAAGAAAATTGAAATTAGTTGTAATATAATCTAAGTGATGAACAAAAATAAACAAAATGTGATTTTCTGGTGAGGGATTTTGAGATAGCATGATGGCACTGTGCCAATTAGCTTTGTATCAATGGCACCTCATCCTCCCTTAAGAAAGGTGGAGGGTAAGGTCTTTGGTTCTCACTAGGTGTGTGTGTAAACTTGCTAATCAAAAAGAAAGAAAGAAAAAAAAGAAATACGAGCATGAAAGCACTGTAGAGTTGAATAAGTGATTCATAAAATTCAATTACTTGTTTATTTTTCTTCAAATATGTTAAAACCAGTTATTAAAATCTCAAACCAAATGGCATTTCCGATTCATTTAGTTCTTGCAATGCCACTGTTTGCTCATCTTTTGGGCCTTTAAAGTTATAAAAATATGGACATATTATTAAGCATTACAAAGAAGTGTTATTCAGTCTGATGACATGATTAATCTGTTCCCAACAGATATTAATGAAAAGGAATTTAGTTCAGACACTTTGTTTTGGCAAGATCAAGTTCGCCTTTACTGGAGGTTGATGAATATTAGTAAGACAGAAATACGAAATGTCATGGACATGAATGCTTTCTGTGGTGGATTTTCTGTGGCTTTGAATACCCTGCCTGTTTGGGTAATGAATATAGTTCCTGCAAGCACGAGGAATACCCTGTCTGCTATTTATGACCGAGGACTGATTGGTGCTTTCCATGATTGGTAAGATTGTGTGAATTTATTACGTACTGTTGTTAAATTTTCAAAATGCTTTAAAAACAAAATTTTATAATATTGCTAAGCTATGTAATACTCCTCTAATTAGTAACGACTGGCAGCTAATGTTTTTTTAACATCAGGTGTGAACCGTTCTCAACTTATCCACGCACGTACGATCTGTTGCATGCAGACCATCTTTTCTCTCTCTATAATAACCAGTTAGAAGGTTGCTTAATGGAGGATATCATGCTGGAGATGGACCGTATGATAAGGCCCCAGGTAATTAATCTGTAGTTATCTTCATTGTGTACCCGAAATGTTAAAATGAAAAATGCCATGAATTAAATTCATCTCCATGATTGTCTCTAGGCAGGGTTGGAATTTATAATTTTCTTTTGCATTTGTTAGTTATGGCTTAGTAGCAAAAGTTTCCAGGAAATTTATTGAGGATGTATGTGCAGGGATTTATTATTATTAGAGATGTGGAATCTATCACATCAAGAATCCAAGTTCTTGCTCCCAAATTTCTATGGGAGGTTACATCACATGTGGCAAAAAACAAAGAAAACAATGCAGAAACTGTGTTATTATGCAGAAAGAAGTTTTGGGCAATTGTCTGAAGTACAGCGTAAAGAGCTTTGCCAATACAACAGCAACAACCACCACCAAGCCTTTGTCAATTAAGTTCTTTCTTTGGCAAACATGTAGGTTGTTCATATGACCCTTTTTTCCCTGTACTTGCTTATGCTTGTCGACCTTGTGAATGAAGTGAGGTCATAAGTCTTAAGTTGTTTATTGCTTCGTAATCATATATTGTGTAAATTTCTAGAGACTTTCAATGTACAACTTTCTCCTTTATATTTCACCAATGCTGGCAATACAAATTTTGAATTCCTCATGATCATCAAACAACATATTCTAGCAGTCGCCTCTCTATATTCTAGCAGTCACCTCTCTCTTCTGTGTACATGCCTACATGACCTTAGCAAATGACCGTTTGGTTGTAACACCTCTCATTCCTTTGTTAGGCTTTTATTCATCATTCGTATCTGATGTATTTTGCATGCGATAAAATAATGATTAAGTGACTAATTTTAATATTTTCAATCAGCATAAGCCTTTGACATAAGTGGTAATTTATCATGATAGTGCAGTGATTCTAATTTTGCACCCCATATGTGTCATACCTCCCACTTAGAAAATAAAATTTTCAGATGTTAGGAAAGTGGTAGTTTATCAATATCAGTGGAGTGGCAAAGATCATTCTTTTTTGGTACCTAATTCTTCAGGACTAACAAGTTAGATGTGGAGAGGTCAGGCCAAGTTTGAGAATTTTTTTACTACATGATATCATGCAGTCTGTATATCTTTGTATTTATTGTGACGCTCACACCATTTATAAACTGTAGGTAAATTTGAAACCAGGTGTCCGAGCATGAACAGGAAAATCAACCCAATCTGATGCTTTGCTTCTATGCATTCCAGTTGGTTGGGTTTGACAGTATGTTAAATGTTTTGAGTAGTGGACCAAAGAAGATGACCTTTTTAGACCCATTATAGAACTGGAAACAAGCCCAAGATGGCTAGAGAGTAAGCCACTCAAATCCTTGCAAGAAATCTCTCTATTTCTTGTAACCTTTGAAACATGTTTTGGAATGTATCCTTTCGTCTCCTCTCCCTCTATATCCCTTCATCTCAAACAAACCTTTAGCATTTTGGATTGCTACATCATGGCCTATCCTACAACCAAATTTAGTAATTAGAGGTCTCTCTATGTGCCAATTGTCAAAATTTTATAAGGTGTTCCTTCCATTTCGAATATGGTAACTGTATAATGTATATCCTTTTTAATCACTTGACTCATTTTTTATTCAATGTTCAAACCAGTTTCTTCTGAATTATGATGGTTGGTGGAGTTCAAATATCTTACAGTCCTAGGAGAAACAAATTGAGTTGGGCCAAGTATTTTCGACCCCACGCGACTTTCTAAAGCTAAGAAATCCTCGAATGGATTAAATTGTTGGGCTAATGTTATTTTATTAGCTTTGATAAAATATTGTAAATTTTATTTGACTATTTAATCTCGTTATTAAATAAATTATTAAAATTTACATAATTACTTTGATATATTAATTTTATCAAAACTATAATTTTTTTTTAAATACATATATATATTTTTTCATATTTTTAATACAGTAGGTATTAGTTGGGTTTTTAAAAAATCAAATCAAACACCAAACCATTAACCCATGAAAAGAAAAACCAACTTGAGGGGTATATATATATTATGGTATTTTTTTTCTTTTGTGAATTTAAAAACAAGAATCAAACGGGGCTGTTAGTTTTTATCTTTATTTGTTGTTGAAAAATGGTAAGCCGTTCAATGCGTCTCCTAATGAGACAACCGGATCCAATCTCAAGTGAAGAGGTTAGTTTTGTAACCCAGGCCCATAGCAGATGGAGGCTCTAATGGAATGCAATTAGCCCACATAATCAAGAGGATAGTCGATTTAAAACCTGGCCCATCCATTAAATGTCTGGGGCCTTGAAAGACACTCAACATGTTTACCT
This sequence comes from Castanea mollissima, assembly GCA_014183005.1. Taxonomy (NCBI): domain Eukaryota; kingdom Viridiplantae; phylum Streptophyta; class Magnoliopsida; order Fagales; family Fagaceae; genus Castanea; species Castanea mollissima. The sequence continues at coordinate 38,348,522 of JACAVU010000009.1, read as the reverse complement.
CAAGTACATATGTTTTTCACTACTTTGCTAAATGAATAGTAATCTTAAAAAAAAAAAAAAAGCAATAATCTCATGATATTTTTCATTTTTTGGAATCAAAATTGTGGTCAGGATACAATTCTACAAGTATAACAAAATCTCAATTATGATGATGAGTTATGACCTTGGGTCACTCAAAATACACACAACAATAATAATATCTCTCACATTAAAAGACTTGCACAAAAAAAGAAGAAGAAGAAGGGTTTCTAAGAGAAAGAGAGATTGAGAGGGACAAGATCTTTGAGTCATTGACCCTCCAATGAGATGGAAAATTAAGATAGGAGGACAATAAAGTAAATCCAAAAGAAGTGCCAATAAGGATGGAGGAAAAAAAAAAACAAAAACCCCTCTTGGCCTTGAATGTGTCAAAAGAAAGGTGAGGCCACTAAATTGGAGTTGACATGACTAGACAACCCCACGCTTGTCGCCTTTGCCCCCCTCCCCCACATAAATCTGCCCCCATTATTATTATTTCATTTTTTTTGCAGTTGGTGCTTGCTCTCTCTCTCATTCTCTCTCTGCTGCAGTGCTTTGACCTCTTTTAGCTCCATCACCCTCTTCTTATTTCCCTTCTTTCTTGTGTACTTTTAAGGTTTTGTACTGTTTTAATAAGATGTTGATTAGGTTCAACCATTCAAGTCTATGTTACAAACTTATAATTAAATCTATAATTAGGACTACCTATAGTCCCTATTCCATTTAAGTCTCTTAGGTATTTGGTGATTTTACAGTTAAATTTTATGTTGCTTTTAATGCTGGTTTCTCTTGTAACAATTGGAATTTGCTTTCTGAGATTCTGGAAGCATGCATGTGCGATAGGGGCTACTATGATCATACTTAGTCTCTTGATGGAATGTTCATGAGACTGACCATTTTAATATCATTTTGTTTCTAAAGAAAAAGAAGAAGGTTGGATTGGTTTTTTTATATTGTGATACATGTGGGTTCAGGATATGTTGCCATCAATCGCCATTTCATGGACACATCTTGACTTATGTCATTTAATATTTGGTCTACAAATGTACTCGAAGTCCGCATAGAAGTAAATGAAAGTTTTTTTAGATTAGTGCTAGTAGTATTTTTGGCTAGAGCTTGACTTTTGTTTTGTTCCAAAGTTAATGATAATATCTCATTGACGGTTGTGCACTTGTGGTCGTTTTAATTAAGTTTTGTTTAGATTAATTTTAGTTGACCTTTTGATATTGTTGGATTTGATGGTGTTCACACTGAATATTTTCACATCAATTAGACTGGGTGGAATATCAAATATGTCAAAGACTTAATTCTTCATTTACGTCTAATTAGACACAGCATTATAAAAGTGACATTGAGAAGGCAAAATATGGGTCAACGATTATAACACTAAGAAAATTAGCAAGACTTGATTGATTACATATATGACGAGAAAACATATGATCAATCATGAAAAAATAAAAGTAACAAAGAATAAGGGAAAAGAAATTTCGGGGTGTTGAATATGAATAGTTTAAAATGATTGCAAATGACAAACATTGGAGTTGATAAAATAAAGATAGAAGCAGCTCCACATAAATTTACAAGTCTTTCTCAAACTTGACGTGGCAAAGTTTCTTTTGGCCATATGCATTCTTAATGTTAATGTTAGAACAATAAAATTGCGCAAATCCTATATGTTGGTTCACAAAGGTGAAACAAGTTGGTGAAAGATCGAGAATCATTTATTTGTAAATAACTAAAATAATTTTTAGTATGTAGATGAATGAAAGGAATTGATGTTTATTGCTTATTCGGCTCCTGAGCCATGACATATTTAGGACCTTATTACCTTTGCAATCTCTGTTCTGTACATAAAAGGAGGATCATTATACACTTTCATGATTTCACATTGAACAAAGGCATTTAGTGAGAGAGGTACCATTAGGAAGGAGACTATGAAAGGAGTTGCTGAATTTTGTAAAATTTAGGCGTAGGTGGAAATGGAAATAGCACTCGGAGGAGATTTTTTTTTTTAGAGATGTTTGACTCTATATGTGCCTTCTCTTCTTTTCTTTTTTTTTTTTTTTTTTTTTTTTTTTTTGAAAATTAGATAGGTGAAAAAGGGGATTTCATACTTGATTCTTCTACTAAAGAAAATCAAGTTATGTCATTGAACTATAAAGCTTTTGACATATATATATATATATATATATATGCATACTTAAACTAAAATAACGATAATATCCACATTTATAAGCTACAACTAATGTTTTTTCAAAGATCCCCAAAATCATTTCTCTCTATCTTTTTTATTTTTCTAAAATATAATTTAATAGTTATAAGTTACGTTCAATAAGGGAGAAGAGATTTGAACCTTGAGAGACTCTACTGAAAATAACATAACATGTCAATCAATTGAATTACAAAACTCTTAGTTTTACCTTTTCATAAGACTAAATATGGTAAGCTAAATCTTGTATAGAAATTCGTGTTCGACCTCAGCCAAAAGTATACAAACATTATGGGCTTCTTATTTGTAGTTTTGTACATCTTCATTTAACAACAGGCCATGGCCAAAAAGGAGAAAATTAAGGTAAAAGCAAGTGTCAGTACGTAATTTGCTTCGTCAATGAGTAACGAGTAATACTATAAACAAAAACTTTTTTACAATCTTTTTACGAATTATGATATGACAAGTTTTTACCCGTTTTCATCTGAACCCAACACTAATGTTATTTGTCTACTTCTCAATAATTACTCACCACATCAGCCGTTTGTAAAATAATTTGAATGCATTTTCCATTAGTAATTAGCAACTTGACCAATAAAGTGGAAGAAAAGTGAACACGATGCAATATACGAATGGTAAACTCAAGTGCAAGAAAAGTGAACACGTACGATGCAATATATGAATGGTAATCTGGTCTGGACAATTTCGATCTTATCCATAAGGCCGGGTATATGTGAGTTATATATGGTTCCTTCCTTGGATGCTAATCTTATCAAGAAAGACTAGCTAGTAATTTATGGCGGGGTCTTCCTAGCTAATTTTCTTTCTAGAATTCAACTTAGTCCATAGATTTGTAAAGTTATTCTTCTTGTATTAATACATGGACAAGAATGATTTATTGATATAGTGAAGAAAACCAAATCTCTTTTATCAATAGTTCTTTTATAATAGTTAAGAGTTTTGTAGTTTAATTGGTTGACACCACCGCACACTCTTGGTGTGATAGTCACTCCACAAGTATAAATGCTTGTAGAGTGTGGGGGGCAAAGATCGGGGTTGAAGTCTCCAAAAAGGAACTTCACACACATATACACTTAAATTAGGTTAGAGTAGAAATTCTATCTTGTTAAAATTAAAAAAAAACTGGTTGGTCTCTTTATTTCTTATTATTAAAATAAAGAAATAATTTTCTTATAATAGTTTCCTTTTATGCATTTATTTTATAGTCTTGCATCTTAATTTTGACATAATATTATGATAATCTACTTCAAGATTTCTATTGATGGTGATATTATAGAATAGGGAAGGCATCTCCAAGATTAGAACGTTCACATTGGGCACCCCTTTCTTTGTTTGTATTTTTTTAAAAACTAATTTAACTAGCACTATATTTAGAAAAATAGCAGTGATGATCAGATTATCATCCTAAATTTCGCTTTGAGTACTATAAATGAATTACTTGATACCTAATTAAGAAAATTAAAATGAATATTTGACACAAAATTAGATTGCAATTAAAAGCTAATTTATAAAAGAATAGTACTACGGCTAAGTACTTTAAATTTTACTTCATTGAGCTTACAAATTAATGCGTTACCAATCATAACGAGGCAATTCAAATATTTTTTAATGAGATTATATAGTAAAGCTTTTAATACCTTTAATATTTTCCTTTACAAAAAAGCACATTACTCAGTAACAATACCAAGTACATTAGCTTTTGTATATACATTTTCACCTTTTTTTTTCCCCTCCCTTTCTCTTATAATTAAAAAATTGAAAGAAACTCTCTCTCTCTCTCTCTCTCTCTCTCTCTGCAAAAATGTGGGTGGGCACTGTATTGAGTTAGTAATGCTAAGCTTGGGTATTCATTGGGCTTCAGGCATTGCTAGGTGTGTCACTGAGGTGGTTGATTTGCTCTTGGGTGGTTGATCAATGTCTGGGTGTTATTATTTAGTGTGGCATTTCGGTGATTGATCTAGCCATGGGCAACTGATCAACATCTTCAGGTTGCTGGGCTTTGTGCTATAGTGGTCAATCTTCCTATGGATTATTGATCAACGTTGTTGAGTATTTGGAAAAAATAGGCTTTTGTCTTTATTTTTTAAAATATTTAGCACAATGTTCCTATTTTGAAACTATATAAGAATATATCCTTGTTTTGAAACTCGATTTTCTCAAAATCAAGTTTCAATGTAAAACTCGATTTTCAAAAAATTGAGTTATAACCAAATCAAACTTTATATATATATATATATAATATATATATATATATATATATATATATATATATATATATTGTGGAACTCGAGTTCTACACTGAAACTCAATTTTAAGAAAATTAAGTTTTAAAACAATAATATATCACTATATATTTTCAAAACAGAGATATTGTGCTAGATGTGGTTGTTGTGATGGTTGATATGGCTTTTGGTTTTGGTTCCAAATTATTATTATTATTGTTAGATATGGTGTTGGTGAATCCATGACAACGTAAGTCTTGATTCAGTTGTAATTTTGTAAATCAAGAACAATAACAAAACCAAGTCCAAGATTCAATTCAAGAAAAAGGCAGTTTCGGTTTCTTCAACTATCACTAGACCAATCAAGAAATGCTTATCAATCTAATCTCGATTATGCCTCAATCAATCAAGGATTGGATCAATTGATTCTCATCAGACCTATTAAATCAATTGTTAAGTGCAATTCCGTGCCCTACATCTAAAACTACATAAAGGCACATAAGAGTTGACGAAGATAGGGATTTAGAGAGCTTATGCAATGTTCTTCAAAAGAAGAACCGCTACCTTGGTTTTACCAATCATGAGTTTAGAATTAAAATTCAAGATTGAGTTTCTTTTTGGTGATCAAAGATGAAGCACAATGCCTTCCCTATTCTACAAGAAGAATCTTCATGAAAAGAATTTCATAGTAAAAGAGTCTAAGTAGCTTAAAACAGATTGTGGGGTCACGCCTGTAAGTTCTACTAGATAACAATTAGGAATATAGGTATACTTTTATTGTCAAATTTAATTCTAATAGTGAAATTTTCCTTGAAATTGGGGTTAACTCTGCAAGTATTTCCTTTGAATAAGTCAATTGGTTTTTCACCACATCAACAAATCACCTATGCTATTTACTTTCTTGCTTTATAGCTTCTACTTGGTGATTTGTTATAATTGGCAATTAACTAAAAATCAATTGAATTTCATTATTGATTAATTTAACAAAATTGATTTAGTTCGGCTTTAAAACCAACCTAGGGGTCTAATTTCCTTTCAATTCTGATTCCAATTATTTGTATGTTCTTCTCTGTCAAATTGTTTTCCTTTAGAAGTTTATAATCTGTTTGGTTGCTAAGAAAGTGAGAATGAAAAGATGATAAGACAATTATTTGAGCCTCATTTGAAGAATCTAAAACAACCACCCAATAGAAAGTGAAATACAAGTGCAGATTTATCTCCCTTTGATTATTATTATTATTATTATTTTTCCATATGTATTGCCATTGACTCAACAGAGAATTCGTGAAGAAGCCAAATAGCAATACAGAGATAAGTTCCTGCAAAGGCAGGTCGTAAACACCAAATACATTTATTCCCTTTCAAAAAAAAAAAAATTCGTGAAGAAGAAGTAATCGATTTTGGGTACCCATGTTCTCTTTTATAGCTTTCATTTGAGATGATTGGAGTGACTTGAGTCTAAACCAAGCAACTACCCGGTATTTAGTGGAGTGTAGAAAAAAATAATTATTTAAATAAAATGTATTATTATAAAATAAAGAGTGAGATATATGGTGTATAAAGTAAAATTAGGTAGCTAAAACAGAATAAAGTGACTTTTCATTTTAAAAATTTATATATGCTCTTGTAAGTAATTTGCTGGTTTCATCTAGTGGTCAATGAAACCATAATGAAGCATATGTTATAGGATTAGATCCTTTTCTTTTAGAGAAAAAAAGGACACTTAAGAAAGAAATAATCCAACAATAAAAAAACCAATCTTTCGATGGTCATATTTATAAAAATATACATGGAGGATCAATGAAAAGTAAAAATATTTATTTTATTTTCAATAACATCCCCACCCTATGCACTTAGGTGTATTAATATATTGCTCTCTTTCTCGCATTATCTATATTTGTTTTGGGTCCCCAAAAGATTTCATATCACTTCTTTTAGTTTTACTATCAAGTAAAAGAATATGATGTTTCAAAAGCTTGTCACACAAACTCTATAAAAAAATGCTCGATCATCCACCACTTGCTAATTTTGTATATTTGTTGTCTTATTTCTTCTTTAACACAAAAAAGGAAATGTCTTAACTTCCGTTTTGAGGCATAAAAAGCAGTTTGTGCTTTTAAAAAGCAAAGTTAAGAGTTTTTAAATACTCAATTTGTACAACTTAATTAACAATGCTTGGCAAGGTCTAGACCAAAAAGTTGTTTGGGTAAGGGAGGCCCGCGTCTCAAATTTTGGGTATTTGAGAACATTTTTGTGATCCAGTTGTGTGTAAAAGTTTACTATATTGTTATTATTGTTATTTTTTGGCTTTTTACTATATATATAAAAGGTGAGGTGCATGGAATAATGGCTATAGATAGGGATTGCAACCGGAGGGGAACGATTGGATCTCAGGTGCAACATTGCCACCCCCTTCTTCTAGATGGGCACATGACAAACATATCATGGTTGCAATATGGAGAAATGTTTTTATCCCAAATGACGTGATCCAACACTAGTAAAATAGAGAGAGAGAGAGAGAGAGAGAGAGAGAGAGAGAGAGAGAGAGAGAGCAAAAAGTGTGGGAATAGTACATGTATGATTAAATTAAGATATAAATTGGATATGTATGAAAAACAGTAAATTTTATGTAAATAATTTAAATATGTATTGAAAAAGATCATCAAGTATATATCACTTCCTTTTTAAGATTAGAGAAATGTATATCGAAAACTTGAATCCTAGCTTTTATCCTCCCCAAACTCACAAGAATTTATATCATGCCAAGAATGTGCAATGGTTTTTTTTTTGCTAGTGGAGTAACGTAAGAAATACTACAAATTTTACCATATAAGTCTTACAATAACATGTTACTAATCACAAAAAAGGGAAAGAAAATAATGATATTCATTTATGATAACTTTGAAATCAATTGATTACATTCACTAACAGTCTAACACATTAGTTTCTAAATGTTGTGTAATAGAATTCATTGAGTTATGTAGTGGTTGAAACTTGAAACCCATGTTCTTAAGATATAAATAAATATTTATAAACTTACATTTGTTCTCTCCTTTCCTAACAATATGTTATTAAACTTTCTTGAAAATTATCAAGATTTTTTTTTTTCTTTTTGAGAAGGAAAAATTATCAAGAGTATTTTGAGTAAGTGATATTAAGTTTATCATTTTTACAGGAATAACATAGATAGGAATTCTAGTTGCCACCGTACGTGAAAGTCCTACTATTATTATTAAATATTCGAAATTATTGTTTATTATTATAATAAATGAATAATATATATTATACTTGATGTAATATTCTATTGATAAAAAGAAATTATTGGTAGACGGAGCTACTTCAACAAATGATACGAACAGAAAAGGAGAATGTGCAAAGATGCAAATATGCTGGCATTAATTAATTGATTTGGTGTTTTTAATTTGAAGTACATCTTCATTAGCGAATAGGTAATTAGATTCCCACATCATTCACTTCGTTATTAGCAGTCTAATCATTAAAGAGAACAAAAAGTGATTGCAATGGCAAATTATAAAAAAGAGTTCATCTTAGCCAAAAAGGTGAAAGACAATTCATTGGATACTAATCTCATCATGAAAATCTCCTATTCCCTAATTCACTGCTTGTGGGGTCTTTGTTTCGTATCTTTCATTTCACTTCAAAAAAAAAATGCAGTTTTAGTCTACACGTCCATTTACAGTGAAATATATATGAAGAGATTATTTTGAAACATATATATAGGATCGTAATTGTGCATGCAAGTTAGAAATATAAAATATAGTTTATTTACTTGTTTCCCTACTATCCCTCATTTTTCTCTTTTTCTTAAACACACTGATACATTATTGGCTTCTCCTATGTAAATTTACATTCCTTTATTGGTCTGAAATCATCGAGGCCAAAATCTAACAATTTTTGTTTCAATGGCCGGCATTGGACCCATCAGTCAGATATGTTTTTTTTTTGTTGAAAATTTCTCCAAACCTTTCTCTTCTATTTATTTGTAGGGAAAACAAATTGATATCATATAGATTATCATATCTTCACTTATAAGTTATAACCCTAAGAAGTACAGACATAATAAAAAGGACTGTGTTTTTGTCAAACAATGTTTCAGTATAATGTTTGGTCTGTTAAGGATATCAAGGTCTTTTGAGTGCAAAGAAAATTGTCCTGTAAGTGAAAGTAATTTTGGTTGTACTTGAAAGTATTGCTAATTAGAATTTAGCATATTGTAAATATCCTTCAATGGATTCATTATAGTTATCATCTTCATCTAAGGAAAAATGTAATCATCTAGAGCTTTTTATTATAGAAATAATGGAAAGATATAATCGTCAGGTCAAAGCCCAAAGGTCGTTAATTGTTACTCTTTCTTTTATTTCTACACTATCTCTCTATATTATTTTATTTATTTCTTTCTATTTTCATAGATGAAAATTATTTTTTATTACAACACTATTAAATTTATTTTTTTATTACAACACAACTAGATTTGATTAGTTACGGCATGGCTTACCAAAAATTTAAAAGAAAAAAAAAAAGAAATAAATATCACGTCCTTTCAATTCTTTCTCTCTCTTCCCCTTATCATTGCATTATTGGCCATCAATACACTTTATTATTGTCAAATCAACGACCCATAAGCCCCATCGCTAGCCATCCTTATTGTCACATAGACGATCCGTCGTTTCTTGATTCGCTTTCTTGAAACTTCAATTATACATCTCTTTGTCTCTCTTGCCCACCCTTATTTTGTTTGTTTCTTTTCTTTTTTTTTTTCTTTTTTTAATACTTTTCTTTTTTGGTGTGTGTGTAGAACTCTCTACAACTCTATCTTATAATGTGATCTAATGGGTCTTAATTTTTTTTTAATTATTGTAAAGTATGACCGATTGTATTGTATTGTAATTGAGATAGATTTAGGATTTTAAGCTAGTAGGAGCAAGAGTATAAAGGGAAAAAAAAAAAAAACTTCAAATAGGCATTCATATAGTATTAAAAAATTATAAATATTTAAAATTGTTATTTCTAAATACATTAAGATGCAATTATTTACAAATAAAAATAAAAATAAAATAATGTTTTTTTTAATACTAGGCTGGTTAGGATTTTTTATTTGTTGAAGTTAGTGCATTCACAGTGGTGGTGTTAAAATTTTTAGCTTTTATCATTTCAAAAAACTATTTTATCTATTTTACCATTTCACTTTACAAGACACCCAATATCAAATGTTCTATTTTTTTTTATCACTTCTTTTAAAATATTATAAACAACTCATTAAAATAATAAAGAAAGAGAGAGAATTTGAGTTTTTTAATTGAAGAAAGAGATATAATCTTAATAAAATATTGTATTTTATTTTTAACAATTCATTATAATCAACTGGTATCAGTTTACTGTAATTGCAAAAAATTTAGTTTTAATTTCTTTAATAACACATGATTTTTTTAGTTCTTTGGTGTTAATATAGTTTTTTTTTCTTGCTAAAATACAATTACTATCGTGAATGTTTTTATTGTTTTTTGTTAAGTTTTTGGGTTAAATAGTTGCTATTTGAATGAGGCTAGCTAGGTTTATTATTAAGATTTTATTTATTTACTGATATTAGGATTGCTATTTATTAGTACATTATGGTCCAGTTATTGTTAAAAATATTATTTCTTATTAGGGCTACAGTTAAAGTGTGTGTTAGCTAAATCACTGAGTTGCATTGACATACTATCGTATCCTGCATCATTATCAAGTTCGTGCTCACGCTCATGTCTATTTTTCTTAATTTATATGTGGTGAGAAATCGGTAAACCAGTCAAATTCAGAAATTGTTACCTTGATTAATTAAGAATTCAAAATTAAAATATTAAAAGGGAACTGTTTTTACTTTCTTTAATATTATGACTACTTTTCAGTATAGCTAATACCCTTTCTGGTGTAATACAAAATATTGCTTTTCATGAAACTACTTATAAATAATATATACCTTTGTTGCAATACCAGTTAATTCCTTTCCTTAATTTTTTTATATAAAAAAAAAGAAAGAAAGAAAAAGAAAAAGAAGTCTCCTTTCCTTATATTTATTTATTTAATTATTAAAATGGACACAAATCTTCAACTTGACCTTTATAGCATTGCAAGTGTGAGATTTATGGTTCATATTTCCACAAAAGAATAAACAATCGATTAAATAAAGATATATGATCTCTTTCTCTCTCTTATAATGTTATTGTTTTTGGTAGAATATTTTCTATTATTTATGCTCTTTTACTGTAAAGAACGAATAATTTGATGTCTTAAAAGCTTCTTATAGAATCCTAAAATATGCTTATCTTCTCCACTAGCTAGCCAATTTTGTCGACACTAAAAGGCAACATCTTTCTCTTAACAACTTTCTCCGTAAAGAAAGCACTTGGTGCTTTGTAAAGGCAGAGTTATGATAACGATCCCCAATTTGTACTTCCTTAAAGTTTGGCTACCGATGCTCTGGTATCAAAGTCTGGTATCTTAGAAAATCTTTTTTTTTTTCTTTCTTTTTTCTATCAATTTTTAAATGATAATCTAGTGATAATAATATATTTTCTCATACATTTAAAATTTACTTATATCATTGATTAAAAAAAAAAAGTGTAGAATAGTTTGGGATAGGTCGTAGTATATATTTGGCTATCAGCCACACCTAGGAAGAATATAAAAGATAACAAAAGAACTAGCAACACAACAGTCTTCTTCTTTTTTTTATTCTTTTTTTCTCGCAATGGGAGATCCGTATAATGGTTTCCTTTCCAATGTGTTCTTTTATTTCGTACTTCGACTAATACATAATTGGATTGGATCATATGAGTATTGTTATGTAGGCCTCTACCATGTCCTACATTGAGATCTTACTAGCTAGGTGGATGTTGGATTTTAAAGTGATTTCGAGGATCCCTAATTGTAACTTAACTAATCATTTTAGGGCATAAACGTTGATTTAACAAATGCTTTCCGTATGTTTTTACAGGTTGATTATGGATGATCCTCAACAGGTTCTACTTTACAAGAAGTTATACTCTATGTTACCTACTTAATTGATATATCTTTTTGTGAGGATTTTAGGTGTTGACTAATTCCATGACAATTTTCTATGTTTTATAATATTAAGTAATATATCAAGGCTAAAGTAGAAGCTTATTCTATGTGCATCAAAGAAGATCTCAGTAGTGCGAAATTAAATATCAATTGTGTGAGATTTGAATTCTCGGTAGTGTGAGCATATTTTTAATTGTGTGACAAACTCTAGCTAAAATCATTTTCCTATACAAACCCTATATTAACCCAAATCTGTAGGCCAAAAGCCTTGTAGCTGAATTGACACTTTTTTATGTACCTTGAGGGTCTAGGGAGATAAGAGTTCGAGCTGTGAGTTTAACAGCATGTTATAATTATTTCTCAAAAAAAAAAAAAAAAAAAACCCCAAATCTGCAAAGAAGGAAAAAGGTTACTAGAACCAAAAGAAAAGGCTTGTATTTAAACCACAAAGATGACAAAAAAATTTCAAGTGCCCTTGAAGTAACTAAGAGGTCAATTTGTTAGTGGATGTCTCAACTTGCGGTAGCAAATTACTGTGAAGATGGAGGCTTGAAAAGTAGTTGCATCAAGAGTTAGAAGCTTAAATACAAGTCAATTACATGTACTAGAGCTCTTGTAAGATTGGTTGTATCGCAACTTCTTGATAGTGGATTTGACGAAATCGAGTTATAGGCTTCAAAGTTTTTTTTTTTCTTGTTGGATTTTCCACTTGGTAAAAATTCAGCATCTTCTATGTGTATGATTATTCTTGTTATGATTTGATTTTTTTATCCATATTGCAATTGAATTCAGCTAATTAACTACTTGGACTTAACTTTGATAAATCATAAAATTGGTGGTAATTTGTACTATGGATCAGAACATAACTAAAACTTTTTTTCTTTACTACACTTACTAACCTTATTTTTGGTCTTCCTCTACCCTTTTTCATATTCTCAACTTAAATCAATTCACTCTTTTTCATTGGTGCATTAATTACTATCTTCTAAATATAAACAAACCATCTCAAACGATTTTCTCACATATTTCATCTATAGGAGTTACCCTTATTTTTAAGTGAATTTTCTCATTTTGAATCATATCTTTTCCTATATTCCAACTTATCCATCTTATATAATCATTTCAGATACACTCATTTTATGAATATGTTGGTTCTTAACAATCCAACATTCTTTACCACAGAGCATAACTAGTCTTATAGCAATTTTATAAAAAAATTCAATTAGGTTTTCTACGATCATACAATATACTTGATGCACTTATCTATTTCATCCACCTCACTCTTATCCTATGATTCACATCCTCTTCAATCTCTCAATCTTTATGAAAAATAGATCCAAGATATTGACTATCAAATTAGTAATACAAGTTTAGAGCATTCTCATCCAAAGGGCCAAAATACAATTTTCCTCTTTTTTTTAGATAACAGCAGAATATAATTAAAACCCTCACACATCCGAGCATTCAATTTGCCTCAAACTTATATACATTGCTATAATGTTATCTAGAAATACATCACCATTGTAGCAATGTGTAAAAATTTAACAAACATGTTTTATTCATCTCTCTCTCTCTCTCTCTCCGCACATCGAGGTCAAAAAACTCAAGGGTCATGGTGGTGGAATCGTCGAAGAATCATAAGAAGTTTGGGTTTGGGTTGTATCTCTATACTTAGTAGTTGTTGTTGGGTTTTGCGTTATTGGTTGTGTGATGGGTTGCAGGTTTATGTAGTGGGCATAAGTGTGTGATGGTTGTCGATGAAAAATTGTGATGATTTCCACAAAATTGATCGATTTTAGTTTGGACTCAGTCAAACTATATCAAGGAAAAAGGATCTTGTTGACAAAACACAGTAGTGATGAGATCGGTGGTGAGCAAAAGGGAGCTACTTTAGCCTTGTGAGGAGCTCAAGTCCGATGAGAGAGAGGGATATTGAGTTTGGGATGAGAGGACGAGGAGAGAGAAGGAAGCAATCGAGCTACCAACAAGTATCACTAGCAGTGGTAAAGAAATGAGGCAAGAGTTTTGCTTTGGCCATGGTGGCTCGAGAGGCAGAAAGAGACTAAAACCATAAAAAAATTACGTTTTTCTTTTAGAAGAAAGATCTCAAGATTTTATTGAAATAAACCTAGTCATAATTGGTTATAAGAACATCATGAAAATGGGAGAAAATGTCATCCATCCACATCGATAAACCGCTAACATATCTATCATATTTAGTTAGATTATGAGTTACAGTATTACCTATTTTATGAGTATGAGAAAATAAAATACTTCTTAAGGCAGTTTTGGTAGGTTGCATTGATGCAAGAGAGGCCAAGATCACGAGCAAATATTACTTTAATATGATATATTGCAAAATTAATAATAGAATGTAGGGTGTGTTATAAAAGTATTTAAGAAAAATAGATAAAGTTACTTTTTGGTAAATTATAGGTTTTTTTTTTATAACATAATTGGAGTTATAGAATCACGTCCATTCTCACTTTTTATTAAACTTGGGGTCATACCTATAAAGTCCTTCCCCTTCTCTTTCTTATTTACTTGGCAAAAGTAGATTAATTCGAGTTACATACATCAATTTAGGAGAATTGCTCTTGCAAGGAGATTGACATTGCTATCATATTTGAAATGTTTTATTAAACAATACTCAATATTTCCATTTCAAGCAAAGACTTGAGAATTTTTTTTAATAAAAAAATTCTAGACGTGATTTAAATGGGTCGTCCATGCCCTTGTTTTTTATTTTATTGAGAATGACCATGGCCTTGTTAAAATTGGTTTTAATGCTCAATGTTTTTTAGTTTGTAATAATTGTACCGCAGTATTAACTGCAGATCCGCTGTGTTTGGGATGCATGGAAGCTAAAACTTTGTTCATATTTCTTCTCTTCAATGAAAATTTGGTTTTCTTTTATGACTGATCATATAGTTTCTAGTTTCACTATTTGAACTCAATGTGGGTGCAATACTACTGACCCCAGCACAAATTAACCAAAAGCAGCATCAACACTTGTACATTTTACTCTCTCTTTCCTAAATGTTAGGCCAGCAAAAGAATATCCAGGGTTCAGTGAGATTGAAGCATGAGGTGGGCTAAGTCTAACGTGTGTAAATTTACAATGTCAAGCTGTATTTTGCAGTCTAAAACACCAAATTAGTAAAAAAAAAATGTGTAATCGTTTTTATAAGATGACAAGAATGCCCCCAGAGGACATGTTTGTCTGACAGAAAAAAATAAAACCCAATGGTCACAGATTTCTGAACTGCAGTTGAAACTGTGTAGCCCTTAAAAGGCACAGAACAGACCAAAGACTGAGTGAGAAGGAGAAAGATTGATCAATGACAATCTCAGAGGAAGAAAAAGGCAAAAGGAATGAGAGAGACTTTGGATAGAAGGGACGTGTGAGAGAGGTTTCTCTCTGTTTTTAATGAAGTGTCTCATGCCTACCTAGCTATATCACACTTCGGGTGAAAGTGTTTGTGTTTTGTGTTCGTGTTTGTGAGTGTATATTATATGTATGTGTGTGCGAATGTGTATGTCAGATAGCAAGAGCCATATAGTTGGCACGTGGGAGTCAGTGCCCATTACACACACAAACACACAATGAATGACACAATGAACACACAAATATATGAAATGCCTGTCTTCTTTCAAAACCAGAGCTTCTGTTACATGTCTGTAATTGTTATAACTGTATAACATCAAAGGAAAGAGGGACTGGTAGAGAGTACATGCGTTGTTGACGCGTGTATATTGGTGATGTGGAGGTGTTAAGGCCATGGGACCGTTTCTAAGTAAACGGTACGAGTTCTTTAGCCGTTTTTTTGGTATAAAGGCTCTGTGGTCTGTGTCTTCTGTGCCTACCTACACTGCCAAGGCTAGCTTGTTTGAAAGGTCAGGTCAAATGTCTACATCATATCCCTCACATGCACTCACTCGTCTTGTCAAATCATTTGGAATCATAAAACATAAAAAAAATTACCCTACCAAAAATTACATATGGACGTGTATATATATATATATAACATCACATAATAATTCTTTTTTTTTTTTTTTTTTTTGAGAATCACATAATAATTATACAGTATGAATATGTAACTTTTTCCTGTGCATGAAGGTGGGTTATGGCTTATCTTTTTATTGGGTGGGAAATGGGTTCGGAAAACTAGGAAAGGATCTAATTGAGTATGTTAATTAGTGGTTTTCTATGTGTTTACTTTAATAATTAAAGGATTTTTGCTTTGGAAGATCAATCATAGTCATCCATGCCCACACCTTAACTGAAAGTCACTGTTGTTATTTTTGGCTTGGAAAAGTCACTGTTTCTTAATGAAAGTTTGATACAGAATTCTAACAAACTCAACTCATTGGTTCAAAAGCATGCATGGGTTTTAAAGCATGTCCTTTAGATGTTGGAGACAGCCTTTGCATACAAGATATCAAAGATTTTCATAACATATTCGAGGAGATCTTGTATAAAGTCTACAGTTTTCTCACCACACTTTTTTTTTTTTATCTGAGGGCATCATTGGAAGGAAAACTCAATTGTAATGTATTGAAAAAACTAGTTATTGCATTGGATGAAAAACCTTTTAAGGGCTATTTGGAAAACTAAAAAAAAAAAAATATGGCCCCCAATGGATTGGTCCTAATTTAGTGGGACCTTATTAGATGCTTGCACAACAAACCATTTATAGTTATGGTTTTTTGGTTCAAAAGGATGATCAATATTGGAAACTCCCAAACAACCCTCTAGAATGCAAGTTGGATTTCCATCAAACACCACTAGATTTAATCGTTCCACAAATACTATATATGACCTTAGAAGGAAGACAAGCCATCAATCTAGAAAGAAAGAAAGAAGAAAAAAAAAAAGGGGGCCCAATAAGGTTTTTATTAGAAAGAGGGATATAAGGGAAGCCACAAACTAATACCCACTTAAGTAAATGTTCTGCCAATGTCATGATGGTATGGTTGCCCCAGTTGGTGGAGGTCAAAGGGGTGTAAGAAAGTGGATTTCGCTAGGATCCGTCGTTCTATGCTTTTATATAAGTGGGTGGTGGTCTCCTAAAGGCCTGCAGTGTCACTCGAGGGATTAGACTCTTTGTCAAAGTCCAAAACTCCTATTGAACACTCTTTGACCATAAGTTTCGTCTTCTTGATTCTACAAATAAAATGCTACCATATATACTTGAAACAAAAAATAAACAATTAAAATGTTCTTGCACAAATCATTGCTTAAAAAAATGTGCTTGCACAAATCATTACTAATGCGTTATTATCATATGTGTATAAATAATAAAAGAAATGATTAAATACAATTATACATTCTAAATTATAGGTACATTTGCAATATAACCCTAAACTTTAAACTTTAGTAATTTGCATCCTCTTTAGATGTTTGCAATTTCCACAAAATTTAAATTTGTGTAACAATTACAATTGAGTGAGCAACTTTCCACCCAAAACTATAAGAACATTGTAAATGTATACTATAATCTATGAAAACATTTTCAATTTGTACTCTAAATTATAATAGTACTTGTTGAGTTTCTGCATAATGTGAAGAGCATTTTGTTATTAGTTTCCTTCAATATTTTAATAGTTTTTTCATGTAAAATTTTTTAATCTTTAGCATTCTACTTTATAGACATAATAAAAAGATAATAAGAGGGGTGTAATGATTTGATAGTACGTTTATAAATTTAAAAATCACATGATAAAGTGATTGATATAGATAGGCATGTTGCATGTTTCATTCATATCCAAGGATGCAAATATCGTTTTGATGAAATGAAAATGAAAATATCATTCAATTATTATTTTTACATTCTTTTTTTAGTGGATCTATGCACAAAAAAATAGTTTCAATTGTGGATTTAAATTAAAACTAATAACAACCTGTCATATAAGATTTTTTGTGAAAGTATTGTGAAAATATTGTGGACATAACAGTTCTGCATAAAATTTATAAAATAAACATATAGTTTCCTCTAATATAAAAAATTAATTTATAACTATAGATAATTAATATATACATTTAGTACATTGACTAATTCAATGAGTTAATATTTTGATATAAATGCAAATTTCATTGAGGTGAAAACTTACACAAAGAAAATTTAAAGGAATGCATCACATGATAGAACTTCATGCCCTTCAACATGAAATCTCTGCTTTTATATATTGCAAATTATTTTAAAGTTAAAGCATGGATTGTAAAATTTTTAAAGAGTAGGGTGCATGCTACAAATGCTCCTATAATTTTTTGAGGATAGCTAAAATTGGCCCTAAAAGAAGTTATATAGCAGTTTTATGAGCACAAACAACTTCAAATATGTTTGGAGCTATATTTTTCAACTCATTATATGGTGATTTATAAGACTATCTATGTTTATAATTTAAACAAGTCACATAACTTATTAACAAAGTCATGATGACTAAAATCACATATGGATGGTCTCTTCAATAGTCACGTAGTGGGTTAGAAAAAAAAAAAAAAGGCTCCAAACATGTTTGGACCAAAAACATTTTCTTATGAGTGCCTAAATTATTAAATTTTAGCCTCCTAATTTTGAACCATGAATGCAATAAAATTCATGGACATAGTAAGAAAACTTTACCCTCAAATTGGTTTGGATGAAAATTCTTTCAACCCAGTACGTAACAATTAATAAAACCATCCACAAATGAATCATATGAATTATTTAAGTAATTCATATGAATGATAATACGAATTGCCACCTAATGGATTGAAAGATATTTCATTAAGGGAAAATTATTAAATACTCTGGAAGTACTATAGAAGCGTACTCCCCATTCTCAAATGAATCGTGGGTCTCACCATAAATTTAATTAGTGAGACCCACAATTATGTGCGAGAAGGGAATACGCATTTATGGTACTCTGGAAGTATCCAAAAATTGCACTTCCATTAAGCTAGTTTTGGAGGAAAATTTTGTCCAAATGAAACGTGGATTAAAGTGGTAATAGCTCTACCCTTAGGGTCCGTCCATTTGAGTGGAAAATAGGAAAGATGGAAAATAGAGGAAGGAAAATAAGGTGAAAAATATTGTTTTTCACTATTCGTTTGGGGAAGGAAAATAGGAAGGAGAGAAAATTGGGGAGAAAATTTTCTCTCCGAACCCACATTTTTTTCCTCCTTCCAAATCGGAAGGAAAATCTAGAGAGAAAAATGTTATGGTAGCATTTTAACAAAAATACCCTCTTCCCACCTTTTTTTTTTTCAACGTTCTATTCTCTCTCTCTCTCTCTCTCTCTCTCTCTTTTCAACGTGACCTAATCTTCAACGTTCTTTTTTTTTTTCTACGTTACCTGAACATTCTCTTCTTTTTTCTTTTTTTTTTCAACGTGACCTAATCTAATTTTTACATAATAATAATAATAATAATAATAATAATAATATAAAATTATATATATGATGTAATAAATTTTATATTATGTAACAAATACAAATAAATCATTTTCTTACATATTATATAATAAGGGTATAATAGTCAATTTATATAAATTACATTTTTCATTCTTCCATTTTTCTCTCCAACCGAACAAAAGAGTTTTCCACTCCCATTTTTTCACCCCTCCAATCAAACACACAAGAGGGAAAACTAAATATTTTTCATCCTCCCATAATTTTCCATCATCACACTTTTTCACTCTTCCATCCGAACATACCTTAATCATATATGATATATGATTGATATTTGGATGAGCTTTAGCTAAGTACTATCCACGCATACATGATCATGCTGGCTGGCCGACAGTTAATTATACATTATCAACGAAGAAACCGGGAACTACACGAGGTAGGACCTACGTACAAATGGCTCCATTTGATCACCAATAAAGTCTTTGCAAGAAAGTTATTGGTATGGGTCCCCCATTTATCGAACATAAAAGAAGTTCCACTATATGATCATACTTGCAATGATCCATTTATTTTGAGAAAGGGAATAGTAAAACTGGTACTGTCAATAACAAAGGAAGTTGGGATGATGATTTTATTAAGCATTTAATTAACTTAATAATTTGAGAGTTTAGTATTCCTTCCAAAATGTGCTTTTAACACTTTGGTTTAATAGGTATCATTTACTTGGTTCTTTTTAATAATAGGAAAAAAGAAGAAGAAAAAGTTAATAGGTGTTCTAAGAGTATTGGTTTAAATAATATCAAAATTTAAACTAATATTCTTAGAACATCTATTAATTTTTTATATTTTACATAAAATTAATATCAATTTTTCTTAAATAATTTATTAATAAATGTCCTAAAAGCATCTGTTAACTGAACTCATAAATTATTAAGAGGTAAGTTATGCTTTAACCACTAAACATTTACTTCATTTACCATTAATGCTTCTTCTAATCAGTCAATTCAATTTGCGTAATTGACACTCAAATTTGATAGATTAAATAAAGGTGTCCACTATCGTCTAAATTCAGGGTTAAGAGAAATTTGGGAATAATGACAAAATTACCCTCCTTCGTTGCAATGAAAATCCATCATTTTTTCCCTGCCTCTTTTAATAAAAGAAAATAAAACCATCATTTTGACTTATTTTTAAACTTGATCCATCCACGTTGGTAGAGCCATAAATTTAGCAACATGGCTCTACATAAAGCTATTTTATCTATTTTACTTTCTCACTTTATAATATACCCAACCTCAATAATCTATATTTTTAACTATTTGATTAAAATAATATAAATTTTTTATTACAAAGTAGGGTGAACACAACTAAAAGAATTTTTTTTAATTAAAAAGTAGTGTGAATACAACAATCTAATAATATATATATATATATATATATATATATATTTATATATATTTATATATATGAGCTACAATGTACAATCAAAAGTAGTTTTGCACTGTAGCTGTGGAGTAAAAAAATATGATTTTGGTTCCACCAATGTAGCCACATTTTAATATTTGATGGTACTAAAAAGCTAAAATAGCAATATAGCTTTTTAGCACCATCAATACCAGTACTCTTAGACTGTAAAATGGTACATTGATACTATTCTCTCAAATTAGGGTATCAATCAAAGAAATTGATAATTTGAGGAGGAGATTGAAAATATGTGAAAATTTTTGGTGAAAAATGTAATCTCCCATCAATTAATAAACAAAATCGAGTTACAAAAAGGAGTTTTAACCTCCCATCATATGTTGATGTAATCTTTTATCATATATAAATTAAATTACATGTTAACCTCTCTCCTCAAAATCCTTGTTTTTGTTAGAAAAAATAGTAAGTAATATGTGCTACTTATACGGCTGCATTCATTATATAGGCAAAAGCAGGGACGAGCTCAGTGAAGCTTCGAATCTAAAACTCCCAGGAAAATTAATGGACTCCACATCCTTTTCCACGGGTTAATTCAATTTTGAGGTTGTGTAGATGAATAGTAGAGCAAGCTTGACAATAATTATAAAGAATGTGAGAAGTGAAGTCGTTAAAGCTTGGGTGGAGAAGGATGAAGTTCTGCAACTACGTCAAAGGCTATAGCAATACATTGGGCTCTAGAATTTGTAAAAAAAAAAAAAAAAAAAGAAGAAAAGAAGAAGAAGAGGATATTAAAAAGTTTATTATCGAAGAGCATGATAAGATGGTAATTGATGGTGTGTTAGGCTCAACTAATAAGCAGCTATCTTCGAAAGTCTTTCATCAGATATAGGACATTCTAGGTTAGTTGTTATAAGGGACGGAGCAAAGACTTGGAATTAGGGGGCGACTCTGCTGCTAGCTGTGTGCGGCGACCCAGACCTTTGAGTTTATTGCTTTACTACTAAGAATTTTTGTTTGAAATTTTTTAAATGGCCAAGTAGTTTGTTCTAGGTAAAATAAATTGATTGGACTTAATTTTTTTAGTTTTATTATTGGTAATTTTTGTTGTTGAGCTAATTTTTTTGAGTTTGTATATTTTGTTTTAGATTTAATCTATTAATTTTTTATGTCCTTTAAAAGGAGAAAAATGCTAAAACTACAATTTTTTTACAAATTGCTAATGTGATGAGTAATTATTGATACGTAAAAAATAATGCAAGTGTACGAACCAATACGAATTTGTTATCTCAATAGTTTGTATAAACATTATAAAAACGTTTTTGGCTACAAGATTACTCTCAAAAGAATTGATGGCATTATTAAGGGGGGCAAAATGTAATTTTATTGAACAAAATTGCTCAAATTAATACCTATTAGTATAATAATATTTTTTAAAAAATTTTAGGGGGGGCCATTGCCCATTGCCCCCCCCCCCCTAGTCCAATAACAGCTCCGTCCATGGTTGTTATGGTGTTTGAATCAAAGGTTGTACCTTTAATGGATTAAAATTAAGATATGAAACTATAGTTGTTCATCATTGTGAATAATGATTTTCTTGTTGTAAAATAGTGGAAGCTCAAAATACTAAGAATGATCGTGAAAATATTTTAAACTTTAGAAAGATCTCAAAAAAAAAAAAAAAAATGATAGGAACGAAGGAAACCAACCTAGAAGAAAAATAGACACAAATACACCCGGAATTACGTGGTCGGTAATAGCTTACATCTACAGGTGATTGGAGATTAATTCACTCTATTAAAAAGAGATAACAAAGTATATACACATTCAAGAAGCACTCACAAATAATGAAGTGGTGTAGAGAGCCTAGAGGCATCTCACAAAACACGAAACTTCAATAGACACAAATTCAAAGAACAAAGAATAAAATCTAAGGCACTCTCAAACTAATTCAAAGTCTCTCCTAGAGTAGGAGAACCTTTGAGCCAAAGCCAATAAAATACAAATTGTTGTAGTGCACAAAGCAAAAAGAGAGCTGCCAAACAAATTTGTAGCACCAACACAAATCCAAAGTGGTGGTACATCAAGAGAGAGCAAATAACCAAAACCACAACTTACAAACCAAAGCAATCTCTCATCTTCTAATTTTAGCACTCTCCAACTTATCGATGGCCCCTCCCCATGTGGGAGGATCCTTGGGCAAAGCTACCAAACCCTTTGTGGTATTATCTATTTATGAATACATTTCTTGATAGACAAAGAACACTTTTCTTGATGGATAAAGTTTTCTTTCCTTGCACATCCAATAGACCCAAACCAAATCAAATTAGAAATTTGAGAGAAAATCAAACCCAAAGTGTTATCTCCCCCAGTATTTCTATCTCAGTGATAGGAGAATTTGGTTAGGGTTTTCACAGCTGCTCTTTAAAATGATTGGGGCTAAATCTATGCATGTGAGTGCCTTTTTTTTTTTTTTTTGTTATTGTTTGTTTTTCCTCTAGGAGAAAAAAAAGTAAGTAATGTGGGCATTGTAAGAAAATTTTTATGACAAATTTGGTGATTAAAACCTGCCTAAAGATTGCTCAATATATAATACGCATAATTTTGAATTTACCTACGGTCAGAAATTGTCTCAGTTTTCTTATGTGGTTTTTTTTGGCTATTTATTAATTTGAAATGGAAGGAAAATCAATTCTATTTTTAAAATAATAATAATTTTGAATACCCATGTAGGTGAGATGAGAGTTTATAATTATTTGAGTGAGAGAAAATCAATAAATGTATTGGATTTTAAGATTGTAAATATTTTATCTATGTGTTTGTTAGTTGGTATTAATATTGTTGGCAAAAATGTCTCATCTCACTTGACATGCTTTGCGGCTCTACCCCACTCCTCCCTGCATGGGTTAATTTCCTCAACACGGAGAGGTGATGGAGAGGGGAGGAGACTTGCTCACCCCGCCCCAAATGTGTGTTATAAATATCGATACAAATTTATATATAAATTATTTATTACATAATTTATCTTATTTATATATCCAATTTGAAATTTATTTATTTGGTACAAAATTTATTGTCATATTCTAAAACACTTTTTTTTTCTTTTTCTTTTAGAGCTTTCATACTTTCCCTTTCTTTTCTCTTTCATATGTTCCTCATTATTGTTGAACCACCTTATTAAAGAGAGCAAAATGCCTCCAACTTGCTCCTGTCCCCAATCCACCACGCTCCCGCACTGAAGAAGGGATGGGACTCCCCTAAGTTGACAATGCTCCGTCCCGTTATCATCCTAGATATGGAGAGTTTGTTTTGGGTGTAATGGGATTCAAGTCAGTTTGTGTTTGTGATAGATTTTGAGCATATTTGTGTTTGTGAGATTAATTTCTTAGTGTTTTTCTTGAGATTGTGTTAGTTACTTTATGAGAGTGTTTTGTGAGTATGATTTATGAGGTTTGGCTTATTATGTTTGTAATCCATAGAGGTTGTGATAACTTAGATTGTTTAAATAAATTGATTGGATTGAATTGCATGAGTGTGCACTATACGGATGTGTGTTGAGTCCTACATCAAATATTTACTAGATAGATCTTGGCTAAATAAGTGATTACAAAAAAAAGTCATGATTGAAACTTGGCTAGTTTTATTGGGAATATATTTGCTACTAAAAAAAAGTTTTTTTTGGGAGGGGGGGGGGGGGGTATAAGGTACATGTGACTTGCTGTCCTTAGGTTGTGACCAATGTTGTAGAGCCAATTTGATAACACTTTGTGCCTCGGGTAGTGCCTTAGCCAATAGAACATTTAGGTGTTTAAATATTCCATATCATTTTTCATGAGTTGGTACCTTTCAAAGCTAGAGCCTCAAAGACTAGGCGTACAACTTAAAATGGTAAAACCAAAGTAAATTGGAGGGTTACTTCTATTTATTAATACTAAGAATTTAAAATGTCGTGAACAAGTACTTGTAGTTGTAAGTCACATAAAAAAATATATTTTCAAATTATGACTCTTCCTTCATTAGAAAACTTTATTCGCAGGAGTCGAACACAAAACAGAAAAAAAAAAAAAAAAAACATTCAAACATAGCCTTTTTTTATTGCTACAAACTGCATCTTAGATTAAGAAATCTCGACCTTAATAAGTGCCAAATTGAGGATCAAAACAAGGTATCATTTTTGTTTATTGATATAATGAACGTTCCTCCACATGGAATTCGAAAGTGGCCCTTTCATGCACTCCATAATTCATGTCACTAATTAATGAGGACAAATTGTCTTATTTTTCTCTTTCTTTGTCGTATGCACAAACTATAAAATTCATATGTTCTAGCAAATTAAATATTAAATATTTTATATTATGTATATTGGTTCCATTTGCATAGGTTAAATATAAGTTTGGCAATTAGGGTACATCTTAGATTATACTAAACTAGCATATATTATGGACGCCAATGCCATGGTCCAACTTTTATCCATTTTCATTATTTAAAATTTGGGTATCTTGTATGGAATTAAACAAAAATTTAATGCTCTAGCTAGCATTATTGTGGGAAAATAACCTTAATTTGATATGTCTTGCATTGCCACATCATTTGATAGTGATCGAATGGTCAATCATATGTGTCAAAGGCTAATGATTTTGGCTAAGACCATGTGGACATGTGGCAAACCACATGTTGTCAAAACCTAGTGTGTGTCACCTTTAGGTCTATCATATCACCAAGTCAAAATAGGCCGGCCTTCCATTGGAAAAACCCCAAAAAAAAAAATGTCTTCTCCAAAACACAAAGGGTTGAGAAGCCATGAGAGTTGTGAACTTTGTGAGAGTGAGAGTGAGAAACCTAACAGCCTTAATTGGTGGAATGTGCATTAGAGATGAAGGAATCTGTAATGGATGGAAAGCCATTGAGCTGACTCCAATAATATTCCACCACCCACCTAAGGAAAATTAATTGTGTTATTTTTGACCATACACACACCACAAAAACCTAATGTGATTTCTCACACCCACTTCCCATATATGGAATTCTCATCCTTTCCCAATAACATAATATCTAATTACCAACTCACCAAACATCAATCTCAATTGAAGAGAGAAATAAAGCGAGACCTACAATCCAAATGGGCACCACCTAAGAGTCCTTAGTCAAAAGTCAACCAAATCCTATCATTGTAACCATTCAATAGACATAATTTAGTTGGACAACTTACCCATTAGCCATTACCATTCCTCTCTCTCTCTAAAAAAAGAATGTACTAGAAGAAAATGTTATGATAATTATGCCATGCTGTCCTTTAACCTGGGAGACGTATTCAAAGAAAAATTTTGAATCATACAACTTTCAGGTTTTTCAACAGGGGATAGATAGATATACGCCTAGGATCTTTAATAGTATGTTTGATTGAGACTTTGAATACAAACAAATTAGACACGCTTTCAAAGGAGTATTCAACTTTGAAAAACTATCCTTTATTTGAATGAGTAATAAAGTCTAATCCAACTAGACACTTATGTCACATTGTCACTATATGACCTTCAGCAAGTATTTACTTAAAATGAAGTATTTGTTGCATTGTTTTCCTCAATATTCTTCAGTGCTCAAACAGTTTCCTGATTCCTGAGTGAGTAAAAATGGCGTTGTTCCAACTAAATATAAAAGGAGCTGGATTAAGAGGGGTTGAAATTGACAGCATTGCTCTTTGGAGTAAATTAAATTTCTGTTCAATTACAGTTAAAAGCAAATTTAATAAGACAACATGCCTTACAAATTTATTGCTTACTACAATGCACTATTTTCTCAATTAATTTACAAGTTTCGATAAATGGACTTGACGTTACTAAAATTAACTTCAGTGTCAATATATCCAACCTCTCCTTCTTACAATTGAGATTCTCTAACCTAACAAATGAGATCACTGACTGAGATTTGGCCTAGCTAGGATGTGAGGGCTATTGCACAAGGTGCAGTGCATAAAAATCCATGTGCTGTATAGGGTATGTGGTTTCAAGAAAATTAGATTTACATAAAAATCATAGCCCTGCAAAAGAGCTAAGTCTAGTCAAGAAATCGGTTTCTTAGGCTTGACTTATTTGTCTTTGTATCATTCTATGGAGTGACATGTTTATCATGTCAGTTTTAGTAAAACATAACAAATTTGGCATTCTAAGAATCAAAATTCAAATGGAGCAGTCAAGTAAAAGATTGTTCAGGATATATAGGCTCGATTGGCCTACAACGTCAATTTCTAGCAAAGGTTGAGCAACTTTTCTAATCTTTCAAAAGAAATGAGATTTGATGTACAATTTTTCTTTTGTTAGGCGAGAATTTATAATATTTTAATATTGTAAAACATGACCATAGTTCATAGTATGTAGTTTTTCTTTTCTATTCAATTGCTTAGTAACATATGAGAGAAGAGTACATTGCGTAAGCTTCTACAAGCTTTGTCGGTACATGAAAACCTTGCTAAATTTTGAATCACTCGATTTATTATCACATGAAAACGGTGCGGGAAAGGATTCCCTTCAATTTCCTTTTAACTGAATGTGAAACATGTGGTATTATTTGATTTTAAATGTAATATATATATATATATATTATATCTAAATAAAATCAAAAGGATTTGGAGAATTCAATAGGAGAGGATCTTATCTCAAACGGTAGTCTATGTTTGACAGTTTGGATCCATTTTATATAACTGGTATATCCAGCAACATGATTAACCTTAACTCCATAAATACATAACAGTATAAATCAATCATAATCCTCTGCATCTAATTAAAAAAGATGAAAAAGATTGTTTCAAAAATAAATAAACAAGAGGAAAAAGATTATAAATTTACAAAATTAATTTTTAATATGGTAGGTTTTGTTTTGGAACTAACTATATTAAACTATATGAGTATATTATTTAGCTAAAAAAGTTATAGTGCTTATTCATTACAAATTAATACTTCATACAATATTGTTCCAGAAAAAAAAAAATTCTTATAATATTTAAATGGTTGTAATAGGAAAAACATGTGTTCTTAATATATGATCTATAGATGTTCACCACTTGGCATGTATTTTGAGAAGTTTTGACTTCATTTGCTTGGATATTGTCTATAAATAACCTGTAAAAAGTGCATAATTATAAAATTTTTTGGGGATCAAGTATTAACTTTCCTAGGTCTAACTTGTGAATATGATTAGAATAGTAGGGCTACAAAGAATTTCAAAAGAATTGGATTGGACCCACGGCTGCTGCGGTCTACATGTGGCTCAACCACTAGTTGGATAGAATAGAATAGAATGAAGCCAGCCTCGCGTTTCATGTTTTTCCTATAGGACAGGGAGTCAAATTTCATTCAAATCCAAACCTAAAACCTAACTCTGTGTCAAACAAAGCAGGAGTCCTTGCTAGTCATATAACATAATATAATCCAGTGTCAATAGTACCTTGCCAGGGCCTCCTTTAATTTATTGTGACAATTACTCCTCAACCTAACACAGTTACTTTTAATCACGAAACCTGAAACCTTCTGAAAATTGTGTTTATTTTACCCCATGCTTTTAAGGCAAAATCACTGTTGTGTTACTGCATTTAATTCCTTGATTGTTATTTTAATTGCCAGTTTTTTCACTGTTGAAAAATAGTTCTATGCCATGGTATAATCTTTCAGTACTACATTCATTTTAATCAATAGCCTCCAAAAAGAAAAAGAAAAAAATTACATTACCACCCATACACACATTTTGAAACTGAACTATAAAGATGACTGTGATATGCAATGGAGGCAGTTTCCCGCGGCTGTATTTCTTTCAAATAGTTCAATGCTTAGCCAAGGTTATCTACGAAATATTTTCAATATTCACAAATACAAGTAAATCTGCATGCACTTAGAGTCATAAGTTTCACCTTTTAATTTGGAAGAGCTTATTTTCATCTCGAAAAATAACAGTTTGTTTTGAAATAATATATTTTTCAATCGTCGAAAAAAAGTTCATTCAAACACACAACTTTAATAGTTTATCAAGGCATGAAAATGTGAATTCCATTATAAATGAGGAAAAAAAGTAAGACTTATTAGTTAGAGTTTCAAAATTTTCAAAAGAATTGGGTGAAAGATAAAGATAGATTTTGTGTATCATGGGTGCAAAACTAATGTCAAGAAAATCACGACAAATATGGGTCAAGCACAACGTGGGGAGAGCGCAAAGGTTGAAAGGTTACAGTGAAACAAAACCAAGGCTGCCATTTAATTGTAGACAGTCTTTTTTTTTTTGGCAACAACAAACACTGGCAGTTCGATTCTGGATCCACAATAAGTTAAGCATGGATAAAGTAAGAAACTAGCTAATAAAGCTTGAAATGACTCCTCAGTAGACAAAAAGGACCAAATCACATCTGCTTTTGGTGATGCCCATGTAATTTAGGATTTTACATCCTAATTTTACAGCACCTTGAAGATGCCTAGCCATAAAGAATGTGTAGAGACATGTAAACGCTGGCTTGGATTATCTATTTCGGGGTAAGTTGGACCTCTTCTCCAACACGCCAATCCATGTAGTTCAACCTTGAAAGCACCCTCCAAACACAAGAATCATGGCTTTAACTAACAAAAAAGATTGTGTAGTATTGAGCATTTTACTTTAGAGGGTTACTATCAAAAATCCTGTAGGAAAGGTAGTAGTATATTATGTCTCCCATTAGACAAAGGAAAGGGGAAAAAAAAGAAGTAAAGTTCATTTCTACAGATTTTGTTACGGGGTTCAAAGAACCTAGCTACACATCCACAAGTTAAAGAGATGGTATATAGCGTATCCGATATGTATAACCTTTTTTTTTCCTCTCATATAGGAGTGATTCTTATGTGAAAAAGTGATTACATATGTTCGGTACATAATGAATCTTCTTTAATTAAAGGAGAGTTCATGTAGTTAGGCCAACAAGAATTTGGACTTAGTAATGTGGTGTTTATAGGCATCAAAAATAAAATAAAGGGTAAGTCTTGAGGAATAAATCAGAAATGGTTATTCAGAAATAAATTTGACCACTAATAAGAGGCAAAAAAAAAAAAGTTGTTGAGAGGGAAATTGTACGTAGTAACTTGATGTCATTAAAAGAATAACTACTATATAAAAAAAACATATTTCTCTCATGGAATAGAATGTTTTTCATACTCTTTTTATCAATTTGAATTAGGTCACTATTGTTTTGCACTGTAATGTAGTAAGAAGCTGAAAAGCATTTTGACTTTCTTTATTAGGAGAAATTCACGTTGATTTTTGCACGTCTCTTTATTTCCTTTCTTCTTCTTCTTTTTCCTTTTACATTTTGGTAATTTTGTTTTCAAGGAAACAAGTGAATATATTTTACCTCTTCTCAAACTCTACCCACCAAGTCATTGCTCTTCTTTAAAAGCAAAATAAGAAAAGAAAAGTAATGATGACAAAAATCGTCAGTAAGTCACACTATGCTCATGTATTCTAGACAAAAATTTGCACAATACAAAAAGAATAAGACCCTACAAAGAGTACTGGTGTGATACAGACCAAAGACCCTCCGAATGTCAAGTTAAAGAACTTTTACAACTCTAGAGGGCCAAAGTTAAGGTGAATTATGCGTACCTTGATTTGTGAGGATTTAGAGGTTTTATAGTAGCGTAGAGCTAACATTTATTTCTTGACAAAGAGGATCTTTCCTTGTAGGAAAGATCCTCATTAATACGTGTATATTGAAGGATCATTTCCATGTGGAAATCCTCTTGATTAGGGTGTGGGCACAAGATATTTTCTTATATACACATTTATGAAGGCTAAGCAAGATCACGCTGGACCCGTCATAGGCTTCCTTTTCTCCGTCAGCTTCCTTCTGTCGGCTTCCTCATATGTGGACGAGTTTACCCTCTTCCAGAATTACCCTAATCAAAAAGAAAAATCCACTCAAACTGAGTGATCCCATCCCAATCGTTATCATTAAGAGAATTTTCCAAAGACAAGTCTATGGTGGCTTTCTTAGTTTAGCACAAAGCCGTTGGTACTACACGTCTACAACTACAAGCTTGATTGTAATTTTTTTTTTTTTTTAATTTTCGTCAAAGTGAGTAGCTACAAAACTAATTCATTTGGTTGCTCTTGAAAAAGATGTGTTACCCGGTCAATTAAAACTCTATCATAAATTAGATAATGTTACATGCACCTGCACTTCTACTTTTTCCACCTTATAATGACACCAAAAATACAAATATAATAAAGTAATCCACCAATAATGGTACCATAAAATAGTCATCACATGGACCCAAACTCTCTTATATCCTCTATGTCCTTCCTATTCTCTCCCACCCTCTTTTTCACAAACAATACATTTGACATTAAGAATATGCTTGCATTCATATGGAGAAGGAATAATGAAGGACAATTAATGGCCGAAAACATCTAAAATATATTGAAAGCTTGAGCATCTTTTTTCGAATTAATTTGAAGTGTGTTAGGGTGAAATGTTGTTGCGTTAGTAAATTCGATTCAAAATCGCTTTTTAATGAATTTGAGTCAAAGTTTTAAAGTCTAAAAGTTGGAAAAGAAGTACACTTGAAAACACAAGAAAGCTGCTCAAAGTTTTGCTCAAATATGAGAAGAATCTGTTATCTAGACAATGACCGACATCTAAAATATATTGAAAATTTGGGCATCTTTTTAGAATGAATTTGAAGTGTGTTAGGGTCAAATATTGTTTTATTAGTAAATCCAATTTAAAACACACTTTTTGATGTATTTTATATAAGTTTTTAGTGTCTAGAAATTAGTAAAGAAGTACACTTGAATATACAAGAATTTTGCTCAAATATGTGAAGAATTTGCTATCTCGACACCAGCCGATCGATTGAGGTAACTTATACCTAAACACCAATCAATCGATTGAGTTTCAAGAATCCTGAATTTTCTGTTATATTTTAGATGATGCAACAACCTTTGTATTTGTGTACTAGGGTTTCAAGACAACTTTAATAGTATGTACTTTTTGGGAGCGTCCTCATTTGAGATCTAAGAGAACTCATGTGTGACTTCATAGTGAATGATTTCAAGATCCAGGAGAATGTTACATTGAGGAACCGATTTCAACCTTCTATACCTATTGTTTTGCACCAATCTGAGTTTTTGGAGTTGCAAAGTTTAGTGTGTTATAGTTGAATATTACTGCACTTTCAACAATCAAAGTGTGATTGTGTGAAGTGAGTCATATATTGGATATTTGTTTACTAAAGAGATTCACAAAAAGAGTAGTCCAACTGGATTGGGGCTATACCTGGATAGTTTAGTAAATTCTACTATAGGTAGCAATTTTGAAATCGGGTTATTTCTTATTGTTGTTTCAAGGAGTGGTAACCTATATATCACCCGTTGAGGTTCTTTTGTCATGATTTTTCTCATCATGATCATATCGCCTTTGTCAAATTTATTTTTCCTCTACATTATACTCTAAATTGGTGATGAGGTTATGCCTCAATTAATTGAACTAATCTTATACATAATTTACTTAATTAATCAACTTAGGTAATTGTTTAATTAGTTTGGTGTCAATTTTAAACCCAACCAAAGTGTATAATGATAGTTATCAAATTCTTCTTGGGATATATAATATTAAAATTTTGTGGGTTTCAATTAGTCTAAATGGTTTATATATATATATCTTAAATAAGTAATTTAAAGGGTTTATTTTAATTATTGTGTCAAATGACCAATTCATAATATACAATGCAAAAATTGAAGTGACCACCTCTCATCGAAACAAGACCACCTTATCATCACTACTATTAAATATTTTCGTACATAAACACGGCTTAGACCCTAATTATCATAAAAACATACATCATAAAATCAATTCCTATTATATCCATTAAAGAAAAAAATTGCTCTAATCCTCCCCGAACAAGATTGTTTTTTATGCCCTCTATTTAACCATTAGAAGCATGTTTTGACCTCCCTGGAAAATCTTTGACAAATTGTTATAATTACTTATTATAATCATTATATATTTAAGAAAAAAGAGGCCGAAGAAGTTCATAAAAAAAGACAATTGACCGTAGCCTTTTATTTATGGTAAGCAATCGTAGCCTTTTCAACGGGCAAATCATAACATCTTCTGAAGCTGATTACAATGGAAGTGAAATCACACACTGCCATGAAGCACGTGTGTCTGCAAGAGTATAGTATTAAATATATATTAATACATTCAATTTGGTACATGTAAAAGTTCTTTCATCTTTGTTTTTATTTAACTGTACAGAATTGGCTAAAAACTTATGAGATGTCAAATTGTGTGTATTTATGCACAACCATGACTGTCATACTCTGAGTGAGAGAGAGAGAGAGAATATAAAGGGTGGGTGGGTTCTTGGGTTGGGGTGGAAGGAGTAAGATAGAGAGTGAAAAGACAAGTCAAACGTCAAATCGAGGGTCTTTGAAATCATAAGACAGTCAGTGGGATGTGCTGTCAATCAATGGGATTTTTTTTCTTTTTTCCATTTCTTTCAATTTTTTTGAATGGGGGCAAAACAACAGCTTTTTTTTTTTTTTTTTCTCTCTTCCTTGCTTTGCTTTTTTCTTAATTTTTACTTACCACTAAAAATTAACATGAAACAAACAGATACTGAACAATTGGCAATATTATTGTTTTTGGGTTTCAATTAGTTTAGTTCCAAACAGTTTTTCAAATCATTTTAAGAACAGTATATAAAAGTTAAAAGATAAGTTCATAAGCTCGAGCAAAAAAAATTTTTAAAATATTTTAACATGATAATAAACAGTTTATTGTGTATCATTGTAGAGTGGACACAATAGATTTCGTATGTGTCAAAAAGGCTATACCTCCTTCTACACGTGCAAAGTCTTGTCTCACGTGCACACACGGCTTGAATAATTGTCCCCACAGAAACAAAAATTGCTAAAATTAATTAATTTGAACCCTCCTATCATGTTTTTGTTGGGCTCCAGTCCCAATAATATGAATCCTGAACCCCCTAGACCCGGCCGACACGCTTCCCTAGGCTCTCAAGCTCAGCTCGAGCCCCCTACGCTTACTGTTTTCAGTTCCATTCTAAATTTCTATCTTGTTGTTTTTGCTTCATTTAAATCTTAGTACCATGTATGTACTTATTCTCTCTCTCTCTCTCTTCCATGCATTATTTTTCATTAATCTATTCGAAATGTTTTAAGAGTTAAACCCTTTTCATCTAAAAACCAAAAGTGTTAAACTTAACTATAAATTCACCAAGAAATTGAGTGGATGGACTTCATAAACAGTAATTTTTAAAGTTTAGATTAAAAAAGTTATTATTATTTTAATAATTAAGTTTGAAAAAAATTGTAATGAAAATCTTTTAAGTTGTTAATTTGTATGGAAACATAAGAATTGAATTGAGATGCATCTCGAAATTTGCATTGACATATATATATATCTACTAAATTCTTTATGTGTTTTTTGTTGTACTGTTATTAAATGGATCTAATTAATGTGTGCCCTTAGGATACATATTAAATCATTTATTTTTTGAAATATTTTATCGAAAATTGAAAAAATTATCAATACTTTCTTAATTTTTGAAAAAATATTTCTAAAAATGATTAATTATTATGTGCCCTTAGAATACACATTAGCAAAATTCTAATTAAATTCTTTGAGTTTATCCTATTTTTTATTTTAGAATCTCTTGCATTAGGCTCACGCTATTGACCAATGACCAATTGAAATCAAAACCTTCTTCTCAGGAAAAAAATAATAAATCTAATGATTGATTCTATAACAGGATAGTTGTCCACCTTCTTTTTAGTCCTGCATCTCTCATGTGCGCTAAATTTGTAACATGATGTCAAAATATTTTTACTAATTCAACTCTGTGATTCTGACACTCACAAATCAAACCCTTAATTTCAATAATAACATAAATATTTATCTCCTTTAAAACATCGAATAATATAGAAGGAAAAGGAGATGAAAACTTGCCGTGTGGCATTACATCATGGAAGCCAATCATCCAAATCTGAAAGCAGAGATTAAGATATATATTACAGCCAAAAGGAAATATTAAAGTACAGAATTTTGGTCTGTATAAACAATTGTTAGTAGTGTATTCATATACATCAATGATTATATTAAAGTTCAGTAGGTAATTTAAATAATTATGCATATGACGTGTTTGAACTCTGATTGCAAATTACAAATGTGCATTATATAGAATATATAATACTCAATTCAGCTATTTGTTATTGAAATTGCTCTTAATTTATAATTAATCTCATCCAAAACGGATGGTGGCTCTATCTCCACAATTATTAATGAGCTGTATAGTACTAGTTGTACAGTGGTACCATAGATGGGTTTCTTTTATCATTTGTTTCTCTTAATTTTCTGCTTTTCTTGTTTCTATTTGGCCAGCAAATTGCAATGAAAAAAGCTGAGAGTGTTGTACTTACAAAAATAAAGAAACATAAGTATTTAGGTTTTAGGTTGGTCCCAAGTTTGATTCTTTATAATGGGTATCCAGAAAATGAACAGGAAGGGAAAAGAAATGTACTTGTAAGCATTATAATACTCTATACATGAACACTCATAAAATGGTTGGTCACAAATTATTTCTGGTTTATTATCAAGGACTGAAACTATTGAACACCTCTAACATCGATAAAGGTAAATTTGTAAGGAAGTCAAGCCCAGCTGCAAAAGAATCTTTTCTCATGGGAAAAAAATTTCTTCTAGTTTCCAATTTTAATATACATCCAAGTAATTGGTTTTTTTTTTTTTTTAATATTTTTTTTCAGGTTTTTTTAATCTAAAACTTGAGGTTAGGCATCATAAAATGAATGCAAAATAATTAAATCTTTGATGTCCTCGTTATCGCCTACATTACAATATTTTAGAGCCATAAAGAGTTTAGGTTAACTTTGAGACTTGATATCTTTTGAAAAAAATGTTAATTACATTTACATTGTGCCAAAAAAATAAGTTAAATAGTAAATAAGAATCTTCATAATCACTTATATAACTCATATTGACTTGATAAATGCACGACATGAGAATGAGAATCAAGTGCATGCATAATTCGCATTTATCCAATCCATTTGCGGTTTCAAATAACCAACCATATGCTAAATCAGACTTAGTCTTGTTCAGTAAGCATGGCAAGTGACATTCCATGGAGCAAGATAGTGGCTAGAAAGTGATGGAAGAAGAGTTAGGCAGAAAGCAAAAAGTTCTCTAAAACTTTTCTATTTGGCCATTACATAAAATTGAACTTATAAAATCCATTCAATGATAAATCCACTGGATCATGGTCAATGATTTTAAGAGCTTATTATATTTTTTTTCAAAATAGAGTTTAAAGACTATTTAATGTTCATTAAAAAAACTCTAATACATAACATTTTCAATGATGTTTTTTTCCTAAACTAAAAACAGAAACCAGAAATAAAATGAACCATCTTTTATGATATTTGGAAATAGATTAATTTTCAGAAGAAGTCTTAGACATTTTTTGAAAACACATTTAGAAAGAAAATTGTTTCCAGAATTATAAACCAAAAAAGTGAAAGATTTATTGTTTATTCTTTAATGTTTCATGACAAAGAAGTTGTCCTTCTTTGTGTTCTTTTTTCCGGATTCAACTTTTCTTTTGAGCTTAAAGAGAATGCACAGTAGTTATCCCAAACAGTATTTTCCTGAAGGACATGAAATTCTAAAAGGTTTTAGCCAGGTAAAAATTGTTTCTTATAGGGATACTTTGATTCACCCCACAAAACCTCCATATAAACTATGAAACCTTGAGAATATATTGTCAAGACCATATTAGTTTTCCTATCTAGCTAGTCAACACATCCAAGTCATAAAGTACATCTTATTTCCCCTCAATTCTTTTCTCTAAACTTACTCAAGTATATGTTAGGGTAATTTTTTAGTATTATACATTTATGAACAGGATAATCATTAAAATAATTATCTTATCAAACTTTTTAAATTAACCAAAAAAAGTAATATAATCGAACCTCTCATATCCCTCCCATCATTTTCTCCCTCTCCCCCATCTTTTTTTAATGTCAATAATTTATTCATTAATTCTAGATTTTCTTTTTTTAAATACCTCAGCCGCCCAGAACAGCCACCCATATTGCTCTCTCTCTCTCAAAATATCTACCAACACAAACACACCACCCCCTCTCCACACACACACACCACTCCATTTCACACAAAAGAATCTCAAACAAAAACTCACTCAAATAGTAACCATCATCATCAACAAACAAAAACAACAACAAAGAGCAAAGAAGATAATAGCTTTCAAATGAACCCAATCCTCCTCCTTTTCTACTTAATCTTTTCTTACACCACTTCCTACTAACCCTTCTCTATCAAACTAAGAGAGAAACTCAACCCTAAAAAAAACTAAGAGGAAAAAAGAAGAAGAAAAAAGCATAAACCATGACTCTTGATGAGTCTTTAAGATCTCTTTCCCTAGACTACCTGAACTTGCTGATCAACGGCCAAGCTTTCAGCGACGTAACCTTCAGCGTAGAGGGTCGCTTAGTCCATGCTCATCGATGCATCTTAGCAGCGAGGAGTCTGTTCTTTAGGAAATTCTTTTGTGGACCAGACCCACCTTCGGGTTTGGACCCAGCTGGGTCCAGAATCAACTCTGGTGGCTCAGCTCAAGGCTCAAGACCCGGTGTTATTCCGGTGAACTCTGTGGGGTACGAAGTTTTCTTGTTGCTGTTACAGTTCTTGTACAGTGGACAAGTCTCTATTGTTCCTCAGAAACATGAGCCTAGGCCTAATTGTGGGGAGAGAGGGTGTTGGCACACGCATTGCACCTCAGCCGTTGATCTTGCTCTTGACACTCTTGCTGCCGCTAGATCTTTTGGTGTTGAACAGCTCGCATTGCTCACTCAGGTTTTTGCTTTCTTGAATTCTTGAATTTTTTCTAGTTCTGTACAAACATACAGTAATATGATGATGATGATGGTGGTGATGATGATGATATGTTTCTCTTCTATCTCTTCTGTGAGTTCTGTCTCTCACTTGTCTCGCATCACATCCTTCTCTTGGTCAGTGTGTTAGTGTGTGAGGAGTCATATGTTTTGTGGGTTTTGGGAATTTGGACAAACAATTAACAGTTTTGGTTTTTGGGATGTGGGTTAAGTTTTGATTTTTACTTTGTGCTTGTTTTTTTTCTTTTCTTCTTTTTTAATAATCTTTTTGTTTTGGGATTTCCAAAAAAATTATTTTGGGATTTCCATTATCTTATGGTGAAGTGGGCGAGATTGGATTCTCTTCTATAAAATTCAAAACTTCTTTTCTCCAAATTGTCTTAATCTTTTCCACTGATAGAACTTGGGTTTGATCTCCACAACATGCATTCAGCCATTTACTTCTTTTCTTATCACATTTTAGTTAGTGCTTTCTTCTCTTAGTAACTGAATATCTGTTATTCAGTTTGTTTATGAAGACTCTCATCCAATTATTGTTTCAATTTTCCTGTACAATTCTTCTTCTTTTCTATCTACCTCACCCTCTTCCTTGTCTTCTTTTTCTTCTACAGTTTCACATTTAAAAAGAAAAAGAAAAAGAACAACCTTTTTTTTTTCTTTTTCTTTTCCTCCGGGTAAATGTAAAATACATGTTCGTGTGACATAATAAGCCTTATCTTGATTTCATGTACCATTTTCAAGTTTCTCAAATTGGTTCCCTCTTTTCTTTATGCTGCAAACCCAAGAGTTTCTATATTTAGATCACGATATCCAGTCTTGTCTTCAACAGTAAGCACACCAAATCTTTCGCAAACATTCACTTTCCTCATTTGGGTTTAAATTGAAAAGGAGAACAAACTACAACAGAACCATGACTTAGACTCAAATTTAGCACAAACATCCCATCATTTTATTTTATTTTTTTCAACTATGCAAAACGAAAACCTTCCCAAATATTTCTCATTTCGAAGTAGATTCAACTTACCAATTTTGTTTGTCTTTTTTTGGCTTTTTGGATCACAGAAACAATTGGCAAGCATGGTTGAGAAGGCCTCCATTGAAGATGTCATGAAAGTACTATTAGCTTCAAGAAAGCAAGACATGCACCAACTTTGGACTACTTGTTCTCACCTCGTCGCAAAGTCTGGTCTCCAAACAGAAGTCTTAGCCAAGCACCTTCCTATTGATGTTGTAGCCAAAATTGAAGAGCTTCGTCTCAAATCCTCACTTGCTCGTCGTTCACTCATGCCTCATCACCACCATCACCATGATCTTGGTGCAGCAGCTGATCTTGAAGACCAAAAGATTCGCCGAATGAGAAGGGCACTAGACTCTTCCGATGTTGAACTTGTCAAGCTCATGGTCATGGGTGAAGGGCTTAATCTAGATGAAGCGTTGGCTTTACACTACGCTGTTGAGAATTGTAGCCGAGAAGTTGTGAAAGCCTTACTTGAACTCGGTGCAGCTGATGTTAACTACCCGGCAGGCCCGGCTGGGAAAACCCCGCTTCATATTGCAGCTGAAATGGTGTCTCCAGACATGGTGGCAGTCCTTCTCGACCACCATGCTGACCCAAATGTTCGAACCGTTGATGGGGTTACTCCACTTGACGTACTCAGAACCCTAACATCAGATTTTCTCTTCAAAGGAGCTGTACCAGGACTAACACACATTGAGCCTAACAAGCTTAGGCTTTGTTTGGAGCTTGTTCAATCAGCTGCGCTTGTTCTTTCACGTGAAGAAGGGAATAATGCAAATGCTCCTTCTAATTCTACCACTATATATCCACCAATGAGTGATGATCACAGCAGTGGTAGCAGTGGGAACAACATGGGAAACCTTAACCTTGATTCAAGGTTGGTTTATCTCAATCTGGGTGCTACAGCTTCAGCTCAAATGGGATCAAGAATGGATGGAGAAGATGATAGCAGCCACAATAGCCAAAGGGATCATCATCATCATCATCATCTTGCTATGAATAGGCATGGGTCACAAGGTGGTTGTGACTCAACAATGTACCACCACTCTCATGACTATTAAGCTGAATTCACATAATATTTATTAATCTATTATAATTATTATTATTATATCGCCATGGATGGTGAAGGAGGAGGTGAAGGAATGAAGTTCATGAAAACTACTCATGGGGATTATTGGATTATATAATTTCCGTTTAGCTAGAAGCTAGCTTTGTCAGTTACTTTTCTTTTTCATTCCCTCTATGCTATGTTCTGTGGGGTTGTTTTTTTTTTTTGGTTTTTTGTAGGCTTTTCAATGATCATCATATGAAGTGCAGTTTCATTGGAGATAGGAGATGAGACAAGGGACAATCTGAGATTTTTTGCACTGAGCTTAGGATGTACATGATGGAGAGGAGAGACGCAGGTCAATCTTTTCACACCCCGGCCTGTCAAAACTCCTTTTGTATTTATTGATCAATATCTAATATCATGGCCTATTTATTGTGATTATTTCACTTCTTGTCCCCCCACCCACCTTTCTTGTTGCCCCCATTATATATATATATTATACACAGGAAAAATCTTTGGTTTCTTTTGCAAGGGGGGTTTTCTAGTTTTTATTCCTTTTTCAAGGTTTTTGTTTGGACATGAGTGTGCTTTATAATCTAATCAAGCAAATGAGCTGTCTCTGCTATTTTTTTACCTATTTCTTTTCTATATAGCACCCATAGGCTTTTGGAGAAACTTCATTGGCTATTTTTTTGGCCGATTCCTTTTTTTTTTCTTTTTCTTATTATATTTTTTCTTAATAAACTTTATGTCTATGGATTAATTGATTGGTTGTCTTACATGAATGCAACGTTGAGTGTGACTACACACGACAGCTTAAAAATATTTGTTATTATCTAATTCTGAATTTACTCCATGCAATCCTCTTTTTTGTCCCCCTTGCCACTTTGTGCCAGATCTTAAGACTACCAAAATCTTTTAGTTAAAACCCTAGGTTTTCTAATGCATTTTTCACTTACCTCGGTGGGTACAATTGTTGTTGATCCTTGAGATTTTCTATTTTCTAGTGTATCTTAATCTTCTTATTTTCTTTCTTTGACTTGATGAGGATTCGTTAACTTAAAATAAACCATATAAACCATAATGAGCAAATGCTGCATGCATTTTGTTCACTAGTCTCTGCTGCCCACTCGGAGAACACTGTCTTCATCATATTTCATGGATGTTATTTTCAGACTCCATAAGAGAAGATTATCTTCATCTTATTTCATGGACAGTAGGTCAGACCTGGCCTATTATCTCAGAATCCTTATGTAATCTTATGATATTTTAAATGAAAGCAACATTGAGTTGAATTTATTAAAGTTTCACTTCACATTTATCAAGTCAATGGAATTCATTAGTCCTAAAATGTTCCATTTTCACTTATTGCATGAAATTTGCACTTGTAAATCTCTCTTGCCGTGAAAGCGTAGCCATTAATGGGCAGATTAATGGGTACTAAGGATTTGATTTTCTGAGTTTTTTTCATTGATTGATTGGGCTTAAAAAATAAGTTGGAGAAAGTAATATTTTTCATAGAAAAAGTAAAACTTTAAAATATAGTATATAAGCCGAAAAAGGAGCCCCAAGCCTTTTAAAGTATTGTTTCTAATTTATCTAGAATCTTCATGATGTGTTTTAGCATAATGCATGGTCTCTCTCTCTCTCTCTCTCTCTCTCTCTCTTTGAAGTTCTTATTAAGGAAAATAAGTGAATTTATGAAATAATATAATCCTTGTCATTGAGAATTTATGGAGGAAGTCTTTAATCTCATATACTTACTATAAATGCATGATGATTTTATCATTGATCATCACTGATGCAAATTGTTCATTTTTCTTGACTCAAGATTCTTTTATTAGAGCATGTCATAAATGAATAACCAAATAACACACTTTTAATTGGTGTGGTTGTCTTCACCCATGATAACCAGAGAAATTTTGATTTACTTGATTGTGATTGAGTGCCTTTTGAAAAACCATAAGGAGAAATTTGTCAAGTTCATAGTAGTTATATGAAAACAAGTAATTGTGATTCAGTCATATATATTAGTCTCTAAATAGATTCCGATCCCTTAAAAGGAGTTCTAATGAGTTACACTGGGTAAAATGTGTTCTCCAACTTGTTCATAATTGTCTAAAAGCTTCTTCTCCTGGGAAAGCCATTGAAGTGTTATGTACAGGCAGGCACGCATCTAAGCCAAGCTTCAACTTTATTGATTATGCTTGATTAATTGTTGTTTAATTCTAGTTTACTTAATTGCCTTAACTTCATTTTGGTAAGTTGATAGAGTGGTCATAGATGTTCATCCCATCTGTACTCACTTTTCTAATATGTAATATAGCTTGGAATACAGAACTTTATATTTGGATTTCATCAAGAAATGATTCTAGCCATGGCAATACTAGCACATTTTTTTTAAGGAAGCAATACTAACATTTGATATGTATGTTATTATCCTTTTTCTCTCTCTCTATTTTGCTTGCTTGACTAGATATGCCTTTGCTACTATAATTTCTGTAAAGAGCCATTGCATGCAACATTAATGGTTGTGAAGAAGATGATGCATAAAATCCTCACTTTCCTCAGTGTTATCTTCTTTTGTCACATTTTGTCGATATTGCGGCAACTTCGTTTGCTAGACATGCTTAAAGTGAATGTTGTGCATGGCTTCTAGCTAGTGCAACCATATGATGTGGAGTGGCTATGGTCCTTACTACCACTTTTACTATAAAATGATTATTAATACATGTGACATATATATACGTGTGTGTGTGTGTGTGTGTGTGTGTGAGAGAGAGAGAGAGAGAGAGAGAGAGAGAGATTAATATGACATCAACAACATACATAATAAATTAATTTCTTAGTTACTTTTTTGCTTATATTTAAAAATTGATATATCAACTTGAGGTTTATGCAGTAAAATTTAGTCTCCTTAACATCACTCTATAATAATATCATATACATTAAGTGTTCTTTGAACTATAAGTATGTAATGAGTGTAAAATGGAATTTTTATGCTAACTTAATCAAAATGGTTTGAAGCTGACTTGATGTTGCTTCCCAAATAATTCTATTCGGTAATTGCTTTGTTGAATAATAATTACAAGTTCTATTACTTTTGTTAAGGTAATTAATTAATTGAGCAATCAGCAGCTGTCTTGAGAGATGACTATTTTCTCTGCACCGGGTTAATTCTTAAAACATTATATATAAAAGGAAATAAGAGGAAGAAAAAAAAAGAGCAATCTAACACGGGCGATTGTTTTGCCGTCTGAGTCTATTAACTATTTTCCTTCTATTTTTTTGGTTGGGATTTCCGTCTGAGTCTTGTTCTATATATTAAAATTTCTTTTAGATAAGATGGTTATCATTTCTAGGATTGAAAATTAGGTTCTCATCTATAAGAGATTGGGTATTCCATTCTTACATGTGAATGTTATAACTTATAAGTTAGTAATTTTCGTGGCTCACCTTAATTAGTAGTAGAATTATGTGATTTCTACCTTAACTATTTTCACGGTTGCAAATATAGGTATTCCATTGTTCGCATTCTTGCTATAGAATAGTGCTACATTTTGCCAATAAGAGTTTGGCTAGCTAGCTAGCATCTTATATAACTTGCAAAAATTAAAGCTAACTGTTGCATCTAGTCTTGTCTTGCTATAGAAGGAAACAAAGCTATGGTAGGAAATGAGGCAAACCTAATATATGTTGATGTCTTTGCTGTCACATAAAGGTATTGGATTTTATATATAACTACTTGAGGTTGATGAAATAATGGTGATGAGATTTTTTCCATTTACTCTTTTCAATATCCTTCTCTCTCTCTCTCTCCATTTATTTTTATTTTTATTTTTATAAGAATATCCTTCTCTCTTGGCAATTGATAAAACCTTTTATTGATTTGAATATATGTATATATTTATGTATAATAACACCTTATTGCAAATCAGCACTTGGGTCCTCTCAAGTCCATTCATACACGATATGGTCAAGTTTGTTGACTTGCTTGAGAGAGAGAGAGAGAGAGTTTGATCCTCAACGAATGGATTTGACGCAAGTCCTAACTTACACGAGTGAAATTTGAAATAGAGGATTTCTTGACTGCTTCCAGTTGTTTGACAATGAAGTATTGGACCTGTCATGTGATTGATTTAAGACACTTTGTTTGTGTTCTCAGCATTCAAGTATGAGAGAGCCTACCTTATTTTGGAGGCTTTAGGCGAATTTTCCCCTCTGGACTGAAGTCAATTTTTCAACTAGCTAACAATCATCAAATTAATACACGTATTTTTAAGGCATATATTAATAAATTATTTTAAAAAAAATTTATACAAAAATAAAAAAATAATTAATTATTTTAACAGTTGTTTCAATTTTTTATAAAAACTTGTTCAAAATAAGTAGTTAATATATGTTCTCAGGATATGTATTAACCGGACTCAATTAATAAAAGAAAGAAAAAATTATAATATACCTTTGGCGT
This sequence comes from Castanea mollissima, assembly GCA_014183005.1. NCBI lineage: Eukaryota > Viridiplantae > Streptophyta > Magnoliopsida > Fagales > Fagaceae > Castanea > Castanea mollissima. The sequence goes on along the minus strand of JACAVU010000009.1, from coordinate 38,304,676 downwards.
GTGTATGAGAATTTCCATGGGGATTGAAAATGACGATATGCGACCATGCAAATATCTGAGGGAAAAAGAAACTGACACATGCATGGAGTCATCGAAAGTAGACAATTATCTACTCCATTATTTGATGAGTAATATGGACTTGGCACAAAGTGACAAGATGTAAACCCAAATGAAAACTACCCTCCTGCACTTTCGTCCATCTTTAGTTTCACCCACCGTCTTTCTGGACTCATTCAGTACATTATGAAAGAAAGTCAAAAGAATTAAGGGGAATGGAAATGAAATGGAGGTTTAATTCTTAAGTATTCATTATCCCTATCACAACCTAGGGAAGTTGGGGCACAACAACACAATGAAATCCTAAAATAAATATAGATTGTAAAGTCTATGTGTGAATGTTTATGAGCTTATTATAAGCAATTACAATGAATGCTTTTTGTGATTAGTTTTTTCACATATCATGTAGATGTGATGTATGCCCTAGGATATGATCATTTCTTGAAGTGAAAGAGATCAAATCATCAAATCCCTTCACTTAAATCAAACTGAACCTCAAATTTTTGTTTGAAAATTCAAATCCTTCACTCCAAATAAAAATATACTACGAATACTTGACAATCTTTGAAACTTATTTGGAATTATTTTACACTCGCATAAACAAACTTTCGCCTTTCACTCTTCAATTGATGTGCAACATTAACTAACAAAACAAAGGATTAAAGAAAATATTTTAACTTTCCAGTTCCCATAAAAATAATAGATTGTGTTACCATAGTCATAAGCAAATCAACTTGATCCTAGGAATTATGGGTTATTGGACTCATTGTCATATTTGACTTCAATTGGATCTTCCACAATATTCTCAAGAATATCCTATTTATGATTTTCACACATTCTCCTAAATTAACTCAATCTTCTTCTCTTTGATCTCATCATCAATTTCTTGAAAAGTATAATTTTCAAGCCTTAATAGTTCAACTTTTTGTAAGAATTGATCTTTTCTAACCACTTCATGATTTTCATTCAAATTGGACTCTATATTATGATCCCCAATGTTATATATTCTCTTGATGCTTGAATATAGAATTCATCAAGATAATTTGTAGGGTATAAACTTTTTTACCAATAATTTTGATATGACAATATTACACCATATTGCATAATCCAAGGGAAAAAAATTCAATTACAAGCATTTTTGTTTTACATCCTTTATCATGAACAAATTTTTTCTTGACCTTATACATAACTATGCAACTATTTTTGTCTCCACCAATCTACGGCATTCCAACTAAGCTTATACAAAACAAATTTAACCTTTCTCTCAAAAATATCCATATAATTAAAAAGAAATCCTTTATATCTATTAACTAATTAAGAAAATCTTCCTAATTATAAAAACAACAATTAAATTTTGCAATTCTTTTATAAAATATAATCCTGATGAATAACATGAAAGGAATCATTCTTATCAGTAGGTTGATTGTGAACAAGATCTTTGCAACAGTTATCCCTCTAACTTGATCAACATGTCCTGAATCTTGTGGAATTCACTAGTCATTTTCTCACCGTACCATTAGTTTATATCACTATTCTAAGGGCTATCCTATGATCATCTCTAACAAAGTGATTACTTTCATCATTGCCTTCTACCATATATATCAAGATGATAATGGGCTCTGATACCAATTAATGCAAAACAGGAAACAAGAAAAGGCTAGACACAAATCCTTAAATCCATAATAAATTCTTTAAAACCACAATGAAAGAACTCTAGTATCTACCAAAAACTAAAAGCAAAAATGCCAATTTTATTGTAAGTGTATTGCTATTTTCATTTTATGAACGTGCACCTATTTAAAGGTGAAAAAAAAAAAAAAAAAAAAAACCCTTTATTTCACAACTAAAACATTCCTGAATTTCTATCTTTTCTCTCAATTTTTTTTTAAAATTCCTGAATAGATCTTAATTAATAAAGTATCATGATAGAACTCTAAATTAACTAAGAAAGTCTTTAAAATACCTAATATTAAGGAAATAAAATCATAAAACCTAAAATTGCTAAAATTATATATAAAAATTAACCCCATATTTAATCTAATATCAAGATGTTTGGTTCATCATTTAGGCATTATTTATTTCATTAATAATTTCATACAATCAAGAATGTATGGGCCTTCAACCTCCGGTTCTTAAGCACAATTTTTTTTTTCTATATTTCTTTGAAGCTTTAAAATAAAGATTAGTTTTTTAAAAAATAAAATAAAATAAAATAACCAATACCCAGAAGAAGACATGCTGCAAGAATCTCTTATGGTCTGCCAGATGTACGTACACGAAAGAGATGGACAGAGATTTGGACGTTTCCCATTCTTAAAAGCTCATAATTTTGAATTTTAATTTTGTCTGCAACACAGAACACATGGATTGTCACATTTTGCTTCTAAGCACACCTCTTTATCCACCTTCTCTATCTCTCTGTCTCTGAAACTGCAGACACTTCTTATTTAAGATTCATTTTTATTAAATTTTATATGAATAGAGTACGAGTTAAGGTTTGGCTTAACAATAAGCACAACGTTGAAAACTGGGTTCATTAGTTTTTTTAACTAGTTCTAATTGTTGTCACTAGCTTAATTGATTGAGTCTTTTCCCTTAATGTCAATGACAAATGATTAGACATTATTACTAGAACATCGGATTTCTACCAAAATTTGACTTTAGCCTTTGTTATTACTATTTTTAATTGTTATAGTTCGATGCTTACAATAAGAATAGGGAATTTAAAACCTAAAAATCTTCACTAAAATCTCTAGAAACTATCAATTGAGTTATAAAACACTTTACTATATATAGCTTATTACTTATGGTTCATGTAATTTATTAACTAAGTATTCATTTATAATTTATTTGTCATGCATAAACCCTACATAAATATATTTGTTTAAATTAAATCCTAAATATATTCTCCTATTTAAACTCAATAGGGAATGCATACTTATATTTGTATATATGAACATTTATGTACCTTTCTTTTCTTTTCTTTTTAAGTTTTTCTGTAGGAATGGTAAAATCTAATATGACTAACTTGTTTATAAACAAGTTATGGATTAAGACTAATCAGGTTCGGATCATATTCGAGTCGACATGGTTAACCCGTTTAATAAACGAGTCATGTTCATGTTTAACATGTGGATCTGTCTGACCTGTTTAGCTAATAAATATATTAGCTTTTGTCATTATTATTATTTTTTATTGTTGCTTAATTTTTTGTTATAATTACATGTTTTTTACTATATTTATGGTGTAATTGTATTTTAATTTTCGATATATGGAAATAGATAATAAGTTATTTAAGTTAAATATGACCTATTAATCAAACAAGTTATTAAATAGGTCATTTGCATTGGCCTTTACATAATTTGTTAATTAAATGGATTAAAAGTGTTACGTCAGGTCGACTTGTTTAATAAACAAGTTGAGTTAGGGTTGATAATTCTTGAGACATTTACTAAAGAGGTTGGGTTCGGGTCAACCCATATAGTCAAATACTCATGTTTCAACACGACACAAACCTGACCCGCAAATACAAATTGCCACCCCTACTAGTCTGTGAAGAATTGAAAATTTTACCCTTTCAAAGATGTTTTTTTCAAAAGTTAAGCTTCGTTCTTTCAATTTCTTAGAGCATTTTTATTAGTTCATACAAAATTTTCCATATATTTTAACAAAAAAATAATAAAACATATATATTAGATATTTATTTTACACTATATTTCATAAATATCATTTTTTTTACCAATTTTTTATTACACACATCGAGAGTGTGTGTGTGTGTGTGTCATTAAATAAGTATTAAAATTAGATTTACGCAATTACTGTATTCACATTTTATTTTACACAAGTTTACTTGTACTAATGTGGGTGATTTTTGAGGTAAGTGTCCGTTTGGTTTGCGTGTCCACGTCCCATATTTTGCGTTTTTTGCCTTTTTTTTTTTAAGTCCAGCACCTCTTGCACTGTTCATGGGACATGAGCAGTGCAAACAAGCAAATGAACAGTAATTTCATTAATGAACAGTAATAGAATTTTTTTTTTTTTTTTGTTTTTAGCAAAGCAGTATCCAAACGCACACTAAATGTAAAAATTTACCCCTTATGCTATTATGAACTCAACTCAACCTCAAAATGAAGAGGTTGCTTCAATCCTTCCACCTGGTGAATAATGTCAGTTGAAAAAAAAAAGTTTGACTTACCTTTAGTATTCTTTTTTAACTAGAAGTCTCATTTTGTTTTCAATACACAATAACAAGTGATAGTGTGTTTTAATCCTCACCTTTTATTAGTTAGTGGATGATGTAACAATTTCTCATTAAAACAAAAGGAGATTCCAGTTAAAAAGATATTAGAAGTAAGCCAAACTCCCAAAAACAAAAAAAACAAATTGAAAAAAAACAAAGAAAGAAACACCATATGAGTGGGTGCTTGGTGAAAGGGGAAAATGTCATAATTAGCTCAGTAATGATATTAGCTAAATTGAGTATGCCTACTTTATTTTTACTAGATGACTGTAAATGAATCAAATGGTTCATAAATAACTTAAGACCAGTTTGAAAAAAGACGGTTTATATTTGTTTATTTAGCAAATAAACCTACTTCAAGCTCAAACATAATAGTGTAATATTTGCAAAAAAGCTCATGAGTATGAGATTCTAATTGAGTATATATGTAAAAAAATTATATTTTTATATGATACAGTGATACATGTACAAAATATATCTATGTAGACTTGAAATAAGATTATGTAAGTTTGAAGTTAAGTTCATAGGATATCAAACTTATTAGTTATAATTTATTGATAATATTTTTTTGAGAATAATTTTATTGATAATATAATTAGTCAATTTTGTAGTAAAACTTATATAATTTTTAACAATACAAGATTAATCAATCTGATTTTTATAATTTAATAGACTGAAACAATATTACCTAAATAATTCAAATAAGATTATATTAATCATAAATTTTTTTCTCAAAAAACAATTATAATTTTTATTAATTATAAATTAATATAATTATGTGAAAGAGCAAAAACTTTAGTCATACAGTACTGTTTACTATATATGAAAAAAAAATACACACACATATAAGTTAATAAATTAGCTCATAAGCACGTTTGGATTTATTTAAAACTTTTTTAGAAAAAAAAAAAAACTTGAACATATATAATATAGTTTAATGATTCGTGTTCAAATAAAATTAAATATAAAAAAAAATTGATGAATCTTTCAATACTCGACTCAAGTCTCTTGTAGCTAGATTACAACTCCGCTGCTCCCTAAAAAAATTAAAAAAAAAAAAAAAACAACACAATTTTTAAATCTTAGATGGCGTTCATACATATGAGTATTCAAGTTTATTTTTTTACTTACTCGGCCGTTGAGCTTAGTTGAATTGTTGACTTTAAAAATATTTTTTGGCAAATTGATATTATTAAAAATATATTTGGATAAAAAAATTATTTTTATGGATATGGATTAGATAGAATCTGATAACTAATACTTATAATCAAATAGCATTAACAAATATGAAGGATACTAAGGTGATAGTCCACCCGTTCACACCATAATTTTAGAATAGAGTTTCCCCTTCCTCCGTGACATGTGAAAGAATTATGTGATACATTCTTATAAATTTTAATAAGATCCGTAAAACACACTATATGTAAGGATCAAAAATATTGGATTGAGTTTCTCAAAAAAAAAAAATATATATATATATATATTGGATTAAAATTCTCTAGAATTTGTAATGTAACTGTAGGATGAAAATTTTAAAATCCTATCTATTTATTTTGAAAAGACTAAATTGAATTTTACAACTTAATCAACAATTTATATAAGACTTATATTATAAAATTTATAATATCCCTAATAGCATTCAATTAACAACTTTGTACATGATCTCTAAATTATTTGTCCAATTACAAGTTTGTTCCTCATATGACAATTTATTGCCTTGAAACTTTTACAAAGTATCAAATTAATTTGCCATCAATTGTTTAGAGTATTTGTAACATAATTGGTTAGTACTTTTTAGTATCTCCAACGAAGAGACATTCAATCGAGGTTAAATCTCCCCTCTCTTGATTATCAATTAAAAAAATGGTCCAGATAACAGATGCTCTTGGAATATTTATTAAAATTAATTTTTTTTCCCAAATTTTTAAAAATATTTCCTAAATCAAATTAATCAATACTCTAACTATTAACTTTTCAAAAAATGCTGTCCATTTCTATCCAGTAGCACACCTTAGGTGATAATAATAATAATAAAATTTTGCAGTCCATTACCGTCGGTAGCATTTTCCTAGTCAGAGTGAAGTATTTGCATGAATTAATTATGGAATCTTTGTGGAGTTTATCGTAATTAAAAATAGCGCAGTTAAAAACATCATGATTGAGAATAAGATCTTTGGAAAATATGCATAGATTCCTTGCCTTAATTAATCTGGTCCATAAAGTAGTGTCATAATACCAGACTATGAAAGGTCAAACACTTTTACACAATGTACTTCTAATGGCTGTCAAAAACATTTGCTCCTTGAATTTATTCCAATGTCACACCATAAGTTCCTTATAATAATGATATCAAAAACGAAAATTTCACTATGTTGATCCGTGCCATTGCAATCTGTGTCACCATAAAACTAAGAAGCATCTATTGGGAGAGAAAGTGATTGTAAGAAGACAATTTTGAAGTCCACCATTAGCGTTAAAAGAACATAATTAATCATGTGTAAGTTAAAATTTAGATTGCGACAAGTTGAGACAATGAAAAGGCCACAATGCAAGTTATAATTATTTTGACTAATTAACGTTTCAAACTTTTGAATGCGAAATATCTTGCACAATATTCACATTTTATACATAACATAAAAGAATGTAAAAGAATGTATGAATTATGGATATGAAACAATCAAAGACCGGTCTCATTGTGTGGCACGGGTGTCTCATAACACCAGTTACATTCTACAGATGTACAAGATACCTCCTACCGTACAAACCTAATCAAATTTAAGATAAAACAAAAGGATTAGAAAAAATGGACTTAGCTGAGTCTTCCTTGACTCACAACCTTATCAATTTAAGCAAGACTTATCATTAGTAAGCTAGCTTCATCAAAATATTAATTTAAGTTATTTTCTCTTTTGTTGATATTTTCTCAATACGATACATTTATTATATGAATTTTAAATTAACTAAATGACAACAGATTAGAATTGTCTTGACTTGATGGTTGATTAAAAAGCTCCACAATACAAATGTGGTGGATTAAAATTCTTTGGTTTGGAGGTGATGACATGGTCACATGTAGGCTACAGATTATGGTCACAAACGGTTTGAAAAGTCTAACACCAATTGGTTTCTCAGAGACAGGGCTTAAGTTCTCTCTTACTCGATGACAAAAAAATTTACCCAAAAAGTTAATTAAAATTCACAGCATTCATGTAATTGATAGTCTTAGTCAACCTGATTTTTTTTTTTTTTTTAAGTCACACAATAATGTTGTAAAATGTTTTACATTTCCGTGATACACGATTTTGCTTCCCTTTGATAGTCTCTCTCTAGTACCATCGCATCACATTGATTGCATTATCAACCCTGACCATCGATGCTCAACTCTTCATCCAAGGTTCATGTGGATTGCTCCAATGCCTACATCACATTGCTAGATGCTACACTCTTTAGTCTTTTGGTCCTGAATTGAGTGTCATTTCATCGCCACACCCAAGATGAGAAACAACCTCGACCTCGAGATGAGCTTGTCTTTGCCAAAACATCTTACAATTCAAGACTAGATTCCCCAGTCATTGCATTAACTTTCAGACCTTTTGGGCTTGGTAACACCATCCTCTATGTTTATCATAGCACAATAAATTTGTTACTTTTGGTTTGATTTCTCTTTGAATTTGGAATTTTGGCTTTATTTTCTTTTTTAAAATTGGGTTTTTGGGGTTTATGTTGTTAATGAATTTTTTTTTATATATATATAATTTGGAATCACATCAAAAAATTTGTGATAGTAACCGAACAAGGCAACACAAGTCATTTTCCTTAACTAATTATATGTTGAAATAAATGTAAGCTCATTAAAAAGTTTACTTAATTAAATTCACAATCCCACTTTTTATGAACTATCGATCAACTACTTAAATGAATTTACTATTGTTATATAATTACTATAACCATGTAATAAAGATTCTCAAAGTAAAGTGAAAGTCAAGACTTCTTGAAAACAATTTTTTTTTAACGCTATTGTTAAATTGGAAAAAAAGAAAAGAAAAAAAGAAGGTCGCAAGAGGACCAAGACAAGCCTGCTAAAGTCTGTTATTGTCAAATTATTAAAATAATTTTTTCTTTTCATAATTTTGTTGAATTTGGATTTTTTTTTTTTTTTTTTATTGGAGTGTTAATAGCAGATGAATATTTTTACCCAAGAAAGAGAAATTTAAGATGTAGTTTACCTCAGCGGGGCCCAAGAGGACCAAGACAAGCCTGAATTTTCAAGGCCCAAAATATGGGCCCACAAGGCACGTCAAGAGGGGGCCAGGCCTAGTGGTACGACCTATCTCTAACGGGTTGTAGCAATAATTTACTTACCAAGAAATCTAGTTTGGAAAAAGAAGAGGTTATTTAGAATGGAAATTGGGAGGGAGGTAAGGATAGAAATATAAAATGAGATTGCGATGGATATTATGATAAAAAGATAAAAATATGTTAGACTAAAAGAGAGAGGGAAATAAATAAGCACTTAAAATATATGAAATGAAATAGTCCAGTTAACAAATGTCTTTAAGATGAAAATTTTAATGCAATCAAGCTATATTTTATGGACAATCAATCACTTCCAATGAAAAAAATCCAAATATTAATTAACTTTTGCCCATTTTGCCATTTCCCAATACATGTGAGTGAGACAAAATAGATGCTAAAAAGGAAAAATGTGTTAAATAAGAAGAGAGAGGGAAAAAAAAAAAGTATATGAATTGGAAGGATGAGTTTGTCTTCAAATTTTACATAGTAAAATAAAATGGGTAAAAAAAAAGGAAAATAAACGGTCTAATTAATGAATGCCCTAAAAATGAGAACTCCAATTCAATCGAGCTACATATTACAAATCATTCATCTATTAACAAAAATCATTCATATGAATCTGTTTAATAAATGCTCTAAGGATGAGAAGCCCAATGCAATCAAGTTACTTTTTATAGACTATTGATAAAGGTTCAAATTATAATTAACTTTTGCGTCTTTCAATTAAAAAGCTCAAATTTTAACTAACTTTTGCTCCTTTTACTACTTCACCTGTTAACAAAGAGAGATGAAAAATTAGCTTCTTCTTTTTTGGGTACTTAAGCTTTTTGGGTTTTTTTTTGTTTTTTTGTTTTTGTTTTGTTTTGTAAGAGGGTATGCAAGTTGAAACTGATAAAGTGGTACTGGTAGTGTCAGTTAGGCAAGTATGCCCATCTCATTGACCCCATTTGCCTTACTTTCTGAAGTTATTGGAGTACCAAAGTCAAGTGATAAAATAGCTAGTGTATGCTAATGGAGAGACAGGCCGGCAAAGTTCTTCACATTCTGCAAATAAATGGGCATAGCACAGAGCTATTAGGCATTAGTCTCATCATCTTCAGCTCTTGGAAGGCGTTAAAAAATTGTGAGTTGAGGGCCCTTTTTTCTGTTCTGTCCCTCTCGGATTTGTTGCAAAACTAGTACTTCACTTCTTAATTTACTTCGTACTCATACGGTCTGGACTCTGAGACCACGTATGATAAAAGTTAACACTTCCCACACAGACCCATTAAAAAATTTATGTTAGCAATTACATCATGAAAAGAAATAACACACCCTTGTATATAAGCATGCAATTATTGAAGAATGATTTGCTTTAACAATGACACAAATCTTTTACAGGCAGCACCAGACTCCAAAAGTTGTGCCACCCCATGAGTCTATGACTTGACCCCACGAAGTGCGCTTCAGTGTACTGTACCAGACCTCAGATTCACTCGCTGTGCTGATTCTGCAAAACTCTTGGAAACAAGTTGGGGTGCCACTCGAGAGGCTTTTGTGCATGGAGTTATTATGCACAGAGCTCTTCAACTAGAATTTAATAAGGTCTTCAAGATGCCAACTAAATTAGGATACAAGCTAGTTTAACACATTATTATTAAGAGACTTTGAGTTCAAAGTTCCTTCATGTGTCAATGCACATAGCTAGATTTATGTGCTCAAGACAGAACTAGATTTCAAATCTTTTCTTGAATTTGGAAAATAACTATAGGAGTTCCCATTATTAAAGATGGAGGGACAAGATCCTACACTAGTTTCCAACAATTAGGAATAGGCTTTTTAGGCTGGAAAACTAGAACACTCTTATAGCAGGCAGAATCGTTCTCATGAATTTGGTCACAACAGCAATATCGATGCATTGTGTCCTCCCAAGTACAGCCTGTAAAAAGTTTGATAAACTTAAAAGGAACTTTCTTTAGGGAGACACACCAGAGAGTAAAAAAATACAAGCTACACTGAATTGGATGAGGTAGTCACCTGGGAATCACGGGTGCGGCGTTTGGGCCGCCGCACCCGCATCCGACGCGGCGCAACACGGGAATGGACGATGCCGTTGCCTGTGTGTTCGTACCACGTCGGACATTAAAAAAATATTATTTTCCACGTGATACGCGCCGATTCGCGCAGATACGGTGCCAATTCGGGCCGACGCTCGCGAAATCGGGCCGATTCGCCCCGATTCGGTCCGAATCAGTCTGTATCAGGCACAAACCGATACCGGCCGAAATTCAAAAAAAAAAAAAAACAACAACAACAGGTGCGTAACAGTTTAACTTGGTTGGAAAAAAAAAAAGGGTGCAAACGCATTGTTTGGAAAAAAACCAAGATCCAGTCCTCTCCCTCTTCATTTTTCTTGCGCCTCTCTCCCACTCTCTACCTTCACTCTTCAGCTAGGCTTTCTCCCATTCTCTATATTCAGTTATTATTTACTATTGCTCTTAAATTTGGTATATATTTATACAATGTGAAAAAAGTATGTTTAGCAATATATTAAAAATATAAATAAAAATATTTTTAATAATTTTTTAATCGCCGCACCCGCACCCACACCCTACTTTTTCAAAAATTGCCGAGTTCCGCACCCGAATTTTGAAACGCACCCGTGCTTCATAGGTAGTCACCAAACTAAAAGTTCAAAGGGGTCTATAGGAATCAAAGGTGCAATTGGTGTAACAAGGCCCTCGCCAAAAGAGCTTGATCCTTGTGGCAAGGATTAGAGCAGATTTGGGCCTCAACACTAAAGAAGAAATATCTCAATAAATAGGGGTGTGTATAGATAAGGTTGAAAGGTTTTTTTTAACCAAACTTGAACTTGCAATGTTGATAAATTTCTAACTCAACAAAAATCATCACGTGTAAAAACCATCACAACCCATGTAAGTTGGGATGGAAAGTAGGTTGTGCTTGCCTATTTCATACATTGTAAAAATTTGGATTTTCATTAACTATTTATTTTTTTTAATAAATTATTACAATTCACTTAATATGCCTAAATTATATTGCAAATTCCCAAATTCATCATGAAAAAATAATTTAAAGGCCAAAATAAATCAAACTAAACAAATTAAAATAAGGTCATAAAACAAACCTATATCTATAATGCTTCAGGTTGGACCAGATTGGTTGAAAAAACTATCAATTTGAATCTAACTCGACTAAGACTTAAAATAAACTTCCAACTCAAGTCAACCCACTAACTCACAAAAACCAACTCAAGGCTTCGGGTTGGATCAGTTCTGTCAGGTTGGTGAATTGTATGCACCCATGCATAAGTAACGCAAAGCAAAAAATATTTGCACTAAGAGCTTAGGTTAGGTGATAAAAAATGACATGTCCTTAAAGCTTTTGGAATGACAATTGGACTGGCATTGGACGCCTACAAGGGACCATTAAGGGCCCATTCAACAAGGAGGAGGATAAACTCAAACTTATATATGTCTAGAATGCCTTAGGAAACTGGTCTTGAAAAAACTTCTCTATTAGTTTAAATTTTCAACTCATAAAAATCATTAGCGTTGTTCAAAACCTCTAATAATCTCAAACCAATAGGAATGTTTAACTTGGGCTCCATCCAAGGACAAAGCTAGAATTTTAAGTTAGGGGGACAAAGTATAACAAAAAAAAATTATGGGCTGATGATTGGTTGTCATTTTTACCTTTTCTTTTAATCATTTTTGTAATAATTTTTTGATAAATTTTTGGGTTGATGATCTGAATTATTGTTGTTTGGCTAATTTCTGATATTATTTGGGTTTAATTGTGAAGTTGTTTGGGCTAATTTATGAAAGTAAGGCCAAGTTTTATTTTCCTTGGACACAATTTGAATTAGGTCCTAAAAAAATATCCCGAGAGATAGATTCAACCTACCAAATCACCATTCCTCGACCTAATCTAACCAATTGGAAATGGCTAGTTTGTCATGAAAGTCTCTCAGACTAATGACTTCTTAAAACAAAGAAGAGCGTACATGTTTATCCCGTGTATAAGAATGCTCTTAAGATTTTGTTCCATATACTTCAAGACTTCCCTTCCCATGCTAGAAAGGATGAGGTGCCTTGTGGGTGGGTCCATCTAACTTCTTCCTCCAATTGGTGGACAAAATGGAATAAACAACTCTCCAACTCTGATTCATCAACCTTCATCAATTATCAAGGGGCCCATAGTCTTGTGGCAAATCTAAACAACCTGATATATATATATATATATATAAAAGATAGATGTCCTTGAAAACCATGTTTTTGAGTCCATAACAGTTTTCAAAAGGATCAAAGCACTACCATAGATTTCTACTGCTCTCTAACTCCCAAAGGAAACAGACACAAAAGTCTTACTTGTCGACTGGGTACCACGGCTCTATGTTAGGAAATCCAAGACTTATTAGGAGAGCTTGGTTCACTGACTTTTCTAGAAACATAGCTCACACAAACACACTTATGGCAAAATTTTCGGCTCTTACACTAAAACTCAACTTAATCATTCTCAAAATCATTATAGAAGTCGATATCAAATTTGTAGGGGACATCCTCGCTTCTTGTAGTTACATGTGTTTTAATTGCCACTTGTACAATGCCAGAATCTCTTATAGCAGGTTTCTACTTCAACATTTTAAGGAGGGCTCGACTCCAACATTCTCACCATAAAAAGAACAATTATATAGATTTGCAAGCTAAGGCATCAAAAAAAAAAAAAAAAATTGTTGGGATGCTTTTGTGTTGCACTCTAATACCTTTAATTTTGCTATAAGCCAACTTTTGGCGAGTGCTTGGAACTTTACACTTTCAAACATGGTTGTTAAAATTCTGATCCTGATCCTACAATTCTATCTGCCTAAAACGATCTGGATCTTTCAAGGATCTTTGCAATCATTCAAGATTATATAATTCTGACAATTCCAAACAATCCTAATTTCTTATAATCTTTTTTAACTTGATAAAAGGCTTAGTTGGACCCAAATGAAAAATAATGTTTCAATAGACCAAGTTTTACTATACCAATGTAGAGAAATAGAATGTTAGTTGGACCCAAATAAAAAATAACATCCCAATAGTGTCACGTTTTGAGGTTTTTGGTCCATTTTAAATGATGCTTATAAATAGATGTAGTGATGTATGATAATTACATCAAATGATGCAAAAAATTTTATTTTTTTAATTTTTTATGAATGTATAATTTATGAGATTTTTTAACATACCAATGTGTATTTTTTGTTTTTTTCTCAAATAATGTAAGAACTTACAATTTATGATCCGATTCTATGATTAACGATCCCACCTACTTTCTACGATCCTACGTAGGATCCTAATTTTGACAATCTTGCTTCCAAATTATTTTGTACTTAATTTTGCCTTAATTGTACTTCATTTTTTTACCGAAAAGAAAATTTTGCTATAGGGCCAAACTAGAGTATGGAATGTGAAACTTGGGAATCTTCTTCCTGCTCGTTTGACATTGCTGTAAGTAGAGCTTTGGACTGTAGAGTTTAGTAGTATAGTTTTTACAACATAAAACTTTAACTGAAAAGATCTTTAGCATTTCAAGTATTTGACAAACTATAGTAGATAATGCTTTAAAATTATAGATTTATAAAGCATGAACAATGAATTGTAAAATTCTTCCTTAAACTTAAAAATTCAGTTTTAAGGAACCCTCTTAAAGCCATTTAGCGAAGTTGTTCTGTTAATGCGTTATTAACTGGGAAAGAAGCAACGTAAAGCCACCCCAGTAGAGGGGCCAATTTAGCTAGATAATGCCATGCTGCTTTTGTGATCTAATGAATACTCTTTTCCACCTATCAAAAAAGAAAATGAAAAATGAATACTCTTTTTACAATATGTTATAGATAAGGATAATCTCAGATGAGTCAATCCATTTTTCCAAAACATTATAGTTTTGAGAATCAGATCCAATAATATTTGCAAGCAAACACATCCTCAGAATAATTGCTTTTTGAATATGACATCCTCCACAAACAAAAAGAGAAGATTTTTATATTCTTAACAGATTGATAGGCTTCCAAGGTGGCGTTCATATGCAGCTTAATATGCAGAATTCTAATCCTGCTTTCTAACATTCATGTAATAGTTGACAAAAGTATCACCAATAGTGCGTTCGTTAAGTGTGTTTGTTTGACAATGTTGGAATCAAAGCATATATTCTTTGGACAAAGAAGCAAACTTAATGGCAGAACATTCTCATTAACTTTCATGCTTTCAAAGCTACATATTCTTTCTTCACCAAGTAAAGAAAAAGTAGTGTCTATGTCTGCTGATTTACACACTTTTTCCGATCTCAAACCTTAAAATTAGGCTTTCCTTTTACTTTATAATTTATGAGGTGGAGAACTCATGCTTGCGTGCAATGCAATAAGCTTTACCATTCATAAATAGAATCCAGTTCTAAAAATAAAAAAAGTGCTAAAATTGAAAAAAGCTAAGGGGGTGCAAGTGTAAACATAAGCTATTTCAATTCAATAAGTTTAAAGCAAAAGGAATAAATGCTAAATCGGGTTCACATAGAACAACAAGCTGAACAGGTTTGTACTAGCTAAGCAAACCACGCTAATGCAATACATGTAACAAAAACTGAAAGGCCAACCGTGAAACCATTACCCAACTCCCCTAGAAAAAGCCAACTTATAAGACATTATTTAAGTGCCGACCAAATCTTCCTTTCTATTCATTTGCCCTTTCCAAAACTAGATACGAGCTAGTATAAATACAATGAATCGGTGATCACCATTTAAGCACTAAATAAAGGTTGATACCAGTGAATAAGACACATCACTCGCTAGCAGCTGTTTCTCTTCCCAAATGCCAAAGTCAGAGACACAACAAGAGACTCCACCTGCAGGTTCCTCCTCAAACATCTCTCTCATTGATTCTTATTCATCAAGGGATACAATTAGAGAACTCACTTTTATCTTGGTTGTTGTTGAAAGGATACCCAAATGGGAATCCCCCCAAAGGAAATAAATGCTGCACTCGGGGTAGCAACAAAGGAGACAGAGGCTTCATAGAGGGATGGTAAGTAACATCTTTTTTAGCAATTTAAGTAATGAGATGGAAGCAGTCACATACACAACCCCCTAAAAAAATTAAAATCAGAGGACAAATTAGGCTTTTCTAACTAGATAATTTTGATCATTGGAACTAATGACCTCCACTTCATGAGGCGTAGTCAGCCAATTATGCTATCACCTTGGAGTAAGAGGAAGAGAGTATAGTGTTGAGAGTCTTGTAGCTCAACTAGTTGGCACTTCCTGGTGTTTCCAACGGAGATATCTAGAGTTAAAATCCTCCTTACCTATTATAACTATTAAATTATAAGAAAAAGGGGGGGGGGGGGGGGGGGAATTATAGTAAACAAAAATGTTTTTAACTTGTATCATTAACTACAATGAAAAGTCCTGGATATTCTTCCCATTAATAGTTTTGGCTCACACAGCAATTGAGTACCAGAAAGCATCAGGTTTGGAAGCCATTCTTCCAATGGTGACTTGAAAAGCTGCAGCCCTACCAATTTTTTTTTTCTTCTAGTCCACTTTTTTTCTCAATCTCCACGTAAACTAATCTTGTTTCATTTAATTCTTATTGATGCAGCCTTTTCGCTCTCTGCTGCTGTTGGCTCTGTGAAGAATGCTTCTAATTGATGCTTCTTGTTGTAAAAGAGGATTTCAATCAAGCAAAGCTATTATATCAGCTTACCAGTGTTGATCTGTCTTTTGTTTTTCGTTGGTTTTCTGACTATTGTTCTCTATGATTATATATTATAATAACATGTGAGTTGAAACCTAAATACGATCCTACATCAGCTACTTGATGCTGATTGTAGAAACATATTTCTCTACTCTCATCGCTCCCTTTTCTTCCTTCATTCTTTCATATTAGTAAGTTTTCTATGCATAATGTTGTAATGTTTTATGTAAGATGGTATAAAGTTGTAATGTTTTATGTAAGATGATTTTGAAGAATGTTTTACATATATTATAGCATAATTGTTATATAACTTTGTTAGTAATGAGCTCTTCATAAGAAGCAACAATTATAAATTGCATACACATATCCATTATAATTATTTAGTTCAAGTAATGAGTAATAAAAAAAACAACTTTAGAGGAATATTATAGAATAAAAACAAATACACTTATAGCTCTCCACATCAACATCCCAAACATCCACAATCAATCATAGCCTTTAAAAAACCCACTAGTCCACAACATTCGAACTTAACATCAAAATCATAATTGCCGCTGTCACTTAATATAAAATGCAAGTCTCCTTCCCTGGTTGCAACCTACTCATACGAGTCAATATGAGATGGGACAACAATGTTGGAGCTAGGTAGGTGTCGTCGATAGATTAAAAGTAAATGACATCGTTTTTGGTCTATATATTTGACATGGAAATATATGAAGGGTTATGGGTAGGTGTATATAAATGTGTTTTGTTTGTACATACGAGGGAGGAAAAGTCTTGAAACAATGAACCAAAGGAAACAATGAATATTTATTTTTTAATTTAAAAAGTTTTGAAACATTGAATTAAATGAAACAAGAAGTCAATATTTAATTTGCAAAGAATGCGTCACATGACTGAACCTTATGCTCTCCTACATGAGGTCTCTCTTTATATATTATATAAATTGATGACTGATTTTACTAAATTTACTTACAATGTCAAATTATCCTAAACCAAGAAATTAAATAAGGCATATTATTTCCATTGTAGAGCACAAAATCAATTATGATTTGTGTAAAATCTGGACAGATTTCTGTGTAAAATCTGACTTAACCGGGCACACTAGGTAATACCAAGCAAAAATTTGAACCATCATGCGACAAGTAGAACTAGATTCTTTGTAGTAACCACAAGGTTGAGTTTTCGATATAATATCCTTTCCTTCCCCACTGGCTAGAGTTCTAGAAAGGCCATTGGCAAAGCTTGTGCCACCACTAAAAATAACTCGGGTGTTTGTTTTTTGCCAATTTCCATCCGGGTGTTGAAATTAACACTATGTTTGGTTGCACCTAGGGAAAGGGAAGAGAAAGAGAGATGAAAGGAAAGGAAAGGAAAACGGAAAAATCTTCCTCCATGTGTTTGGATGTAGGAACAAAAGGAACGGAAACAAATTCTTTCCCTTGCTTGGTTTTCAAAAAATGGAGAGCAAAATAAGTATTTTACTTTTATACCCTTGAATATATAACTTGTAAGAAGAATACAAGGCATATTTGTAATTTTATAATAAAAGTTAAAATAAACCCAAAATCCCTCTCCTTTCCCCTCTCTTTCCACCCAATTTGGGCTGATAGCAAAAGGGTTGGCCCCACAGAAATTATATCATTCCAAATCAACCCTCTCTTTTCTCTTCTCCCATCTAATCAAACTAAGGAAACTAAATCCCTTCTCTTCTCTTCCCTCTATTTCTTCCAATCCAAACATAGTGTAAGTGTAAAAATTTAGACTACAACAAAAGGGAAGAACTTTCCTCTGTCCTTGATATTGCTCCCACTGATAATTTAAAGAAATACTTGATTATCCCTATTATTCAAGGGAAGGCATACATGCAAAATTGAAAACAAAACTGCTCTTCCTTGCTGGGTGAATTACTCTTATGTCCTTGGTGATGAATTATGTAAGGTAATATGCAGCATTTCTGAAAATAAACTTGTGATGATCTATAGGATCTGAGTTCACTGAAGATGGGTTATATATAATAGCGATGAAAAATCTTTGACTAATTCTTGCCTGTTGATATACTGATCAGTTAGGTTCACAAGGGATCAGTAAGAAGGGCAGAAAGTTGGGCACTCAGATTAGGAGGCTCTCCAATTGAGATCCAACTTCCAAGTGGAGATGTCTATAAGGACAAAGGCAGTTATCCAATAGTAATGATGACATTTAAAACCGGTTCAATTGTGATACTCAAATGAACTGGCCCATTTGTCTCACATACTAAAAAGATTGATATCCCACTTATGTTTACTTAATCCATCCAAGTTGTGACCCTTTCATAAGGAACGAATTCCTGTTGCTTCAAAAATAGACTCATAAAACTTTTCTTCACCCTGTTTTTCTACTCTCCTCTTCAAGATCGAAATCCCACTGCAGCAAGATTTATTATGTGTGTGAAAAGATTGATAAATAGCATATTGAATCTTCTTGTCTTGCTTAGAGGAATAGTATGAAAAGGATTGGTTGGACATCCAAGAGATCAAGGAAGGAATGGTTTCATCTCAAAATCATGTTCTTCTCCAACACAAAGAAATCTGATGTGGGAAAATTTAAGCCCAAAAAAGAATCCTATTAATCCACTGTCTTTTACTTTATACGTCATGTTTTAGTCATTATTATGTCTTGAGTAATTTAAAAGGTCATGTGACCAGCATGTGACTTTTAATGAAGCTGGACAATTTGGATCTAATTGTTATGTGTAAGTGAAGGGCAAGGATTCTAGGGCTAATAACAGATATTATGAATACTCTTTTGAGCCTTTCATAAAATTTCAGATTTAAATATTTCTTGAGCTCTTTAAGCCTAGAAACTAGAAATTGATATTTGATTGCTCCAACTATTAAACCCTTCTTCTAGACTAGACCAAAGTTCTTGTCACCACCTCACATTCACTTGAAAAGGTACTAGTTTCATGCATTTAATGGGATTGTGTCACCTAACTTTTATACATTAATAAAAAAGAATACTCAATTCAAACTGTTAAATAATTTTCTGAAAATCTCACCCTTCAGCAGCAACTAAATACTTGCTGAATTTTTTAACTTCACTTGATCGATGAGTATGAATTTTATTCACCAATTTATGGTGACTTGGGTACAGCCATATCTAAAACAATATGCAAAATAAATGTACATTTTGCATCTCTAGAGTAAAAATCTCTATATGGTGCCACATCAGAACTCAACCAAAGTTGCATTCAATTATATTTATTTTTTATTCAGAAAAATTAACAAGTGGCAAATTTTAGCCAAAAACAAAAAACCAGCACAACTAGTACTAGTTGGTAACTGCATTTTTATACAGAATTTAGAAAAAATATATTGTCAATGAAGTAGGAAAGCACCAAAGACCAAATGCTTGCTTATTTGTTATTATAGATAAACCTAACAGAAAACATCCTTATATCTCAAAGTTCCCCTTAATTTAATGTACAATGAATACAGGATTGCTAAAGATCCTCACAGCAATGAGTAGACACAAGGAAAAACAAAAATAACATGCATTTGAATAAATTACAAAAACTACAGATGAATAACTAACCATCATAGCATGCTTCTCAAACAGTGTCTGATGATTGGAACAGCTTCTCCAGCTTGTTATTAGAAAGGATCATGTTGGGGTCCAATTCCCTTCGTGCTTTATTGTATGCATCCACTGGAAAACGCTTCCTTAGCCTTGCTTGGAGAGCTGCAAGCTCTTCTTTGTCCTTTGGAACCTGCATTGTGTGTGGATATACGAATTAAGAAGCAAATCCTTGTAGGGAGAGGAATGCTGGGATTTTTGAAGGAACCAAAAGATCAATTCAAGATTTAAAGATGTATTTCTTCCAGACTTTGTTTGGGTGGACAAATGCATCAAGTGTTTCTATTTTACTTCTTTGACTGATCTGCTTGATAGATGTAGTTTTTATACATTTTAGTTATGTTTGTTCTCTCACTTACCTTAGTCCATGTCCTGTGTGCTTAGGCTCTTTGTATTGATTTTTTCTATCAATGAAGCTCATTTACTTATCAAAAAAGAAGAAAAATCCTTGTAATTTAACACCCTCTTGTTTCGACAGTTGGTTCACCAAGATTAAATCAGTGCAATCCTTTGAAGAATCAAACTTGATGAGCTACTCAAAGGTATCATGTTTTGTACATTTTAAGTTTGTTCACACTACTAGACTTTGTGGAATATCAAAAAGTTTGAAATAAATTTAAGCCAGACAAAAAGGCTCATTTCCTTCCAAGTTACCATGTGGGTGACTCTTCATTATTTGAAATAAGTCAAAAGTGCAGTTTTTCCATGATCCAATTAGTACCTCTATCTTAGCCCAATGTTCATAAGCAGAATACCGATCCCACAATTGTGACTGGGTCAGATGCCGGTAGTGGAAGAACTCTTCTGTTATTTCCTTTCTCTGGCGGGCATCCATTGTAGGCAGGTACATGATAATTCCAACCTGATGCACAATCAAAAGTACATTGACTATTTTTACTTATAAAAAAAAGTACATTGACTATTTTTATTTATTTATAAAAAGTAAAGTTTCATGCCACTATATTAAACAGGATGAAACATCACTTAAACACCACTTTTTTTATCAGTCAGTTTAACCCCACAAATTTAGCAACAATTAAGCATATTATAACAAAGAATGTTAAGACTTAAGATTTCTGTATGATCAGATGGCTGCTTTAGAAATATTACTTATTGTTCTTTCTTTTTTTGACAGGTTACTTATTTTTCTTTCTTAGAATTACTATATAATTTAAATTTGACAGTGTAACCTTCTTTGTATCTTGTTCTGTTTCTTACAATAAATTTCTTTTTACATATATTATAAAAATAAAAAAAGAAGACAAAGAAGCATTTATAACTATCTATTTCTTCATTAAATTTGGACACCTGAAAGTTCAATAATTTTTTAGGTTTATTTCATAAGTACTAAGTTTTGTCAGAAAGAGAGAAGGCACTGGAAGTGTAATTTGTCCATTTGATTGATTCCAGAAATATAACAATCTATTGTAATTTTGAACAAGGCCAGTTTACGGTTTACCACAAGTGAACTTCATGTCTAAGCAATGTCATAATATTTTGACAAATAATCCTCACCCAGATAAGATCAGGAAGACTCTTGGATTCAACTTACTGTTCAAACTCTTAAAATTTTCTATTGCAGAAGGGTCAAAATCTCAGCTTGTCAAGAAATTGGAGTCATTCTAGTCAGAGCAGACTGTCAAAATATTTTAACAATGTAAAATTTAGCTTTCAGTTCCCAGTCACTCACCAGTAAGACATCTAAGAGGTATGAAAAAATAGTAATATACACAACAGACTACAACTACATAACATTATATCACCAATTTATGCATCATCATATAAATCGAAACGCTGCCCAAAACCTCAAAAAATATCTCAAATTGTGCTGAGGGTATGTTCAAGAGAGCAACGGCCACCCCAAAGCCCTCCTTTTGTATGATTTTTCAGGAAAAAAAATTCTACAATTCAAACTTTAACCAGATCATACCAAGTACATACATTTACTTCACAAAATTTTAAATGAACACCCCCACCCCAAAAAAAAAAAAAAACAATTCCATATTAACATAAAACCAACATTCAAAATTAAGAAAGATGGAAAAAAATTGGGTTAAAGCAAAGATGCAATTGAAATTTTACCCATGAGAATATATCATCCTCTCCAGAGCTTGAAGCTGGACTCATGGGACTCTTGCTGCGAGCTGTCCAACGCTGCTCTATTGGTGCAGGTGCAGGTATATCTTGCTTCTCTATGAGCTGCTTCAGATCTTCTATGAATTCAAGGTCTTTCATGCTTGGCTTGGCTAGCGTTCCCGCAGGGAAACATGTTTCAGAAACCCACTGTTGGCCACCACAATCAAAGCCCAATATTTCATCACTCCATCCCACTCTGTATCCCTCTGACTTCCTCCAGAACTCAGCCTCAGCTTGATTGATCTTTATAACATAGTCCTTGTTGAGAGGATCCATGGCAAGTAGCTTATCTCTCAACTCTGTAAATGAAAACTCATTTATGTCTGGTTCATTGCTGTCTGGAGATTCAGTTGTAATTTTTCTGCAAGTAACTAACGTAAGCAATTAATTGACAGAATCCAAGTAGCAGACAATAGCAATGCTAACACGTAAATAAAATAGACAAAAGATGACAATATAAACATATATAACAGCTTAGCTCAAGCTTTTTTTAAACAGACAAACCAATAAAGCTGCAAACTGATCTAAGCTCTTCTAGTTCAGATTGTGATTGGCTAGTCTAGCTGCTTGCTTCTATATTAATCAAGCTGAACTTGAACAGAAATCCTTTCTATTTATTTTTTCAAGCCAAGCTTTCAAATATTAGATAGCAATATATCTATATATCTCTGGAGTTTTTTCTTCAAATTGTCATGAATTCTTAGAGACTTAGTTGCCAACCTTACCAGGATAGTTAAATGAGAAGTTACTAAAAAAAATGATAAGTGAAAATAAAAAATGAGAAGTTATAAAATTGATTGCAATTTAGTTTACACTCTTAACCCAAATAATAGTAGGTAGTGATTCAAGGTTAGCAAACTTAACCAATGTGATCAAGAAAAACTTCAACACAAACTCGCAAAGGAAGAGAAATCAAGCAATCATCCATATAAGAAATTCTAAAAATTATTAGTTTCTTCTGACAAAGCCAAATAACTTCAGCACTCTTCCCACATATATGATCAACTACTCTCTCTATGCCCTTCACTAAGGAACTATATTAAATGTCAGCAAGTAAAAAAGATCACATCAAAATAGAAGGAGAGAAGCAGTAAAATTATCACTTACGATTCACACTTAACAAGCTAGAATAAGTTTTCTTTATTACACATTAACAAAAGCAGACACCAGCCTTACCTGTATTTCTGGAGGGATTCCTTATAGAGATCTCGAACATGCTGTATGGCTTCATCACTACTATATTTGGGTATGAACTTTGGGGGACCTCTCCACTTTGAAACAGGATTGCACGTCACAACCACAACAGTGTCAGTATATGGAATATGTAGGTACTTCACATGCTTATTCTCAGATAGCAATTTCCTGCAAAAGGAAAGAAGCAGGAATATCAGTTGGAGAGTAACAAAGTTAATCCTCCCTCATCCAATAATTGATTATAAATTATGCTACACCCACACACACACACAAAGAGAGAGAGAGAGAGAGAGAGAATATTCCATAAAGAAAGATGAAATAAGAGAGCATATTGCCTCTGAACCTTATCACAGAAATAGAGGTTGTTTAGCACCAGCCCACAGCCATCATAATAATTCAATTTTGTGATGCACAACTAAACCCTAGGTGCACTTCAAAATCCTCATTTCACAAGTCATCACAATAATAATCTTGTACTAATTGAACAAAGCATTTCTCCAGCACTTGCTCCAGATTATTTCACCTTTCAATACATCATGGTAAATTCGTATGCTCAAAAGTACTAGATTAATTATTCAAAGTACTGCTAGGTCTCAATCATTTAGTTCCTAGTTGCAAGCTATATCCACAAACTATAATGTTCTTACAATGAATGAAACAAAGAATTTGCACATTAAACAGGATGGTGATTACTTGTGGTTTTTCTTGATTTCTTTCACATTTGAGACAGTTGTGTGCTCCACAAGCTCCTGTCTCTCAACACATTGGATTGTGACTTCAGCTACCACACCAAGAGCGCCTAGACCACAACGAGCTAAATAAAACAGCTCTGGATCTTTCTCTTTTGAAACCTCTATTGTCCCCTTGGCAGGAGTTACCAGTTTCATGCTGATGACCTGCTCATCAATGGGAGGCAGTCTTGCACCAGTACCATGTGCCCCAACCTAATGACATGTAAATTTTTAAAAAGCTTAGAACCAAACTACACACAAAAAAGACATACCTTACTGCAATATGCTTTTACAGACTAACTACTTGTCAACTAAATTCTGTCTTCACCCCCTTTTTATTTTTACATGTTTTTCTTTTCTTCCTTGTTTTATCACCAGAAATTGCAAGTGTGATGTTGACAATCTCAAACTCTATTTTGCATAGCAGTGCCACAAAATTATAACTGCTCATTAGTTTCAAACTCTGATGTTCAAAACACAAGTACATTCTTAAGGATGAAAGACAACTACAAGATTCCTATGAAAAATAAAGTCACTATAGGCTCACATTCTTGGATTTACATTTTCATGAAATGGACGGGATAAGAAAGTTTCCTGAGAATAACGTACATACACACACTACTGTAAGAAGATAAACCCAGTTGGTATCAGAACCAGGGCTAAAATATATGCACAGACAGATGTGAATCGCACTCTGGTGTGGTTAGAGAGCCGCATGGGGTGGGGCTTTGGAAGCACATCAGGATGGGATGGAACCATTTTGTGTTTTTCATTCGGTTTGAGGTGGGAAATGGTTCCCAAATTCTATTCTGGAAACATCATTGGGATGGAAGTAAAACATTTCAAGGCAGATATCTGGAGTTATTCAGATTTTTTAGAGATAAGAGATGCTCGGGTTTCAGATTATATGGAGTGGGTAAATGATAAAGTACATTGAAAACCTATGTTTACAAGCGAGGCACAAGACTGGGAGTTGGAGTCAATGGCTCAATTCTTGGATGATCTGTATACTGCACAGGTTACTCCTAATGCTTATGATAAATTGGTTTCGATTTGTTCTTCCAAAGAAGGATTTCAGACAAAGAGCTATTATAGGGCGCCTCAAGCAGGTGCTAAGGTTACTTCCCCATTTCCTTTGAAGTGTGTATGGAAGTCTATCTCCCCTCCTAGAGTATCCTTTTTCGGTTTGGGAGGCGGCCCTAAGAAAAATTTTGGTGACTAACCACTTCTGATGGAGTGGTTTTGTTATTGCGGATTAGTGTTGTTCATGTAAATCTGATGGGGAATCTGTTAGTCATCTGTTGCTGCATTGTCCTTTTGTTTCTGACTCGTGGGTGATCATTTATTATCTAGTCGGGATTGATTGGGTCATGCCAAATTCTGTTGCCGCCATGCTGAAATCTTAGGATGGAGTAAGGGGAGGTCAAAGATGTGTGAAAATTTGGAGGGAAGTTCCGGCATGTCATAGTGGTGTATTTGGAGGGAACGAAATTGTCGCACATTTGAGGGAAAGAAGCTATCTCTATCAAATCTCAAGTTTCTCTTTTTGAAGACTCTATTCGAAGGGGCATCATAGTCTCTTACCCTCTCTATGTACTCTTTAATGGAGTTTCTTGATCCTTCACGCATTTGTTGTTGATACAAAGGCTGTGATATTTCTTGCTATGTTCTTGTTTTCACTCTGCTTTTTTATTTTTTATTTTATTTTTTAACTTTTAGTATACTTCCTGTATACGTTTTTTTATCAGTTTTCCAGGGCTACTTTGCAAACTAGATGTTGAGAAGGCTTTTAATTATGTAAACTGGGAATTTCTTATGCAATTGCTAGAACGGGGTGGGTTCTCTACTAAGTGGAGGCGGTGGACTTTCTTTTGTCTATCTACAGTTCACTTCTCTATTCTGATTAATGGCTCTCCTTGTGGGTTTTTTGAGAGCTCCAAAGGGTTGAGACAAGGTAACCTATTGTCTCCTTTGCTGTTTGTCTTGGTTGTGGAAGCCCTTGGAAGAATGTTGGATAAGTTGTCCATGAAGGTCGCATGTCAGGCTTTAGTGTGGTCAATTTAGAGGGAAGATCTTTGGCAGTGTCTCATCTCCTTTTT
This sequence comes from Castanea mollissima, assembly GCA_014183005.1. Taxonomy (NCBI): domain Eukaryota; kingdom Viridiplantae; phylum Streptophyta; class Magnoliopsida; order Fagales; family Fagaceae; genus Castanea; species Castanea mollissima. Next base: position 38,278,572 of record JACAVU010000009.1, on the reverse strand, counting down.
GAGGACGACACTATAATTTTTTGTGATGCTGATCTAGATCAGATTTTGTTTCTCCGTATGATCCTTATTTGGTTTGAGGCGGTCTATGGTCTAAAGATAAATTTGAGCAAGTTAAAGTTGGTTCCTATTGGTGTGGTGCATAATTTTGACTTACTGTTGAATGTCCTTGGCTACAAGCAAGGTATTCTTCCAATGAAATATTTGGGTCGTCCTTTGGGAGCTAAATTCAAGGATAAGACAACATGGAACCCAATTCAAGAAAAGATGGAATGGAGATTTGCGGGATAGAAATGTTTGTACTTGTCCAAAGGAGGTATAATCACTTTAATTAAAAGCACTCTATCTAATATACCCACTTATTTTCTATCTTTATTTCCTATACTTGCTATTGTGGCTAACCGAATTGAGAAACTTCAGCAGAATTTCTTATGGGGTGGCATTGGTAATGAACCCAAATTTCATTTGGTTAAATGGGCCTACTACTTGTTCTCCCATTTCTTCGGGTGGCTTGGGGATAAGGAAGGTAAGACTTTTTAATGAAACTTTGCTTGGGAAGTGACTATGGAGATTTGGGATTAAGAAGGCTGCCCTTTAGAGGCAAGTGATAGAGGAGAAATATGGCAGCACATGGGGTGGCTGGGGTACTAGGTTTGTCAATGGTCCATATGGTGTTGATTTGTAGAAATATAGGAGGTGTTTGGGAGAGTAGTTTAAGTTAGGTTGTTTGAATGTTTTTGATATACGTGTGGGTGAAAATGTGTGTAATGTTGTTTGAAATGTGTTAAAACTATGCTGCCAAACACCCCTTTAATAATTGGGAATGACCTTCTTTTTCTTGTCACATTCTATATGATATTGGGGATGGTTCTAGAGTGAAGCTTTGGCAAGACTGTTGGTGTGGTGAGACAACTCTTACAGTTAGCTATCCTGAATTGTTTAGATTTTGCTGAGATAAGGAGGCTAGTGTGACTAAGCTTATGAAGTCCATTAATGGAGTCCTCTTTTGGGATGCAAGTTTCTTTAGGGGTATGTATGATCGGGAGAGGCTATGTCAAGTTTCATGGATACCATATATGGTTCTTTAGTAAAGGGGTTTGGTGAGGATAAAATGTTTTGGAAACCTGATAGAGATAGGGGTTCATGGTTAAGGATTATTATAGTATTTTAGTGGGATCTAATGACTACTGTTTTCTTTAAAAAAGTATTTGAAAACAAAAGATTCCTTCTCGAGTGGCTTTCTTTGTTTGGACTGCTACTTTAGGAAAATGCTTAATGATTGACAATTCACGAAAAATGAAGGTTTGAATATTGGATTGGTGCTACATGTGCAAGTGTAATTATGAATCAATTGACCATCTCTTTCTTCATTGTTCAGTTGCTATGGATCTGTGGTCTATGGCGTTTGATTTATTTGGAGTAAGCTTGGTTATGCCGCAATCTGTTGTGGGGCTTCTAGCTTGTTGGCAAGGCAGGTTTGATCGTCATCGATATGGGTATAAATGGTTGATTGTTCTCCATTGCTTATTGTGGTGTCTTTGAAGGGAGAGAAATATAAGGTGTTTTGAAGATAATAAGAGATCCATACCAGATCTCAAGTTATTTTTCTTTAGAACTTTATTGGATTGGTTGGCTGCTATACGAAACCAATCATTCTTTTTTTTTCTTGATTTCCTAGATTCTTGTAATTTTTGTTCTTGATTTGTTTGACCACTTGTACACTCCATGGTACTAGGGTGTTCCATTTTTTATTATCAATAAAACTTATTACTTATCAAAATTTATTTTCTTATAAATTCAAAGGCTTCTCTTTTTTTCTTTTCTTTTTTTTGAAAGGTAATATGAGTAATATTATTGATGAAATAGTAAAAAAGAAACATACAATGGGTTCGAGGATGAACAACAGCAAAGCACAAACATAAAAAAATAAAAAAAAAAAAAAATAGAACAGCAAACAGGAAACTAAATTCAAAGGCTACTCAATTCTTTCTTAGCTATCTTCCTCAGTCCCCTGTTCTCACATGCTCTACTATACAGTTAATTCTCCTCACACGATCAATCATTCTTTTTAAACATTAATAGTTCCATAAGTGAAAAGGGGCACTAACATCACATCAGAGTGTGTTTCCAGAGTTGATGACTAAAACACATTCCTACGCTAATAACCCAGCTTTTTCTAATAGTAGATCCATTTCTTTCCCAAACCTTCCATCATATTAATAGAATGTGCCAATACATTTGCTAAACATTTCCTCATTCTCACCTTCAACATGCATTTGCTAATACCTCCATTTCACAAATGGACAATTCCTCCATTTCCTCATTCTCACCTTCAACATGCATTTGCTAATACACGTGCCAATACTAAAAGTAAACAGCTGCTAAGGAGAGATTGTACAAGTTGAGAATCTGGTCAACTTGAATACATTCTTCCTACCACAAAAAGAAAAGATATACAACGAGCAATCTTTTTTTTTTTTTTTATAATAAATCCTGGGGTGTAGTTTCTGAAAGCTGATTTTAGCAAATGTTGATTAAAGTGTAGTTATGCTTAGAAAAAAGTGAGGCTTTAAAACTATAAGATAGAAAACCAAAAAAAAAAAAAATGTAGCTAAACAGAGAGACGGTCACCCACCAAGCATGCAAATGAATGAAACCAACACAAACCCAATAGGTGAAACCTAAGAAAGTAGCAACCTTTAATTTTTTTTGAATTGCCTTCAATCTCAAGCAAGTACTATATAAATGAATTGAAACCTTAAAAAAAAAAAAAAATCATTTCCCACCAAACCCAACACGCGAATATATCAAAACCAACACAAACACAAACCCAATAACATAAACAAGCCCACCTGCAAAATAATGAAACCTCAAAAACACTCATTTCTCACCAAAACCAACATGCAAAACTAACACAAACCAAATAGGAAAAGCATAAAAAAACAGCAAACTTTTGTTTTAATGGCTACCTTCAATCAACCTCAAGAAAGCAATATATAATTGAATTGAAACCTCAAAAAAAAAACACTCATTTACCAGCAAAACCCAACAAGCAAAAATATATGAAACAAACCGAAAAACCTTGATCCCAGATAAACCCAATACCAAAAAAAAAAAAAAAATCCCACCTGAACAATGCCACCAATCTGCTGCTCTCTAATGGAAGCAAAATTCTGCAAAGTAAGCCCAGAATCCTTAATCCCATCAACCAATTGCTGAACCCTTATCCCAGCTTCAACTCTCACAGTCTTCTTCCCTTTATCCACTTCCAAAACCTTATCCATCAACGCCAAGTTCACCATCCCAGCTCTGGATAACCCGATCCCATTCGGGGAAAGCCCCGACCCGACCGGCCTAATCCGGGTCTTAGCTTTATGAGCTTCCTTAACCACATTCTCCAGCTGTTGAAGATTCTCGGGCTGGTGAAAAACCCGGGTTTGGACCTCGTGGGTCCCACTCCAGTTGGAGACAGTGTGGAGGTCGTCGGGCAATGGGGCGTAGCGGAAGAATTGGGCTTTTTTGTGCTTGGCGTTTTCGGGGAATGGGAAAGAGTAGTAGGTGGCGACGCCGCAGAAGAGGACGAGAGCTGTGTAGCCGAGGTATTTGCGGAGCTCTGAGGTGGTGGAGGAAGCGATGGGTGTTGGGGTTGGGGTGGTGGTGGTGCAGAAGGGGCGTCTGGGTGTGGTGGCGGTGGTGGTGGCGGTGGAGGTGGAGGAGGTGAGGGGTTTGAGGAGGTGGTGGTGGTGGTGGAGAGAAGAAGGGTGAGAGCGTTTGAGAATGAGAGCTCTGAGCATTTTTGGGAGTGTCTGTGGGGTTTAGGAGTGGTTTCAGGAGAAGGGGAGATGGGTTTTTATCATTTTTCTTTTTGTTGAGAGATACCTGTAAAAAAAAAGTGTAAAAAGGCTGTAACTTAAGTTGTGCTAGCATAGGCTTAAATTTGTGTAGTGTTTTATTTGGTAAATTACACTGATAAATATTTTGTATTTCTCATATAAATAAATAAACAAATTAAATTTGGAATTCTTTTTTTTTTTTTTTTTAATTTGAAAACTGGAAGAGTTGAGATTTTTTTTTTTTTCAATTAATACTAAAAAGAGATTCCTTTCTCAATTTTTTTTTTTTAAAAATATAGACAAAAGTTTTGTAGCTGAATTGGTATCTTTCGAGTTGCAGGATTAGCAGTATATTATAATTACCTCTAAAAAAAAATTATAGAGAGTTTGATCATGGGTTTAAAAACTCTTTTTAGTCCTAATGAGGTTGAATCTTATGTTGCTTAAGTAAGTATCACGAGTTTGGTTCATATGGAGAGATGTCACTCTTTATTGTAACTATCCGTTTTTCCTTCCATGGTTAAGGAGAGAAGCAAAGTCATTAGGGCCTAACGAAGGAGAAAATACACCATGTATGGGGTCTACGTTCATGTGAGATGGAGGAAACATGCATCCAATGCATAATATACCTCCTCCTAATGAAGACAAAACAAATTTTAAAATATTAAAATTTTATTACTAAGAATATTTATAAAATAAAATAAATTTTTATTGCTATAAATGTACTTCATTATTAAAGTTTCAAAAATTTTAAAAATATTATTTTCCTCATAATTTTATCATTAAAGATATTTATAAAATTTTAAGAAAAATTATTGCTATAAATATTTAAAACTTTTCCATTCAAAAAATGCAATATCACTTAGGAAAATTCCTTAAACTTACTGGTTGGTAAATTCATAAAACTACAAATGTGTACTAAATCTTCCTAATATATTTGAAAAAAAGGAAATTTCGGTGTTGCAATATATTAGTGTTTATTAATATGCTCTCCTCTCTCTCTTATCACTAGTGTACCTAACGTAGGGAGTAAAAAAGAAAAGAGAATTTAGGACTTTTTGCCAGGTTGTTGTTATTTTTTATACTAAGAAAAAGTTTGCGATAATTTATTTACGATATAATTATTAGAAGTAAAAAGAAAAGGGTAAATGCTTTGTTTTCTTCAACTTGGCAGCTTATATCTTGTCTCTCTCGCTCTCTCTCTATCATGTTTTTATTTATTTATAATTTTTGTTGTTATTAATTATTTAGAGGAAGGAGACACTGAGAGAAGGTCACATTGTCAATTTATTGAATCTTAAAAGATTCTTAATAACGATTATAACATTCACAGCGTGCATTTTGGCAGTATCTGTTAAAAGGTCCCCTGATAATCACGTAGTTGTGGGTAATTATGATAATTTGACAATTTTTTTTTTAGAATACTTAATTTTTTTTTTTTTTTGATATATACCACAGTAAGTTTTTTTTTTTAAATCTTCTCTCATTTTTCCGTGTGTTTGTTAATAATAATTTGACAATGGGTTAAAGATTTAAACCATAAATACCTCAATTGTAAAAATTAGGAAATATCATAGAACTATAAGACTTTGCACTTGTAATTGTGAGTTAGACAAAGTGTCATTGATTTTTTTTTTTTTTGCCCCTTATTTTATAAGTTATTTTTTTCTGTATTACTAAGCAAAAAAAAAACATGATTTGGTCATATCATATAAAATCTAACCATTAAGGGTGAAAAAACCGTACACCTATAAATATACCCAATTTCACATGTGGATAACCATGTAGGGAGTTTCTCCTAATATTTGGAAATGTTTTAAATTGTAATCGGTGTTCTTCCTTGGGTCCGTTTGATTGGGCTTTTTGGAAGCTTTAAAAGCAAGTTTTGAAAACTCAAAACTCTATTTCGTAACAACTCCTAATAGCTTTTTCACAAACACTCATTTTAAACCAAAAATATGATTTTGCAACTGTTTATATAAACGTACCCTTTATCATGGAAGAAGATGGTAATAACCTATGTCATATTTAATACCAGAGCATTTATTCTCAAAATAAATCTTGAGGATATCCCTATCGAGCACAAATCCAAGTCCACACACAGCCTAGACAAAATAATCCGGTTCAAATGACATCATTTCCTAATATTTCTTTGGTCACATTTATTGGATTTTGTTAAGAATCCAATTCCATAATGTAACATAACAACATTGGAAATTTACATGATCCATGCCATATTGATCAGCCCCATGAAAATGGTAAATTTCCCTGGTACAACTGTCATAAGAACCGTTAGGGAGCAACAAGATAATTATGCTATAGGATCCTAGGAATTCTCTAATTCATAGAGTTGGATCTTCATCCTCTGGTTCGAATTCTGGTTCTTCTTCCCCTGCTGAAAAGAAAAGTTCATCATCTGAATAAGAATTCTCCATTGCAATAGGCTTTTCTTTCTCTGGCATAGGCTCCTCTGCATCATGTTCCTTTGTTACACTCTCTTCCTTATCTACAGGAGGCGTCTCTTTCTCAAAAACACCATTCTTCTTGTCTTTACTCTTTTTTCTGATGACAATATTTTGGTGCAAAACTGAAGAAAATAATAGAAGAAATCGTGTTATTACCATTAGGCAGCAGGAGCACTTGAAATTATTTGAAGATGTGCATGCAAAATAAGAGAAACAAATTTTAGGAGTGAAGAAAAAAAAAATTATAAATAGCCAATTACCTTGACCAGTGTTCTTTGATTTGCCGCAGCCCATGACTTCCTCTCTAAGAGATAGACACACAAGTACACCCAAATAGTGATTGGAGCTTTAAATAGAGGTTGGTTCTTGATATGGTACTTTCCCTTGGGTAATGATATGATCAATGGCATTCACGAATCCAATTAAGCAAATTTGCTGATTCATATTTCATGCACACCTGGACGTACAATGCACATGAAGAGAGATCGAGCACTTGGATTATAATGGTTAATATTAACTGTACCTTAGAAAATTAGCTATTTGGAAACGAGCATAGGTATAGTATGCCTTAGTTTTAAATTTTTTGTTTTATTTGTTACTAAACTTTTAAATTTGAGGATAACATGTTGCCTTAGTGTGATTTTATTTTGTTCTTAATATTGGTCATAATGATCTTATTGGTGCATTACATTTTGCGTTTAGTACTTTAGTCTGAAATTTAATTATGACAAGATAATTTTGTCAAATTTTAACATGAATTTTTTTTTTTTTTTTTTTTGATTTGAGAAACACACAAACACACACACACACACACACACACACATATATATATATATATATATATATATATATAACAGTGCTGTTAAAAAACAATTTTATGTCAATAAAGTCTGTCAGATTTTTAACTAATTTTATAAGGTTTAAAGCTAATAAAGTCAACTTTTTGAACTTTTCAATACTATTTTTAATTATTTTATCAATTTATATTAATTTTTTATTAAATCGGCCCCACAATAAATCATCCTTAGTGTACACCTCACATAGTGCCCATTTACATTTCCCTTTTAATATTATTTCTCTTTATTATACTCTTTAATTTGCAGATGAAAAACCAAGGAAAAACCTCTGCCATCTGTGCCTTCCACACTCCGGAGACCATTAAGACACCCCATTTCAACAAATCCTTTGTGTATGTTATTTGTTCTCATTTCCCAAGACCAGCGCCTGTTACAAGGGGCAAGCAAAAACAGCAAGTCATTCATATTAACATTTAACAAGCCCAAAAACTCATCAAACACCACTCCTTGTTCGTCTTCACTACCCTGTCTCCTAAAATCTCAGACACAGTTTCCTTCTCTCTCTCCAAGCACCTCCTCTCCTCCCCACATCCCAAACCCTCCAGAGTCCAGACTCCCCAAACACTCCCCCCACTCCCACAACCTCATCCTCCTCTCCCCAACCCCTCCCTCCACCACAACTTGCTCCATAGACTTCAAGAATCAGGAAGGTTTTTAGAACATACTTTTGTATGATGACTGTCTATTATTTGGACAGAATTCATTGTAATTTACCAAATTTTGCGGAAAACTAATTAAAGAATAAATGGCTACTGTTTAATGAAGCATCATCCTGTAAATCATCCAATCCATCATTTCATATCTATGGTTGAGGTAAAAACCAGAGGTTCAAAAGAATTATAACAGATGAATGTAAGTACGATGATTTTATGATAAATGCACTACGATTAGCTAGGTTGAATCCAGGATGTGTTGTTTAAACAAACACGTAATCATAGAAAATTTTAACAGTTTTAATCAAACATGAAGAGTTACTAAATATCTCTCAGCGTAAGTTTTGATCAGAAACAGAAAACTACAGGCTTTCCAAGAGGAGGTACACAATACAAGGGAGTATTCTGTACAGAGAGCTTGTATATACATAAGATTTGCAACAACCCAACGGCATTCCAATTGCATGTACCTCAATGTCTACTCCTTAGAATAACTAAACTATGACATATACTCCCTTGATGTCCATCTCTCTTCATACCTCCCAAATGAGTAGGCCATGGAAGGAATTTCAGCCAAGTGTGAAGGGTCTGGTTCAATGCCATAGTCTGTTAGTGGCCTATGCTCAAGAATGTCATCATGGTTTTTCACAAATTCAGGAATCTCGACCTCCGCCTTCTTAATATCTTCCCAAAGGTACTGCAGGCGGCTCACATACTTGATTTTCCAATATAAGCTACAAACAAAAAGAGAGAATATGAAACAAAAATGCACCCAAAACCACTAATGGGCATAGCTCAGACACAGATCTAATTTGGAAACAACAGTGACATGTATTTAAGATATCAAGGCCAGGGAATCATGCATGTTTAATTTTATTTGATAATAATTTGGGACTAGAAATTCTAAGGCCATTTGCAACACCATAGTTGTTTCTGCATAATTCACATGTTAACTACCAAATCAGAAAGCAATTCACTTGTTGACTACATGCTAAAGTTTTAGTTTAAGGCTTAATATGTATTTCAAATCAATTTCAAGTAAAATGGATACTGGTAGGCAGTTGAATGGTTTCTAATGGCCTGAGAGACATAAGTCCCCCAGAATTACCTCCTTTCCATATTCTATCATTACCAAATGCAGCTCACCCAACTTTCTAGGACTGTTGTTTTACAAATTACATCAGCATTGTTGTATGACTTGCAGTTATTGAGTTATGTGCATTAAATAAATAAAGAAACACCAAAAGTATTTGCATTCAAATAATAAATTTAAAATTTCAGAGACCTTTGTAAATATAAGAATCTGGAGTATTGTCTAGCTTAGAACATACTTTGCTCACAATCTCTAACATGAGACCTTTTTACTTTAACAAACTTGGCTAAAGAATTAGACCTTGGCAATGCCCATGCAACTTGTAACTTTTAATCCAACTGTGGTCTGATATCAATAAGCATATTGCATACTTAAGTCTGATGGCCATCACAAGTCAACATTCCTAATTATTTAAAACATACCCTACTGAAAATTTAAGTATAATGCAGGACTTTTTGGATAAGTTGTTCAGCTTTTTCTCTTAACTTATAAAACAAGGTTGTGTTCCAAAGCTGGATATTCTAATTTAACCTGTTGCCAAATTATTTTATAACATCCATAAACAAAACAAAACCACTCACCCTCCACTAAGGAAGAATCTGCCAAGAGTGGCAAAAACTAGTCTTGAGCGAAGCCCAGGGTGAATAAAATAAACAGTTTGAAGCCTCTCCTTGATGTTCGAGGGAAGTTCTTCATAAATCCACCTCAAGATAGTCATTCCGGGGGAGTTGTCCTCCTTTTGCACAGTACTATGCATGTAAACAATGCAGAACGGCCCTTCTGGCACTTCACTGCATATTTTGTGGAAAATATACTTCTTCAGCCTCTCTCCACTCACAACCACAGCTGTTCCATAAAAGAAAGAGGCCTCTCATAAGGGTATCAAATAATTAAAATATGTCATTTAGAAAAAGGTTATCCAACTACATTAGGAGATAAAACTGCCCCAACAAGAAAATTTTAAGTTTTTAAACTTCTTAGAGAAACAGGAGATACTCTCTTACATCACTCACGGCATACAATTGATTTTATGAAACATCTCCAAGACTGCCCCCACACTGTTTGTATTCATCAACAAAATCATTTTAGCTGATAAATTAGTGCTAAGGTATAAAAACAAAAGCTATGGAGAAACAAATTAGTAGACATGATGGGACAGTAAAAATCAATAACCAAAAGATATACATAAGTATGGTTTCTATAACTTGAATGTAACATACACAAAGAAGAAGTTGAGGAGGTTGCAGCTAATATGATTAGAAACAAAAAATAAACAGGAAACTTGCATTCAAAGTATTGTAAGACAATGGGAACAAATTATGAAAATATCAGATTATTATGACTATAAGCCCAAAATTCAAAGATTGTTGATTATTCAAGATGCAACATGCGTTTAAACGTAAGTACCGGTAAAATGAGAATAAAAAGAAAATAAACAGTGACACAAAATATCAGTGAATAAGGTAAAAATCAATTGGAAACAAAATGGTAATAAATAAATAAAACATATATCATCAAGAACATAGACAGCAACAGCAAGGAAGTGCTATGGGTTCAATGTGAAGAAGTCACAACTCACAAGAAATTAGACGGAAACAAAGGGGTCAAAACAAAAAAAGAGAGGAAAATGAAAGAGAAGAAAAACAAAGAATGAGGTGAGAGAATAGATTCATATCTTACAAATAATCTAGAAAACATTGATGAGAAAATCATACAGCTGCACCCAAGATAGTTTTTTTGCCTGAAAAGAATCTGTACAGCAGCCCCCAATATAGATTTTTTTTTTTTTTTTTTTTAATGAAAAGAATTCATACAGATGTCCCCAAGTTGTTCAAAATGTATTACTTTATTTAACTAGTATTTGAATATTATAGAAACATCAGATAATCCTTTCCATAAGTACAAATATATTGAACTTAGGTAACAAATTCCTGTAAAGAAAAGTAATTTCCAGGCACCAGTTTCAGCTATTAAAGCAATTAACAGAACAAAACACGAAAAGTTTTCGACATTATCAAGAGAACGCTAGGTGCTCTCGCAAGTCCTTCACCATTGTTTAATGTTTCTCATAAGCTTATAATGTTGATCCATCTCCATATGCCATAACCATTTGTTTAGAAAACTTCAACATCGAACCTATCAAACACACTGTTTGTGTGTTGGGAATATGGAGAACTGAACAGAAATCACACAAAAGCGGCAAAAGAAAAGGCTCTCAAATCAAAATTAGTCAGCTTCCACAAAAGACCACATAGAACCCATTTCACTAACTAATCATTCAGATAAAACCAAACAAACCCCTTACCTGATTAATCAGAACTCAAGCAAAAATAAACTATCTTCCATATAAAACATGAAAAAAAAAAAAACCCAGATGCCAAAATAGCCCAAAAGATACTCACAACATCACTTAATTCGAATCAAATTACAACACCACAAAAAAGGAGGTTTTTTTTTTTTTTTTTCAAAACCAACAAAAACCCAGATGCCAAACTAGCTCAAATTGCTTAAAAACAATAAGAATCAGTATCAATCATAATATTAAAAAAAAAGAAAAAAAAGATACACGAATTAAACAAAACCGAATAACAAAAACACAAAACGAAGTGAAGCAACAAGCGAGAGAGATCTTAGTCATGTTTGTTTACCAGGAAAGTACTTTCCCACAACACGGAAAATGCGGTTGCCGTGCTTGTCAGAGCCTTGGAGGCGAAAGAACTGGAGGAGATCGAGATCGGAGAAATCTTCGTCGGGAAAGAGGTACTGGTCAGAGCAATCATGCCAGTTCTCTTGCTCCTCTTCTTCTTCTTTGTCACCTAGACTGTGAGACAAGAAGGGTCGAGCATCTACGCCAAGATCCGAAGCCAGGACCAGCACCGAGAAATCGTCCGATGAGGCAGCCATTTCTGGTTTCTTTCACTGTCTCGCTTGTTTTTTTTCGCACTTTGTTCTGGGAAGGAATAGGATTGTGGGCGAATCGTACGTGGAATTTGCACGTGTGGATACAGGGTTGCCTGAGAATACCGTGGAGGAATAGTCCAAATGGTGAGACCGAAAGCCCTCCGTGATAAGGTTAAAATTTTATTATATATATATATACACACGTACGTATGTGTGTGTGTCTATCCATGGTTTACCAAAAAAAAAAAAAAACATAAAAACCCTATAAAAAAAAAAACATAGAAACACTCCTGTCAACTCTATCAAAAAAAAAAAAAAAAAACACTCCTGTCAATGTGTGTATAATAGAAAATTTTGTTAAATTTATACATTTAAGTCTAAAAATTGGTACCTCTGATTTGAAAAAAAAAAAATCCCAAAACTAGCCAAATTAGTTAATTTATAAATGTGTATATTTACATTGTTATCATAATAATTATATATATTTACATAATTACTATTTACATGCAATTCTATTTTTTTTATATGCTTCTTTATTCATATACACAAAATAGGAAGAGGTAATTTAAGATAATGATAATAATAATAATAATGAAATAAAATTTAATTGAAATATCGTGTAAAATATATTATGTGATATAAGTGTTTTTAAGACTAGTTGTATAAAATAGAAAAAGTAGGTTTTTATGCTAAAATATATATAATTTTATATATATATATATAAGATAGAATTTCTACTCTAGCCTAATCTAAGTGTATATGTGTGTGAAGCTCCCTCTTGGAGACTTGAACCCCGGTCCTTACCCCTACACTCTACAAACACTTATACTTGTGTAGTGACCATCGCACCAAGAGTGTATAGTGGTAAAATATACATAATTTTATTAAATGAGCATTAGAATGGCAAATTTATAATCTTTTTTATGATAGTTTGATGCACTAATCAAACCTGAGCATAACTCAAAGTCATCGCAAATAACAACATAACTATAACCTTACAAACATAAGCATAGCTTCAAATCATCACAAAACTATTTTATTAGTACATCAAACTATATACTAATAAAACAATAAAACCATATTATATATATTAAATATAGGTGGGTTAAACTGGTTTAGGCAGATTGTGAATTTGCTAACCTGCACCTGACCCAACTCATCAACTCCTAAAAATCGACCCAACTAGTGTAGGTTAGGTTGGGTTGAATTGGATCGGATTTTAATGAATTGATGGGTTGACTGCACACCCTTAGTTGTAATTTGTATAGGAACCAAAATGTGTTCAAAATTGTGTTTGTTATGACATATGTGATTCATGTTAGAGCAACTGCATCAGTATGTCTAAAAGATTTCGTTTATTTTACACAAAAAACTTACTTTTTCTATTTTATATCATCACTTTTACAAAACAACCACATCCATATATTTATTATACACACTTTTTTATTAAAATAATATTTTTATTCTTTTGTTTATTATTATTTTATTAACATTACCCCATCTCTCTTTCTTTCATTCTCTCAACCTCCTTCCTCAACTCTCTGCCTCTCTCATATCCCAAACCTACACACTCACACATGGAGGCGAGGAGATCCGACGAAAATAACGGCAAAGATTACGGCAATGAATCCGATAATAACGGCGACAACTCCAACTGTTGGGTTTTGATTTGTTTAGGGTTTTTCTAATGGGTTTTCTAGTAGTTTGGTTTTGATTTGTTATGGGTTTTTCTAATGGGTTTTTCGGCAGTTTAGTTTTGATTTGTTTTTGGTTTGGATTGATTTTGAGTTGAGTTTAGGATAAGTTTTTCAGTGGGTTTTGGTTGATTCTAAGTTGGGTTTGGGATGGGTCTTCTGACGGGTTTGAATTGATTTTGGTTTGGATTGATTTTGAGTTGAGTTTGAAATTGATTTTTGATGGTTGTGTTTGGATTTTCAACCGTTGAAGTAGGTTATGGTGGTGGAGGTTGGTAGTGCTGGATTGCGGTGGTGCTGGTGGTGGTTGGGTGGTGCTGGTGGTTGTTGGTGATTGGCCCAACTCAACTGGTGATGTGCTGGCTCACCAGTTCCAAGCAAAGAGTTGAGTCACTAGGCTTCGGCGAAAGCTTTGGGTCTGATGAGAGCAAAGGTAAGAGACTAAGGAAAGGGAGAGAGAGACTAATGAGAGCAATGGTGAGAGAAAAAATTAATAAAATAAGAATATACACAGCTACAGTAACCGTGTATATTTACACGGTTATTATAGCAAATGTGTATATTTGCACAATAATAAAAGGACTGATGCAGAGCAAATTTAAGAGATATTTTGTTAATTTTGCATCTTCTTCTATTTTACACCCATTGATGTGAATGCTATTAGGAAAATATGTCAACATTGTATGTATTGGCTACTCATTTGACAAAATGCACTTTACTTGGGTAGATCTAGGATGTGTTTAATACTTCAAGAAATAAGGTTTCAAGTTCAAGTGTTAAAACTATACTAGTCTATCCAAGAATCAAGTGAAGAAGTACTGTTCATTAAAGTTCGGCAGCTAGTATCAATCGAGGTTTAAAAGAGCTGTTCAGCTCGAGGCTCGACAGTTACTCAACAGCTAGGGTATCTGTCGAGGTTTATGAAACTCAGTTTTTCAGAGTTGATTTTCATCCAATCCGTGAATGCATGTCTGTGCTTTCTTTTCTCACAACCTTAAACATATATAAGGATTATTTTAAGGGCCATCTAGGGTTGTGCAAGTATTAAGCAAAATTTTGTTCGTGCAAATTGTAACCAGAAACAATATTTGCCTTAGTTCTTCTTTCTCTTGAGGAAGCTGCTCTATTTGTACACCGTAGGGTTTTATGATCAAGCAACTTCGTGATCTTTATCGTGTGATGAACTGAAAAACTTTGCAGTTAACATCCTTCTCAAGTTGGTGATCAAGTCGTGTACTGGGATCCGCGCATCTATTGCGTACTGGGAGCCGTGCAATACAAGGAGAGATTGTCACTATAGAACAAGTCCAATTAGGTATTGGGGTAAGGGTTCAACTGTAGATTGGTATAAGGTACTGGAATTCCTTTATTTGTAACCGCTTGTTTTTATAATAGTAGATTCTCAAGAGTGGTGACCTTAAAATCACTTGGTGGAGTTTTTGCCTCGAAGGTTTTTCTCATTCGTAAACAAATTATTATGTCAATTTAATTTCCGCTACATATTTAGTTATTTGGTGATTTTTTTTGTGTTATCATGTACATTGCATGTTAATTTGACTAATTAATTAAATTTGACTAATTGATCAATTAATCCATCACAATGGGTCAATACATTTTTGTCCTATCAGTGTTGAACTTCTTGTTGAGAAATTAGTGAGACACGGTTGTTCAAAGTTGGGGGAAATTGAGTTTTTGCATTTATGAAGGCCATGTACTCCACATTCAAGGCTGCATACACAACTTGCAGCCAACCCCTCTTTTAAAAAAAAAAAAAAAATCCCTGAAATGAAAGTTCTAAAAAATAAATTTTGACATAAAGACATGTGGCACTTGGTTTAGGTATATTAGACCTTTGTGTAAAGGTTAAAGTTGGTTCCTAGACTTATAACTGTGTGACAACTCATTTCTTCACCCTAACCTCTAAGTTAGTGGTGTATTATTAGGTCCATGTTTAGGATGGATACACACAAGCAACATCTAAAAGAGTTATTTAATTGGCAATATTAAGAAGAGTTTAATGGAACTCACATGACTATCCATGATTATTTTATTTTTATCACATTAAATTCTTTGGAAGATTGTTCGCTTGTTGACATTAGAATGAGCCTCCAATTAGTATGAGGGAAATTCACCATGTTTGTTGATTAGTTTGGACTTCTTCGATTACCAAAAAAAGGGACTAAGGATGGAATGAGAAGAAACCTACAAAACAATTAATCTTGACTCTTGATTATTGTTACTGTTAACGTTGTTGTGTGATTGACGGCCAATCCTATCTCGTGTGCTAGTATATCTCTAACATGAACGATGAGCGGAAGCATTAAAAAAAGAACAGACAAAAAGATTTACATGGTTTGGGCCATATATGATTTATATGTTTGAAAACTCAAAGTAATCATAGGCTAACTATAAACCAACCAAAAATTAATTTTGTTGTTCTACAAATACATAAGCCTACAACTGATTTGGGCCTCTCAGAATATAATATGTTATATGTGGTTACCATAATATTGTAACTAATATGTTTGTAAACATCCAAATTTAGCATGACTATTGCTTTAGTTGAGAGAGACAGAGAGAGATGTGAAGGCATATTGTACCTTTTTTTCCCCTTCGCCGCAGATTTTAGTTCCCACTAAATTTTTCCTATTCACAAAATTTTAATGGGACAAATTCTTAGCCAATGGTCATCTAAGAGAAGTCTTACGAAGCTTGGGTGACAATTGTCTCACACAACAATTAATATTTGTCATCCAACCAATCAATATTTGTTTTGGGTTAAACATTAGGTCTGCCACTCAACTTGGAGTAACTATATATTTATATTATTATTAAGAGGTGTTCAGTTAATGAACAAATTTAAGAAAATTTTGATATATTTTTTTAAGAAATATAAAAATTTATTAAGAAAATTAAAAAAAAATTTCCATAAAAAGTTTTTAAAAATATTTTATAAACTAATTATTTTTAAGGTTTCTTTTATCTTTTCTCTATTAAGAGAATAGAAGTCACGTTATCCACTTTTTATGCTTTCCAAAAAAAAAAAAAATGTTACCAAAGTAAAAGTTATTTATCAACAAGACAAATTAATTAATTAAAGATACAAAAGTAAAATTTAAAAATTTAAAACTATTCATTATCTATCAAATATTACTCCCACAAAACATCCTCATATAAACATCCACGTAATGGCTTACGATTACAAACAATTTTAAGAAGTGATTTAAAAAGATTTTAACCATTAGTTTTCAATTGTATAAGATATAACTATTTATTTCTAATAAAAATCAGCCTCTTATGCTCTTATAGCACTCGTTTAATCTAGGTTGTAAAACTTTGAGACACTCGTGTCAATCAAATTTATAGTATTTTTGTAGATGACCACTTGAAGAACTTAGTTTTATATACCATGTCATTTTTAAATTCCTTGGAAATGTCTCTAATATTTTATTTTACAACACTTTAAAAATAAGAGGAATTCCTAACTTTGAGATGTTCAAGATTCAAATAAATATAGTTGTCTTCACAAAAAAAAAAAAATCAATATAGTTGTTAGCTTATGTTTGTTATATATAGACGGCTTGAATATCATTTTTACATGTATTTTTTTATTCACTATTCACAATCACACGTACCAACATTTAGACATTTTTTTTGTGATAAAAGTTATTTCCATAGAGTTTTATGTTGAGTTTGATTAACAGGTGCTCTTAAAACAATTATTAACAAACAATTTTAGAAAAATTTTAACATCAGGAGAAATATAAAAAACCATTAAAAAAATAATTACTTTTTCTTTTTCTATCATTTATTCAAACATAAATCTTAAACTAATACTCTTACACATCTATTAATTTTTGGGTAAAATATAATTCTGGTCTCTAAATTTTATCAAAAGTTTAGTTTTCATCCCTAAACTTTAAGAAATTCATTTTTCATTTCTAGATTATTAAAAAGTTCAATTTTCATTCCAAAAATATTGAAAATATTTATTTATGTTCTTAAATTTTACTAAAAATTTGTTTTTATCTTTAAATTATTGAATTTTTTTTCTCATCTCTATTTTTTTCTTTAAACTATTGAAAAATTCTTTATAAAATTTAGAGATATATTTTTTTTTTTTATAAAAGTTTAGAGACAAAATTTTTGTTTTTGACAAAATTTAAAGAGCAAAATAGTAATTTACGCTTAATTTTTTCCCAAGTTGAACTGACAGAAGAGGAAAGAGGCCAACTCATCATAGCCGCACTCACAGCCATAGTCACAAGTCACACCATTAATCCATTTTTATTAATTTTTATTTTCTCTGGGCAGTAGATAATTATTTTATGCTTGGAGCTGTATTATTTGAGTATGCACGTAGACCCACTTCCGTTTGTCGTTGAGGACAGGCCACACATGCTTTACCATCACCAAATCTCTTCTTAGATTCATTTTTTTATTAGCTTCTGTAAGTTTAGGCTTCGAAGTTAAAAAATGCTTCCATTTCTATCCGACTTATCTCTCTCTCTAACTCAAAGGTAAGCCATCCGCTTTGTGTGCTATGTTTCTTTTGATTTATAGATTCAATTCTTACTCTTCTTTGTAGAAGTTCTTGTGCTTTGTACAAAAATCCAGAAACTCTGTATACCCTTTTCAGTTTCACCCCGTTTTTGCTTTCCTTATTGCTTGGATTCTTGCAACTATTTGGTAGTGAATTGAGTTCCACTGCAAACTAGTTAATGTTTGTGTAATTTCAAAACCCGGGCTTGATTTTACTTGGAATTGTGATATTCCTTGGACCCAGATTGTCTTTTTAGGATTTTTTCCTGACCCAGTTAAGATTTTGAGGAGATATCTTGAACCCTTATTGGAATTTCATGGATACTTTACTTAAAACACCTAACAAGCTTGAATTTTTTAACCCACTTCATGGCTTTTCTGAAAAAGTTAGCAATTCAAGCTCTTCAAAGCTTCAAAACCAGGAGTTTAGATTTGGTCCCAAGAGGTCTCATATGAGATGGGGTAGGAGTGGTTGTGTTAAGGCAGGTAGTAGTGCTCTTTTAGAGCTTGTTCCAGAAACTAAAAAGGAGAATCTTGACTTTGAGCTTCCTTTGTATGACCCTTCAAAGGGCCTTGTGGTGGACCTAGCAGTTGTGGGGGGTGGCCCTGCTGGTTTAGCCGTTGCACAGCAAGTTTCAGAGGCAGGGCTTTCAGTTTGCGCGATTGACCCGTCGCCCAAATTGATTTGGCCCAATAACTATGGTGTTTGGGTGGATGAATTTGAGGCCATGGACTTGCTTGATTGCCTTGACACTACCTGGTCTGGAGCTGTTGTGTTCATTGATGATCAATCAAAGAAGGACCTTGCTAGACCTTATGGAAGGGTTAATAGGAAACTGCTGAAGTCGAAAATGCTGCAAAAATGCATATCAAATGGCGTCAAGTTTCACCAAGCTAAAGTTATTAAGGTTATCCACGAGGAGTCTAAATCTTTGTTGATTTGCAATGATGGTGTCACAGTTCAGGCTGCCGTAGTTCTTGATGCGACTGGCTTTTCTAGATGCCTTGTTCAGTATGACAAGCCCTATAATCCTGGTTACCAAGTGGCTTATGGGATTTTGGCCGAGGTTGAAGAACACCCATTTGATGTAGATAAAATGGTTTTCATGGACTGGAGAGATTCACATCTGAACAACAATGTGGAGTTAAAAGAGAGAAATAGTAGGATCCCCACTTTTTTATATGCAATGCCCTTTTCCTCTGACAGGATATTTCTTGAGGAAACTTCCCTAGTTGCTCGGCCTGGAGTGCCTATGGAAGATATCCAGGAACGAATGGTGGCTAGATTAAGGCACCTGGGCATAAAAGTGAAAAGCATTGAAGAGGACGAGCGTTGTGTCATTCCAATGGGTGGGCCCCTTCCCGTGCTCCCCCAAAGAGTTGCTGGAATCGGTGGTACTGCCGGGATGGTGCACCCCTCAACTGGGTATATGGTAGCAAGGACTTTAGCAGCAGCTCCAATTGTAGCGAATTCCATAGTTCAATACCTTGGTTCTGATGGTCTTTCAGGAAATGACTTGTCTGCCGAAATTTGGAAAGATTTGTGGCCCATACAAAGGAGGAGACAAAGGGAGTTCTTCTGTTTTGGTATGGATATTCTCCTCAAGCTTGATTTACCAGGTACAAGGAGGTTTTTTAATGCATTTTTTGATCTAGAACCTCACTATTGGCATGGATTCTTATCATCTCGACTGTTTCTTCCTGAGCTTTTAGTTTTTGGGCTTTCACTATTCTCTCATGCTTCTAATACGTCTAGAGTAGAGATTATGGCAAAGGGAACTGTTCCTTTGGTAAACATGATCAAGAACTTGGTAAAGGACAGTAGTTAAGATGACTGGGAATTGGATATCCATACATTCTATGCCAATTGTATTGATGTAGCTGCTCCTTAAAGTTTACTTTCCATTGCCTATAATTCTCTATACCGTAAATATGATGGCCTGCTGCTGTGCTATTACTTATCTCATGTGCAGTTCTTAGCTTGTGGTGGTTCCTTGTGCGAGCTGAGCCAATGTCTGTTTTTTTTTAGTGTATTCATACATGTGAGCAAACATTGTTTATGTTTGATGCCCTCACATCAAATGAGGCTATTTTTATTTGTTGTTGTTTGGATACCCGTTTTGTTGGGTAATTATTCTGTTATGCGATTTGAAGCCCATCACATTATTTTAGTAACAGCATTGGAAACAAGTCAATAAAATCAATTTCTTTTACCATTTATTTTTTCTCTTCATTTATTTTTTACCTTTTTGCTGGAAAGCCTACATGCCTCCTCTGTTTCTTGGCTTCTTAGTTATAATATTTTTAGCACATTATTGTCTGTCTAGTTCAACCAAACAAGATAAGAAAGACAACCAGAGTCTGTTTCTTTAATGTTTAATATACATTCAAGATCTTACAAACTTGAGGTTTCATCTTAAGTTGAAGGGAAAAGGAGAGGGGGGGAGGGGGGGGGGGGCATACATATTGTAGGCCTGTGTAAATGAAACTAACCTTAGGTTAAGCCTAGGGTTCTTTAGTATATAAACTTTACATTGGGCTCATTATAATACGACTTGAATAGAAAAAATGCATGGGTTATAATTAGGTCAACTAGTAAAATCTTTTGTTATTGAATAAAATATTTGGGGTTTGAATTCCATCTACACCATACACCAAAAATCAGTTTGATATTTTGGCCTAATGATAAAAAACAATCATTATGAAGCAGACGCTATAAGTTGAAATTCTATTATGACTATCAAAAAGAAAAAGAAAAAAGAATAGCAAAGATGTAGTCAACTAGTTGTTAAGGGCTTTTTCCTGTGGATATAGGCTGTCAAGCCAAACCATGTCAAATATTTGCTTCCACTTTTCTCTTTTCTCTCTTTCAATCACTTCAATCACTCAAACAACTATAACTATGAAATAAGAAAGAAATACCACTCATGACACAATCCAACTCTTGTTTGTCTTAGACACGCTTACATTATTTGAGAAATTACATACATTCTCTTGACTTATTTAGACTCACAAGATTAAAGCAAGAAAACGTGCATGACATGGCTTTGGATGTACCTTAGGCATCCCATGCCTAAGTGTCATTAGAAAAGACTGAAGAAACTCTTCAGATACCATTTATTTGGAAATCATGCATAAGAGGTATAAGAATCTGTGCATGCAACAGCAGCACAACAAATTTTCAGTAATGTTTATCATTAAGATACTACGGATAAGTTACCTCAGTAGCTTTGTGAAGTTGGCTTGACTGTGAACCAAGCTTGGATGACACTTAAAATGAGCTCTAATTATACGCCAAAAAAGGTTGGATTCGACCAGGGGCTATCGAAATAGTCATGATACAATCTAAACATACGACTTAACAATGTTAGATGGTGCTTGTGGATGTCTGCTCTTACATCTGAATATATGCTGAGGTTTGGAACCAAGTTGGTGCCAAGCTCATTGAAGAGTTTAGCCACTGCCTGGTTGCTGCCAAGGAAGTTGTGGAGTATTCCTGCTTTCCTTAGCTCCATAACATGGTCAGCATGATTCATGAGTGAATTAAGGAAGCATATGTAAGAAGTGATCTCAAAATTGTTGTCAAAGTCTGGACACATTTCAAAGGCCATCAAGTTGAAGAACTTTTGCCCTGTTGAGTTGTCCGCTGAAATCTTAGGAAGGTTAAGATATCCAATGAAGCATGAAGGATTATAACAAATGTCATTTAAGAAGGTAGTTTTAGGCTTCAACCAGATCCCTGCATTTTTAAGGTCCTTCCCGTTGCGATAGGATTGCCAATCCTGCTTCTTTGAATTGTTTGGGCTGCTGTTATTAGCCTTTTTTAGATTATCCAAGAGAGTTGTCCTCAGAAGGTGGAGAAGATGGATGGGCTCTGACTCTCCATCCATTGATAATCTTTGTTCATGTGGGATCTCCATTGAATGAAGGCTTTCCCCTTTCTTACTTTCTGCTTGATGCGCCTCTAATTGCTGATGGGACAAGCTTTCAATGAAAAACTTAATCAATTCCTGCAACTCTTTTTCCTTCACACTCAACCTCATCAACCATTTCAGGAGACAATAAGGAAGTTGGTTCTCTAGCAAAAACAAATCCTGTTGTCCAGGGGCTGCACAGTCGTTTTTTATATTCAAATCTTTGAACTTGTTAGTAGTAGCACAGTATATGTATTGTAGTATTGCACAGCCATCCACAAACAAAATCCAAGTGAGGGCCTTATCCGGATAGTCTTTAGTCGCCTCCTCCTCGTAGCATTCCCTCAGTTCCTTGATGTTGTCCTCAATCTTCTTGTATAATTCGTCTATGACCTTGCCGCTATTTTTGATGAACTCAGAGGCCAATATAAGCTTGTACTTCTCTGCTAGCTGGTATTTTGGCTTGCCATAATGGATAGGACCAAGTAATACTGCTCTTGGCTCATGGTACTTCTTGAAACCTGTGTTCTCTCGCTGCAGGGATGCAAACTTTTGTATAGTTTGTATCTTTGGTGTTGCGGTTGGAGATCTATTGTTTGCATTTTCTCCTGCTTCCATTACCATTTTAAACATTTCCTCCAAGGAGGGCAGTGATTTATATTGAACTGCTCTGCTTCTGGGCATTGTCAGCGGCAATGACAGGTTAGTCTTGGCTGCTGCTTGTTTCACCAAGCTTCTCTTCTAACAATCTCCCTCCAAAGCAACTTAAGTTCTTGTTCTAGTATTTAATGCATACTTGATGATACTTTGGTTTGAGAAATTTAGGACGGTTGCTTTTATTCTGAAGCAGCAATATTTTATAACTTGATAAGCATACAAGCTTGGAATTTAATTTACAAGATATGTAGAACAAAAGTATAAAAGAAAGTGTTACTTGCTTATAGCTTTCATTTACATTGCACAATTTTTTATGAATAAACTATTGCTAATGGCTAGCTTTGTGTCTTACTTATCTATTGATCAAGCTAGGTATTTAACATGCTTGATTTTATGTAAATCTTTGCTTTTGTACTAGCTCTGTGCTAATATAAAAAATCTAACTTATTTTCACCGTCAGTTTATTATAGTTTTTTTCTTATAAAAAAAGAGAGTTCACTATAGCTTTTTAAAACCATATTTATTTTATGTGTGGTTGTAATTTTATTCAACTTAATTTTTGAAGAAAATAACAAATAAGCTGTCCCAAATGAATCCTACTGGGACAATTTTTTTCCCATAAAAGACCCCAAATTAAAAAAAAAAAAAAATATATATATATATATATATATATGATATAATAAAAAAAAGCTGGTTCCTTCATAGTATAGTTACGCATAACAAGTTTGGTATTGTACACAATTTCGCAATAAGATCAAAACTGAGGTGGGGGTTTTGATTGGATATGGGTGTATGGATGGGGAAATTATGCGTTGGTAAGGATTCATTTAGAAAAGAAGATTTTGGTTTTCCCTATTCAAAAATACTAGGTAACCCTAAAACGAATTATATTTTTGACTTTTCAAATTAATTACTCATCTAAGAAGAAAAAAACAAATTTAATAATTGTGAATTCCCTAAAAATCGTTTAGGTTGCTATCGCATGTGACGTGTATGCATGTTTATTTCTGTTGCTTGATTTGGACCTAAGAAAATTAAAATTTTTATAATTCATTAAAATTATTCTTATCAAGGACCAGTTAAAATCAATTAACATTGACGCAACCACATGGTGAGCACAGAGTGCACTATTCTTTCGCCTTTTACTAAAAAATCTCAACTATCATTGTAGGCTCAAGTCTATCTAAATGATCTTCTTCAACCAATTGAGATGTCAAAGTTCAAATTCTCCACTAGTTATTGAATTATCAAAAAAGACTTGGTAATTTTTGAACTAAACTTATAATTTTTGTGCAAGAAGCGGTTATTTTGCCCTTGAGAGTCCAATTTGATGCGTATTATGTGTTTTTTTTTTTTGGGAGAAACATTTCAAAGTTTTATTAACCAAAAAATAGGTAAATTAACTGTTACAAGGCTACTAATGTCAGGAGAAATAGACTCCATTCAATCTGAAAACAGAGAAGAAAACCTAGCTCTCTCTGCTAAGGCATCCACAACAGAATTACCTTGCCTAGGTATGAGAAAAACAAAAGCTATGTAAAGAGTTGACATAAACATAGTGATCTTTACTAAATGACTAAAAGCAGAATGAAACATATCACCATTTCAAAGAGAATTGATGACAATTTCAAAGTCTCTTTTCATAATTGATTTCTTGAGACCTACTTCATGGACAAAAAGGACTGTTTGTCATGCTGCTAACATTTTAAGAACTACATCCATGGTTTTAAAAATCGGAACGGTCAAAGAATTGGGAAAGGGTGTGATTCTCGGTTTTTCCCGGTTCTTGACTAGTTTTTACAGGTTATTTTGGTTTTACCAAATTGGTTCTAGGTTCAGTTCTTGATTCAACTGGTTAAATAGGTCTGGTTCAGACTGGTTTTTAATGTTGCCAACTTGCCATAACTTCCTCTTTATAATTTGATGCGTTATTATGTGTTAAGCTAAATTTCAAGTTTTTTTTTTTTTTGGATAAGGCTAGCTTTCAAGTTAAGTGATGGCATAAAAATGACATTTTTCCCTTGGGTTTGGAATTTTCAGCCAACAAATTGAATTTATCATTGGTAGCAAAATAGATTGTCAACAAAGATAAGCGGTTGTTTGCTAGACCTAGGAGAATCCATATTATTTTTATTTTTTTGATACTTTTTGGATTTCTAACTGAGATAATTCAACATTTCTTTTTAAGTAACAAGTTTTATATAATCATTTCCTTCATTCACTTGTCTAAAAACGAAAAGAAAAAGTCATTGAACTTAATGGGCCACAGAAATGAAGATAATTCTCTCTCATTACTCAAACTGCCACCACTTTTGTACAATGACAAGAGTGTGGCATTAAGTAAATGCAATTGGCAATGGCCAATGCAACTTCCTTGCATTGTACTAATACTGTTGCAGAAAAGAGGGCAGAGACAGTTGTTTGTATCTATTGGCGTCAAAGCGTTGCTGTGGTTCATCAGTCTCAGTTCATCGAAGTGTTGGGACTTCAATCTCTCACTCTTTTATTTTAATTTTTATAATTCATTAGTTATAATGGGAGGAAAGATTTGAAATCTGAATTTTTTTTATACAAAATAAAATTTTACTCTAACTTAATCTAAGTATATATGTGTGTGAAATTCCCTTCTAAAGATTTGAACTCCAGCTATTGCCCCCAGGGCGGAGCTAGGGGTCAAGGGGTCAATTGACCCCCTTCACTCCTCTAAAAGTTTCTACACTCTACCTGTATCATGCCAAAAGTTTGCTTCTTTGCCCCACCTGAAATAGAAAAGAACAAAACACACTCCACATCCACACTAACAACTACAAACTATCACTGCAAAATAAAAAGCATCAAAATACTAATTGACATTATTGATAGCATATCTCTTTCATTTTTATTTTGACCCATTTACCTTTATACCCTTCTCACTAAGTAAAATTGTTTTATTTTGTTATTAATACTAATTACAATTTTCAAATTAATTGCATTTTTAATATTGTCTTTTAATTTTGGCCCCTGACCATCGCACCAAGTTGACAACTAATTGAGATATAAACCTCTTCGCTTCTTCTTCTTCTTTGTTTATCTATTTATTTATTTATTTATAATTTTAATTAATTTATTATTATATTTTAAATACTATTGGAATCGGGTCAATAAATTTAATTCCTTTTATCACTTCTTCCTATTCATTTGTTTTGCCTTTTTGCTTAAAAAGCCTACCTGCGTCCTCTGTTTCTCGGTTTCTTAGTAATATTATTGTATAGCAAAGGGCGTTATTCCTTTGGTAGACATGATGAAAAGCATAGTTCAACTATACAAGATAAGAGAGTTGACAGACTCCATTTCTTTTATGCTTTTTTTTTTAATTATTATAAAAAAATATTTATTTCATGGAGGTGTTTTCTAACTTTCTATGTTACCTATAACTATCAATATTCATACTGAATCTATTTGAAAGGAGAACTGTGTTTTCTTTTACCTGCACTTAGTGGCTGTTTGATGTACTTACTGGTTGGTTTCCAAAGGAGTTGTATGTATGATATGTCAGATGAAGTATTAGTGCAGATAAAATTATAAGCCACAAAATTATTTGAGCAAACATCTTAGGATAAGAAAGTCCAGAAATCTGCATAATTGAGCCGGAGTATATGGCGAACAGGGGTAGTGGAAATGTCACTAATTGTCATGGGGAACTACTGCCTTTTAATTTTTTCATAGATGTGCAAGTGCAACTAGCAGACTAGCACAAATGGCCCCTGGATACTCTGTGTGTGTGTGTGTATATATATATAATATTTGCTCTTTATTATCAAATCAAAATACTCATTCGTTTTTAAAGTATATCAAGTTTGAATTTTAAATTTTTTATTTGACGAGAAGATATTTTACCAATTAAAATTTAATTTATCATATAAGTGAAAATAAAATATAAAAAGATTGAAAACCCAATGGGTTTGAAGTCCGTCTACACTAAAACCAATTAGTGTCTTGGTTGGATAATAAAGATTGAGCAATTGTAATGAAGTAAATGCCATAGGTAGAAAACTTATTGCATCTATCAAAAAGAAAAGAAAATAGCAAAGATGAAGTTGTCAAGGGCTTTTCTTTGGATTTAAGCTGTCAGCTGAACTATAACAAATATTTTCTTTGACTTTTCTCTTTTTACTCTTTCAATCACTCAACAACTGTAGCAATTGTGAAATAAGAAAGAAATACTACTCACGACACAATCCAACGCTTATTTGTCTTAGACAAGCTTAATTTAAGAAATTACATACATCTTTTTGAAAGCTCAAATAGTGTAAAACACTATAGCTTGTTTAGAATCTCAATTTTAAACTTACTGCTTGATTAATTTTATGTTTAACATATTTAATGCGGAATATACGTGATTAACAAATTAATCAATCAAAGCATTTAACAATTGCATGGATGAACAAATAAGTGCAATGCCATAATGGAAAGGGTAGTGGGTAAAAGATTAGCAAACCCAAGATAACACAGCGATATGTTATCGAAGAGGAAGCCAAAGAACTTGGCGAAAAACCTCTCCGCGACCCTTCAAGTCGACATGATCCACTAGTGAATAAGTTAGAGTACAAGGATTAACCCTAAACTTTACTAGTTGTATATAAACCCTATTAGGGTCATTTTAATTTGTTCACTTCATCATGGTAGAATAACAATGTAGCTAATAGGGTTTTTCACCAAATTAGGCCTATTGGGGCTTTACACAACAACCATAATAATATTATCCCTAACATGAACTATGACTTTTAATAAAGGAGAACAAGTTATTCCTCTAAGCTATAAAGCTTTTGACAATCATGATTAACTTTAATCTTATAGGCGTATAATTGCGTAATGCCTGGGGTATTTGAAAGGTTTGGTTATACAAAAGAAGGAGCCCATGCACAAACCCCACCCCCCAAACCAAAAAAAATTAGTTCAATGACCCTTTTAATTAAAGAAGTGAGTGATTGGCTAAGTTCTTAAAGAGAAAAGTTAATTTTCTTTTCAATTTAATTTTTTATTGTAAAATTTTCTCTTACATTTGCTAAAGTTTTTAGATCATTTGCTATTACATTTGCTAAGTTTTTAGATCATTTGTGATTTTAAAGATTTCATTGGTTCCATTGTAGTTTTTACTATGTACTTTAGAGACAATTTGATTATATATATTAAGAATGAAGTTTTTTTAAGAAATTAATTCACTTTGGAGATGCATGATAATAGATGAATTTAATACTAAGTGATGATGAAAAAATCGTCAGTTGAACTCCTCGTCGATATAGATGGACAAAGGCATTTGCTTCGTCCAGAGATGAACCTGTTGGTGTTGTTCTTCTTTGGCTTTATAGCTTTTAGTGCTGTTCTTCTTTCCTTGTCAATACAGATGGACAAAGTTGTTAGCTTCGTCTAGAGATGCACCTACAATAAGATATGAGATGGAGAAATATGGATACAACGGTGTGGCGTTTGCCAAACACCCTCTAATGATTAAGTTAGAATGAGATTCAATTAAAGTATATTGCAAAAGAATTCAACTTGAGTATAGTTTTTGGGATTAGAATTGTGTGTACCTTTGCCTTTGGTCTGTGAGGGTTTTTATAGCCCTTGTCTTCATTGTCTAAATGAATATCTGCATTCATGAGATATGGAATCATTGGTATTAATGGCTGACTTTAATTTTCTGCCAACGGCTATTCATTTGTTGGTGCCCATACGTTACTCTTTAGTTGTCTTAGGCATTGAATGTTTTTTATAGCTTCATTCGTCATTGATGTCTGTACGTTACGCCTTGCATTGAATAGTGATTAATTCGTCCATCAAGAGATGGACAGTCTTAATAATTCATCAGTAATGAATGTGGGGGCATAATAGACTTTAATGGTCTTCTGCCTGTTGGTCTATTGGTTACGCTTTTTCTTGTCTGGCGCGTTAACCGTTACTCATGTCATTTATGGGGAACTCATTTAATGTTTGATGTAGTCGTTTGTCACATGGACAATGCTGGCTTGATGGACGAAGTTAACTTTCTCTTCTTTTGGATGAGGGTGATTTTTTTCCTTATCAGTTGCCCCCTGTTCCTACTGTTGTCTGTATAGGCACGGTTGGAATATGAAAGGTGATGAAGCCACTTTCGTCACTCGATAAGTTCATCCAAGCAGAATCTGATGTGAATGAGTCTGAAATTTGCAAGAGAATAACAATGGTGTTTAGACCTTCCACCTATAGGTGACTTTGTGTTTAGACCGTCCACCCGTAGACGACTTTGGTTGTCTATCTACCCGTAGGCAACTTTGTTTAGACTATCCACCTGTAGGCGACTTTGGTTGTACGTCCAACCGTAGGTAACTTTTGTTTAGACCGTCCACTCGTAGGTGACTTTTGTTTGGATTGTCAACCTGTAGGCGACTTTGTCATTCGTCCACCCGTGGGTGACTTTAATTGTCCGTCCACCCGTAGGTGACTTTATGTTTAGATTTTCCACCCATAGGCGACTTTAGTCGTTTGGTTCCTTCTACCTAATGCATCATAAGTGGAGAATTTTTTTTTTTATTCAAATGGTAAGCTCATAGAAAATTAAGTTGAGTTTCAAATAAGAAAATAACATCAAACTATAAGTTGCGTCAAAACATGACACTTATAAGCAATGTATGCAAAGGAAATGCAAATAGAGTATATGTAAACATAGTTGCAAGGAGTGAAGGAGTGAACTACTGGCATTAAAGTGTTTGGCGTTCTGAGGACGAGGTAGCTTTTACCTGTTAAGTGTCTCTTGTCGGGTGGTTGTCGTCCAAAAAGACTTTCCAGTTCCTCTTTTGGTTCTACCATCAATCTTTGGTCTTCAAGGGGTGCTTTAAGTTGTTCTTCTGCTCTGCTATCAATCTTGTAGTGCCTCCTGTGATCATTCTTATCTCTCCAAGGGGTGCTTTAGACAGCTCTTCCACTTTGCCTAGTTGCTTTGATCCTTGTAGAGGTTGTATCCTAGGTCCACTTCTAATAAATAGCTGCAACTTCTCTTTTCTAATAAAGGCTTCGATTTGACTTTTTAGCTCGTAGCATTTAGGAGTATTGTGCCCATGGTCATGATGGAAGCGGCAATATTTTTCCATAGATCGCTTGTCTGGGTCCCCTTTTAGCTTTTTTGGCCAATTGAGTGCGGGGTCATCACTGATCTGCATCAATACTTGATCTAGTGGAGTATTTAGTGGGGGTGAAGTTGATGATTTGCCTGGATGGAGGCCTTGCCTTCCTGTTGTCTCTCTTCCTATCGTACTGAAAGGTTTTCTCTCTAGTGTCAGGTTGGGTGTCTTCTACGCTCTCTCTTCCTCTTACCTTTTTTGTCCTTACGAGCAATCAGTGCATCTTCCACATTCATGTACTTGGTGGCTTTAAAAAGCATATCAACCATGGTCTTCGGCTCATTCTTCAGCACAAAGAAGAGGAATTCTCCTTCTTTGAGCCCACTAGAGAAAGCTGTTACAAGGACCATCTCATCTGCTTCGTCTATTAGTAGGGCTTCCTTGTTGAATTTGGCCACATACGATCTTAGACTCTTATCTTCCTGTTGCCTGATTTGCATTAGATCATGTGTTGAGCATTTATGCCTTTGCCCCCCGATAAAATGGGTGACGAAGTTATTGCTTAACTCCTTGAAGGTTGACATAAAGTTTAGCTTGATCTTGCTAAACCAAACTTGTGCTGGCCCTTTCATGGTGGTAGGAAAGGCTCGACACAATATCTCATCAGGGATGCCTTGGAGGTGCATGAGAATCTTGAAAGATTCAAGATGGTTAAGTGGGTCTTTCATCCCATCATAAGTCTCCAAGGACGGCATACAAAACTTAGGCGGTAGAAGGCAAGATGTGACTTGTGCTATGAAGGGAGAGTCAGTGCGATGTACTAGGTCGTTAAGCGTTGTTGTTCATCCTTTCATGGCATTCATCATAAGATCCATCCTATCCTTCATTGCCTTCATCTCAACCTTCCATCATGCATTGCCAGCTTCTGGTTCGTGAGGGTGGTGCATTTACTCTTCTGGTCCGCCTGCTGGGTGCGTTGCTCTCAACCTCTTCTTCCTCATGACAATCATTCCCAGACTAATGATGGTTGCTGCGCACTTGGTGGTTGCTGGCTTTAGGTCGTGGCTTTCGTAATTGTTCGATTTATACTTCTAGCGCTTGATTCTATTGCACTAGGGTTTCATTCTGTTGGGTAAGTTGTTCAATGGCTGCCGAAAGCGTCTGTAGCTACTTCTATATGATGGTGGGGGGATTTCCAATTTTTGGATTGATTGATGTCATTGATCGAGTTTGGACCATATGACCTTTTATCTTAGGAGTAAAGCGATGGCTAATTACTCAGTCCCTACTAGTGATGTAAAAAATCCTCAGTTGAGTTCTTTGTCTGTGTAGATGGACGATTTTAACACAGCAACTATGAGACCTTGCAAATTTGCTGTGCTGTGGAATCCAACAAGTATTGAGAGGAATTCTTTTGTCAAGAAAAGGGAAAATGTATGGCTTTGCAAACATTCCCACAGACGGCGCCAAATTGATGATGCAAAAAATCATTAGTTGAATTCCTCGTTGATACAGATGGACGAAGGCGTTTGCTTTGTCCAGAGAAGAACCTGTTGGTGCTTTTCTTCTTAGACTTTATAGCTTTTAATTTTGTTCTTCTCTCCTTGTCAATACGGATGGATGAAGCTATTGACTTTGTCCAAAGATGAACTTGCAATAAGATATGAGATAGAGAAATATGGATACACTGATGTGGTGTTTGGAAAACACCCTCCGATGATTAAGTTAGAATGAGATTCAATTGAAGTATATTGCAAAAGAATTCAACTTGAGAATAGTTTTTGGGATCAGAATTGTGTGTACCTTTGCCTTTGGTTTGTGTGGGGTTTTTTATAGCTCTGGTCTTCATTGTTTGGATGAATATCTACATTCATGAGATATGGAACAATTGGTATTAATGGCTAGCTTTTGTTGTCTGCCAACGGCTATTAATCTGTTGGTGCCTGTACGTTACTCTTTAGCTGTCTTAAGCATTGAATATCTTTTATGGCTTTATCTGTCATTGATGACCGTACGCTATGCCTTGCATTGAATAGTGTTTAATTTGTCCGTTGAGAAATGGAAAATCTTAATAATTTATCAGTAATGAATGCAGAGGCGTAATAGACTTCAATGGTCTTCTGCCCGTTGGTCCGTTGGTTACGCTTTTTCTTGTTTGACGCATTAGCCGTTACTCATGTCATTTATGGGGAACTCATTTAATGTATGCTGTAGTCGCTCGTCACATGGACGATGCTGGCTTGATGGATGAAGCTAGCTTGATGGAAAGTTGGCTTTCTCTTCTTTTGGACGTGGGTGATTTTTCTCCTTATCGCTAAGTATGATCATTATCTAGAATAATTTTAATAATTCCTTGAGAATATTGTATGCGTAAAAAAATAACCTGACAGCGTTTACTAATTCGTTAAAAAATAAAAAAAAATTTATTAGAAGTTTTGAAGAAAATGGTAATATATGTGTGAAAGTTGATAATTTTGCACTTCTTCGTAGAAATTCTTGTGCTTTGCATGAAAATCCAGAAACTCTATATACCCTTTGGAGTTTCAAATGTCAACCCGTTTTGCTTTCCTTTTTATTTGGAGTCTTGCAACCATTTGGTAAAGTGGTAATGGGTTTGAGTTCCACTGCAGACTACTTCATGTTTATTTAATTTCAATACCCCGGTTTGAGTTTGGATTTGTGATATCCCTTTGACCCAAATTATCTTTCCAGAAATTTGTGCTGACCCACTTAAGATTTTGAGGAGATATATTTAACCATTATTGGAATTTTATGGGTATAGACTTTACTTAAAATACCTAACAAGCTTGAATGTTTGAATCCACATCTTGGCTTTTCCGAAAAAAGTTGGCAATTCAAGCTCTTCA
The DNA here is from genome assembly GCA_014183005.1 of Castanea mollissima. Lineage (NCBI taxonomy): Eukaryota > Viridiplantae > Streptophyta > Magnoliopsida > Fagales > Fagaceae > Castanea > Castanea mollissima. Next base: position 38,246,023 of record JACAVU010000009.1, on the reverse strand, counting down.
AAACGTTAAAGTTTAGATTTGGTCCCAAGAGGTCTCATATGAGATGGGGTAGGAGTGGTTGTGCTAAGGCTTGTAGTAGCTAGTAGTGCTAGTAGTGCTCTTTTGTGATACACGTGATATAGTCTTTGCCTGCATGGCTACATGCATAGCAAGTTTTGTATAAACTTTTACAATAATACTGTTTATGTTTCTATCTCTTGCATCAAGCATAAGTAAAACTGTTTATGTTTCTTATTCACAGTCATCTTTCTCAGGGAAAACATAAACAGTTAAAAGAGGCAAAATATAAAGAAAAAAAATTTCTGGCTCCATCACTGATTTGAAGGGAGCACTAGCACTAGCCTTAGAGGCAAATTGTAGTGTGGAGACTACAAGTCTACAACGGCCATATGATCCTATTGGTTTTTGTTTCTAGTCGGACTTATTTTTTTTGGTAAAGTGCAAATATATATGTTAGAGGATTTTTTTTTTGAAATATTTAGGAGTTATGACTATTAAGGAGTCTTAATTTATACAAAGAAATATTTTTGGACCGATTTGGAAATTTATTGAAGTTGGTATTTCGAGGGGCTGGGCATAGAAATGGGCTAGATGCTATTTTCTTCATGGTTCTCTGTATTTATTTTCTGGTTTTTTTAAATAAATTTATTCAGAGATTTGAGGGAAGCCCAAAGCAATTTTAAGAACTACATCAATACTAGTTGTTTTTCCTCAAAATCCTAGCTGCGCAATAAGTTTAAGGGTCCGTTTGGATACCGCTTAATTATTGTTGAAAATTGAAAATACTGTAATAAAATATTTTTTAAATGTGTGAATAGTACTGTAGGAGCCAGTTTTAAAGCTAAATTTGCATTTTTTCCAAATTGCGGGTCCTATGAACAATGCCCATGGACCCATTTGTGCGAAACGTAGACGCATTGGATAGCGCAAAACGCGCTATCCAAATGTGCACTAAGAGTAATATTATCGCCACAAACTATTTTACAAACTATTGATGTGGCAAAATCTTACTAGTTTTTATATGGGTCCATCACTAACATTATATTTTTACTTACCAATAAGTATTTGAAAAATGCTAAAGTCACATTAGCAGTCTGTTAAAATATTGTAAAATAGTCTAGATCTGTCTGTAACATTTTTAAGTTTAATTACAAACAATAATTTATAGAAAATTTGTGAAATTTTCGGCATCATAAATAGGAATTTCAAGAAGCTGGGGGGCCATGGCCCCCTGGCCCTGCCTAGCTTCACCTCTGTCTCTCTCTTTCTCTCTCTCTCTGGGCGCGTGTGCTCAAGACCTTATTACAAAAATGAAAGATTTATGCATTGAATACAACTATCTATTTTTCATTAATAAATTAGAAACTACACCGTCAGAGTACAGTAATAGTTTTAAAACTTTTGAAACATATACAGATTTATTTAATTTAAAATAATTTAAATAGTATGTCACTTTATATAAAAGACAAATGCAATAAAAATATCTAATTCCTAATCACTTATTATCTTCTAAAAGTAATATAGTGTCATCTCTAATTCTCCAGAAGCAAAAAAAGAAAAGAAAAAAGAAGGGGATTTTGCTTATGAAAAATTGCATATTCTTCAGTTTCTTGAAAATGTAATGTGTTTTGCTTAGAAAAAAAAAGAAAAAGTTAGGCTTAAAAAACTGTAATTTGGAAAAGTGTAGTTTTAAACAATTGTATTAAGTAGGCACATAATTATATATTTAGATCTAAATTGATGTTGTATCGAAGAAATTGAGTAGGAAACAAGCAGAAAACATAATTCAACTTTAGGGCGTGTTCAAATTACTTTTTTCAAGGTGATATATAATTAGCCCCTACTTTGAAGAGTTTGCTGCTGGGTTACAAGAAGTCACATATCTATGCAATAAAACCACAAACTGCAAACAATAATCAATTCTGATTTTTTTTTTCAAAGAAGTTCTTACAAAAATTGTGTTAGGACAACTTGTAAGTTAATTAAATGACTGCTTAAAATAACATTAAGCCTTTGGGCTTGGACTGTCAACAAGGATAATTGTTTTATGTTTTTTGCTATCCCTATCATAGTATCCACATGAAAATTTATTTATTTATTTTCTATATGGATTTTTAATTGAAATAATTCAACATTTCTTGTAAGTAATAGTTTATCTATTCATCTCCTTCATTCAGAAACAAAAATAATAAAAAATCTCCCTGAGTTAGCCACAGAAATGAAGATAATCCCCCCTCATTACTCAAACAGATGCCACGACTTTTGTGCAATGTCGAGAATGTGGCATTAATTAAGATGATGCATTTGACCATAGGCAATGCAACTGATGCCTTGCACTGTATTAATATTGCATGCTGCAAATTAATTAAAAAGAGAGGACCGAGAGAACTGTGTCTACTTTGACCCTGCTTTGCAAAATTAGTAGATCATAACATATATAGGCCAGACACATGTGAATTTGGATGAAGTATATATTAATCTTTAAACTTTATTACATTTAACACTCAAAACACTTATCACGCACAAACTCTGACACAATTGTTTCCATTCATCAACACACAATTATTTTGTACTTGCAATGAAACAACAATACCAAGTTAAACAAATTAAAAAGATGACTCTGTATGGGGAAAACCCATGGAAATCATGACTCGTACAGCAATAATTAATCCTATTACTACACATTTTCACACATATTTTGTCACAACTGTACTATATGATAAGTTATAAATGGTAGAGAAAAAATAATAGACAAACAACTATTCAAATTATGACATATAAGAAAGTTGTGACAAATTGTGCGGAAGTGTGTAGTACTAATTATTTTTGCTCGTAGAATTCCTAAAGCCTTATTATTGGGAAACAGTGGTCTGAAAGGCGTAGAAACAACATAATTCTCAGCTAGCTAGACACACTTGGAAAGAGAACAGCAAATAAAATTTTAGCTTTTGCATATTTTGTCTGGTGTCAATTTCTTGCATAAGTTATCGCAGGAAGAGTCGACAGCATACCAAGTCTGAGTGATAGTTAGAGCAAGTACTAACAATGCGGCAAAGAAGGCCGTGAACGTCCAGGGACTACTGAAATGTTCGTGAAAGACTTGAGCTATCCAGGTCCTATCCTGCTTCTTGTAGAGGTCCTGAATTTGTCTTTTGACATCACTGTATATTTCATCGTTAGGCACCAAGTCGTTTCCTATGTCATTGAAGAGTTCAGCCACTTCAACATCGCTGCCAAGCCAGTTGTAGAGTATTCCTGCATTCCTTAGCATCTTAACATCGCTGGATTCGTCGATCAGTGAATCAAGAAAAGATATGTAAGAGGTGATCTCGAAATCATTTTTGAAATCTAGACACATCTCATAGGCTATCAAGTTCAAGAACTTCGGCTTCGTTGAGTCGTCCACAATTATTGGAGGAAGCCAAAGGTATCCGAAACAACCGAATTTAGTTACATCTATGTCCCTCAAGCAACTATTTTTCTTTTTAGTTCGTTCCACATAAATACCTGCTGCTCGAAGCTCCTGAACATTGCGATAGGACTGCCAAGTTTGGACTTTCCCATTTGATTTCTCTGGGTTGTTTCTTCGTTGATGATTATCCAAGAGACGTGTCCTCAGAAGATCGAGAAGATGGATGGGTTGTTTCTCTGGGTTGTTTCTATGGGTTGTTTTTTGTTTTTCGTTTTTGTAGCAACGCCACGACAACGAACTTAGCCATTTGCAGCTGAAAATTGCTGATTGATCGTCTGGAGGTGGTACCCAAACGAGACTTTCAATGTAATCGTCAATTGATTTCCTCAACTCGCCTTCATTCGCACTCCCACTCCAGGTCATCAACCAATTGAGCAGACGATAGGGAAGCTGGTTCTCAAGCAAAAACAAATCCTGTTGTGTGAAGGCTATGCTGTCGGGTTTTATATTCAAATCTCCGAACTTGCTGTTAGCTGCGCAGTATATGTATTGTAGTGTTGCACAGCCGTCCACCAACAACATCCAAATGAGAGACTCATCATCATAGTCTTCGATCACTTCCTTCTCGAAGCACTCCTTCAGTTCCTCGATCTTTTCCCCAATCTTCTTGTACAAATCGTTTATCATCTGTTTGCTACCTTTGACGAACTCGTATGTCAACATAAGCTTGTACGCCTCTCCTAGCTTGTACTTCTTACCACCATTATGGATAGGACCGAGTGATACTGCTCTTGGCTCATAGAGCTTCTGGAAATCCTTGTGATCTCGCAGCAAGAATATAACCTTTTGTATCTTTGGTGTTGGGGATGGTGTCAAATTTTTTCTTGCCTCCATTACTGCATCAATCCTTGCCTCCAGGGTAGTAGATTCAATAGAAATGCTGTACGTCTGGGCGTCCTCAGTGACACCGCTGCTTGTTTCACCGCCTTCTCTTCTGAAAAATCCCTCCATAGAAACAACATGCTCCTTCCCGGCCATAGCAAGTTTGTACCAAAGAAAGAGAATTGAATTTTGTAAGTTTACTGTCCTTCCTCTTATTTAGTTTACTGCGTGGAAACTTTAGCGTGAGAAATTTAGGGCTCTTGCTCTTATTTGAATGTAGAAACATTCCTAAACTAACTAGTTTTTATGATGAATAAATATACCGGGACTGGAATTTAAAATACAATATACTAAAAAATACAAATAAAGGAAATGAGATTGTGCTTATCACTTTCATCATCATGGTACACTTCTCTGAATAGGAAAATTATTTGTATATATAAATAGTACAATCTACACTTTACATCTTTTTTTTGGAGAAGAATCTACACTTTACACTGTCAATTCTTCATTCCTAAAAAAGAAGGTTTATGCTATTTACTAATCTACACACACTGTTTTTTTTGGAGAAGAATCTACACTTTACACTGTCAATTCTTCATTCCTAAAAAAGAAGGTTTATGCTATTTACTAATCTACACACACTGTTTTTTTTGGAGAAGAATCTACACTTTACACTGTCAATTCTTCATTCCTAAAAAAGAAGGTTTATGCTATTTACTAATCTACACACACACTGATTCCTTCCTACTTTATTTATCTAACTAGTTTGGTATGATATATAATATTTTGTGCAGAGCCAGAGTTATACATTGTTTTTCCAATGGTTGTGGTGGTTTTATTTTTTATTTTGTATAATTCCATAGTTAAAACTAAGGCTATAAATTACCAAGCCAACTCGAGTCGAGCCAATTATTAAGTTCAGACTTTTCTATTTTGAACATGAATCAAACTCGAGCTCATCACATATAGAATTACATGTTCAAGTTTGTACATGAGCTTCTTTTTTCATATATAGAAAAATTATGACTAAAATATTTTAAGTTTTCATATACTATGATTAATTTTTACTAAGAATTGACTAATTATATTATCAATAAACTACAAATAATAATTTTTTTCAAGTGTATATAGATATACTTTTAGATAATTATACATATTAAACTATAATATTTTTTATAGTCAAATTGATCATTATGTTTACGATCACATTATTATGTTTGAGTGTGACTCGTGTAATAATCGAGCCTAAACTTGGGTTTAAACTTAGTTTTTTTCACGAACGAGCTCAAACTATTTATAAATAATTTGTTTCATTTATAATCTAATTAGTTATAACAATGAGGAGGGAGAATTCGAATACTGACTCTCCTAATAGAGGAGAGTAGCTAGGCTATACCACTGAGTTATAAAGCTTGCTGTTAATCTTAATCTTTTATATAAATATGGGTTTGAAAAAAATATGTTATGTCTAGGGGTGATTGGCTTACAAAAATATATATAGGAGCCCCTACCCGAGGAAAAAAAAAAGTAGTTCAATGGTCCTTTTAATGAAAGAAGTGAGTATTGGTTAATGATTATAGATACGTTATTTTTTATATCACTTCTTGTTTTAAATTTTTTCCTTCCATCCGCTAAAATTTTGGATCACTTGTGATTAAAAGGATTTCAGTATTAGTGAAGTATGAATGATGTGAATGTGAAATGTTTTTTTTTGTTGAGAATTTGTGAATGTGAAATGTTAAGGTATATATAGAATTATATTTAGATTGTTTAAAGATTTTAAATAGGAATTGGTTGAACTGGCCAGGAGATTTCGATCAGATTAATTATGCAATGTATCCGCTTCAAACAAAAAAAGTAAAATGTGATACACGTGAAGCAGCCTTTACCTACATAGCAAGTTTCGGATAAACTTTTTCTGCAAAACTGTGATACACGTCAAGCACAAGTAAAACTGTTTGTGCTTCTTATTCACGGTTAACTTTTTCAGGGAACAAAAGGTAGAACGATATATATTATGCCATTCGTGCTTCAGACAATGCGAGTTAATTGTGATATACAAAAGATTGATTGTGACGGATTGAAAGTTTGAAACTCTAGCTTGAAGAATTTATAATCTTAATTTGAGCTTACTGACAGACCACTAGAACTAATTAAGTGTACGCACTTTTGTGAAGTTTTAACTTGTTTTATAACTCAAGTTGAATGAACAATGTGTCGGAGTCAGAAATTTCTTTCGGAGACGAAATTAAATATATCAAAATTTAAATATAAAAATAACCTCTAAATAAATAACATAAATATAAAGAATACTTTTAAAATGATTTAATATATGTTTTTTTTTTTGAGAAGTCAGTAATTTCATATAACAAAAGACAATAAGTCTCCTATCAAAAAAAGACAATAAGTCTACATACACAGATAAAAACAGAGTTAACTCCTCTGGCTACAACCTGCAAACAAGAGAACAACAAAATTCCATCTAGCTCTCCTATTTGATGTAGAACAGACAGCACAATCCTTTCTGGAGTAGTAAGGGTGTTGGAAGTCACGGAGTAAGATCAAGGGGGGTGCCAGTAGAGGCCATTGGGGCGACGATGTCGAAATTGCATAAAATTTGGCAGGTTGAAGGGAAATAGCATTCTGATCCATACTCAAAATCTCGAGCATCACCTAAATTTAGGCAAATTCTTTCGTAAAGGCTGCGAAAACAGTGTTTTTGCTATTTATAGTAATATTTCTTTTCCTTAATAATTTTTAATTTAAAAGTCAGAATAAAGTCTCATTTGTTTTGGGATGTCTCTAAGAGATAATATTTTCTATTTTTCTATTTTTTGAAAAAAATACTATTTCGCCACCTAATTACGTGATTAGTACGAATTAGAGTTTTTGAGCGTTTTCCTAGTTGCCCTAGGTTTTTTTTACTATTCAAGCATATTGTAGCCTCCAAGGCAGTTTAGTTTTCAAATTTATAAAAATACACACTTTGTTTATTTATCTTTGGTAGATTCCAAAACCTTATCACCTCGTGGATTCAATAGACCCCTGGTGGATTCAAGCTTTTTATTAAAAAGCTAACATGTTTTGTTTCTTTTTTCATTTAGAAGCTAACATGTTTATTTATTTATTTTTCATTCAGAAAGCAACGTATTTATTTTCCTGTAACTTCCACGACATTACTATTACACACTGACTAAAGCGACAACTTAATCTATAGAAAACACTAGTAAACATAATTGGCCTTGGCCATAAGAGCCATTATCATATCAAAGAAGTATGTTGCATCTAGAGCTTAAAACTGTGTGAAGCATGATATTTCCAGCCATAACAACATGCTCCATTTTGGCTCTAATATCCCATTTAATTCTCTGTATAATTTGTTCCTCTATCAAAACAACTCCTCCATGACATCTGCTATCCTTTGCAACCATATATGGTAAATTGTAGCCCACTAGACCAGTTTGCAAAAGTTAACTCTAAAACTTTTACCCTCTAAAATAGTCACTTTCCGTTGGACTATTTCATCTCAAATAATAGGAACATCAGTTACTAGTTAAACCCCATAACACGCTTCTAAATTCACTTGGTAAAGGAGCACTCAAAATACAAATTTTCCCTACTCTCTATTCTATTTCTATAGAATGCACAATAACTATCCCGGAGAAACCTCACTGCATCAATCTATTTTTTGTAGTCAACCTATTTTTCAAAGTAAGCCACCCCATAAAAGCATGTTGTTGTATTGTTTGAGGAAACCATAAAAGCATGTTTTTCTAACATACCACTTTCATCTCTTTACGCCTTAACTGATTTAATATATGTTATTTTATATCTAACAAAAAATTATAACATGTTAGTCTTTAAAATAAACTAGAAAGATCACATTTTCGAATCTATAGAATTAACCTATCCAAAAGAAAATTTTATGTGGCCTGCTCATAACTTTTCTAGACCTTGCAAAAGTGGGAGATTTATGCCTTGAATAAGACCTTCTATTTTTTTTTACACCATTAGAGTATGATAATAGTTTTAAAACTTTAAAAACATACTAGCCTTTGAGCACATGCTCACGTGTGTGCTAAGAGACTCTTCTATTTTTTGGGTAAAAAACGTGTGCTCAGAGGCTCTTCTATTTTTTTTGGTAAGGGTTAATTTTGAATATTTATTATAATTTGAGATTACTACATTTTTCAATTACAAAATAATCCTAGGGGTGTGATGAAAAAATTATTTCACGCGCGCTCAGAGGCTAGTATAAATTAGAGATGGTGATACTAGGCTATTGGAATCCTCTACTAAACAAATTCTTAAAAAAAGTGGGTTTTAAAAAATATTGTAATTAGAGTTTAGGAGAGGTTTCGGTTAATGGGCCATGGGCTGTTAGAATGCTTTGCTAAACAAATTGTAAAAAAAGAAAAAAAAAAGATTCTAAATTTTTTTGTTTTTTGAGAAGCAAGATTTTAAAATTGTTGACTGAATTAATTTGAAATTCAGATTGAATTTAAAAACTAACAAAAAATGATCATATTTTGTAGGCAATGTTGGAGGGAGTTAGAAATGTATTTTTATCAGGTTATATATCCTTTAGTTTGTTTTTGCTTAAATCTAGGAGTGTATAGGAGTATTTTGAAAAAAAAAAAATGTCCCCTCCAAACTAATCATTTAAATTTTGAGCATTTTTTTTTAACATTTTAAAAAAAAAAAAAAAACATAAAATCTAGGATGATTCATCATTTAGGACTCAAAAGATCTGTAACCGCTACAAGTTTGAACCTATTTAACAAACACAACTCAATTGACTTGAGCTTTTCTGCAAATCAAAAAAGTCCGATGAGGTTTAACTAAAGATAATCTATAATGCAGAGTATAAAATTTAACATTGACATACCTCATTGGTAGTTGCAACATTTTACAATCAATCACTTCAAAGACTCATTCTAGAAAAATGCAGGAAACAAAAAGAAACCCACATGCTGAATCCTAAAAGTCATTTGATCTACTCCAATCTATATATATAATAATAGATGAAGATGAGAGAAACTCAAATTAGAATTCCAAATTAGAGTTCTAATTTTGTGCCATTTGTCTCTGCCACTTGTCTTCAATGATTTCTATATAATAATAGATGAAACTGAAAGAAACTCAAATTAGAATTCCAAATTAGAATTCTAATTTTGTGCCATTTGTCTCTGCCACTTGTCTTCAATTATTACTTAATTTGGGTGATATGTGGGGACAGCATAATAATATTAATTTAGGTGTCATTAATTAACTCATAAATTTCATATGGATTTACTTTGACAGATTTCGTAAATTTTTACCCTTTAAAGTTTAAAGACTCTCTCTCTTCTTGCTCGGCTCTTCCCCTTCTTAATTGCATGACTCTTCCTTTCTCCAATTCTTCATGTCTCGGTTCAGTTGCCTCTATCCCTAAAAAAATCAAAGAGCCACTACTATTAAATGAAAGTGTTAGGTTCTAAAACCTTAGGGACTAATGTATTAGAACTTCAATGTGTAATATGTAGGCAAATCATGATCAAAACATATAGTCTACGTTTAGGCTTGCTTAAAGTATGTTTTATTGTAAAGTTGGAATCGAGTGATTGCAGAAATTAGTAGACAAATTCTGCAAGGCTCGATCAATCGAAAATTAGACTGGATCGATTGAGAATCGTGCAGAATTAATTTTCTGCAGAATTTCCAATTCAGCCCAAGCCCATTTGACGTGTAGGGTTTTATGTTTTACTTCACATATAAAAAGAAAGACCCTAGCTACGTTTTAGAAGTCTTTGATGTGTTGTGTGTTGAATTTGTTGTGAGATTTAGAGGTGTTTAACTTCATACACACATAGGGTTATCAAGATCAAGATTCATGTCAAGAACATGATGATCGCTTCAGTTACTGCATAAATAACTTAAAGAAGATCTGAAAGCTTTGAGTGGAGTCTCAAAGTCACAAGTAGGAGAACTTGTGGTTGTAGTGGATCAAAGAAAGAAGTAGCCTGTGGACTTGGAGTTATCACGTGGTCATCGTAGTAAGTTTTCTACTCGAGGTAGCAATAGGATGTTAGTAGTCTAAATTCTATTCTACAAACTTCAATTCTTTCATAGTGGATCTGTTTTACCTTAAGGATAGCTAGGTTAAATCTTCCCCAGGTTTTTTTATTGGTTTGGTTTTTCTAGGTTATCAAATCTTTGTATTCTTTACTTTCTGCATTATATTTGTTTTACACATATTTGTTTAACCTAGTTTTTATTAACAAACTTGTTAATCAACTTGGGATAATGTTAGGTTAAACATATTGTGTTAAGGGGTCTAAAACTTTACAAGTGGTATCGGAGCAGGTTAGCTCTAGTGTTAAGATCCTTTGATCTAAGTGTTGATCCTTGATCCCTGCTATTATAGTACACAGTCACCCTCTTGTGATCCCATCTCAAATTGATGGGAACAACTATGCCTATTGAAAGTAAGAATGAAAGCATTCCTAAAATCTATTGATGAGAGAGTTTGAAATTCCGTTGAATACGAATGGGAGAAACCAACTACTCCTGTAAGCGAGTGGTCAACTTCTCAAAAAGAAGCATCCGCTTTTAATAGCAAAGTCATGAATGCTATTTTTAATGCTGTTTCTATGGAGGGATTCAAGAGAATCTTTAATGTTGAAGTTACTCATATTGCATAGAATATTCTCCAAACTGTGCATGAAGGCATAAAGACAGTTAAGATTAATAAACTGCAGCGGTTAACTACAAGATTTGAAAGTATTAGAATGTCTGATGATGAATGTTTTGTTGAGTTCTATCCTAAATTGAATGATATTGTTAACTCTGCTTATAATTTGGGTGAAATTTATGATCCACTTAGGATTGTTAGAAAGATTCTTAGATCCTTGATTGAGGACTTTAGACCTAAAGTGACTTTCATCACTGAAAGCAAGGATGTGGACTTCATCCTTATTGATGAGCTTGTAGGATCTCTCCAGTCCTATAAGCCAGACCTATCGAAGACAAGCAAATCCAAATCAATGGATCTTAAGTCAGTTGATGATGTTAATGAGAATGGATTTGATGATGAGCTCTCTTCTACATAGATTTCCTATCTTGCCAAGAACTTTAGAAATTTTCCTAGAAATAACAACAAAAGGGCAAGACGTAAAAACAATGCTAAACCTAGAAACTTTAAGAGGAATGAACCAACTAAGCTTAATAACAATCATGATAAATCAAAAGAGAAAGCTGATAAAATCTCTAGTAACTCTCTAGGTCAATAATGTTTTGGTTGTCAAGGATATGGTCAGATGAAATCAGAGTGTCCTACATTCTTAAGATTAAAGGGTAAAACTATAGCGGTAACCTTTAGTGATGATGAAGTTTCTGATCACAAATCTAGTAGTGATGAAGATGGAAACTTCATTGCTTTTACAGCTACTGCTGTAGTTTATGAAAGTGTTGTGGTTGAAGAGAACCCTTATGATGGGGAACTCTTTGAATATGCTAATTTGCAAGAGACTTTCAATAAGTTGTGTAAGGTTGCTGCAAAGGATGCAATGAATGTTGATTTAGGTTTAAAGAAAATTGCTTCTCTTGAATTTGATAAGAAAGATTTGCCAAACACCCTCCGACGATTAAGTTAGAATGAGATTCAATTGAAGTATATTGCAAAAGAATTCAACTTGAGAATATTTTTTGGGATCAGAATTGTGTGTACCTTTGCCTTTAGTTTATGCGGGTTTTTTATAGCTCTGGTCTTCATTGTTTGAATGAATATCTGCATTCATGAGATATGGAGCCATTGGTATTAATGGCTGGCTTTTATTGTCTGCCAACGGCTATTAATCTGTTGGTGCCTGTATGTTACTTCTTAGCTGTCTTAAGCATTGAATGTCTTTTATGGCTTTGTTTGTCATTGATATCCGTTCGCTATGCCTTGCATTGAACAATGTTTAATTCTTCTGTCAAGAGATGAAAAATCTTAATAATTTATCAGTAATGAATGCAAAGGCGTAATAGACTTCAATGGTCTTCTGCCCGTTGGTTCGTTGGTTACGCTTTTTCTTGTCTGGCGCGTTAACTGTTACTCATGTCATTTATGAGGAACTCATTTAATGTATACAATAGTCGCTCGTCACATGGACGATGCTGGCTTGATGGATGAAGCTAGCTTGATGGAAAGTTGACTTTCTCTTCTTTTGGACGTGGGTGATTTTTCTCCTTATCACTAAGTATGATCATTATCTAGAATAATTTTAATAATTCCTTGAGAATATTGTATGTGTAAAAAAATAACCTGACAAGGTTTACTAATACGTTAAAAGATAAAAAAAAAAATTTATTAGAAGTTTTGAAGAAAATGGTAATATATGTGTGAAAGTTGATAATTTTGCACTTCTTCGTAGAAATTCTTGTGCTTTGCATGAAAATCCAGAAACTCTATATACCCTTTGGAGTTTCAACTTTCAACCCGTTTCACTTTCCTTTTTATTTGGAGTCTTGCAACCATTTGGTAAAGTGGTAATGGGTTTGAGTTCCACTGCAGACTACTTCATGTTTATTTAATTTCAATACCCGGGTTTGAGTTTGGATTTGTGATATCCCTTTGACCTAAATTATCTTTCCAGAAATTTGTGCTGACCCACTTAAGATTTTGAGGAGATATATTTAACCATTATTGGAATTTTATGGGTACTTTACTTAAAATACCTAACAAGCTTGAATGTTTGAATCCACTTCTTGGCTTTTCCGAAAAAAGTTGGCAATTCAAGCTCTTCAAAACGTTAAAGTTTAGATTTGGTCCCAAGAGGTCTCATATGAGATGGGGTAGGAGTGGTTGTGCTAAGGCTTGTAGTAGCTAGTAGTGCTCTTTTGTGATACACGTGATATCGTCTTTGCCTACATGGCTACATGCATAGCAAGTTTTGTATAAACTTTTACAATAATACTGTTTATGTTTCTATCTCTTGCATCAAGCATGGTATCAAGCATAAGTAAAACTGTATATGTTTCTTATTCACAGTCATCTTTCTCAGGGGAAACATAAACAGTTAAAAGAGGCAAAATATAAAGAACAAAAATTTCTGGCTCCATCATTGATTTGAAGGGAGCACTAGCACTAGTCTTAGAGGCAAATTGTAGTGTGGAGACTACAACGGCCATATGATCCTATTGGTTTTTGTTTCTAGTCAGACTTATTTTTTTGGGTAAAGTGCAAATATATATGTTAGAGGAGTTTTTTTTTTTTTTTTTGAAATATTTAGGAGTTATGACTATTAAGGAGTCTTAATTTATACAAAGAAATATTTTTGGACCGATTTGGAAATTTATTGAAGATGGTATTTCGAGGGGCTGGGCCAAAAAATGGGCTAGATGCTATTTTCTTCATGGTTCTCTATATTTATTTTCTGGTTTTTTTTTTTATAATAAATTTATTCAGAGATTTGAGGGAAGCCCAAAGCAATTTTAAGAACTACATCAATACTATTTGTTTTTCCTCAATATCCTAGGGGCGCAATAAGTTTAAGGGCCTGTTTAGATATCGCTTAATATTGCTGAAAATGAAAATACTATAGCAAAATATTTTTTAAATATGTGAATAGCACCGTAAGACCCAGTTTTAAAGTTAAATTTGCATTTTTTCCAAGTTGCGGGTCCCATAAACAGTGCCCATGGACCCACCTGTGTGAAATGTAGATGCATTGGATAGCGCAAAACACACTATCCAAATGTGCACTAAGAGTAATGCTATTGCCACAACCTATTTTACAAACTATTGATGTGGAAAAATCTTACTAGTTCTTATATAAGTTCATCACTAACATCATATTTTTACTTACTAATAAGTATTTAGAAAATACTAAAACCACATTAGCAGTTTGTAAAAATATTGTAAAATAGATTGTGCCTGTAACATTTTTAAGTTTAATTACAAACAATAATTTATAGAAAATTTGTGAAATTTTTGGCATCATAGATAGGAATTTCAAGAAGCTGGGGGGCCATACCCCCCTGCCCCCGCCTAGCTTCACCTCTCTCTCTCCCTCTGGGCGCGTGTGCTCAAGACCTTGCAAAAATGAAAGATTTATGCATTCAATACAACTATCTATTTTTCATTAATAAAATAGAAACTAAACCGTCAGAGTACGATAATAGTTTTAAAACTTTTGAAACATGTACAGATTTATTTAATTTAAAGTAATTTAAATAATAAGTCACTTTATATAGAAGACAAATGCAAGTAAGTAATAGTTTATCTATTCATCTCCTTCATTCAGAAAGAAAAATAATAAAAAATCTCACTGAGTTAGCCACAGAAATGAAGATAATCCCCCCTCATTACTCAAACAATGCAATGACGAGAATGTGACATTAATTAAGATGATGCATTTGACCACAGGCAATGCAACTGATGCCTTGCACTGTATTAATATTGCATGCTGCAAATTAAAAAGAGAGGACCGAGAGAACTGTGTCTATTTCGACCCTGCTTTGCAAAAATTAGTAGATCATAACATATATAGGCCAGGCACATGTGAATTTGGATGAAGTATATATTAATCTTTAAACTTTATTACATTTAACACTTAAACACTTATCACGCACAAACTCTGACACAATTATTTCCATTCATCAACTCACAATTATTTTGTACTTGCAATGAAACAACAATACCAATTTAAACAAATTAAAAAGATGACTCTGTATGGGGAAAACCCATTGAAATCATGACTCGTATAACAATAATTAATGTTAGTACTACACATTTTCATACATATTTTGTCACAACTGTACTATATGATAAATTATGAATGGTAGTGAAAAAATAATGAATTCATGTAATACAGTAATGGTGACAAACAACCATTCATATTATGACATATAAGAAAGTTGTGACAAATTGTACGCGAAAGTGTGTGGTACTAATTATTTTTGCTCGTAATATCCCTAAAGCCTTATTATTGGGAAACAGTGGTCTGAAAGGCGTAGAAACCACGTTATTTTCAGCTAGCTAGACACACTTGGAAAGAGAACAGCAAATAAAATTTTAGCTTTTGCATATTTTGTCTGGTGTCAATTTCTTGCATAAGTTACACAGGAAGAGTCGACAGCATACCAAGTCTGAGTGATAGTTAGAGCAAGTACTAACAATGCGCCAAAGAAGGCCGTGAACGTCCAGGGACTACTGAAATGTTCGTGAAAGGCTTGAGCTATCCAGGTCCTACCCTGGTTCTTGTAGAGGTTCTGAATTTTGCTTTTGACATCACCGTATATTTCGATGTTAGCCACCAAGTCGGTACCTATCTTATTGAAGACTTGTGCCACTTCATCATCGCTGCCAAGGAGGTTGTAGAGTATTCCTGCTTTCCTTAGCAGCTTAACATCGTTGGGCTCATCGATTAGTGAATCGAGGAAGGAAATGTAAGAGGTGATCGCAAAGTCAGTTTGGAAATCTAGACAAACTTGTCTTTCCTCATTCTTAAGTAAGTGCATACACTGAATGGATTGAAGTGGACTAAATTGGATCAAATAGACTGAATTGAATTGAAATGGACCAAAATAGGCCAAAGTAGACCGAATGGACTGAATTAGACTAAAATGAATTGAATGGACCAAATTTGACCGAACCGACTAAAATGACCGAACTGAATTGAATGAACCAAAATTGATTGAATTGAATCGAAGTGGACCAAAATGGAGCAAATAGATTATATAGACTAGATTGTACCAAAGCCGTGCAACGCACTAGTACTGAACTACTACTAATTCATCTTTAAATTTGATTACATAAACAAAAGAAAAGAAAATAGAAAACCAAACAAACACAAATCACGCACAAACTCTGATTCCTCACACATTACATCAAATTAGAAAGTACAATTACCCCGACTTATTTTGGACTTGCAAGAAATCTTCAACACGAAGGTAAACAAATTAATAAGATGATGAGGCCTTGGGATGACCCATGCGAAATCATGAATAGTAGAATTCCTAAGGCCTTTTTATTTGGAAACAACAGTCTGAAAGGGCATAAAAACCATGTAATTCTCAGCTGGCTAGACACACTTGGAAAGAGAACAGCAAATAAAATTTTACCTTTTGCAAATAAAAACCATAAAAATTTAGTTTCGAGTTAAATTCTTGCAAAAGTTATCACAGGGTCCTGGAGGAGAGTCGACGGCATACCAAGTCTGAATGACAGTTAGAGCAAGTGCCAACAATGCGCCAAAGAAAGCAATGAACGTCCAGGGGCTGCTGAAATAGTCGTGATAGACTTGAGCAAACCAGGTCATCAACTGGTTCTTGTAGTGCTTCTGAATTTGAACTCTGACATCCCTATATATTTCGCTGTTAGGCACCAAATCGGTACCTATCTCATTGAAGACTCTAGCCACTTCTTCATCACTGCCAAGGAAATTATAGAGTATTCCTGCTTTCCTTAGCATCTTTACGTCGTTGGGCTCATCGATTAGTGAATCGAGGAAGGAAATGTAAGAGGTGATCGCAAAGTCATTTTGGAAATCTAGACACATCTCGTAGGCTATCAAGTTCAAGAATATTGGCCTTGTTGAGTCATCAACAGTTATTGGAGGAAGCCAAAGGTATCCCAAACAACCGAGTGTAGTAAAATCTATGTCCCTCAAGCAACTATTTATCTTTTTAGTTCGTTCCACATATATACCTGCTGCTCGAAGCTCCTGAACATTGCGATAGGACTGCCAAGTTTGGACTTTCACTTTTGATTTCTCTGGGTTGTTTCTTCGTTGATGATTATCCAAGAGATGTGTCCTCAGAAGATCGAGAAGATGGATGGGGTCCTCATGTAGCTTCGCCTTTGAGTGAGGGCTTTCTTCTTTTTCTTTTTCTGCGTATTGGCAGAAACGCCACGACAACGAACTTAGCCATTTCCAGCTGGAAATTTCTGATTGATCGTCTGAAGGTGGTACCGTAACGAGTTTTTTAATGTAAGCGTCAATTGATTTCCTCAATTTGTCATCATTCGCACTCCCGCTCCAGGTCATCAACCAATTGAGCAGACGATAGGGAAGCTGGTTCTCAAGCAAAAACAAATCCTGTTGTGTAAAGGCTATGCTGTCGGGTTTTATCTTCAACCCTTCGAAGTTGTCGTCAGCTGCGCAGTCTATGTATTGTAGTATTGCGCAGCCGTCCACCAACAACAACCAAATGAGGTCCTCATCCTTATAGCCTTCAATCACTTCCTTCTCGAAGCACTCCTTCAGTTCCTCGATCTTTTCCCCAATCTTCTTGTACAAATCGTTTATCATCTGTCTGCGGCCTTTGACGAACACATCTGTCAACATAAGCTTGTACGTCTCTCCTAGCTTGTACTTCTTACCACCATTATGGATAGGACCCAGTGATACTGTTCTTGGTTCATAGTGCTTCTGGAAATCCTCGTGATCTCGCAGCAAGAATATAACCTTTTGTATCTTTGGTGATGAAGATGATGTCAAAATTTTTCTTGCCTCCTTTACTGCATCAATCCTTGCCTCCAGGGTAGTAGATTCAATAGAAATGCTGCAAGTCTGGGCGTTCTCAGTGACACCGCTGCTTGTTTCACCGCCTTCTCTTCTGAAAAATCCCTCTATAGAAACAACATGCTCCTTCCCGGCCATAGCAAGTTTGTACCAAAGAAAGAGAATTGAATTTTGTAAGTTTACTGTCCTTCCTCTTATTTAGTTTACTGCGTGGAAACTTTAGCGTGAGAAATTTAGGGCTCTTGCTCTTATTTGAATGTAGAAACATTCCTAAACTAACTAGTTTTTATGATGAATAAATATACCGGGATTGGAATTTAAAATACAATATACTAAAAAATACAAATAAAGGAAATGAGATTGTGCTTATCACTTTCATCATCATGGTACGCTACTCTGAATAGGAAAATTCTTCATTCCTAAAAAAGAAGGTTTATGCTATTTACTAATCTACACACACACTGATTCCTTCCTACTTTATTTATCTAACTAGTTTGGTATGATATATTATATTTTGCGCAGAGCCAGAGTTATACATTGTTTTTCCAATGGTTGTAGTGGTTTTATTTTTTATTTTGTATAATTCCATAGTTAAAACTAAGGCTATGAATTACCAAGCCAAGTCGAGTCAAGCCAATTATTAAGTTCAGACTTTTCTATTTTGAACATGAATCAAACTCGAGCTCATCACATATAGAATTACATGTTCAAGTTTGTACATGAGCTTCTTTTTTCATATATAGAAAAATTATGACTAAAATATTTTAAGTTTTCATATACTATGATTAATTTTTACTAAGAATTGACTAATTATATTATCAATAAACTACAAATAATAATTTTTTTCAAGTGTATATAGATATACTTTTAGATAATTATACATATTAAACTATAATATTTTTTATAGTCAAATTGATCATTA
This sequence comes from Castanea mollissima, assembly GCA_014183005.1. NCBI lineage: Eukaryota > Viridiplantae > Streptophyta > Magnoliopsida > Fagales > Fagaceae > Castanea > Castanea mollissima. Next base: position 38,227,314 of record JACAVU010000009.1, on the reverse strand, counting down.
TGTTTACGATCACATTATTATGTTTGAGCGTGATTCGTGTAATAATTGAGCCTAAACTTGGGTTTAAACTTAGTTTTTTTCACGAACGAGCTCAAACTATTTATAAATAATTTGTTTCATTTATAATCTAATTAGTTATAACAATGAGGAGGGAGAATTCGAATACTGACTCTCCTAATAGAGGAGAGTAGGCTATACCACTGAGTTATAAAGCTTGCTGTTAATCTTAATCTTTTATATACATACGGGTTTTAAAAAAATTATGTTATGCCTAGGGGCAATTGAAGTGATTGGCTTACAAAAATATATATAGTAGCCCCTACCCGGGGAAAAAAAAAGAAAGTAGTTCAATGGTCCTTTTAATGAAAGAAGTGAGTATTGGTTAATGATTATAGGTACGTTATTTTTTATATCACTTTCTTATTTAAAATTTTTTCCTTCCATCCGCTAAAATTTTGGATCACTTGTGATTATAAGGATTTCATTATTAGTGAAGTATGAATGATGTGAATGTGAAATGTTTTTTTTTTTTTTGTTGAGAATTTGTGAATGTGAAATGTTAAGGTATATATAGAATTATATTTAGATTGTTTAAAGATTTTAAATAGGAATTGGTTGAACCGGCCAGGAGATTTCGATCAGATTAATTATGCAATGTATCCGCTTCAAACAATAAAAAGTAAAAATGTGATACACGTGAAGCAGCCTTTACCTACATAGCAAGATTCGGATAAACTTTTTCTGCAAAACTGTGATACACGTTAAGCACAAGTAAAACTGTTTGTGCTTCTTATTCACGGTTAACTTTTTCAGGGAACAAAAGGTAGAACGATATATATTATGCCATTCGTGCTTCAGACAATGCGAGTTAATTGTGATATACAAAAGATTGATTGTGACGGATTGAAAGTTTGAAACTCCAGCTTGAAGAATTTATAATCTTAATTTGAGCTTACTGACAGACCACTAGAACTAATTAAGTGTACGCACTTTTGTGAAGTTTTAACTTGTTTTATAACTCAAGTTGAATGAACAATGTGTCGGAGTCAGAAATTTCTTTCGGAGACGAAATTAAATATATCAAAATTTAAATATAAAAATAACCTCTAAATAAATAGCATAAATATAAAGAATACTTTTAAAATGATTTAATATATGTTTTTTTTTTGAGAAGTCAGTAATTTCATATAACAAAAGACAATAAGTCTCCTATCAAAAAAAAAGAAAAGAAAAAAAAAAGACAATAAGTCTACATACTTAGATAAAAACAGAGTTAACTCCTCTGGCTACAGCCTGCAAACAAGAGAACAACAAAATTCCATCTAGCTCTCCTATTTGATGTAGAACAGACAGCACAATCCTTTCTGGAGTAGTAAGGGTGTTGGAAGTCACGGAGTAAGATCAAGGGGGGTGCCAGTAGAGGCCATTGGGGCGACGATGTCGAAATTGCATAAAATTTGGCAGGTTGAAGGGAAATAGCATTCTGATCCATACTCAAAATCTCGAGCATCACCTAAATTTAGGCAAATTCTTTCGTAAAGGCTGCGAAAACAGTGTTTTTGCTATTTATAGTAATATTTCTTTTCCTTAATAATTTTTAATTTAAAAGTCAGAATAAGGTCCCATTTGTGTTGGGATGTCTCTAAGAGATAATATTTTCAATTTCCGCAATTATTTCAATTTTGCTATTTTTTGCAAAAAATACTATTTTGCCACCTAATTACGTGATTAGTACGAATTAGAGTTTTTGAGCGTTTTCCTAGTTGCCCTAGGTTTTTTGTTACTATTTAAGCATATTGTAGCCTCCAAGGCAGTTTAGTTTTCAAATTTATAAAAATACACACTTTGTTTATTTCTCTCTGGTAGATTCCAAAACCTTATCACCTCGTGGATTCAATAGACCCCTGGTGGATTCAAGCTTTTTATTAAAAAGCTAACGTGTTTTGTTTCTTTTTTCATTCAGAAGCTAACATGTTTATTTATTTATTTATTTTCCATTCAGAAAGCAACGTATTTATTTTCCTGTAACTTCCACGACATTACTATTACACACTGACTAAAGCGACAACTTAATCTATAGAAAACACTAGTAAACATAATTGGCCTTGGCCATAAGAGCCATTATCATATCAAAGAAGTATGTTCCATCTAGAGCTTAAAACTGTGTGAAGCATGATATTTCCAGCCATAACAACATGCTCCATTTTGGCTCTAATATCCCATTTAATTCTCTGTATAATTTGTTCCTCTATCAAAACAACTCCTCCATGACATCTGCTATCCTTTGCAACCATATATGGTAAATTGTAGCCCACTAGACCAGTTTGCAAAAGTTAACTCTAAAACTTTTACCCTCTAAAATAGTCACTTTCCGTTGGACTATTTCATCTCAAATAATAGGAACATCAGTTACTAGTTAAACCCCATAACACGCTTCTAAATTCACTTGGTAAAGGAGCACTCAAAATACAAATTTTCCCTACTCTCTATTCTATTTCTATAGAATGCACAATAACTATCCCGGAGAAACCTCACTGCATCAATCTATTTTTTGTAGTCAACCTATTTTTCAAAGTAAGCCACCCCATAAAAGCATGTTGTTGTATTGTTTGAGGAAACCATAAAAGCATGTTTTTCTACCATACCACTTTCATCTCTTTACGCCTTAACTGATTTAATATATGTTATTTTATATCTAACAAAAAATTATAACATGTTAGTCTTTAAAATAAACTAGAAAGATCACATTTTCGAATCTATAGAATTAACCTATCCAAAAGAAAATTTTATGTGGCCTGCTCATAACTTTTCTAGACCTTGCAAAAGTGGGAGATTTATGCCTTGAATAAGACCTTCTATTTTTTTTTTACACCATTAGAGTATGATAATAGTTTTAAAACTTTAAAAACATACTAGCCTTTGAGCACATGCTCACGTGTGTGCTAAGAGACTCTTCTATTTTTTGGGTAAAAAACGTGTGCTCAGAGGCTCTTCTATTTTTTGGGTAAGGGTTAATTTTGAATATTTATTATAATTTGAGATTACTACATTTTCCAATTACAAAATAATCCTAGGGGTGTGATGAAAAAATTATTTCACGCGCGCTCAGAGGCTAGTATAAATTAGAGATGGTGATAGTAGGCTATTGGAATCCTCTACTAAACAAATTCTTAAAAAAAAGTGGGTTTTAAAAAATACTGTAATTAGAGTTTAGGAGAGGTTTCGGTTAATGGGCCATGGGCTATTAGAATCCTTTGCTAAACAAATTGTAAAAAAAGAAAAAAAAAGATTCTAAATTTTTTTGTTTTTTGAGAAGCAAGATTTTAAAATTGTTGACTGAATTAATTTGAAATTCAGATTGAATTTAAAAACTAACAAAAAATGATCATATTTTGTAGGCAATGTTGGAGGGAGTTAGAAATGTATTTTTATCAGGTTATCCTTTAGTTTGTTTTTGCTTAAATCTAGGAGTGTATAGGAGTATTTTGAAAAAAAAAAAATGTCCCCTCCAAACTAATCATTTAAGTTTTGAGCATTTTTTTTAACATTTTAAAAACAAAAAAAAACATAAAATCTAGGATGATTCATCATTTAGGACTCAAAAGATCTGTAACCGCTACAAGTTTGAACCTATTTAACAAACACAACTCAATTGACCTGAGCTTTTTTGCAAATTAGAAAAGTCTGATGAGGTTTAATTGAAGATAATCTATAATGCAGAGTATAAAATTTAACATTGACATACCTCATTGGTAGTTGCGACATTTTACAATCAATCACTTCAAAGACTCATTCTAGAAAAATGCAGGAAACAAAAAGAAACCCACATGCTGAATCCTAAAAGTCATTTGATTTACTCCAATCTATATATATAATAATAGATGAAGATGAGAGAAACTCAAATTAGAATTCCAAATTAGAGTTCTAATTTTGTGCCATTTGTCTCTGCCGCTTGTCTTCAATTATTTCTATATAATAATAGATGAAACTGAGAGAAACTCAAATTAGAATTCCAAATTAGAATTCTAATTTTGTGCCATTTGTCTCTGCCACTTTTCTTCAGTTATTACTTAATTTGGGTGCTATGTGGGGACAGCATAATAATATTAATTTAGGTGTCATTAATTAACTCATAAATTTCATATGGATTTACTCTGACAGATTTCGTAAATTTTTACCCTTTAAAGTTTAAAGACTCTCTCTCTTTTTTCTCGGCTCTTCCCCTTCTTAATTGCATGACTCTTCCTTTCTCCAATTCTTCATGTCCCGATTCATTTGCCTCTATCCCTAAAAAAATCAAAGAGCCACTACGATTAAATGAAAGTGTTAGGTTCTAAAATTTTAGGGACTAATGTATTAGAGCTTCAATGTGTAATGTGTAGGCAAACCATGATCAAAATATATATTCTAGGTTTAGGCTTGCTTAAAGTATGTTTTATTGTAAAGTTGGAATCGAGTGATTGCAAAAATTAGTGGAAAAATTCTGCAAGGCTCGATCGATCGAAAATTAGACTCGATCGATTGAGAATCGTACAGAATTAATTTTTTGCAGAATTTTCAATTCAGCCCAAGCCCATTTGACGTGTAGGGTTTTATGTTTTACTTCACATATAAAAAGAAAGACCCTAGCTACGTTTTAGAAGTCTTTGATGTATTGTGTGTTGAATTTGTTGTGAGATTTAGAGGTGTATAATTTTATACACACATAGGGTTATCAAGATTAAGATTCATGTCAAGAACATGGTGATCGCTTTAGTTGTTGCATAAATAACTTAAAGAAGATCTGAAAGTTTTGAGTGGAGTCTCAAAGTCGCAAGTAGGAGAACTTGTGGTTGTAGTGGATCAAAGAAAGAAGTAGTCTGTGGACTCGGAGCTATCACGTGGTCGTTGTAGTAAGTTTTCTACTCGAGGTAGCAATAGGATGTTAGTGGTCTAAGTTCTATTCTACAAACTTCAATTTTTTCATAGTAGATCCGTTTTACCTTGAGGATAGTTAGGTTAAATCCTCCCCAGGTTTTTTACTTGTTTGGTTTTTCTAGGTCATCAAATTTTTGTGTTCTTTACTTTCTGCATTATATTTGTTTTACACATATTTGTTTAACCTAATTTTTATTAACAAACTTGTTAATCAGCTTGGGATAATATTAGGTTAAACATACTGTGTTAAGGGGTCTAAAACTTTACAAGTGGTATCAGAGTAGGTTAGCTCTAGTGTTTAGATCCTTTGATCTAAGAGTTGATCCTTGATCCCTGCTATCATGGAACATGGTTACCCTCTTGTGATCCCACCTCACTTTGATGGGAACAATTATGCCTATTGGACGTAAGAATGAAAGCATTCCTGAAATCTATTGATGAGAAAGTTTGGAATTCCATTGAATACGGATGGGAGAAACCAACTACTCCTGTAAGCGAGTGGTCAACTTCTCAAAAAGAAGCATCCGCTTTTAATAGCAAAGTCATGAATGCTATTTTTAATGCTGTTTCTATGGAGGAATTCAAGAGAATCTTTAATGTTGAAGTTGTTCATACTGCATAGAATATTCTCCAAACTGTGCATGAAGCCATAAAGATAGTTAAGATTAATAAACTGCAGCGGTTAACTACAAGATTTGAAAGTATTAGAATGTCTGATGATGAATGTTTTGATGAATTCTATGCTAAACTGAATGATATTGTTAACTCTGCTTATAATTTGGGTGAAGTTTATGATCCACTTAGGATTTTTAGGAAGATTCTTAGATCCTTGATTGAGGACTTTAGACCTAAAGTGACTGTCATCACTGAAAGCAAGGATGTGGACTTCATCCTTGTCGATGAGCTTGTAGGATCTCTCTAGTCCTATGAGCCAGACCTACCCAAGATAAACAAATCCAAATCAATAGATCTTAAGTTAGTTGATGATATTGATGAGAATGGATTTGATGATGAGCTCTCTTCTACAGAGATTTCCTATCTTGCCAAGAACTTTAGAAATTTTCTTAGAAATAACAACAAAAGGGCAAGACTTAAAAACAATGCTAAACCTAGAAACTTTAAGAGGAATGAACCAACTGAGCTTAATAACAATAATGATAAATCAAAAGAGAAAGTTGATCAAATCTCTAGTAACTCTCTAGGTCAATAATGTTTTGGTTGTCAAGGGTATGGTCATGTGAAATCAGAATGTCTTACATTTTTGAGATCAAAGGGTAAAACTATAGCGGTAACCTTTAGTGATGATGAAGTTTCTGATCACAAATTTGGTAGTGATGAAGATGGAAACTTCATTGTTTTTACAGCTACTGCTGTAGTTGATGAAAGTGTTGTGGTTGAAGAGAACCCTTCTGATGGGAAACTCTACGAATATGTTGATTTGCAAGAGGCTTTCAATAAGCTGTGCAAGGTTGCTGCAAAGGATGCAATGAATGTTGATTTAGGTTTAAAGAAAATTGCTTCTTTTGAACTTGATAAGAAAGATTTGTTCTTGAATTTGCTTGATGCTAATACTTTGATTGATAAGGTGAGAACTGAAAACATGTTGTTGCTTGAAAAGATCAAGAATTTGGAACTATAATTATCTGTTGCTAGAGAACAAACAAATAGGTCAGCTAGTTCTAAACTTGATCACATGTTGAGTGTTCAGAAGTCTCCCTTAGACAAAACTAGTCTAGGTTTTGTAGAAAAAATCTTGATATCTGAAACTCATTTCACAAATTTTGTTCATTCTTTTGAGCCTCCCAAGAGTGAGACTGTCAAACCAGTAGAAATTACACCACCTCCTAGGAAGGTTAGGGTTGATCTTAAAGAGACTAAGCCTAAGAATCCTAACCTCCCTAAGGATAAGTTGCATGATAGACCTTTGTGGGTTTGTCATTTTTGTGGAAAGGCTGGGCATATTCGTCCAAATTGTTTCAAGTTGCAAGCTACAAAGTGAGCAAATAAGCCAAAAGTACCTGTGCTTCAAGCACAAGATCGTATGGTACTTATTGGTGAATTGTAGGGGTGGAGCTAGGATTTTTTGTTTGGGGGGGCCAAATTTTGCTACTAATATATTAGTTTCGAGTTAAGATAAACCATCACACATATGCGTAAACGCACATACACAAATATAAAGATTAATATTTTTTTTGATACTAGAGTAGGTCATAATTTATAAATATATTGTATATAAAATTAACAACTTTCACACACACACACACACGCATATATATATATATATATATATATATATATATATATATTCACAAGATAATTTTTTAAGGGAACTTATCATTTTTTAAACTCCAATACTATACAAAAATTGTTGTCTAGTTTGATATTAAATATGTAAAAAAAAAAAAAAAAACGAATTAAAGAAAATAAAAACTACCTTGTCTCAATAACTACTAGACCAATTGTCAAATTCTATTGACTTTTAAGAGCATCATTGGATTAATTCAAACATTTGGGAGGGCCAACTTCTATTTTTGTAGCTAAATATTTAAAGTTGTTTATACTTACACATAATATAAAATAATTTTTTAAAATTTTGGGGGGGCCATGGCCCCCCAAGCCTTGATATAGCTCCGCCCTTGGTGAATTGGTAAAGGCTTTAAACCTTTATACCAATCTCGGAGTTGCTTAGAATTCTTGTATGAATAATAACTCCAATACTAGAGCTGCATCTAAAAAGTTTTGGATGCAAAAGACTCAATCTAATTGACTCTTTCTAACATGGTCCTTGTGCTTCATCTCCATACTTATTGTGACCATTCTTCTTTTGTTGTTTTGTTTTTCGTTTTTGCTTTTAGGAATTGCATTGCATTACATTCATGCATTTCATGATAGGTTGCTTTTTGTTTTTCAAAAAAAAAAAAAAAAGGGGGCAGGGGGGGGGGGGAAGGAAAAATGTGTTTTGCATCATATATTTTGGATTTTGTAATCAAGGTTGGCCATAGTATTTTTACGTAACGTGCTTGTGTACCTTATTTAGCTTGAATGAGCTTAATTTTACTGCACTTTGCTAGTTTTAGCAATATAGTGCATGTTGTGTACGAATTGTTATAGTTTTTGATCACACGATCTTGATTTTGAAGTCACATGTTTTTAATGAGAAAGGCATAAATAACCATCTCACCACTATTTACTAACCAATCATGAATACCTTAGTGCATATCATAAGATTTTGTGCTCGAGAAAGTGTAGCACACGCACAAAAAGAACATAAGGTGTAGCCTAGGATTAATACTCAAATTAGTGTTTACATTATTGGGCTATAATAAATTCACAATGAAATAAAATTGGTGTGTACATTATCTGGCTTAAATATTAATTTAACAATGAAATAAAATTGGTATGTACATTATGAGGCAAAATAAAAAACTTCCATGATTGCAAGCTTGTTTTCTAGGAGATGTAAGAGTTATATGATATAACTCTTTATGTGATAGTCTCTTTCAAACTTGTTTAGGAAATGTTATCGATTACTATCTACTTATCACTTCACATGTATCTCATGCTTTTGCTAGTTGCACACACTACACAAGTTATTCCTTGATAAACTTAGTACATGATATTGTGTGTGAATGTGTTTTGGCTATCCAAGATTATATGTTCCTTGATTTTGATGCAAAATTTGTTTAATGTTTGAGTTTTGGAGGCAAATTGGTTGAAAACTTGTGCTTGAAAGATTTGGGTTGAATTCATGTGTTTTTGAAAAACTTTTAATCTCATACTCATGCATTTCAGTCATGAAATATTCTGCTTTGAGGGGTTTTTGCATAAAATTGCTTTGTTTTTCAAAAGTTTGAATTTTTCAGATTTTCGATCGATCGAATTTGGGACAAAATTATGGGTTTGAATTTATCTGGCTCGATTGATGCTTGACTGATCGAATTTAATTTTCGATTAATCGAAGCTAATTTTTTCCCGATCGAAAATCAGTCAGTGAGTGTTTTAAAAAAGAACTTTTCTCACGTGTTCTTCATTTTATTCAAACTTTTCATACACTTTTTTCACTATTTCTCCTCAACCGATCCAATCTAAGAGTTTTTGTTGTATTCTTCCCCAAATCTTCAAGGGTTTTTGTCCTCAAGTGTAGGTAAGACCTAAATACCATTCTCTTTTCATTAAAATCACACTTTTCATGCATTTTATTTAGGATTTTCGAACATAAGATTTTTGGAGATTTTGATGTTTGGGTTGTTTTTATTCAATTATAATCACTGGGTTTTTGTTCCTAGATCATTTACATGTGATTCTCATGCATTAATTTGATTAATTTTGTGTTTTGGGAAAAATTTGAAATTTTAGGGTTTGAAACTTTGAGAAATTAGGGATTTTGTTCAATTGAGCTAAAATTGATGAAATTGACTTGTGTTATTACTTGGTTATGTCATTATATGATGTTGTCTAACTAGTGTAATGATTAATTGATCAATTTGGTTTAATTTTTGAAAAAGGGTTTTTCAAAATTTGGGGTTTTTGGTCAAAAACTCTGTGTTCAAGTCAATTGATGGTTATGAAGTAAAATTGAACAAATTTCAATGCATTAGAGCATGCATCATATGTGCATTCATTACATGCATCATATAGATTGTTATTTATTGAGATTTTTGTGCACTAACCCTCTCTAATACAGTCTTCCCTTGTGTTTCTTTCTTTGTTTCTGTCTTTCCTTTCCAACCCTTGGCATCATGGTTAGGAAGACTAGAGGCAAGAAAACCACCATCCCTTCTACCCCTGTGTTTGAGAGTGATAGGTTTAGAATCGAGAAAACCAAGAAACCTATGAGAAGTTTAACATCTTTAGGTTGGTTTGGGCTGAGCGTAAGGTCATTCTAGATGAGCTTAATGGGGAGATTGGGAGGAACTTTGAGAGTAGGGGTTGGTTACCTCTTTTAGATGTGGAGCATCCTCCTGTTGCTACTTTGATTAGAAAGTTCTATTCGAACCTTTCTGTCCACTTCGATGATTCCAACATTCAGTTTGTGAAGAGTTTGATAAGGGGTGAAGAGTATGTCATTACACCTCAGGTAGTGGCTTCTGCTCTTGGTGTACCTTTGGTATGGCAGCCTGTGTACCCTTACACTAAGTCTCGTCCGCTTGATGACATTATGTCATTACTCATCGGTACTTCCATTAGATAGGGTACTAATCCTCAGATCACCCCCATGAGCTTACTAAGCTCAATTATTTGTTTTTTCGGATTTCTTGTCATTCCATTTGGCCTATCTCTCATTTACACACTATTCTTCTCGAGAGATGTGCATTTTTGTACGCTCTCGTCACTGATGCTCCTATAATTTTTCCTTCTCTTTTTATTAGCTCTTTAGTTGAGGTTCATAAGAGTAGTGCAAAATCTCATGGTATTTTCTTTTCGGTTTTTATTCATAGGATTTTGTTAGACTTAGGTTTTAGAGGACTTTCCTGCATCCAAGCCTGTTCATATTATAGCTCTTATAGGTGTCACCTTTCTTAGGCAAAGAGCGGCTCAGATGAAAGTTAGCTCTAAACGCTCTAGAGTAGAGTCTTCCACAGGTGATGCATCTAGGCTCCTTCTTCAGGCGATCATACTGCTGAGGAGTATGTTGGTCCTACCGTCACTGTTGATCCTCCACCTTCTTCTTCGAGTGATTCTTCTATTCGGAGTATGCTAGATATTGTCATGATCGTTCAGGCGGCGCATGGACATATTTTGTTGGATGTGCTCACGGAAATTCAGGCTTTATGTGCTGATTTGGCAGGTGCTAGATGACCTACTCCACCACCTCCTTTTGATGATGAGTCTTGTTTACCCTTTGGAAATTCGTCACAAAAAGGGGGAGTACATATTGTGCATGGAGATAGGGGGAGTTTTTGTTTTGGGGTACATAGATTGTATCTAGGAGCTTCTTGATGTATTTAATTTTATTTTTGGCTCATGATGTATTCTTTTTGGTGATGATGTATTTTCTTTTTATGAGTTGTATATGTTAGGGGGAGACACTATGCTTTATGCTTTGTTTCTTTTATTGTTTCTTGTTTCACATATGGTACATTGGTTATTGATTTATATTACAAGGTTATTCATAGTATGTCTTTTATTTTATTTTTTGTGAAATCAAGAATTTATTTTGATTTACTTGTATTTTTCACACATGCATTTATGTGTTTGTCGAGTGTTTCAGGAATATACAGGTTAATTCAGTCATGGCTGCTGTCTACATTGGCAACTAATAGATAGTAGTTAGGTTGAATTATGTTCAGGGAATTTTAAATTTAAATGGGCTGTTTTTTACTTTGAGCACTTCATTTTTGTGATGTGTTTTGTCACAGATTGTCAAATGGGGAGATTGTTAGGTTCTAAGACCTTAGGGACTAATGTATTATAACTTCAATGTGTAATGTGTTAGCAAACCATGATCAAAACATAGAGTCTAGGTTTAGGCTTGCTCAAAGTATGTTTAATTGTAAAGTTGGAATTGAGTGATTGTAGAAATTAGTGGACAAATTCAGCAAGGCTCGATCGGTTGAAAATTAGACTTGATCGATTGAGAATTGTGCAGAATTAATTTTCTGCAGGATTTCCAATTCAGTCCAAGCCCATTTGACATGTAGGATTTTATTTTTTACTTCACATATAAAAAGAAAAACTCTAGCTACGTTTTAGAAGTCTTTGATGTGCTGTGTGTTGAATCTATTGTGAGATTTAGAAGTGTTTACCTTCATACACACTTAGAGTTATCAAGATCAAGATTCATGTTAAGAACTTGGTAATCGCTTCTGTTGCTGCATAAAGAATTTAAAGAAGATCTGAAACCTTTGAGTGGAGTCTCAAAGTCACAAGTAGGAGAATTTGTGGTCGCAGTGGATCAAAGAAAGAAGTAGTCCGTGAACTCAGAGTTGTCACGTGGTTGTGGTAGTTAGTTTTTTACTCGAGGTAGCAATAGGATGTTAGTAGTCTAAGTTCTATTGTACAAATTTCACTTCTTTCATGATGGATCTGTTTTACCTTAAAGATAGCTAGGTTAAATCCTCCCCAAGTTTTTTATCGGTTTGGTTTTTCTGGGTCATCAGATCTTTCTGTCTTTTACTTTTGGCATTATATTTGTTTTACACATATTTGTTTAACCTAGTTTTAATTAACAAACTTGTTAATCAACTTGAGATAATATTAGGTTAATCATATTGTATTAAGGGGTCTAAATCTTTACAAAAAGAAATAGGTCTTTGTCCTCGGAACAAGACCCACACTCCCATTAGAGTCGTTCTCTTCCTCGACAATAGTATTAGCCTAGACCCAGAGCCCAAAAAGGTTTCTCTTTCTCTAACTCTTCAACTGTATCCATTTTAGTACAAACAAATGGAGTATTATGGTTTCTTAAACCTTCAATGCATTAGACATTTGTGAATCGTTTTAACTTTGTTTAGTTTTACTAATCCATTAATGTTGATAATTTCTTTATTTTGAGTGTTGTTGGTTTCGAAATTCAATTTGGATTGCAAGAGTCTATAAATTTATTTCCACCTCATTATTTCTTTATGTAATTTCTTAGCTCACCAAGGAGCTTAAATATAATTGCAATCTCGTGATTTTTTTTCTTCTAAAGGTGGTACAATGAAGATCGAGGAAGCAGAGAGTACATACTCCTAGGAGAAAATGTAAGTAAATTCTTTTTCCTTTCTTTTAGTGAAATTTCTGTTCTTGAATAATTTTAATATTTTTTTTCTATGATTAATGTTGCATGTTTGTTTCTGTTTGATAACAAGATAGCATCTTTTTTTGGCTTGAGAACAAGTTAGTATCTTTATTTGATATCTAATTGCGGGGTCTTTTTTTCTCCATTTTTTGAGGTTTGCATGTTAAACAGTTTATAGGTTTGTGAGGGTTTGTGAAATTGAAGGGTTTTGATTTTATTTTTTCCCGCAACAAAAGATATATAGTGGTACTTCATGTTTGGTGCTTTTGCTCCCAAGATTGGCCTTTTGATATAATTGAAAGGCACTCTTTATGAAGTTTGCTCTTCTCCTAATAATTTTTGTGTTGTGTGATATATTCTTGCTAAGAAAATGGTCCTATTATATTCCTTTCATACTTGGGTTGTTTGCTGTGTTACCAATATGTTAATGTTGCTGTTAAGAAGTTGGCTTAATTTGCAATTCATTTGAGTTAAACTTCTCCTAAAGGAAAGTAAGTTTTGTTGTCTCCAAGTTTCCAATTGTCAGTCATACCAAAGTCCTTTTTTTAAGGTTTTGTTTGCAAATGGGAATTGGGGGTTTCTTTTGGTGTTGGGATAATTTTAGAATTTAGAGATTTCAAAGATTGGTTCATTTAGGAAATTTAAGGGACTTTTTTTTTGTTCATCCAGGATAATTTTCACAATTTAGGTCCATCACAGAGAGTTTTGACTATCTTAATTAGATTCAAGATTATATTAAGCTTTGCTTTTTCAAAAATATTTTTAGATATCAATTGGAGTTGGCTGGAGAAGACAATCCCATGGCGAAGGGTTCTTAGAAGCAAAAAAGACGATCCCTAGAGAGTCTTCAAATTCTGTAGTGGTAATGCTCTGTATACTTCCATAATCATTATTTTCACTTCTCTTCATTTGTCTCTTTATTTGTGAGTGTAATTTTCTTTGTTATTGCTGTTGCTTTTTTTTTTTTGGGTGAAAACACCATTTTGGTCCCTATATTTTGGTGTCACAGTCAATTTGGTCCATATATTTTGGTAGCGGTCAATTTGGTTTCTGTTATTTTCAACTTGCAATCAATTTGGTCCTTAACTTTAACTTACTAATAGAAAATGCATACATGGAAAATGGTTTGCATTGTTGACACACACATGGCTAAAATAATAATATAAAATCAAATAATTAAACATTAAAAAAGCCATATAAGCATTTTAATAAAAAATAAAAATCCACGTTAGCCAAAAAAATTCTGAAAAACCTTCAATTTCTTTTATTTACTTTTGTATTCTTGCATTTTCTTAGTCACCAAACACAATACCCAGCAAACACAACAATCTGAAAAAAAAAAAACACTAATCACACAATTATCGACACTCAAATTTTCTTTTCTATTCTATCTCTTTTCATATATTTCCTAGCAAACACACTTAGACCTCTCTCTCACAGACCTGCTCTCTTTCTCTTTTTGTCTCTCCCTTTCTTAGATCGGCATGGTCATGGTGGAGCTTGGGTTGGATGGAGACTCTCAATCTTGATGGGTCACGACAGTGGTGTGGGGCTTGATGGTGGTAGGCCTGCTTAAACCAATTCAAAAACGACAAAGGATGAGGACCCATATGTAGGTCTTGTGGGTGTAGATGACTAAATTTCTAGCTTGAAATAAATCAAAAAAGTAAAATAGTTTCACAAATGCAAATTTGTATTGATGAATATGTGGTACAATTTTCTGAAATTAAAAGAACGATCATCTGATTCGATCTCCTTGAAAAACTTGTTGATTGGAATTGTAATAATGTGATTTTGACTTAAACACCAAATATACTTCAATTTGGCTGAAGGATGGATCGAAGACCCTTGAAACAAAATTAAAATGAATCTCTGGCTATGAGCTTGTTAGAAATTCTTTGTTCTTTGTGTTCTTCGTATGTTCTTTGTGTTCTTTGTATGTTCTTTGTGTTCTTTGCTTGCTCTTCATCTTCAAAGGTTTTATGGCGGAAGTTCTTCGGGGCTTTTGCGGCTTGAATCGGTAGAGCTTCACTGATTTACGGTTTCTTGAATTTTCTGGAGGCTTTTGAGTTTGATTCCAGCAAACTTTAAGATCTAGGAAAGTAGTTTCGATGGTTCTACTTTGAATATTCTTCGATTTTGAGGTTGAAGTTCTTGAAGGCTTTGAGGCTTGATTCCTGTAGAACTTTTGTAATTCTGAGTGCTTCTAAATCTTCTTTGATGTCGCTTGTGCTCTGGATGTCTTGGTGTGTAGAAATTCCTTAGGAAGGCTTCTATTTATAGGAGTTTAGGGGTGGGTGAGTGACATGTAGTGAAGTTTAATTGGTGACATATGTCACAGTTTGATTGGAAGAGATTTAAGACTTTTTCTTCAAGACATGTGGCATCTTTTGATTACTCAAGATGTTTTGATTTTCATGGTGACACATGTCAGCACCTGATTGGACTTCTTGTGTCATTGTTTACACGCGCTGGGCTGCTTATGTCATTGCTTACACGTGCTGATGTGTAATTAGTTTTTTGCATGCATTTTATGTCCTTATTTCAATGATACTTGGAAAATTTTTGTTGGTTTTTGAATAGTGATGGCAAAACCTAGTAGCAGTATGTGGTGCTTTATAATTGGCCGTACTTTGTGAACTTGATAGCATGACGTGTCAGCTTGTGATAGGTCAGAAATTTTCCTTTTCTACAATGGGATATCAGTAGATCATCTTCAATTAGTTTAGAGTTTGAGTTCAATTCCAATTGTTCTTTCTACGTTAACATTATAGGTTGTTTGGGTGGTTTAGTGTCTTTTGCTAAGAAATAGTAATGGTTGTTGTGAGTCCTTTATTTTCGATTTGAGTCCTTATTCGTCTGAAGATTGCATTGTAAATTTTGGCATAAAAACCAGTAGAGCACTCTTGAATAAAATCATAAAAAAAATCCCAAATTTGTCCACAGAGTTCAGGATTTCCTTAATCAAATCTACGCTTATCCATTGCTTATTTTTGTGTTTCTTTTGTTCTCATTCACTTGCTAGCCACCATAGGTAAGGATAATATTATCCTGTACGTACCAACGGAGTGGAATTGTTAAAGAGGTGAAAGGATTGATATGGTTTGGGTAGGTTGAGATCTTTTCAGATTTTGTGTTTGTTGGGTTCTATTTGTGTGTTTAATTTGGTAAAGGGTTTCATTATGTTGGGGTTTTCAAATTGCTTTGTGTTTGGGAGGTAAGAAAGTACAAGAAGAATAGAAAAGAAAATGAAACAAATTGTGGATTTTTTTATATAAAAATCATTTTCTTATTTGTTTTCTTTCAATTAATTTTATTAGAATTTTTTTTGATTGACATGGAATTTTCTTTTTTTTATTAAAATGCTTATGTGGTTTTTTTAATATTTATTTATTTGATTTTATATTATTATTTTATATTATTATTTTAGCCACGTGTGTGCCAACAATGCAAACCGTTTGCCATGTATGCATTTTCCGTTAGTGAGTTAATGGTAGGACTAAATTGATTGCAAGTTGAAAATAACAGAGACCAAATTAACTGCTACCAAAATGTAAGGACTAAATTGACTGATACACCAAAATGTAGAGACCAAAATGGTGTTTTCGCCTTTTTTTTTTTTTTTTTCACTTGATGGAAAATTTAGAGGTACTTTGTAATGAAGGCAAGTGTAAATGTGAAAGAATTGGAAGCATTGATATAAATGACAAAGTAAATAATGTCTACCAGCATAATTTTGATCAACGTCCCTAACAGGTTTGCCTTTTCTAGTTTTTCTATAGAAAATACTGGTTCTGCCTTTTATTTTGTTTTCAGAAGTACAACTTATCAGCATAATAGGCACTATAAAATATTGTACTTGCACTTTTACTATTTTTGAAGTAAATTCGTCTTCCCAATTGGATTTAGTTTTTTCTCTTTGAATTTTTTTGTTTTCTAGCTTTAATATGCATTTGGATTTGTGAATTATATTTGGTGAGGTAAGAAAATTTATGTTTTTGGTGATGAAAAAGTGGTGGTGTTGGTTTTTGCAGATACAAGAACCAATCCAAGTTGCCAAAAATTATGTCATTGGTATAAGAACATAAATGAAGAAAAAAAACATGATTAAGAACATAATGGTAACTTTTGAAATAGCTCTATTTTGGTGTTGTACTAGAATGCCTTTCCAGTTTTAAATTTTTCCAGTAGTGTCTTACATTATCTCACACTACAACAAGGTGTAGTTATTTCAACCCTTTTTTATCGAGGGTTTACTAAAATCTGTCGATACAACCTATAAATAAAAATGTAGAGAGCTTTATTACTAAACTTTATTTCAAATGTTATTTGGTCCCTCAAAATAAGTTAAAGTACCCATGAAATAAATGGGAAAAAAAAAACTCACCAGTTTTTTAGCCAACAACCCTTGGTAAAATATTACAAATTTTTCAGCCCTTGAAAAAAGCCCACAACAAAATTTTCAACCCTTGCAAAAATCCCACAACTAAATTTAAAACTATAACCGTATTATATAAATTTAAAACAAATTAACTAACAAAACACAGAGCTTATAACTACTTTCACTCTCAGAGCATAGAAATCGCAGAGCATGGAGATCTCATAGCTCGTCGATCATGGAGATCTCATAGAGCACGACGATCATCGATTTTGTACGAGTTCATCTCCATTTTGTGACTCTTCATCTCTCTGCCGAGTTCATCTCCATCGATTTTGCTCGACGATCACCGTTTCTCAGCTTCGATTAGGTACGAATCACAAACCCTAATTTTGTCTTTGATTTTTTTGTTTTTTTGGTTTACCCACACTGTTTCATCTCAACTCCGTGTTTCACTTGTAATGCGATTGATCTAGGGTTTCATTTCTCACTAAAATTTTTTGTGTGTGATGATGTGTAATGCGTAATCTGTTAAAATAATGGCGTATAGTTCTCGTTTGGGCTAAAACAAAAAGCTGCGGTGCGTTTTTGCTCTTTCCTCATCCGCCTTGATTGTATTGGCCAGTCACGATGGGAGCTGTAAGATTTGGGATTCCTCTAAGGGTACGCTTTTGAAAACACTTATTGATGATAAACTTCCTTCTGTTTCCTTTGCTAAGTTCTCTCCAAACGGCAAGTTCATCCTCCTTGCCACGCTAAATGACACCCTCGTAAGTTTCTTTTTCAATTTTACAAGATGTAAGTTCCGCTTTCCTTGATTTGATTTTTTCTCTTCAAAAAATTGTGCGGTAAGCATTGCAGTTGATTTATTTTGCATAAGACTTAAATTAAGGGGAAACAAAATTGTGGGTCTGCCTTTTTCTGGTTTGTGATTTCTGCTTGATTTTGTATTGTAAGCATCCTGAAATTGCTTTTATTATCCTTTTTTAAGGTGAAATGTTTGGGTTTGCATTATTGGATTATATTATATTAGGCACTTTTGTAAGCACGACCATGTAAATTTAAGAGAAATGGATCTGTTATGATTGGTAATTCAACCTTGGTGCCATGACCACAAAAAAAAAAAAAAAATTTGTGTGTGATGGTGCCTAAGGATATTCAGCTCGCTAGGAGGATCAGGGGTAAGTGTGCTTAGATAGAAGGGTCTTGTGTAGATAAAGAAATTTGGGCAGATCTGTGTTTCAGGGTTTTTTTTTTCTTCTTCTTCCATGTTATGGCTTTTGCTTGGTTGTTAGGTTTAGATTGTTTATCTTTTATCTCTGTTTAAAGCTGTAGTTTAAGCTTTCAATGTAGTAGTGTAGTCATTTGCACTAATGGAAATTAATTGCTTCTGTCTAATTTTGGATCCTTTGAATTTGCACTAATTGGTACTTGGTGTTTTGGCATTACTTTTTGGCTAAATTAATGCGTTTGATTTTGCAGTCTGGTGATGGTTGAGCTTGTTTTGTTTACTATAGCTATCATTGTGATATTTTAGATTGTATTGAAACCTTTGATTCCATTAGTTGAAATACTATTGGGTACATTTCTCTTCCAATTTGCTGAAAACTCTGCATATGATTAGTATGGAAAGATACAACACAACTGAACAAGTGAAATGTGTTATGTTGGGATTTGAATTGACAAGTTCATCTGGATGCGCGAGACTGTGTCTGGAAAGATTTGTAGGATTCCTCTTTGTCTTTTGCTTCATTGAACCGTTGGCAACAGTTTGGAACAAATCTGGCATCACCTCAATACCTCGTATGTTCATTCACTCACCTGAGACTCTCTCTGACCTCAAAAAACCCCAAATTCTTAAACCTCTCAGCCTCCACACCCAACCCTTCAGACAGTAACTCCAACAAAGCCTCAGCCACCTTTGTTGAATGCAATTCCCATGCAACTATCTCTTTCCTACAAACCTCTGGAATTTCCTCCTCCTTTGCACGCCTTGTCTCTAGGGCCATCCAAATCGTGAGAGAGTCATGCCAGCTAGCAGCTTTGGCTCGGTACAAGTCATTGTTGCTCGAGTACATAACCCCTTGCCTCTCCTTTTCATGGTTATAGAGTTTGGACTTGACCTCATGGGGTTGGTCATGGAAAGCTTTGATTGCGTTTATGGTTTCGTCTAGGACTGATTTGGGAATCCCATGATTGATAACTTGGAAGAAGCCTCATGTGGCAGTGGCATCTCTGATTTGTTCCACAAGTTGGTGTCGTTTAGTGGGGGAGTTGAAGTGGGAAAGATCGATTAAAGGGATGTTTTTTTTGGTGCATGTTTGAGAATTGGGTTTTTTGAGGTCAGAGAGAGTCTCAGGTGAGTGAATGAACATACGAGGTATTGAGGTGATGCCAGATTGTTTTGTTTACTAAACAGTTTTCACTTGTAGCTGTTTCTCAAAAAAAAAAAAAAAAAAAACTTTGCACCTACAACTTTTGCATCAACTTGGTTCTATGTCTAAGCCTAAATTGGGTCATATTTCTATATAGTAAGAAAACAACCAAATCCACTTTGTTGGCTTTGAAAACCTTGCTAGCACTTATCATTAACCCACCAAAAAATTTCATACCCACAAGAAAACCCAACTCCCTAAGGCAAACTGAAAACCCAGTCGCCATTATCAAAGTATCAAAGCACCTAAATCAACACCCATCACACACCACTGTCACTGTCACCAAGTCCCCCTAACATATAGTTTCTTGCGAGTGCCAATGCCATAAGAAAAGATTTTGGGCCTGAAGCTAGCAGCCAGGATGCAATAATTGCTGGAAGTGCCCAGCCATAAGATCTAAACACTTGCACTGACCAAAAAGCAAACATATTGAAATGTTTTAGACCTTAGACAAAGTCAATCCTGAATTATGAATAAACCAACACAGATTTTTTTCTAGTGAAAAATTCATTTCTTAGAAAAGATTATTGCAGGGTGCATATCTGACCTGGAACTAAAAATAATGTAATTAAAGTGTTTCATCATAAATCTTTGTTGAGAGTTCATTATATCAGAATGCTTCTATACCAAAAAGCAATGATGTCACATAATTCCCTTGAGGAAAATAACTTGCATAAATAATACATATTAAAAAAGAGAAGTTCAAGAAATTGGGCAAAAAAGTCAGATCATCATTTCAAATAAGGGGGGACTCATTATTGCCTTGCATTGCTACTGTCACTGATTCATTTCTTTCTTTCTTTCTTTCTTTCTTTGCGTCGTCTCACAAATCCAGCTACTATTTGTGCTCTCTCTCTCTCTCTCTAATCTTTTTCTTGTTCTGTTTTCTATGGGCGGATTTTTTTTTTTGATGGGTTATGGGCGTATTTTTAATTGCTGTATATGACAAGTATAAATTTAGTTTTTCTGTACTAGGGTTTTTGTTTCTGAGCTGATTTGTTAGTTTCTTGCGCTCTAGTTTTGTTTTTGTTTTTCTTTTTTTGATTCCAATTTGTCTAATTCTGTAGGTCTTCCATTGTTACCTTCTTCTCAGCTCTCAGCTCGATCGGACGCCAAATCTGAGTTTTTCAATCTGTGTCTAATTCAGGTAATTTTTTTTTTTTCATTTCGATACCCTTTTGGTGGAATTGGATTTGTAAAATGCTAAAATGATATATTGGGCAATTTATATTGAGAGTTCGGATCTTTGAACTTGTTAACTTCTTTGTTTGTATTATATGATCTTATATAAATCAGAGTGCAATTCACTTTTTTCTGACTTCATTTATTGTGTAATTAAAGATGGGAGTTTAGTTTGTTTAATAAAATTGAATTCTAATAAGGAGTATGTTGGTTTTTTTTTTCTTCATGATTTTTGAAGATGGGTTTGTTTTTGTTTTGGGTTTTGCAGATTTTTTCTTTCTTTCTTTTGCAGTTTGTGATGCCATCATTGATTCGTATTAGAATTGTTAGCTTAATTACTCATGATGAATGCTTGCTGAGTTGTTAATCTGCATTAGTTTTTAATGTTGCTGTTATGGCCTTCTCTTTGCCAAAAAATGGGAGTTTGGGTTGTTGAACAAAATTGACTTCTACTAAGGGGTATGTTGGTTTTTTTCATGATTTTTGGAGATGGGTTTGTTTTTGTTTTGGGTTTTACAGATTTAAAAAAAAAAAATTATTATTATTTTAATTTTTTGTGGTTCATGATGCCATCATTGATTCAATAATAGAATCTTAACTTTAATTACTCAGAATGAATGCTTGTTGAGTTATTACTCTGCATTAGTCTTTAATGTTACTGTTTTGACTTTCTCTTTGCCAAAAAAATGGGAATTTAGGTTGTTGAACAAAATTGACTTCATGCAGATGTTAAAAAATATATAAATATATCTATCAGAAAAAGGAATTTTGCTTTGTGAGAAAAGGGAAAGGTGGCGAAGAGTAAGGCGAAAGTCTGAGTCTAAACTGTAAACTAATGTGCCCTCCCACAATGTCACCAACGAGATTTTTCAAATCTCATTGCAGAGAGAGAGAGAGAGAGAGAGATGGGTCGGTGACCATAACGTGGGAACGGGACAGTGAAAAATACAGTTGAAGGAGCAAAGAGTAGTGCAGAGGAGAGGCACCTAACCTTCTATGTTGGCAGCAGAATGGAAACAGAGGGAATTCCAGCTGAAGGTGAAGGTGAAGGTGATGGTGATTGGACAAGAAGTGGGCCTTTTTGCTCTCTGCATCATCCTCATCAGCATCGCCATCATTCATTCCTTTTACGTTACAAAACAACGCATCAACTAGTTAGCTGATTAGTTGTGGGGGGAAATTGGGTGGGTTGAGAAGGTGAGAACCGTCCCCGGTGGATCCTCCATTGTGCATTGCGTGGCCGTTGAGGTGTGATGTTTAAGGTATCCACTGAGGACCCAAATGAATTTGATTGGTGTCACATCAATAATATAATATAATATGGTGTTATGTTTAAAAGTTGACACAGTGTGTAAGGTTTATGTAATATTATGTGTAGTAACTATAGTATAAGATTATGATTGATTAAAGTTTATGTTGGTGGGGCGTGTGGAATGACATTGAGGTGTGTATAGGTTGAGGAATTTTGAGGTAGTATTTGCTTCACGCATGTTTATATATGTTAACGTATAAGCTTGGTTGTTATACTTGGTGAAAGTTTGTAATTGTTTACGCAAACCTTCTTTTAGAATGTTGATGGCCTATTTATTATGGCTTATAATTTGGATTGTGGAATCATAAAATGGATACTGTTAGTTATAGATTTTAGAGTTTTAGGATAATATAATGCATTTGAGCTATTTATTTATGACTGCGATTGTGTATAATCTTAGAATTTTATCAATTGCTTGTCATTTTTAAGGGCATGAATTTTTATCAAGTTCAAACTAGAAAAATTTTAAAGCAAAGATGATGTATGTCGGGGGATGTGATGCCAAATTGATGGCAGTGAGGAAGGAGATATGTGTGTGTGAGGGACTTTGGTCTTGTATTCCAATGGCTTTAATGGAGGATTTTGATGGGTCAAAGTAAAAACACTATTTAGTAAGGGTAGACACTGACCCCAAAAAAATACAAAGTACGCCTCATGTAACTGTACCATTAACGGCTGCCCACCTTATTAGGTTGTATTGCATTAAGAAACTGAGTCCTGGATTTTCCAAATTTATTGCTATTGAATGTATTTTAGGTTGCTTTCTTTAATTAGCCAAAGGCATTAGTTCATTAAAGTGGAATGTACTGCAAATTATATTGTTTTTCCTTTTCTCAGCTCAAGCTGGATGTGGGAACTGAATCCTGAATTTTAGCTGATTAGCTCTACTAGTTAGGTGGTCTTTACATTGAAAAATATATAAAGAAAAGTATAAAAAAGTAGAGAAGGAAAAGTACCTACCGTTTGTTGAGATTGAACTATAGTTAATATTCATGAATTACTTTAATGCCCGTACTTTTCTTCTTTCTTAACAGTGTAGTAATGTATTATAGCTCAATCAGAGAACTTTAGCACTTTTGTTTCTCAAAATGACAAAAAAAAAAAAAAAAAAACTTTAGCACTTAAGCATATTAAATAATCCTAGTAATTGCCTTGTGGTTGTGTTCAAAGTGTAAATTCAGCCAATCACATTATGCTCATGTTGTTATTTTTATGAATTCCATTTTAATTTACATTATTTCATTAATATGGGTTTTTATATTTTTATCATTCCATAAATATAAAACTATTATGTTAATATGAGATAATTGTTAAATGCTACTCGTACATATGGCTAACCTTGATTAGTTTGTTGAGGCTCCCTCTTTACTAATATCCAATGTCAATATATGATCTACATTTATTCCTCATTTGATCACCTTAAGGGTCTACCATTATAATAAACTTTCATCTGAGTAGGATCCACATTAGAGTCCTTCCATAGTATCTCATATGCCTTTTGGGATATGATTTTACAAATTCTCTTTTGTAACACACAACTGAAATTATGACCTTTTTTATTTCAAAATCGTAGAAACAGTCACTTGCACCTTGCTTCATTTATAGTGAGGACATTTTGTTTATACAAATGAATATGAATTGGATGCCTCCTCTAGTTGACAATAATCTTTTATCTATTGTATTAGATAATGTTTCAAACTCTACATTGAAATATTCTTTTATGCAGACTTTTCCATTGGATTTAGTACTCTTTTCCGATTGAGGACAACTTAAGGTGTGTCTCTCATTGAAGATTTTTAAAAACTTTTAATTCAACTTTAGATGGAACTGAATTGGGTAAAGCTTAGGAATAGAGCTCTTCCCGAGTATAGACAAGGAATTAAAGACTTCCTTGATTTTGCATTTGAGCATACAACAATGGGGTATAAAATTTATTGTCCGTGTAAAAAATGCAATAACTACTTTGCAAAGACCAGAGATGATGTTGAGGCTGATTTGCTTACTATTGGTATTCTCCCAAGTTATACTCGTTGGTTTAGACATGGTGAGGAGAGACATTTTCAAACATTTGATAGTTTAGATAGTGATGATGAGTCAGATGGGGATGGCTTGAGTGAGATGGTAGAAGATTATTGTGCAGCCTTTAATGCAGCCAGTAATGTAGTTGGAGATTCGAGTGGCGATGGTACTCCTGAAGAGCCTAATGATGATACAACTAACTTTTTTCTAAAACTAGGGGATAACGAGCAGAAACTTTTTCAAGATTGCAAGTATACAAAACTGTCTTTCATTGTGAAGTTACTTCATATTAAATGCCTTAGTGGTTGGACAAACAAATCGTTTACTCTATTGCTTCAATTGTTGAATGATGCGCTTTCTAAAGTTATTGTAGAGTTGCCAAATTCATTATATGAGGCAAAGAAGATGATTCGGGATTTAGGTCTTGATTATGTTAAGATAGATGCTTGTGAAAGTAATTGTATGTTGTATTGGAAGGAAAATTCCAACAGAAGTGAGTGTCAAGTTTGTGGCCTCTCAAGATGGAAATCAAGTGAAGGGAGCGTAAGGGGTAAAAAAGTCCCTCACAAGGCATTGCGTTATTTCCCAATAACACCAAGGCTCAAGAGGTTTTTCTTGTCAAAAAAGACAGCCTCCTACATGACTTGGCATCATGATAAGCGTGTTGATGATGGTCTATTAAGACATCCAGCTGACTCTAAGGCATGGAAAATTTTTGATGAGATACACGAGTCATTTTCTTCTGAGAAGCGCAATGTTAGGTTGGGTTTAGCAAGTGATGGGTTTAATCCATATGGAAACATGAGCACCACTCATAGCACATGGCCCATTGTCCTTGTTCCGTATAATTTACCACCATGGATGTGTATGAAGCAATCTTATTTTATGCTAGCATTGCTCATTCCAGGACCGAAAGGTCTGGGAATTAAAATTGATATTTATTTGCAACCATTAATTGATGAGCTGAACAAATTATGGGAAGTTGGTGTTACTACTTTTGACTCCTCTAGAAATCAAAATTTCAATATGCGTGCAGCAGTTTTATGGACAATTAATGACTTCCCAGCATATAGGATTCTTTCTGGTTGGAATACAATGGGTGCTCTGGCATGTCCTTCTTGTTATAATGAAACAAGTTCTTCCTATTTGCAAAATGGAAGAAAGTTTTGTTTCATGGGGCATCGACGCTTCTTGCCAATCAAGCATAGATGGAGATTGGAATCTAAGAAATTTGATGGTAAGAAAGAGATTGGTTTATCCCCTAAACAACTATCTGGAGATGATGTGCTTAGTCAATTATGTGATCTTGAATTCTTGATATTTAGGAACGGTGCGAAGAAGAGAAAACATGATGAGTTAAATGAAAAAGATAATTGGTTGAAGAAGAGTATATTTTTCAAATTACCATATTGGAGAACTTTATTATTGAGAAATAATTTAGATGTTATGCACATTGAGAAGAATGTGTGTGATAGTATAATCGGGACATTGATGAGTACTAAGAAAAAAACAAAAGATAACTTGAATTCTCGTCTTGATCTAAAAGCCATGGGCATTAGGGAGGAACTACATCCAATATCGTGTGGGGAATATTTAAAGCTCCCATCTGCATGTTATACTTTATCTGTCGACGAGCAAAGAGATTTTTGTGGATTCTTAAAGGAGGTAAAGTTTCCTGATGGTTATTCCTCAAACATTGCTAGATGTGTGAATCTAAAAGACCGGAAGATATCTGGACTTAAGAGCCATGATTGCCATATCTTATTAGAGACCTTACTTCCTTTAGCAATTGATGGATTGCTGCCAGAAGAAGTGTCTGCAAAAGTGTCTAAACCACTAATTGTGCTGAGTAATTTCTTTAAAGCATTTTGCTCAAAGGTGCTAAGTGTGGATGACTTAGAGAAAATGAAATCTCAAATTTCAATAGCACTTTGTCAGTTGGAAATGATATTCCCACCATCATTTTTTGATGTTATGATGCATTTACCTATTCACCTAGCTGGTGAAGCTATGATTGTTGGACCTGTCCAATATAGGTGGATGTACCCGATAGAAAGATACTTGCAAACACTAAAGAATTATGTTCGTAATCCTACCTATCCAGAGGGTTCTATTGCAGAAGGGTATTTGATAGATGAATGCTTGACATTTTGCTCAAGATACTTTCATGGTATTGAGACTCGATTTAATCGAGTTGAACGAAATTGGGATGGAGATCGTTTATAGCCATATGAAGGATTGCCCATTTTTTCTCCAAGTGGTCGTGCTTTAGGTAGGGGATATGTCTCACGTCAACTTAGTCAAGAAGAGTGGATGCAAGCACATTTATATGTCTTGAAAAACTGCGATGAAGTGCTCCCATATATTGAGTAAGTTGAAATGTAGTTAATATTAATTTCTCATAGAGTTCACTTTCTTCTTAAACTTCTAAGTTGTTTACAGTGTAATTGCATCTTTTGTTATCTAGGGAGCACAAGTACATGATTCAACAAGCAAGTGTTAAGAATGTAGAGAATCGACATAAAAAACAGTTTCGAGAGTGGTTTGAAAGTCACGTAAGTTCTATCTATATGGAAATTATTATAATTGTTCTATATGCTTAATTTGAGTCAATTATAATGATGTATTGATTTTGAACTTGTTTTGAATAGATTACTCAATTATATGATGAAAGGAAAGTGAGCAAGAAACTCTTTGATTTGGCTCGTGGACCATTAGAAAAAGCTGTATGTTATAATGGGTATATTGTCAATGGTTTTAGATTTCGAAAAAATGAAGTCGATTGTAGCAGAAGAACTCAAGTTATGGAGTCTTGGTAAAAGGAGATGCAAGTACGGGCAATCGTGATTATTACGGTGTTTTAATTGATATCATTGAGTTACACTACATGGGAGGCAATAAGATTGCAATGTTTAAATGTGAATGAAGGGATGTTGACCATGTGGTAGAGGAATTATGGTTGACAAGTATGGCCGAACTCTTGTGAATGTAACACGTTCATTAAAGAGTAATGAACCTTTCGTGTTAGCATGCCAGCTGAGCAAGTATTTTATGTGAAAAGCATAAGGAATCCTCAGTGGCATTTTGTTATAAAAACAGAACGTCGAAATTATTACAATATGCCATCTCCAAAGGAGGAAAATGATGATGATGAAGAAGATGATGATCAAGAGCCATACCAACAGAATGATTCACATGGGCATCAAATGGGTTTCATAAGTACTGATGATCAAGATGATGCTATTATTTCATTAGATAGGGTGGACATACCTAGCAGACTTGTGGATATGGATGATGTTGATATGAATTAATGAGATTAAACATTTCAAAATGATTGTAATTTATTTACTTGAAAGTTATGTTCTTGACTTATCTAGATAGTTACATGTTCATTTGTTTTATATCGTGTATTTATGTATATGTTTCATTTATATGGTAATATGCGTGTATTGACTAAACTAATTAAATATGCATACGATAAATAGTGCTAACATATATTGGATTGATCAAAGTAAGGGGATTCTATTAATGGCAAATGAAGGTAGCAAAGGAGGAGTTGGCACAAGTGGTGCTAATGGAAGTAGAAATAATCTAACTCATCAAGGTAAGTTTTAAATTATTCTTTCAAGTTTTGTAATACTGTATTGAAGATACTATTCTAGTAAGTTGAGGTGATCTTTATTTTTATTTTTCTCCCCATAGGGAAGAAGAAAGGGCGTGGGCCTACTCGGAATCTTAAACTGGCCAAAGAGTTCAAGGGAGGGGAAAGATATGAGATTGGTTGGTTGAATGGAAGACCTGTAGGGCCTCATTCTCGTGATTTAATAAATGAATGTACAACACTTGTTAGGGCACAACAAAATGTACCTCTAAAGTTCACAGATTGGAAAAAAGCACCATACATCAACAAGAGAAAGCTTTTTGATAAAGTATTGGTAAGTAGTATAATAAAATCTAGTAGCAGCTTCTATGATTTTTTTTATTTGTGTATTTATGTTTAATTCTATTGTAGGAGTATTTCAAAGTTGAGGGTCGAGAGCAAGAGGTTTGGCGACAAATGGGTAGCTCTTACTCAAATTATCGTGACTCCCTAAAAAAAAATTGGTTTAAGCCATATGGTGAAGCAATTGAAGAGGCACGAGCAAATGTTCCACCCGGACTCGAGAAGGATGATTGGAATTGTCTCGTGGATTTGTGGAGCCAGAAAGATTATATGGTACCATTACAAAGAATTTTTTATCAAATTTATTCTTAACTATTGTCTTGTGGATTTGTTGGTTTATGGGACTGACTTATCATTCTTAAATGTAGGACTTGTGTTTGAAAAACAAGGAAAATCGGGACAAAAACGATATTATTCACACTTCTGGTTCAAAATGTTTCCAACAACGTAGAGCGGAAGAGGTATATCTAAGCAAATTATTTCATAGCTTCATCTTCAAATTATTGTATGATGCCTTGGGGTTTGTTATCTTATTAAGCTTCACCCTTTATCCGGTTTTATTTCTCACTATTCTATTTGTTTTTTCAAATGGTAGAAAGAGAAGACAGATCATAGCCCTAATAGAATTGAATTATTTGACATCACCCATGTGCAAGCTAATGGGCAAGCAGTAAATGAATCAACACAAGATGCATTGGTATGAAATCTTCTAATTATATTAATATAGATAGTATATTTTTATGTGGTTTTGTTGCAAGGTACTTTTCTTTTTAGGTGGCATTGAGGAATCTTACTACTCAAGTGAATGAGGGGGCATTGCAAATATCTCAAGATCAAATGTTTGTGGAGGTGTTTGGACCTGAGCGTCATGGACGAGTTCGTGGCTATGGGGCTGGAGTCACTCCTACCATGTTATGGGGTTCCTCCTCATCTAGAATGTATGATCTTGAGAAGCGACTCCAAGAATCTGAACAAAAACGCTTAGAATCTGAACACAAACGAATAGAGGTTGATGCAGAGTTGAAAGGAGAAGTAAAGCACCTCAAAAGCATGCTCGAACAACAAGCTATTCAAATGGTAGAACAAAGAAGACATTTTGAGGAACAACAAGCTAGTCAAATGGCTGAACAAAGAGCACATTATGACAATATGATGATGCGAATGTTTAGTTATATCACCTCGCAATCATCCCAATCTAGTAGTGATCACTAAGGTATGAAGATTAACTCAAGCTAGTGACTATTTTAGTACTATTGGATAAATTTGGATTGACTTGTTGAGTTGTTTACACTGAGTTGTTATCTTTGTCGAAAAAATATTTGGAGTTTGAATTTGAAATTCCATTTTTGTACATAATATCTACGTCTCCATTTTATGGGTCTACTTTGTAGTTTGATATCCTAGGCTGCTATTTTATTGTCCTATTTTTGTGAAAACATGTGTTGCCATCTAGTGTTGATATCCTAGGCTGCTTTTGATTCTAGTGTTGTTTCTTTCTAGAGAGCAATTGGCGTAGTAGTTATTGTTGCTTAGGACCTTGCATTTCAAATTTGACTCTCTTTTGTCTTCGATAAATAGCTCCCTTTTTTTTTTTATATATATTTTGCTTTAATGGTAGGAAGGAATTAGAATTAGAAAAAAAAAATGGGGATTGTTTTCAGGTTCTGCCTGAATTCCAATATGGTTCTGTACCTAATATTTTCAATGCTCAATCATTTAGTTTGACATTTGCGTTATGCTTCTTTAATCATTGCTTTTCATTTCTCGCTTTTAATTTTTTTTTTTGTCTTATGGAGTAGTGTGCAATTTTGGTTCACTGAATTACCTTGAAGAATTAAAGTCTTGGGGGGGGGGGGGGGGTTAGCTTCGTTTGGAAACTTTTTCTGGTGCGGTAGAACCTGGGCCATTATTATTATACTTTTTGAGATGTTGACTTTGGATATGGACCTTTTTTAGCTGAGTTCGATTTGTATGGAGTAGTTATAACTTTTAGATATTGTTCAACATTCCTTTTGTTGTGGCTGATGTTGATTGCTTTTAATTCTTGCTTTTCATGGTTTGTGCCTTACCTTCTATCTTGATCATTCTAATGTTATGCAGACTAAGAGAACCAAGAAGGCCGGTATCGTTGGGAAGTATGGTAGGTTCCTCCTGGGCTAGACAGCAAGGCTAGCACAACCATAAACAAGGGGAGGATATACATATCCAAGACCAGCCCACAAAACGTCTTAGATTCATACCTTTATAAGAATCATTAAGGGATTTGTGTAGTTTTTGATTCTGCTAAACTGATAAGTGATAGGCCTAGACCTGTGTGTCTGTTAAAGCTATGGTATATTGAAATTTTTCGGGGGGATTTTATAGATGCTTCTCTCCCCTAATGATTGTTTGATCATACAGGATTGTTGATACTTTTCACTTTGTGTATTTGGGTTCTTGTGCAGTCCTTTAATTTCTTGTTTTAAGCTTTCTTAATCAATTTCCAGGTTTATGGTTGACATCAATTTGCCACCACTTGCTACCATGTCTAACTTCATGAATATGTATATATATATATAGTACATGATTGTGGTTTTTTTTTAAAAATAAAATAAAATCTTATTTTAAGGGTCAAGAGACCCCTTAAATAACCTTATTTATCAAGGGTTGTAAGTATAAATCTTTTAAACCTTGGTAAAAGGTTATTTAAGGGTATCTTGACCCTCAAAATAAGATTAGAGCACTTGTTTTGAGGGGCACGAAGGCTCTCAAAATTTCTTTTTCGACGGTATATGTTTCAAAGGTTATCAAGGGTCGGTTGGACTCTTAAAATAACTTCTTTCAAGGTTTTTTAATACTTTTTTTAGGGGTTTTGACCCTTGAAAAAAGTCTAATTTGTTGTAGTGTCAGTTTGTTATATAAACATATTAAGAAGAAAACAAACAAACCAACTAATTCAATTCTAATTAGACATCTAGAGATGACTACAAAATCTTTTTGGACTCTATATTCCCTGTCAACTCTATTTTAATAAGAATGATTAGTAGCAATCTAAGGTGCCTCTGCCCATATTTTTCTCTTCAGATACAAAGAAGCGTGGAATATCAATTTGTTTTGGTTGCAAACTATGCAGGTGAGCACAATTTATGTAGTAATAATCTAAGGGGCCTATCTGATTGAGGTTTTTTTTTTTTTTTTTTTTTTCATTTGATAAATGGATTAAAAGTTATAGGTTTGGGGTTTTATTTAATTAATCACTAAAGCACCATAAGGCTGAGTTGAATGTCGTAGAAGGCATACTCCAGATCGATTAATTGACTATAGAACAATCCCAACATCGTGTGGGTTCCTTTTCTTAATTATTTATTATCATAATGTTTTGAGCTACCACTTTTATTGTAATGTTTTGAGCTATATATGGTAATGGACCTTATATATTTGACATGGGTTTATGACTTTATGGTTTTGAAGGAACAAGTTGGATTTAAGAGAATTTGAGATTTAGTTTAGATGTGCGTAGTTCATTCCTTTTGTGAAAATAGATTAATTTTTGTAAGCTCTATTACTTTTAATGTTTACATTTCTTTTTCTTTTCTACTTTTATAACTCTTAGCCTGCAGTTATGGTTTATGATCCTTAAATACTCC
Source organism: Castanea mollissima (assembly GCA_014183005.1). NCBI lineage: Eukaryota > Viridiplantae > Streptophyta > Magnoliopsida > Fagales > Fagaceae > Castanea > Castanea mollissima. The sequence goes on along the minus strand of JACAVU010000009.1, from coordinate 38,195,779 downwards.
AAAGATTAATGCATTGAATTCTATGATAAGCGAATCATTTGGATTTATTTTTTCAATCCCATGTGTCGATAAGATATGTTTAATGTATTGCTACAGCCTCTTTCAAGCAGTTTTTATAGTTATTAAGGAGTTGTGATGTGGGAGATTTCAAGAAATGTTGTGAAGCATCTAACTCAATACATCTATGATCAACTACTCAACTAATCAAGACATTTTTATTGCTATTGGATGCAATTTGTATGATCGTGTCTATGATTCTTATTGGGCGGTATTTCTCATCTATTCGATCCAAATAAATGTAACTTTAAAGTTTAGTTTTTTCATTTTTGTTCAATTCAGTCTCTTCTGTAAGTCTCCTCATTAGTAACTCCCAAAACTACATTGTTTTGATTTTTTAAATTTTCTTTAATTATAAAAAAATTCCAGAAAACTATAAAATAAAAATAAAAAACATTTTCCCAACTATTTTTTTTTGGAATCATTTTCGCACCATAAAAAGAAAAAGACATATAAAGACGAAAAAACCCTCAAAAATATGCTCCACAAAAGCATCAAACTCTAATAACTCTATACAACAATTTCTGCACATTCAAACCAAACTCCATTAGCAAAAGTCCAAAGCACTTGAAGAAAATTTTTTCTCTACACCAAAAGCATGACCTGAACGGTTTACGCTGAGAGAGTGGGAGGCGAAGCCATTGAACTTGACAAATGGGTCGACAAGAATGGGTTCAGTTCTACAAAACATACCGGAGATTTGTGTGTTCCTGTATCCGACTCCTTTAAGATTTGCAGCCAAGTGAGGTTGATCCAGGCATTTCAGGGTTTGGCGTCGTTGGATTCTGTGTGGGAAGCAATTTTTATATTAAAAAAAAAAATTGTTCTAGATCTGGGTTTCTTTGGCTGATTTTAGTATTGTTCTTGTTGTTAGATGGTGTTTCTTTCACTGGTGATATAAATTTTTGTTTCTAATTTTTTTTTTGTTGTGATTTGATTTTTCTATAGTTTGTTTGGTTGCTTGGAAAGTTTTCTGGATTGCTGGGGAAAATTTGCTGGATGTTTTTGGTAAAATATATCAATATCTTTTTAATTTGTAAAACCTAAAACAATTTAGTTTTGAGGTCACTAACGGCACAATCCTCACGGAAACTAATGGGAGTATTGAATTGAATCAAGTTGAAATTTAGAGAATTGAATTTGGATAAAATTGAAAAATAAAGTTAGAATCTATGAAGCACGGGTGCGTTTCGGGATTCGGGTGCGGGTGCGGGACTCGGCAATTTTTGAAAAAGTAGGGTGCGGGTGTGGCGGGGTGCGGCGATTAAAAAATTATTAAAAATATTTTTATTTATATTTTTAATATATTGCTAAACATACTTTTTTTACATTATATAAATATATACCAAATTTAAGAACAATGGTAAATAATAACTAGAATAAAGAGAATAGGAGAAAGCCTAGCTGAAGAGTGAAGGTAGAGAGTGGGAGAGAGGCTCAAGAAAAATGAAGAGGGAGAGGGTTGGGTCTTGGTTTTTTTCCAAACGGTGCGTTTGCACCTCTTTTTTTTTTTTTTTTTTTTTTTTCCAGCCATAAGCACCTGTTGTTGTTGTTGTTTTTTTTTTTTTTTTTTTGAATTTCGGCTGGTATCGGCCGATTTCGGCCGGACCGATTTCAGCCGATACGTACCGATTCGGGCCGAATCGGCCCGATTTCGCGCGCGTCGGCCCGAATCGGCGCCGTATCGGCGCGAATCGCGCCGATCGCGCTGAAAAAAAATGTTTTTTATTGCCGGACGCGGCACGGACGCGCAGGCAGCGGCGTCGCCGCGTCCGGCCGCGTCCGACGCGGGTGCGGCGGCCCAAACGCCGCACCCGTGCTTCATAGGTTAGAATGCTGAAATTAATTTTTGTCATATTTAGACCTGTGTTTTTCATTTCTGCCTAAAATAAATGTCACTTTACATATCTGAACATATACAAGTTAATATAAAGACAATATAATTTCATCTCTAATTCTCCAAATGCAAAATAAAAAATGGGATTTTGCTTTTGAATTTTTTTTTTAAAATTTCAAAAAGTGAAAATTTATAAGTTTATTGAAAATGCATTGTTTGAAATTGTTGTGCTTAAGGAAAAGAAAAAAAAAGTGAGGCTTCAAAAACTGTAATTTGAAAAGATGTAGCTTTAAACCACTGTATCAAGTAGGAATATAATTATACATTTAGTAAATAAATGTTTTATCGGAGAAATTGAACAGAAAACAATGATCAAAAAACATAATTCAACTTGAGGGCGTGTTGTAAATGCTTTCTTCAACGTGATAATGTGCCCCTCTTAAAAGAGTTTTCTATTGGGTTATAAGAAATTCACCTCCATGCAACAAAATCACCAATTGCAAACAACAATATATTCTGAAGTTTTTTTTTTTTTTTCAGCCATAAGCACCTGTTGTTGTTGTTGTTTTTTTTTTTTTTTTTGATTTCGGCTGGTATCGGCCGATTTCGGCCGGACCGATTTCAGCCGATACGTACCGATTCGGGCCGAATCGGCCCGATTTCGCGCGCGTCGGCCCGAATCGGCGCCGTATCGGCGCGAATCGCGCCGAATCGCGCTGAAAAAAAATGTTTTTTATTGCCGGACGCGGCACGGACGCGCAGGCAGCGGCGTCGCCGCGTCGGCCGCGTCCGACGCGGGTGCGGCGGCCCAAACGCCGCACCCGTGCTTCATAGGTTAGAATGCTGAAATTAATTTTTGTCATATTTAGACCTGTGTTTTTCATTTCTGCCTAAATAAATGTCACTTTACATATCTGAACATATACAAGTTAATATAAAGACAATATAATTTCATCTCTAATTCTCCAAATGCAAAATAAAAAAATGGGATTTTGCTTTTGAATTTTTTTTTTTTTTTAATTTCAAAAAGTGAAAATTTATAAGTTTATTGAAAATGCATTGTTTGAAATTGTTGTGCTTAAGGAAAAGAAAAAAAAAGTGAGGCTTCAAAAACTGTAATTTGAAAAGGTGTAGCTTTAAACCACTGTATCAAGTAGGAATATAATTATACATTTAGTAAATAAATGTTTTATCGAAGAAATTGAACAGAAAACAATGATCAAAAAACATAATTCAACTTGAGGGCGTGTTGTAAATGCTTTCTTCAACGTGATAATGTGCCCCTCTTAAAAGAGTTTTCTATTGGGTTATAAGAAATTCACCTCCATGCAACAAAATCACCAATTGCAAACAACAATATATTCTGAAGTTTTTTTTTTTTTTTCCAAAGAATTCTTACAAGAATTGTATTAGGCCAACAATATATTCTGAAGATAATGCTCCCTCATTACTCAAACAGCCACGCTTACTGCAATGACGAGAATGTGGCATAAAGTTGATGCAACTGACAGTGTCCTTTGCAACTGCCTTACAATGTACTAATATTGTTGCAGAAAAACGACAGAGACAATTGTGTTTACTGACACCTTGCTTTGCAAAATTAGACAAATTTGAATTTGAATCAAGTATATTCATCTTGAAACTTTATTACATATGAAACTTTAACACACATCAAGCACAAACTCAGACACAATTATTTCCAATCGACACAAATTACATCAAATTAGAAAGTAAAATCACCCTGACTTATTTCAAGAAAACTTCAACGCCAAGCCATAAACAAATTAACAAGATGATATGGCTTTGGGATGACATTATTTGGGAACATCTGTCTGGAAGGCAAAGAAATTAAACCATGTAATTCTCAGCAAAGCTAGACAAACTTAGAAAGAGAGCAGCAAATAAAATTTTACTTTTTGCATATTTACTTTGGTGCTAAGTTTTTGCAGAAGTTATCGCAGGGTCCTGGGGGAGAGTTCACAGCGTACCAAGTCTGAGTGATAGTTAGAGCAAGTGCTAACAATGCGCCAAAGAAAGCAATGAACGTCCAGGGACTACTGAAATAGTCGTGAAAGACTTGAGCTATCCAGGTCATCCACTTGCTCCTATAGTGCTTCTGAATTTGTGATCTGACATCCCTGTATATTTCGATGTTAGGCACCAAGTCGGTGCCTATCTCATTGAAGAGTTTAGCCACTTCTTCATCGCTGCCAAGGAGATTGTGGAGTATCTGTGCTTTCCTTAGCATCTTAACATCGTTGGCTTCATCGATTAGTGAATCAAGGAAGGATATATAAGAGGTGACCCCAAAATCATTTTCAAAATCCAGACACATTTCATATGCTATCAAGTTCAGGAACTTAGGCCTGGTTGAGTCATCCACAACAATTGGAGGAAGGTAAAGTTGTCCACGAAAAATAAATTGTTTAGTGAATTTTATCTTACTCAAGTAACAATCTTTTCCACGTTTCAAATGGATACCTGCTGTTTTAAGGTCCTGGACATTGCGATAGGATTGCCAGTACTCTTGGACATCTTGTATATTTTGGTTGATTTTACCAACCGTTCCATCAGGAATGTACTCTGGTCCATGAAGCATTCGTGTCCTCAGATAGTCAAGAAGATGGACGGGCTCTGGAGCCTGAGCCACTGATGTGGTATGATCTTGTGGCTTCTCCTCATCGTGGCTTTCTTCTTTCGTACTTTGTGCTTGTTGTGGCTTCGATCTTTGGCAGAGTCTCCACGATAACCAATTCGATTGCTGATCCTCTCGTATCTTAACGTGCGAGTCAATGTAATTTTCAATTGATTCCCTCAATTCTTTTTCCTTCCCACTCGAGCTCATCAACCATGTGAGTAGACGATAGGGAAGTTGATTCTCCAGCAAGAAAAAATCCTGTTGCCCAAATGCTACACTGTCCCTTTTTATATTCAACTCTTTGAACTTGTCGTTAGTTGCACAATATATGTACTGTAATATTGCACAGCCATCCACGAACAAAATCGAAGTGAGAGCCTCATCATCATATGCCTTGGTCACCTCCTCCTCGAAGCATGTCCTCAATTCATAGATTTTCTCCTTAATCATGCTGTATACATCTTCCATATTCTTACCGCTACATTCAATGAATTCATATGTCAATAGTAGCTTGTAATTCTCTCCTAGCTGGTAATTTGGATTACCATGATGGATCGGACCGAGTGATACCACTTTTGGCTCATAATTCTTGTGGAAATCGTCTTGTTCTCGCCGAAAGAATATAACCTTTTGTATCTTTGGTGTTTGAGATTGATTCTTCACATTTTTTTTTGCCTCCCTTATTTTTTCAAACTTTGTCTTGAGACTAGTAATTCCGATTGAAATGCTGGGCACCTGGGGCTCCTCAGTGATGCCCATGCTTGTTTCACCTTCTTCTCTTCCGGGCATTGAAAGTTCGCACCAAAGAAGGCAATTGAATTTTGTAGGTTTGCTGTCCTAACTCGTATTTACTGTAAGTTATTCTGGACACAGTACGTGGAAACTTTAGCTTGGAAATTAGGACTGTCGCTCTTATTTGAACATTGAAACTTTTGTAAAGCGACTATCTATTATGATGGATTAACATATCAAGCTTGGAATATAATCTACAAGACATATCTAAAAAATGCAAAAGAAATTGAAACTTGCTTTATGTCTTTATCCATTAAGAAAGATAGATGTTGAACATGCGTAATTTCAACATCTTTTCTACTAATATACCAAGTCCGGGGGACAGGGATCATCTATTCTATTAAATTAAAGACAATACACAAATGTTGAATGATACAGTGAATAGGCTTGTTTCTTCGTACTTTATATACCTCGTTAGTTTGGCATGGCATGATGTATTATATTGAAGCAAAGGGAGAGCTAGAAAATGTTTGTAGAAGGCAAAAATTTGTCAAGCCAATTACAATATGCCAAGTCAAAATTTAGTGACAAATTCCAAATTTATGTGTCATTAAGTTAATTAAACAAATGGTGACATGTTTCATCTAAGTTGATATTGGTATATTGAAATTTTTCATGTGTCGTTATTTGGCCCACAAGATAAAGATAAATTTTTTATTCAAAATTTATGGATAATTATCTTTATTAAAATAAATAAATAAAATAAAGATAAATTTCTTATTTAAAATTTATGGATAATTATCTTAATTAAAATAAATAAATAAAATATAGATAATTATTTATTTTTGTTGATTATTATTTTTATGAAAATATGATATTTATCAAAATAGATAAATAGAGATAATTATTTCTAAGCAAAATTTGGGTCAATCAAAGTCTACTACGTATCTTCAAGTCAATTCCAAGTAGAGTTCTTTCTCAAAAAAAAAAAAAAAAAAAAATCCAAGTAGAGTTTATCCTTTGAAACCCCTATAAATAGAGGACATCTCCTCTCATTTTCAACACCAAGTTTTCAAGAAGACCAAATTCGGGAGAAATTCAATCTCAAAGCTTTATTAAAGAATCAAAATAGTTTTGTTGGTGATTTTTATTATTAGATTTCCATTATTATGACCTCTTATTTTCACGCATGTGTTATGAACAAAATCTTGAAGTAGGGCTTTTGGTGCTTTCATACGCTTTCACATTGAAGGTACTTTTACAAGGCTTCAACCAGATCCCTGCATTTTTAAGGTCCTGTAGATTGCGATAGGATTGCCAATCTTTCTTTGAATTATCTTGGCTGCTGTTTGTTAGGTTAAAATGAATTAACCCATTGCAAATTAATTAATTATCCAAGTTAATTAATTAGTCAAATTACATGCAATAGCGTAGCAATACAAACAAATCACCAAATTACGAAACAAGTATAACAGTCATGCAAGTCTGACCAAGAAACAAGTATTGAATGGCTGTAACACTTAACTTGAACACTTTTTTTTTTGAAGTACTAAACTCATCCTAGATCTACCCAATTACAAGTAAAGTGCGTTTTGTCAAAAGATTAGCCAATAACAAAAATGCGTCCCTAACAATCTCCCCCTTTGGCAATCCGTGACAAAACCACAACAAAACAAATAATCATGGGAGAAGTCTTAAATCACTAAACTCATAACCGTTTATTGAATTACGCAATAAATCTAACACTAACATAAACTCTAGAAAAACTTTGCAAGAAGAGAGTTCATGACAAGATAGACTTTTACAACCTGTCTTTCTGAAACACTTAAATAAAACTCATCAAGACATCATGTGTGAAATAGAAATAAAGATTGTGTACATAAAAAAACATGTGTATAAAGAAAGAAAAGAAACAACACATGAAGAGATAGGTGAATAAAATGAACATACATCATCATCAATATACAAGAAAGTAATGTACAATGTATGTCATAATAAAATGTTACAAGACCTGTATACAAGAGGCTAAAGAACTAAAAAGAAAGAAAAGTACATATAAGCCTCATTACATCCCTGAAAAAGATATACACACTCCCCTTAACAAAAAAATCCTATATTAACTCTCCGCTTAAGTACAAGACTACTCTTAAACCCAAAACTACACCCCCTTTTTGTTCTGAATAACATAGGGCAAGTCATTCAGAGGTCGTCAACTCATCATTGCCGGAAGAGCTAGCATCATCCTCATTATCATCATCACCATCACCCTTATCAGCCGAGGCCTTTGGAGAAGGAGAGAGAGAAGGTGCAAAGCAAGCCAGGCGAGCCTATCGGTGGGTAATACGACCAACTCGGGTGTTCATCTGACACATCTCATATGTGAGATAGTCAAGATGACCACCAAAGACAGCCTTTATCTGCTGAAGCTGCGCCATGATGGTCTCGAGGGTCACTCCACCAACTGTGGAGGTAGAAGGAGCAGAAGAAGAAGGAACAGCAGAAGCGGCAATATTATCGGTTTCCACTTGTGGCCGCTTCGGTCAAAGCTGGGCCTTGACAAAACTAGGCCTGATGGCACCATGGTAGTGAAGAAAGGAGAGGAAGGAATGGGAATGGGAATGTGAAAGTGCTGTAAGATCTGTGTAATAGCCGATGGAAAGATGAGCTTATCATGGGTAGCAGTGTCCAAGTACACATCCTAAATAGATGTGATGAAGTGACAGGAAAGTTGATAGGAAGATCCTCCATCAAAGCAAGTAAAAAATGAGCAAGAGGCTCAGTGATGGAGTTATAGTGAGACAAAGGAGTAAGAGTGAATTTCATCACCATGTTAAGGAACCTTGGGACTTTGGTAAAGTCCGAGCATGGAACGTTTGGCTTACCACTCCATGTGGAAGGAGTCTCACAAAAGTGAGAGAGAAGCTCGTCTCTAGACACAGTCCGTAGATGATCACAGTCAGGGTAGTCAGGATGCACTACCTTGGGAAAATGTAGTACCTCGGATATAACATCCGGAGTAACTACAATACGTGTACCTTTTAATGTGGTAGCAAACCGAGGTACAGAGATATCGATGTCTTGTATATTGGAGTAAAACTCCTGTATAAATTCGACGGGACACCTCAAGGGTTTCTCATAAAGAGAATCCCATCCTCAAGTCAGGATGACATTAGATAGAGGAGTGTTGGCAAAATCCGACAGGATAACTTGACGTTCTGAATGAACGCCATGTTTCTAGAAGTTCTTTGAGAAGTCTTTCTGGGCCTTCTCATCACGAAACTAGATGTGAGAGGGGGGAAAAGAAGAAGAAATCCTAGAACCTTAAAAAGGATTTTGAGCCAGAGTGGATTTACGTGCTTCAGGTGCCATAGCACAATCTATCCGCGAGAGAGAGATAGAGAGAGAGAGAGAGAGAGAGAGAGAGAGAGAGAGAACAGAACACACCACAACTCATAATAGGAAAGGAAAGAAACGTATGCATGAAAAATGCATGAACACATGACGTACAAAAATTAAAAACATCATGGGTTAAAACCCAATCCAAACCTACCAGCACTCAAACAATAATAATCAATCACACATCTAAAATGCATGAAACATTGTTATAATGCAATGAGAATGCAATGCATGAGCATATATCACCAAATCAACATAACCCACCCAAAAATTTCACAACAAACTCAAAAACCCCAAAACTTTTCAAAAACCCAAAACCTAGGTTTAAAAATGCATGTAGAAAGAGGGATTGGGAAGTCTTACCAAGTGATTGGAGCAAGATCTAGGCAGAAACTGGAGTGGGTAGAGAGATTTGAGTGAGAGGAGAGTGTTTGGGGCAAGATAGAATGATTTGTATCAAGAGAGAAGTGAGAAAATGAAAATGAAACTGAAATCGCGCCTCAGCTTTATATAGAAATCCCAACTCGATGATCGAAGATTCTATCGAGGATTTGTTGAGCACTAAATCTTGACAGAAATGAATCTGTCAAGGTGTTGTCGAGGATCTGTCATCGGCAAAAACACCTCGATGGATTGAGAAGCTATCGAGATGCTGTAAAGAAGAAACCTAAAAATCTCGATGGATTAAAGATCTGTCGAGATTCTATCAAGGCTGAAGAAAGAAAGCTTGATAGAAAAGGAATCTGTTGAGGATCTATCAAGAAGCTTCAAACTTGAAGAAAAGGAGTTTTTCAAGGGAGGAAAAACACATAAAGATGAATGCAACAAGCAAGCTACTCAACCAAAGATCCAAGCAACATATTAAGCTCTCAAAACATCTCTCAACATATAAGCATAGCATCCATTGATCCAAAAAACACTCACACACACTAAACAAGTCTAATCAAATTTTGTATTTCAAAAATAAGTTACAACAGTTTAGCAAGCATATATTAACACGTATATTCCTTGTGATGGCCAAATCACATTGTATCTGCACATGTATGAAAAGTAGCAAATAGTTTGCATGTTGTGTGTTAAACCATAACAAGTGTGCACAAATTTCTCATATAATGATGATTTGAGATATGAGAGAATCTAATATACTTACACATAATCATAACTATTTGATGGAGACTATCACCTTCGAGGTATATCCTATAACTCCCACATCTCTTAGAAACACACTTGCAACTATATTTAAAAGCATTTTGATTATTTTTGCTTTTATTTTTCTTTAAATATTTTCTTTTTGAACATATCATGCATGGGTATATAAGAGAGAGAAGAAATACCCAATTATGTAAGCCAAAACATCACAATTTTGCTATGTTGAAGCACACAGATGTTATACATGATTGCCGGGCTTTAATGGTGAGATGGTTATTAATAGGGGTGTTTCGGTTCGGTTTTGGTCGGTTTTTTTTAATTGGCCAATCGAAACCGAAATTTTCAGTTTCCAAAGTTGTCAACTGAAATCGACCGAAATAGTTGAAACATCGTCGGTTTTGGTCGATTTTTCAGTCGGTGTTCGGTTTTGAGCCTAGAGTTTGAGTTATTTAGATTTTCAACGAGCACATGATAAAAAGGAGCTAACTTTAACAAATAAACCAACTAGCACAAGCAACCAAGCACATGGGTTGTTGATTTTTTCAAAACCCTAACTTTATTTGCATATAAAAAAAATTAAAACTTGAAAAAATAAACAACTTGATATTATGTTGTTACTACAAAACAGAGATTCACTGTTTTTAAAAACCAAAACACAAAACATAGAGAGTGTCAACGGGTATCGAGATTTTAAAAATGGAGACTCACCATGAGATGAGAAGCTGGCATGGGGAGGGATGAACATGAGAGAGAGTGAAGGCTGAATGGAGGCTCATCGTGGACTGTGGAGACTGTCTATTTTGAAGAGTGTCGGCTGAACTGAGAGAGAGTGGAAAGTGAGAGTGAAAACTGAAAAGTGTGAGGTATGTAGGGTAGGGTTTCCAAACATTTGATTTTATAGTCTAATTAGTTTTAGTTTAATTAGATATTTACTTAGTTTAATTTTAGGTGATTAATCTAATGGGTTTTAAAATATTGTGTTTAAAAAGATAAAATGAAGGTCGGATTGTGAAGACTGAGTCTGAGACTCTGAGTCACTGAAGTAGTGAAGTGTGAACACTGAACATTGAAAAGCTATTAAGCATTAAAGCTAGGCGGGTCGGATCATTTGAAATTTGAATTATTAGAAATTTAGAGGACTGAACAAATAAAGGCCCAATTGTGATGTCTAAAACTTCGAACTACAAACAATAGGGAGAGAAAATTAAGAGAAATTATGAGGAAGAGAGTAAAGGTTCTTCTACACCAATATTTCCACCCCTAAGCTTCAAAATGGTGAGAATCTCTACTAGCTGAATGAGTTTATCAAGTATATATAAATTAAATTTTAGAACATGGAACGTTGTCAAAGAGAAGCAGGGGAAACCAGCAGTGACCACGACCAACTTGCTGAGGAGGCACAGTCAGAGGGTTTCATTCCCAAAAAACTTGCAGGAAGCCAGGTTTAAAACAATAACGGAGGCAGAGGAAAATTTGATGAATCAAGATCCAACCACAAATATATAGAAGGTTATATTCTCTCTGAGACATGGCAAGAATTAATTTCGAGATGAACTATGAACCATGAGTGGCATCATTCAATTCAGTCCTATCCATCGTGGTAACCCAAAGTACCAGCTAGGAGAGAAGTACAAGCTTACCATATTTTCGTTTCCACCCAAAAAACATAGCTTTCCCTAAACTACTCAGCTAGCCTATTGTAGTCACCAAATGCAGCTGTCAAAAGCCTGCAATGACAAGGAAACAATAGCTAATGGAATCAACCATTTATTTCAAAAATCATGCTAAAAGCATACCAAACTCTTCCCTAAACAAAAGTAACCCAAGCCAAAACACCAAATTAGTATCATAGGAGATAAAAGCCTCTTCCACTACTCAAAAACCAGTCATTAGCAACACTCCAAACTCTATATAAAGCTCTCTCTTTAACTCAAAAATGAAGCAATCACATTATACCCCTTGGGCCTGAAACATTAGAGCAAAAGCCCATTCAACCAGCCAATATTCTCACAATTCTGAAGCTTAGGAGTGGAAATATAGGTATAGGGGAACCTTCCCTCTCTTCCTCATGACCTCTCTCAATTTCATTTTCTCAATGACTGTGGGTCGAAATTTCGGACCTGTGTACTTTTTCTGCATTTTCATATATTTCAGTTATGACATTTTTATTTCTCTCTTGTTAAAGCACCATTAGCCTTTATTTACTAAATATCAGAATTTTGGGCTTGATACTCTTCACAAATAACCACTTCTAAAGAACCCAAGGGGAGATTTGGGCTAATCTTACATTTTTGGCCCTTGTAAAAAAAACTCCCCGACATTTTGGCGACTTCATTGGAGAGTCAAGTAGCTGAAACAAGAGAAATGGTGCCTCTAAAGATGTGGAACCAGCAAAGAGATTGTGTTTCTCACACCAGCTTGTCATTTCAAGGGTTCATCCTTAGCTCATTGAGCTGGTGGAGATGCTCCAAAATGTGCAGCAAAATCATTCCAACCTCCAGAATCCATCCAAGAAGTGAAGGATTTTGAGGATGGAGGGAGAACAACTTTCTTATTCAAGGGAAAAATTTTCTTCCACATATTTATATTATTCTTTAGCTATTGTTCTTATGGATGAATTATCCTACATCTCTTGCTTTATATAATATTTGTGAACATTTTTGTTGTAGCTTAAAAATACAAAAATGGTGAGCCGCAAGTCTAGCCGCAAAGGGAAGGAAGGCAGCAACCAATAATCAACGAAGCGAAGTTCTAAACATCAATTTCAACCCAAGAAACCCCAACGACAACGTTAAAAGTTCATTGTCAACATCTCCTCAGCATATGTATCATTTATTGCTGAGTTTGTATTGTTGCCGGGGTTAGTGCTAAAGCATATGGGGGCTGTTGCGGGTGATTAACTCGTTTTGGGACAAGTATAGTTGACGCTGTGTGTGACCCTTCGTAGTTGAGTATTTTTTGGCGTCACCACTAAATAAAGTCTTCACCAAATTGCTAAAGGCCATAGCTAAATGGCCCACCGTAAGTCACTAGATATTCCATACACCAAGCTTGGAGGTAGCGACATACCATACACCAAGTCTTGAAGTAGCGGCGTTCCATACGCCAAGTATTGAAGTCATACGAGCAATATACTAACGTCAAAGCATGCTTAAGCTAAGACTCTCAAGCATTCTCTTCTCTAATTTATCTTTTTTATATATCGCTTAAATCATTTCAATCCTTCAAATTTTTAATCAAAATATTTTCTATAAGTCGTTTGTGCTAAAGCTTAGCCATGACTATCGTTTACTAATACAAATCATAATTACTCTAGGGGAAAAAATGGAAACCTTCTCGGACCATCCGACAAAGAGGGAAAGCCGGACTCGGTTCCCTCTCACCGAAGCTGAGACACGTTTATGCATTTTAAGCCATGACAAGGTCACACATCCAAAGTCATGGTTGATCCGCGTGAGCCAAGTAATGGCATGTTCATATATCTCAAGTTGCGAGAAGTGCATGCATTCCAAGCTATGACAATGCCTTAATCATTCTTGAATTCAAGATTATGCTTGAAGAGGGAAGCGCCAATGTTGCCATCATCAAGAAAATTATTATTGTCACTCAACTCTTGCAATTGAAATTTGCAACTAAGCCAACTAATAAGAAGGGTTTGCACATGAGCCTTTGAAGAATTCTTTAATAGACCTCGCTCTAGATATTGAAGTCAAAATGCTCAAAAATCATGTGCTAGTTGCTGGGAATCCATTCCAAAGATCTTCAAGTGGAATCTTAGTATGATGTGAAAGCTTGGAATAAGTGTTATGAAGGAAAACGAGAGAAATTGTTGTGCTAGGGATGCAACAACCCTACACTGATGCCTTTAATGCTTAGCCTACCATTATTCCAAAGTTAGTAGCCAAGCAAGCAAAGTATGGAGCCGCTGTTTGCGGTACCATGTATCTTCGGCAAAGAAGCTAATCGAAGCATGGAAAAAAAAAAACTATTGTGCTAGGGATGAAACAACCCTATACTGACATCTCTGATGTTTAATCTATCATCGTCCCAAAATTAGAAGTCAAGTCAGCAAAGTATGGAGTCCCTGTTTGCGGCACAACAAATCTTCGACAAAGAGGAATCATATTCTGCCCTTTATATAGCATATGAGAGGATCCCTATTTTCAGAAGTTATCTTTTAGTCATATAGAGAATACTAAGGGAGGAAGAAATCCCACCAACGACTCTTGGTATATCTTAAAAATCTTCAAGACATGAGTGTCCCAAAGCGTTCTATACTTGGAGGCTTGATCTCGTCGGACTTATCCATTCATCTTTGAACGGGTACATTCGGGTCTTTGTTGCCATTAAGTAATTCAATAAGTGGGCAAAAGCAATTCCACTCAAGAAAGCAATGGGAGTGGCCATAGCCAACTCCATCAAAGAGCATATGATTCGTCAATTCGGCATCTCGCACAAGATCATAAGCGACAACAATATATCTCACTCATACCAATTTTCGGAGGCAAACCCTATTAAACATTAGGAAGTCGACGAACTATCATATTATCCAAGCATGGTGATACCCCTACATGCGAAGGTGCAATGCCTTCAATAAGGTAGAGAAAGCCAATACTTTCTCCTAATTGCAAACCTTGCAAAGAAGCAAGAAAGCCTACAAATTACCCTTACGACGAAGTCTCTACATACGAGGGTGAAATACTCTCAATAAGGTAAGGAAAGCCAAGCACATACTCTCTCAATGGTAAGCCCTATGAAATGGTTGGGAAGCCAATGAGACATTTCATTATGGCAATAGCCTTACTTGCGAAGGCATAACTAGTCCTCAACAAAGTAGGAAAGTCAATACGTTTTCAAATGTAAGCCCTACCAAATGATTAGGAAGTTAGCAAGATGTCAAATCATTCATATGTGGCAAGACCCCTACTTGCAAGGATGCAACACCCTCAATAAGGTAGGGAAAGCCAAAATAATATCTTAAAATTCAAGCACGGTGATCCATTACATGCGGGGACATAGCCAGCCCTCAAAAGGATGAGAAAGTCGATGCATAAACCTTGTAAAGCGGCAAGGAAGTCAATGAACTATTACCCCATTGGCATATGGTAATTCGCTATATGCAAAAAAAAAACTCCTTAAGAAAATAGCAAACTTGTCATTCTATAAGTCATTTTATACAAGAATGTGATATCCTCAAAAGATGACAGCGATACAAGTTTTATTCAAGTCGCTGTCTATGAAAAATGCAATCAACCTCAATGAAATGGTGACAAACAAGTGCACCATATCCTACAATGTATGATAACGCAATCCACATGTGGAGGCTTCTTGAAACTAACAAAGTAGCAACCTAATAGATGTCGTGAATAAGTCAATTACCAAGCGGCTAGCCAAATTTCAATATATATGCGCTGTTGTCTGCAAAACCAAACATTTTCGTCAATAGAGCACTAAAAAATAATGCACAACCAGCGAGATGTGTGCTTAGCCAAAACCTATCTGCAAAGGCATGGCAACCAAGCAATGTGTCTACTAACTTGACCTTGCAAAGGCAAAGCCATACTCACAAATTATCCAATCAACCACAAGTCATTCTTAAAAGACTAAGTGCATATAACCACAAGTCATTGTCTGCAATCTTCATTGTAATGGTTGTGGTTCTTGTGGAAATGGTAGTATTTCTTCTTGTCACGCACATTCGGTGAATGGAGCTACACTTTTAAACCTAAGTACAAAATTGTCGTCCCTACATATGGCGCCAAATTGATGATGCTGAGATTGTCAGTCAAGTAGGTTCATCCAAATAGGTTGGCACGGGCTTCGTCTTTGTACTTGCAAGGTTAAGGATGGAACTCTCTATGAGTGGTCACCGGCGTAGTGCCGGTCACGGAGTCTCCGATGGTAAAGTCAATGAATAGAATTGGCAGAAAGGGCTTATGAGAGCTAGAGTAAATAAAGAAAGTATTAGTGTTTCAGTGTACATGTATGTACCTTCTCTAGTTCTAAAGTGTATCTTATATATATATATATATATATCCCCTCTTCTTATAGCCATTGTACCCTATTTATGGTGGCATAAGTGCCTCTTTGGTAACACCTCTGGGCTCATTCAATGTGGGCTTTGATGGGTCTCCAACAGTCTTCTTGGTTGATTTGTAACCGTCCGAGGTATTGAATGTTCCTCTTTTTGGCTCTTCTATCATTGTCCATGATGGGCTCATCTGGATAATGATATTTATTGGGCCTATCACAATGTATCCGCTTCAAACAATAAAAAGTAAAAATGTGATACACGTGAAGTAGCCTTTACCTACATAGCAAGTTTCGGATAAACTTTTTGGCACAAAACTGTTTTTATTTCTATCTTTTGCATCAAGCATGGTATCAAGCACAAGTAAAACTGTTTATGCTTCTTATTCACGGTTAACTTTTTCAGGGAACAAAAGGTAGAACGATATATATCATGCCATTCGTGCTTCAGACAATTCGAGTTAATTGTGATACACAAAAGTTTGATTGTGACGGATTGAAACTCTAGCTTGAAGAATTTAGAATCTTAATTTGAGCTTATTGATAGACCACTAGAACTAATTAAGTGTACACAATTTTGTGAAGTTTTAACTTGTTTTATTACCCAAGTGGAACAAACAATGTGTCGGAGTCAGAAATTTTCTTTAGGAGATGAAGGTAAATATATCAGAATTTAAATATAAAAATAACCTCTAATTAATAATGTTATGTATAATATAAATATAAAGAATACTTTTAAAATGATTTAATATATATATATTTTTTTTGTTGAGAATTCAGCAATTTCATATAACAAATGACAATAAGTCTACACACTCAGATAAAAACAGAGTCAACTCCTCTGGCTACAACTTGCAAATGAAGAGAACAACAAAATTCCATCCAGCACTCCTATTTGATGAAGAAAAGATAGCATAGTCCTTCCTAGAGGAGCATAGGTGCTGGAAGTCATGGAGTAAGATCAAGGGGGGTGCCAGTAGAGGCCATTGGGGCAACAATATCGGCATTGCATGAAATTTGGCAGGTTGAAGGAAAACAACATTTTGATCTAGACTCAAAATCTCGAGTGTCTCCTAAATTTAGACAAATTTCTTTGTTAAGGCCTAGAAAATAGTGCTTTTCCTATTTATAGTAATATTTTTTTTTTTTCTAAATAACTTTTATTTTAAAAGTCAAAATATGGTTTGATTTGTTTTGGGATGTTTCTTAGAGACAGCATTTTTCAATTTTTGCAATTATTTCAATTTTTGTAATTATTTCAATTTTGCAATTTTTGGCAGAAACAACTATTTTTCCACTTAATTACATGATTAGTGCGAATTAGGATTTTTGAGTATTTGCCTAGCCACCTAGGGTTTCTTTTTACTATTTAAACATATTGTAGCCTCCAGGACAGTTTAGTTTTTAGATTTATAAAAATACAAACTTTGTTTATTTCTCTCTGATGATTTAAGAACCCTATCACCTTGTGAATTTAATAGACCCCTTGTGAATTCAAGGTTTTCATTAAGAAGCTAATGTGTTTTGTTTCTTTTTTCATTTTGAAGCTAACATTTTTAGTTTCTTTTTCATTCAAAAAGCAACATGTTCGTTTTCTTGTAACTTCCTTGACATTACTATTACACACTGACTAAAGCAACAACTTAATCTATAAAAAACACTAGTAAGCATAATTGGCCTTGGTAAGAAAATAGAAGTGGTTGTTGAGGCCACCATGGCAAGATTAGAAGTCACAACTTCATCATCAAATGTGATCTTTCCTTGGTAGGCTAGCTCTATAATTTTATCTTTCAACACAAAACATCGTTCTATATGGTGGCCTATAAGGCGATGACACTTGCAATACTTAGGGTCATTTATTTGGTCAGCTTCTTCAGGACGCTTCATCTCTGGTAGCTCAATCAACTTCAACTTAAGTAAATGATCCAACATATTGGAGATATCGGAATCAGGGAATGGATATTGTTTTTCTTGCATCTCTTGTAATGTTGGTCTTCTTCTTCCTTTATCTTGAGTGAAAGTAGGCATTTGTTCTTTCATCTTGGGCTTAATCGGAACTTTGAGAGGAGCAGTAGTTACAATCAAAGAGTGCTCGTTTTCCAGTTTAGGAGGGAATTTGCCCCCTTTGCGAGTATCTTGTCTTTCTCTCCCCTTACGGGGTTCTTGAACAGGGGGACCTTGGTGGCCATTGGAGGCAATACTAAGCTCCATGTCATGAGCACGTGTTGCTAATTCTTCAAATGTTTTAGGCATTATTCCTTGAAAAATATAGCTTATAGCCCAATTCATTCCTTGAATGCACATCTCAATTGCAGACGCCTCTGATAATTGATCCTTGCAGTTGAGACTAAGATTCCTCCACCGCTGAATGTAATCAATGACAGGCTTTTCTATCCATTGCTTTGAATTGGTGAGTTCTATCATGCTAACAGTACGTCGAGTACTATAGAAACGGTTTAGGAATTCTCACTCCATTTGATTCCAACTGTCAATGGAGCCAAGTGCTAGATCGGTATACCAATCAAATGCATTCCCTTCAAAGAGCAAACAAATTGCTTGACAATGAGATCCCCATAAGTTCCAACATTGTTACAAGTTTCCACAAAATGGGCTACATGTTGCCTTGGATTGCCTTTACCCTCAAATTGTTGGAACTTCGGTGGCTGATAGTTTTGAGGCATCCTCAAGAGATCTATCCTTTGAGTGTATGGTTTAGCATAGGCAATGGATGCTTGACTTCCGCCCCCAACTTGATCTTTGATAGCTCCTTGATTAACTCCTTGAGCTGGTCAGGAGAGATAGACCCATCTGTAGAGAAATTGAGACCCTTGTTGAACTCTCGGGTTGTCATTATGGGTTTGGTTTGGCCTAGAGCTTTCATCTTCGCGATTCAGTCTAGATGTATTCCCCATCTTATCCATTAGAAGAGTTATTTGCGCGTCTCTCAATGCTTCCCTTTCTTTCATAGACTTCATTAATTCTTCTAAAGTCTGAGCTATAGTCGAGACTTGTTCCTCCAAAGATGTTGTGTTAGTCATCATGACTGGCATGGCAGATGAACTAACAGAGCGAGGAGAATCTATAAGCTTGGAAGTAGGGATATCTTCTGAAAAGGAGAACTCAGAGCCGTCAGGTGATTTGTTCTCTTCTTCAGCTATTGGAACTTCTTGGATTGATTCCGAAGTTTGAGACAAAGCTGGCTGAGACAACATTTGTTTGACAAGACCCGCTACATCTTTGCTTGCCCTTTGCGTAGACGAAGCTGTTCGCGACTTCTGAGCTTTAGGAGTGTTGGAAACAAGTGAGGGCCGAGATATGGGTGTTGTTTGAGCATAAACCTCTGCAAGAGCCTTTGTTCTTCCCCTTGTCATAGGTCCAGCATAGGTAGTGTCAAAACTTGATGAAGAGTTTGAATCCATTATAGGATCAAGTTCACTTGTTCCAAAAAGAGGGTTGTTGATTTGAATATTCTTTGAAGCCATAGGACTTCAAATGATATGACAAATTGATGATGAAGAGATGAGAGGCAGAGATTGTCCCACTGGGCGTGCCAAAAATTTGTAAACAAAAATTTCTTAATTGAAGAAAAATCAAACAAATTGAAAAAAAATGAGTTCTACAAATATATTTTTTGTATTAATCAAGTAATGAGTTCAATCTCAGTTTTGACAAATGCTCCTTGGATTCTCTCTTCTTTATGGTCTTGACTCAAATGCGAAATTTTCTTCAATTTGGTTGAAAGATGGATCAAATGGTCTTCACAACGAATCTCTGGCTTTAAGCTCGTTAGAGATTTGTTGTCCTTCAAGTTCTTCAAGCCCTTTGAATGTTCTTCAAGCCCTTCGAATGTTCTTCAAAGATTCTTGAGACAGAATTTCTCCAGAGTTTGGGTCTCTTGAAAAACTTTCCCCTAAAATGAGAGGGGATGTCCTCTATTTATAGTGATTTTAGAGGATAAGCCCCACTTTGAGTTGATATACTTGAAAGTATATAGTAGACTTTTGATTGGCCCAAGTTCTTCTTAGAGATAATTATCTCTATTTATCTATATCATATTTTGATAAAGATAATAATCAACAAAGATAAATCATTATCTCTATTTAGTTTATTTTAATAAAGATAATTATTCATAAATTTTGAATAGGAAGTTTATCTTTATTTTGTGAGCCAAATGACATGTGGCAAATTTTGATATATCAGTGTAATGTCAATTTGGATGACACATGTCATCATCTAATTTAATTAATTAATTTAGAATTTGCCACTAAACTTTGATGTGGCATTTTATAATTGGCTTAAAATTTTGCCTCTTACATGAATATTTAGAAGTTTATTAAAAATGCATTGTTTGAAATGGTTGTGCTCTTCAAAAACTGTAATTTGAAAAGGTGTAGCTTTAAACTACTGTATCAAGTAGGAATATAATTATACATTTAGTAAATAAATGTTTTATCGAAGAAATTGAACGGAAAACAATGATCAAAAAACATAGTTCAACTTGAGGGCGTGTTGAAAATGCTTTCTTCAAGGTGATAATGTGCCCCTCTTAAAAGAGTTTTCTATTGGGTTATAAGAAATTCACCTCCATGCAACAAAATCACCAATTGCAAACAACAATATATTCTGAAGTTTTTTTTTTTTTTTTTCCAAAGAATTCTTACAAGAATTGTATTAGGCCAACAATATATTCTGAAGATAATGCTCCCTCATTACTCAAACAGCCACGCTTACTGCAATGACGAGAATGTGGCATAAAGTTGATGCAACTGACAGTGTCCTTTGCAACTGCCTTACAATGTACTAATATTGTTGCAGAAAAACGACAGAGACAATTGTGTTTACTGACACCTTGCTTTGCAAAATTAGACAAATTTGAATTTGAATCAAGTATATTCATCTTGAAACTTTATTACATATGAAACTTTAACACACATCAAGCACAAACTCAGACACAATTATTTCCAATCGACACAAATTACATCAAATTAGAAAGTAAAATCACCCTGACTTATTTCAAGAAAACTTCAACGCCAAGCCATAAACAAATTAACAAGATGATATGGCTTTGGGATGACGTTATTATTTGGAAACGGCTGTCTAGAAGGCATAGAAATTAAACCATGTAATTCTCAGAAACCTAGACACACTTAGAAAGAGAGCAGCAAATAAAATTTCACCTTTTGCATATTTACTTTGGTGTTAAGTTTTTGCAGAAGTTATCGCAGGGTCCTGGGGGAGAGTTGACAGCATACCAAGCCTGAATGATAGTTAGAGCAAGTGCTAACAATGCGCCAATGAAAGCCATGATCGTCCAGGGACTGCTGAAATGGTTGTGAAAGGCTTGAGCTATCCAGGTCATCCACTTGTTCCTATAGTGCTTCTGAATGTGTGATCTGACTTCGCTGTATATTTCGATGTTAGGCACCAAGTCGGTGCCTATCTCATTGAAGAATTTAGCCACTTCTTCATCGCTGCCAAGGAAATTGTGGAGTATCTGTGCTTTCCTTAGCGTCTTAACATTGTTGGCTTCATCGATTAGTGAATCGAGGAAGGATATATAAGAGGTGACCCCAAAATCATTTTCAAAATCCAGACACATTTCATATGCTATCAAGTTCAGGAACTTAGGCCTGGTTGAGTCATCCACAACAATTGGAGGAAGGTGAAGTTGTCCACGAAAAAGAAATTGTTTAGTGAATGATATGCTACTCAAGTAACTATTGTTACCACGTTTAAAACCGATACCTGCTGTTTTAAGCTCCTGGACATTGCGATAGGATTGCCACTGTTGGGCATTTTGTATATTTTGGTTGATTTTACCAACCTTTCCATCATACCCTGGTTCATGAAGCATTCGTGTCCTCAGATGGTCAAGAAGATGGACGGGCTCTGTAGCCACTGATATGGTATGATCTTGTGGCTTCTTGTCGTGGCTTTTTTCTTTTGCACTTTGTGCTTGTTGTGGCTTCAATCTTGGGCAGAGTGTCCGCGATAACCAATTCGATTGCTGATCCTCTGGTACCTTAACGTGCGAATCAATGTAAGTTTCAATTGATGTGCTCAATTCTTCTTTCTTCACACTCAAGCTCATCAACAATGTAAGTAGACGATAGGGAAGTTGATTTTCCAGCAAGAACAAATCCTGTTGCCCAAATGCTACACTGTCCGTTTTTATATGCAACTCTTTGAACTTGTCGATATTAGTTGCACAATATATGTACTGTAATATTGCACAGCCATCCACGAACAAAATCGAGGTGAGGGCCTCATCATCATAGTCCTTGGTCACCTCCTTCTCGTAGCATGTCCTCAGTTCATTGATTTTCTCCTTAATCTTCTGGTATAAATCTTGCATGCTTTTACCGCTATCTTCGATGAATTTATTTGTCAATAGTAGCTTGTAATTCTCTCCTAGCTGGTAATTTGGTTTACCATGATGGATTGGGCCGAGTGATACCACTTTTGGCTCATAATACTTGTTGAAATCGTTGTTATCTCGCAGCAAGAATATAACCTTCTGTATCTTTGGTGTTTGAGATTGATTCTTTGCATTTTCTTCTGCCTCCCTAAGCCTTGTCTCGAGGGTATTATTTTGACTAGTTTCGATTAAAATGCTGCGCGCCTGGGGCTCCTCGGTGATGCCGCTGCTCATTGAATGGGACTTCTCCATGGAAACAAAATGCTCCTTTTCGGCCAATGAAAGTTCGAACCAAAGAAGGCAATTGAATTTTTTAAGTTTGCTTTCCTAACTCGTATTTACTGTAATTTATTCTTGACGTAGTGCGTGGAGACTTTAGCTTGAGAAATTAGGACTGTCGCTCTTATTTGAATATAGAAACTTTCCTAAAGCAACTATATTTTGTGATGGATTAACATATCAAGCTTGGAATATAATCTACAAGATATATCTAAAAAGTGCAAAATAAATTGAAACTTGCTTTATGTCTTTATCCATTATGAAAGATTGATGTTGAACATGCGTAATCTCAACATCTTTTCTACTAATACACCAAGTCGGGGGATAGGGATCATCTTTTCTATTAAATTAAAGACAATACACAAATGTTGATTGATACAGTGAATAGGCTTGTTTCTTCTTACTTTGTCACGCCCCAAACCCCAAAGGGTCCAAAGCATGAGAAAGAAGTCTCAAGTACCTGTAAATTTTTTTCCCTTTTTGACCATTCATTCCACATAAAACCTATCAAGTACCAACATCAAGAATTATCATAATAATTCCATTGAATATACTCTCAAAGTAAATCAAAGCTCTAAACATTAATTACAAGGACCATTAGCCACAAAAGAATAGAGGTTTGAATAAACAATTACACATCAACAGCTTGTCCCATCAGTGGGAATACAGTCACAAGCATTACAATATACAAAAGAATGACTCAAGCCTATTCTAAGATGTTCATCATCAAATAACTCCATTACAAAAGTTTAGCATCCATCAGTAGTTAGTCTAAATACTGTTAGCTACCAAAAAAGTTTTCTCAAAAGATTGTTGCCTACTTTGAAAAGTTTATAAAAATAATGGAATGAGACAGAGTCCAATAAGTAGCATAATTAATGGGGGTGAGGGAAATGCAAGTTTCATCTTCAATAATAATAATATAACAAGAATGATTAAATAATGAAACATAGAGTTTCTCAAAGTAAATACCTTGAAACTATATACTATAATCAATAATTTGTGAGTAGTGAGCACTAACAATATAATTTTCAAAGCCATAAAATCTAACATGCGGTAAATTATCACAAATATACCACACTACCATATAGACTGGTTAGGGGATCCACCCATTTACAACTGACATGATATTGTCCTCTCTAGTATGCAGACTCTTGGCCCTATGGACAGCAGCCTCATTCATACCCTCAAGGTTTTTCTCTCTCCCCATGGGTAGTAGAGAGAGCGCGTCAAATAGTACATCTCTTGCATGTGGTCTTTTGGCCCCTTGGACAGCAGCCTCACCCACACACGATCAAGGAACCTTTTCCCCCCATGGGCAGCAGGGAAGAATGCGTCATCCAAATTGAAAGGGCACTGACCTGAATTTGATTCCGTTGTCACAAAGACTACAAAAACCAAATCGAGTGATCACCGAAAAATTACACATGACATGATGTTAAAACCACATAAAACTCATAGGTTACATTACTTTTAAATACACTGTTTATATCTAGATAATTTCAGGAAAACTTTAAATAATCTAACTTCCACAAGGTTTGTAAGGTTTTCAACTTCATTCTTGTCAAAAAAGTTTATATCAATTTCCCAATAACAAGACAAAATAAGCATCTTTAGATTTTCTAATAAACCATAAAGTTCATAATTTCCCTATCAAAGATTAAATAAAAGATGCTCATATTTTTCATGTCAACAATTCATGCATTTCCCCAAATGCAATACCAAATATGATGCATTTTCATATATAATAATTTATAATAGGGTCACAACACAACACTTTTAAGAAAACATATATCCATATATAATTTTCCAAAATGTGTTTGACTCAAAAACAATATTTATGAAACATGATTATTTTCCAAAAATTCCATTAAAAAGCTATTTACCTCGCAACTACAAAAGCCTAATTCTCCAAGCTCCAAGGAGATTAGCTAGAACCTAAACAATATCAAGTAAACCTATCACAATAAGCATAGAGCTTAAAATTGTATCTAGCCACAATTTAGGAATTGCCAAATAAACACTTAATTAGGCAAGCCTATTATTTAACCTCATCAATATTAACATATTCCAAATCCAAAGTTTCTCAACAAATTGATTCACAAGGCATATATAAACTCCAATTTATAAAGTTAACCCATTTAATATCATCTCCAACATTATGACTAGTTTCCATAAAATTTACATTACATCATTAAGAGACCCATGAAAGCAAAAATCAAAATATCTTCCAAGACAAGAAATTTGGAACTTCAACTAACTCCAAATAAACCCAATGGCAATGGGAAAATTAAATTTACCAACCATCACATGTTATAACTTAAAACCCCTAAATTTTTCACCATACATAAACTTTAAGTAGCCATTTTCAGCACAAATTATATACACACTCATCAAATAATTCCACCAATACAAAACCCATACATATATCACTTCCAATGCTCATAAATCACATGAGTATCATTATTCAAGCTTAGATAAAAATAACCTCAAGCAAAAGTGTAAAATCCACCAAAAAAGATTAGAAATTTTTACCTCAAATAAAATGATGAAGATGCTTAGGGGTTCCTAAGTATTTTTCCAGTGATCTTGCCAGAAAAATGATGGTGAGATGGTGTGGTTTGGAGTAATGGCTGGCAGGTGAGTGTGGGAAATGAGTGTGTGTTTAAGTGAAGAGAAAAGAAAGAAAATGAAAGAAAGAAAAGAGAGAGAGAGAGCTGGCCAAAAGAGAGAAGAGAGGTGGGTGAAAATGAGTGATGGGGAAGTGATGTTAGGTGGGGGGCACATGTGGGCTAAAAAAATTTAACTTTTATTTTTACATTTTTTATTTTTTTTGTCAGATTGATTGAGACGTTACATACTTTATTTACCTCTTTAGTTTGGCATGGCATGATGTATTATTTTGAAGCAAAGGTAGAGCTAGAAAATGTTTGTAGGAGGCAAAAATTCGTCAAGCCAATTACAATATGCCATGTCAAAATTTAGTAATAAATTCCAAATTTATGTGTTATTTAATTAATTAAACAAATAATGACATGTGTCATCCAAATTGACATCACATTGGCATATTGAAATTTGCCATGTGTCATTTGGCTCACAAGATAAAGATAAATTTCTTATTCAAAATTTATGGATAATTATCTTTATTAAAATAAATAAATAAAATAAAGATAATTATTTATTTTTGTTGATTACTATCTTTATGAAAATATGATCTTTATCAAAATATATAAATAGAGATAATTATCTCTAAGCAAAATTTGAGCTATTCAGAGTCTATTATATATCTTCAATCATATCAAATCAAAGCAGAGTAAACCATTATATATAGAGGACATCCCCTCTCATTTTCAACACCAAGTTTTTAACAAGACCAAGCTCTAGAGAAATTCGGTCCCAAGGACTTGAAGAACATGAAGAATAACAATTAACAAGCTCAAAGCCAGAGATTTATTATGAAGACCGTTCAAAGACCGTTCAATCCCGTTCAATCCATCCATCTTTTGTGAAGACCATTCAATCGTCAAGTTCAAAGAAGATAGAATCAGATCAAAGACCGTTCAATCCCCGTTCAATCCATCCATCTTTTGTGAAGACCATTCAATCGTCAAGTTTAAAAGAAGATAGAATCATATTAAAGTCCGTTCAATCCCCGTTCAATCCATCCATCTTTTGTGAAGACCGTTCAATCGTCAAGTTCAAAGAAGATAGAATCAGATGAGTATTCTTTCATTAAAGAATCGAAACAGAGATTGTACTCACTACTTGATTAATACAAAAATATATTTGCGACACCTTTATCAATTTGTTTGATTGGCAAACTTTGTAAGTCAAGAGGCTTTCTTGTTCAAGTCAAGTTTAAAGAAGATAGAATCAGATGAGTATTCTTTTGTTAAAGAATTGAAACAGAGATTCTTAGGTTTCTAGATTTATGACGTCTTATTTCCCATGTGTTATGAACAAAATCTTGAGGTAGGGCTTTGGTGCTTTCATATGCTTTCATATTGAGAGCACAGATTTGGACACAGGTTGAGTATGGACATGACACTGTGACTGCACTCATAAGACACGAGTATGACACATATACGGCATGGGTATGGCACCCAAATTACATTATCCAATTCTCTTGAAATTGCTTTCATTTAGTATTGCGCACAAACTATTTGTTAGAATGCCACACACAAGTTCATATTGCGTAACTCATTGTGTGAACTTCATGTACTTTAGCCTAGCACTTGCGCTATCATCATACATGGTTAGGAGTGCATGGACTTTGAGAGCTTGGATTTGTGTGATTACGGCTAGATTGCTTTTACTCTAACTTATCTAAGTGCGGAACGAGGGTAAATGAGGCGCAATAAACCGATAACTACTTTAGTGCATAAACATGAACAACAAGCAATAAAAGTAACGCACAAGAGTAAGGGAAGAAAGATTCAAATACAAGATAACACGTCGATGTGTTATCGAAGAGGAAACCGAAGAACTCGGTGAAAAACCTCTCCGCCGCTCTCTAAGCGGTAAATCGATCCACTAGACAATAAGTTGGGATACACGAATAGCAAGAGACCCTCAAAGCCTAATCTATCTAATGTACCTAAGCCCTAAAAGCTCCTACTCCAACAAGGCTTCTCGGAATCATGTCTTGTCTAGCTTTTCGAATCCCGCAATATGCCCGATTGCATCCATCAAGCCTCACTGGCTTCTTTTGGAAAATCTCTAAAACTTCCCAAGCTCCAAAACACTCTCTACACTCTGAAAATGTGTGGGTTGTGTTTGGGTACAAATCTCCTCTCAAGGTATGATAATGGGAGAGGGAAGGAGAAGAGGCTACAATGATTTCTCACTAAGGATGAGTAGCTCTCTCTCTCTAAAAGATGGGTGTGTGTTGTAGAAAACCTATCTAGGGTCTTTTTGCTCTGAATGATCTCCTTATAATTTCTGTGTGTAATGAGGGTATATATAGTATGAGTGAAGGGTAAGAAAGTTATACTTAAAAATCCTCCAAGTAAAGAGTTTCACGGGTATCTCGCGAGAAGGCCTTACCCGTGAAACACTCGCAAAATCCTCCAAGCTGGCATGACTCTTCAGCTTCCAGCATGTGCTTCTCACATGGCTCTTTCGCGAGTTGACTTCTTGCTAGCTTCTTGTGAAATTCACTTGTTTTTCAATTTATGCTCGATTCTTCACCAACTTAATACTAAACCTAACACAATAAAATCCCACAAAATACAAGGACCAAATTAAAGCAAATACAACACTTTTTGTCATAGAATAAAGCCAACATAAAACATAGTTGTAAATCACAACTTTACAATCTCCCCCTTTGGCTATTCCATGACAAAACACCCTATAACAGACTCTACACTTAAACATGAGTTTGGGAACAATGGAAAAACTCACTCACACCTAAATCTAGAAGTTGTGAAGCACTTGGAACATATATACCCGTAACCTAAAACACTTACACAAAACATATTAGACCCTCAAGGTAAAGCAAGTAATAAAATGACAAGTATAATGTAACAAGTAAAATGCGATGAAGAAAACATAATTTGAAACATATGAGCAACTTGATCAAACACATAATAGTCATATGGAAATGACTACAATGATCATATAGCAAAACAAATGATCATTCGAATATGCGACCAATAAGGCACAATGACAAAGGATATAAGCATGTCCAACCCATAACCAATGCAAAATACAAAAAGTATTTGCATCAACAATACAAGATCCAACAAGGGCACAAGAACACACAGCCAATGAAAAACACAAAAGGTATTTGTTTTAAGGATACAAGATCCAACAAGGGCATTAAAACACATAACCAATGCAAAACACACAAGGTATTTGCATTAAGGATACAAGATCCAACAGGGGCACAAGTGTGTTCCAACACATAAACACGAAGCAATGAGAGCAACAAAGCATAGATATTAAATGTAACTCAAAACATCATAAAACAATGAGAAAACAAGCAAAAAGCAAAAACAAAGTTTTCTCATAAAAATTGTCTTCTCTCCCTTGGTATATGCATCTCCCCTATGGGGTTCTCCTCCTACGAAGATGCATAAGGTAGAATTTCTCCCCCTAAGAATGTGCATATGAGCCATATAGAAATGACGATATTGTTAGGTTCTAAGACCTTTAGGTTTAAATGTATTATAACACTAATTTGTAATGTTAGCAAACCATGATCAAAACGTTTTAGTCTTGTTTAGACTGCTCAAAGTATATGTCTTATATGTAAAGTTGGAATCGAGTTGCTGCAGAATTTACTGTACAATTCTACCTGGCTTGATCAATCGAGAATTAGACTCGACCGATTGAAAGTCGTGCAGATTGTTTTTCTGCAGATTTTTCCAACTCAGCCCAAGCCCATTAATAATTAGGATTTCAGGTCTATTTCTCTCACTACATAAAGGAAACCCTAAGCACGTTTTTAAAGGCTTCTAAGAGAGAGAAGAGTGTGCCTCTTTTTGTATCTAGGGTTTGTACCCAAAAGCTCTCTAGAGTCTTTGTTGTTGTTGTTGTTGTTGCTGTGTATGTGAATTTCTTGTGAGATCTAGAGGTGCTTGTCTTCACATATATTTAGGGTTATCAAGAATCAAGACTATGTCAAGAACTTGGTGATCATTCAGTTGCTGTATTAAGAGCTTAAAGATATACAAGTGGTAGTGCTTGTGCTTGCTGGGAATCCAAGAAGAAAGTAGTCCGTGGACTCGGAGCTGTCACGTGGTCATGGTAGTAAGTTTTCTACTCGAGGTAGCAATAGGATGTCAGTGGTCTAAGTCGCTATTGTACAAACTTCAATTTCTTCATAGTGGATTCTGTTTTACCTTGAGGATAGCTAGGTTAAATCCTCTCCAGATTTTTTACAGGTTTGGTTTTCCTAAGTCATCATATCATTGTGTTCTTTATTTTTTCGCTGCTTTGCATGATATGATATACTTGTGTTAACCTAGATTTTCTTAATTTAACTAAGTTAATAACTTGGTTAAATAACTAGGTTAATCTAGTTGTGTTAAGAGGTCTAAAATCGAACAAGTGGTATCAGAGCGGGTATCTCTTTTGTTTTAGATCTTTTGATCTAAGAGCTGATCCTTGATCCTTGTTATCATGGATAATTATAAGTGTCTTACTGTTTTTGACTGTGATGATTTGAATAAAAAGGACACTGTTGTTTCTGTTGATTTTATTGATGCTTGTGAAACTCTTTGTAAGGAATTATTAAAATATATGAAAATTGCTAAGAAATTCAAGGAAGAGTTAAAATTGGCTAATCTTGGAAAAGAGGAATTGATTGTGAGATTAGATGAATCTAATAAAAAGAATGAATTTTTTAAAAATCAAATTTCCTCTCAAGATGAGAAGATGAAAAGCTTGGAACAAGAATTAGTTGAATCTAAGGCTAAAATTTAAAATTTGACTAGTACCAAGCTTGCTGTTGATAACAGAAGTGTTCTGTTTCTCTTAAGCCTAAAGCTGAAAAAGTTTATATCCCTTCTTTCAAGAGGAATAATAAAGAAAATACTTATTTTGCTAGGTTAGACAAAGGTAAAAGTTCTGATGTAGATGTTGAAATTTCTAAACCTATGTCTAAACCTACTATTAGAGAGCATAAGAAATCTGTTTTTGTGCCTACCTGTCACCTTTGTGGTGTTGTTGGTCATATTAGACCAAATTGTTTTTTGTTGAGGCAAAAACCAAAATCTAGGACTAGATTTGCTGTTAGGAATACTGATGTTCCTAAATTTGTTCCTATTTGTCACTTTTGTGGTGTCTTCGGTCACATTCGTCTTAATTGTCATAAATTGAACTTTAAGCATTCTGTATTTCAATCTAGGATATGTGATGGTGTTTCTCCTGCCATAAGTCTATATAAATTGTTTCATATGCTTTTGAAAAATTTAAGCTTGTTGGCTTGTGAAAGGAAATTGCAGGATTTTAATCTTTGTCAAAAGATTGGTGTAATCTCTCAAATACACTCAGCTTCTCATGGATTTTCACCTACAAAGCCGAAGATTCGTGTGTATGGGTGAGAAAAGATTCTCTAAGGTGAGTGTTGTTGACTTGTCCCTAATTTAATTCTTTCAATTGTTTGTGGACATGTTTTATGTTTGTTTTTGGTTTTTTTTTTAAAAAAAAAAAAAAAAATCCAAAAACATTGAAAATTTTCAAAAAGACAAAAATATTTTATTGTGTCTTGTTTTATTTGTTTTGAGGATTACATGAATTATGATATCTCTCTTGATTTAGAACATGCTTGATATTATGGAGAAACTTGACATTAGTGGTCTAAGTCATTATTGTACAAACTTCAATTTCTTCATAGTGGATTCAATTTTACCTTAAGGATACCTAGGTTAAATCCTCCCCAGGTTTTTTACCAGTTTGATTTTCCTAGGTCATCATATTATTGTGTTCTTTATTTTTCCGCTGCTTTGCATAATATAATATACTTGTGTTAACCTAGATTTGCTTAATTTAACTAAGTTAATAACTTGGCTAAATAACTAAGTTAATCTGATTGTGTTAAAGGGTCTAAAATCGAATAGATACAATCTGGTATACTCTCTAGTATGCTCTCCCCCATTTTTCATGAATGGACAAATGAAACAAAAAGGAGGGAAAAAAGAAGAAGATATGAATAAAGGTAAGATGCATGAGGGGTATAGGATGAATGAGAAAATGAAACTCAAACAAAAGATAAAACATCTTAAAGACACAATGCTACAAAGCATAAGGTAAACATGACATGCTAAGGATGTGGAAACAAGATATAAACCTAGGCATGGCATAGACACAAGAACAAGAACATTTATATGTGCTTAAAGGTCCAAAAATACTTAACTAGAATAAGTGAATGCAAAACATGTCAAGTGTTAGAGTGCGTGCGGCAAAGGTGCATCTAGTGAGCATCTAGTGTGCATGTGAGATGCATGACCAATGCATGAACAAGCACTCATGGGACAAAGTGTATAAAAAACACAATCAATGATCAAAACATGATAAACATGCATAATCATGGTGATCCCCAAAGTTTGGTACTCATCGGAGTCCAAAACAATGAAAATGTCATTTGGGCATTTTATCAAACACATAGAGTGCACATACTATACATGTATGTTAAAAATTGTATGAACATATGAAAATCTTGCCTAAATACATGTTATTTTTGCCACAAGGAGCCAACATTCAAAGCGAATCATCATTTAAAACAAAACCCAATCAAAAAGATTAACAAAAAATAAGTTTTTCTACTTCCATTTGAGAAAATCTCAACTATGAACATAAAAACCTCAAAAACATAATCTAAGGATCTAAATTAATAAAAAGAGTTAAATATTACCCTAGAGATGTTAATGGAATGAAAAACACTTGAATTTAGTTGGGTTTTGATGTAAAATCATGAAAATAGGGGCTTGGGAGAAGATGAGAGAACTTTAAAACAAATGTCCCACTAAATGCCCTTTAAAAAGCTGATTTGGAAATTTTCGTGGGAAGTTGGGAATTTTTGTTAGTTAGCTTCTCGCGAAAATTTCGCTAGTAATTTCGCTGGTAACTCGCGGGAAGACCTTACCTACGAAATAGTCACGAAACTCTCTGTCTAAAGTTGAAAAACTTGAGAATTAGACCATATAACTCGTGACTGAGCTTACACACGAGATAAGTTACGAAAACACCCAAAAAACATGTTTTTCACACAAAAACAACTTGAAAATTTTTTAAAAACATGGGTGATACAAATTACTTCTAAAAGCAAACAAAAAGAACAAAAATCTTTTTGGTTTGATCCACATATGGTTGAGCACACACACATCACATTTGAGCATGCACAATCACACAAATGAATTAAGCATTCATTGAACAATAGACTTGTGTGTTGTGTGTATGTATCAAATATGGAATAGTCCTTAGTCTAGAGTGTAACTTCAATGATCAATTTAATCAAGCCATACATAACTAATACTAAGTCAAGTGATCTATCTCAATTATAGAAATGAACATATATGACCTCTCACAAAAAATTATCACAAAACTTTGAAGCTTTTCTTTTTAGCTACTTACAACTTATAACTTTTGATCATATAATAACATTACATCTCATTTTGAGATTGATGCTTGAAATTTTTGATATTTCAACTTTGAGAGTAAGTCTTTGGCCTTTTGAGGCACCATAAATTTCAATACAAGTCGCTTTCCCTTTTTCCTAGTTAAATACTAGCATGTGCGACGATTTTTGCAGCTCAATATCTCTTTTCGAGATTTTATATTTGATGAACTATAGAGGCAAAACATAAAAACATAGGAAGATATATAGGAACAAGTCTATGCATGTATCAAGACTAACAAGACTATTGACTAATCATTCATGACAAGCTTGAAGATCGATTTACAATAATCACACATAGATTTCATGATTTTTTGCACAAAGATAGATGTGCATACAAAACAAACTACACTTGTAAATGCACTACGCCATTAGTACGAAGGTACTAGGCCAAATTCACATGTGAAATATGCTCAAACATATACGATCAAACTTTTTGAATTTTTCACTTTTTATGTGTTTTTGGATTTTTACTCACACAAAACAAAAACATAAAAGTAAGATTAAAACAAAAACAATGCATATAAAAAATGCAAGATGCACAAATGCATGACAATGAAGTATCTAATGCATGAAGGGTCCTACAAAAATCGAAAGAATTAGATCAAAGACCAAAAGAGTATAAGTTCAAACATAGGAATCCTTCCTCATCCAAACGGAACGATTGTTTGGAATGAGTGTCTCATGAGAAGTGAGACGAGGGTTGGAAGAATGAGAACCGGAGGTACACGTAGACAAGAAGGTAAGAGCATTAACAACTTGTTTCAACAACATACAATTTTCCCCTAAATCCGGTTTTGCTTTCATAGCACAACTTCCCAAAAGCTCAAGTTTCTCTTTTCTTTTGATTCTCTTAAGAGCTTGAAACTTAGAGCAATAAGGTCTTAGATGACCAAAAGCACCACAATGGTGGCAAACAATGTGTTTAGGTCCACTAGACTTTTTGGGAAGGGATATAGCAACATGGTTTTCTTCTCTCTTCAACTTTGGACATTAAGGTCTTAAATGTCCAATCACACCACAATGGTAGCAAGTTGGAACAAACTTAGATCCTTCCAAAGCCTTAGATTGAGACCTAAACGGAGATTTTAGCTTAAGAACCTTTTTCTCCACCTTTTGATTTCTTTTGTGTGGAGGAATGTGCACTGATTTATTTTTAAAGGTAGAACTCATAACAGACATAAAATTGGGTACCATAACATGATTGCAACAAATATTTTTATCATTTTTAGCAGTAGGTTCAGCAATCAAACACTTGACATGCATCTTAAGAGATTCATTTTCACATTTTAGCTCATCAACAAGTTTATTAAACAAAACAAGTTTGTTAGACAAAACAAGTTTAGCATCCAAGTCCATATTCAAACATTCAAACTCTTTTAACTTTTCACAAGATTTTTCAGCAAGTTTTTTATACTTTTCAACCAATTTGTTGGATTCATTGAGCTTAGCAATCAAATCATCTTTCACTAGAGAGCTTGCTCAATTCTTATGAAACTACTTAAACTTTTTCTTCAAGAGTTTGAAATTTGGAATATCAACAACCATAGATTCATGTAACATGTCATCACAATTTTGAGAATTAACGCTCATAGAGGCATTTTCACAAACACATGGCATGTTACACTCAACAACATTCATATAAGCATACACAATAAAATCCATGGCAACGCACATAAGAGGTTAAGGATCACACTTAGGTAATGCAACCAATAAAAGTGTACTCGCTCTGATACCAATTGAAAGCTAGGATTTGTGTTAAGAAACAAGAGCTTGTTTAGACCCACCAAAAAAAGATTTCAGCTAGATTACTTTTACTCTAAATTATCTAAGTGCGGAACAAGAGTAAATAAGGCGCAATAAACCGATAACTACTCTAGTGCATAAACATGAACAGTAAACAATAAAAGTAAAGCACAAGAGTAAGGGAAGAAAGATGCAAAGACAAGATAATATGTTGATGTGTTATCGAAGAGGAAACCGAAGAATTCTGCAAAAAACCTCTCCGCCTCCCTCCAAGCGGTAAATCGATCCACTAGACAATAAGTTGGGATACATGAATAGCAAGAGACCCTCCAAGTCTAATATACCCAATGCACCTAAGCCC
This sequence comes from Castanea mollissima, assembly GCA_014183005.1. NCBI lineage: Eukaryota > Viridiplantae > Streptophyta > Magnoliopsida > Fagales > Fagaceae > Castanea > Castanea mollissima. The sequence continues at coordinate 38,161,016 of JACAVU010000009.1, read as the reverse complement.
TCTAAGCTTCTACTCCAACAAGGCTTCTCGGAACCGTGTCTTGTCTAGCTTTTCGAATCTCCGTAATATGCTCGATTGCATCTGCCAAACCTCACTAGCTTCTTTTGGCAAATCCCCAAAGTTTCTCAAACTCCAAAACACTTTCTTCACTTTGAAAATGTGTGGGTTGTGTTTGGGTACAAATCTCCTCTCAAGGTATGATAATGGGAGAGGGAAGGAGATGAAGCTACAATGATTCCTCACTAAGGATGAGTAGCTCTCTCTCTCTAAAAGATGGGTGTGTGTTGTGGAAAACCTATCTAGGATTTTTCTCTCTGAATGGTCTTCTTACAATTTCTGAGAGTAATGAGGGTATATATAGTATGGGTGAAGGGTAATAAAGTCATGCTTAAAAATCCTCCAAGCAGAGAGTTTCGCAAGTATCTCATGAGAAGGCCTTACCCGCGAGACACTCGCGAAATCCTCTAGGCTGGCATGACTCTTCAGCTTCTAACATGTGCTTCTCATGTGGCTCTTTCACGGGTTAGCTTCTCGCAAGCTTCTCGCGAAATCCACTTGTTCTTCAATTCATGCTCGATTCTTCACCAACTTAATACTAAACCTAATAAAATAAAATCCCACAAAATATAAGAAACAAATTAAAGCAAATACAACCCTTTTTGTTATGGAATAAAGCCAACATAAAATATAGTTGTAAATCACAACTTTACAGACTTACTTGATTGCCTTGCAACAACCTGTTCTGGAGACTTGAGCTGCTGTGTTTATTGATGATCTGTCAGAGAAAGACCTTGATAGACCTTTGTGGAAGGGTTATTCAGAAGCAGCTGAAGTAAAAAATACTGCAAAAATGCATTTCAAATGGTGTCAAGTTTCACCAAGCTAAAGTTATTAAGGTTATTCATGAGGAGCCGAAATCTTTGTTGATTTGCAATGATAGTTTCACAGTTTAGGCTGCCATGGTTCTTGTTGTGAGTGGCCCTATAATCCTGGTTACCAAGTGGCTTATGGGATTTTGGCTGGGGCTAAAGAACACCCATTTGATGTAAACAAAATGGTTTTCGTGGACCAGAGATATTCAAATCTAAACAACAATGTGGAGCTGATAGAGAGAAATTGTAGGATCCCCACTTTTCTATATCCAATTCCCTTTTCCTCTGACAGGATATTAATTTTTTTAGGAAACTTCCCTAGTTGCTCTGCCTGGAGTGCCTTTGGAAGATATCAAGGGAAGAATGGTGGCTAGACTAAGGCAGGGGCGGAGCCACTTGGCTCCTTGGGGGGGCCATGGCCCCCCCAAAATATTTCAAATTTCCATTAGAGTATGTAAAAAATTGACATGGGCCCCCCCAAAAACAAATATCCGGCCCCCCCAAATTATTTCAACCATTCTTCTAGCTAGATTTCTAGTCTAATTCAACTTAAAATAAAAGAAAAACTTTGGCCCACGTCCAACCCCACCAGCCAGCCCCAAATTCCTAATAAAACAAAAAAATTCTCCTTTAAACTAAACACACTTCCAGCCCAGCCCAACCCCAAATCTAAAATGCCTAATCAAACAAAACAAAGGCATCTTAAAATTCAATCCTCACCATTAGAAAAAGGAGAAAACAATCTGATTGTCACGCTGCCTGGATTTTTTCCCTTTTGTTCTCAATTCACGCCTCCATAGTGTCACGCCCTTAGAAACAATCTCCTCAGTCCTCACCTGCTTGCCTTGATGCCGCAAACTCCACTAGCCCACTGACCTGTTCATCACCTCAACCTTAAGCCCTCATCTCAATCTCAATTCCTCAAGGTATCTCATTCTCATCTCACTTCTCTCTTTTTTTCTCTACAACTGAACTAAATACTGAAGTGAAGAACAGAATTGAAATATCAAATATGTGTATGTGAATATGTGATATCCCTTTGCCAGCAAAGCAATTTATGCTTATTTTACTTTGTCTTTTTGTGTTTATTGTTATTGTATTCTTTATTCTTGACCCACTGACTCCACTGGCTCTATCTCTATGACTTTTGGCTTTTGTGTTGTTTGTCTCTGCAATGGGGGCAGGGTGGGGCTTACTTTGTGCAATTGGGTAGTAAAGTAAGTAAAATATAAATGAAAAAAAAATCTATGGAAAGCAATTGGGGTGAGGGTCGTGAGTTTGTGTATTTTGTTTATGTTGTTTGTTACTTTGCTTATACTTTTGAGTGATTTGTTTATTTAATTTTTTTTATCCTAAAAGTTCATTACTTAAAAAAGGTGTATTTATATTATAATTCATGTAAGAATAAATTTTATATGATAATTTATTATATCTCTCTCCCAAGTTAGTTTATCATTTTTTAAATTGATTTTTTTTTTGATTAAAATTAGGTACCAAATAATGATGCATTCTTTAAGAAAAAAGATATTATTCATTCAGAACTTAGGACATCTATAGAAACAAATGTTGATACTTCAATGCCTAATGATATTCGCCAAGCATGATTTGATGTGAATGTTCTTTTTTGTATGTCTACATTGAACTAGATAGTTTTTCATGTTCATTAACGTACAAGAATATGATAATATATGAAAGTTGATAATTTTGTATTCGATAGACTTATGAATTATATTTAGTATATATCTATTACAACCCAGCCCCCCAAGTAATTATTCCTGGCTACGCTCCTGGACTAAGGCACCTGGGCATAAAAGTGAAAAGCATTAATTGAAGATGATGAGCGTTGTGTCATTCGAATCTTTTAAGGTTATTTTCTTGGCCTTTTCTCTTTTGGCTACTCATTTTGTCATAAGAGGAAGAGTTCTGTTATGCCGATTGAAACCTGCCAGAATTTTTTTTTTTTTGGTTCAAAGAAAACTTGTTAGATTATGTTAGTAATAATAGCACTGGAATCAAGCCTATAAATTTAATTTCTTTTACCACTTCTTCCTATTCATTTGTTTTGCCTCTTTGCATCGAGCCTGTATGGACGGCTTACATTTTCAGAAATTAAAAAAAAAATATTTGGATTTTTAATTGAAATAATTCAACATTTCTTTTGGATAATAAGTTTCATCTACTAATCTACTTCGTTCAGTTGTTTGAATAAAGAAAGAAGGAAAAAAAAAAAAAAAAAACAGCCATTGGGCTTAATAGGCCACATAAATATAAAGATAAACCACCATCGGTATTCAGAGTGTGCTCCTAGGATCCTCTCTATATCAAGTTTTCTCTATTTTTTCCATTGCACAATTTGTTTTTTAGATTTAACATTCTGCAAATTGTCTTGTCATTTAAAATTAGATTTTGCTAATGTGTGTTATAAGGGCACATAATAATTAATTATTTTTGAAAATATTTTCTAGGGAATTGAAAAAGTATTGACAGCTTTTTCAATTTTCGAGAAAATATTTCTAAAAATAGATGGCTTAATGCGTGCCCTACTACACTTTTAAATTTATAAAATTTAGGCAAAAATGCAAAACTAACCCTCTAACTTTCACTTTTTTTCATTTCAATCCTCTAACTTTCAGTTTTACCAATTCAGTCCTCTAACTTTTAATTTTTGTCAATGTAGGATTCCGTTAAATCCCAGTTATGGGTTGCCGTTAATGTCATTGAAACGACACCGTTTTGCCTTCTTCTTCCTTTTTTTATTTTTTATTTTTTTTAAATTTCGGAATTAAAAGAAAAAAAGAAAAATATGTGAAAAAAAAAAAAAAAAAAACCATTTAAGGGGAACAACGTGCCTTCCCTGAAATCAGAGGAATCACTCCACACCCAAAAATCAATTTTTGCTCTCACTTGTCGGCTTTCCTTTTCCAGCGACCTATAGCCTCCATTTTCGCCGTAATATAAAAAAGAAGAAACAGGTTTCTGCTTTGGTTTTGGATGAAGCTGATCTGATGCTTTTTGTTTTCAGCTTTTAGAAATGAATCGTTGATAATATTTTTTCCGATCATTTCTTGAAAACAAAGACTTGGGGTTAAGATTCCCATTTAACCAACCCATTAGAGAATCCACCTCCGCCGCCGCCGTCGTGCTTGGAGGAGCCATTGGGAGGCAGAGGTAGCTCTCTGTGAAGATACGGACACGGATGGCGGTTGCAATTCCCGGCTCACCAATGATAACACACTTTCTGGATTTGATTGTTGTTGTGGTGGCGGTTCTTTGAATTTTCCACGGGCCCACCTAGTCTCTGAAACACTCTCTTGCTTCCGCTATCTACAACCATAGCTACGAACTCCAATCAACGATCAATCCCAATCCAATTCAAATGTATCAGAAACCCTAAATCTCAAAGAGATTTTTGGGGGAAAAGTAAATTTGAAATTGACGAAACGCTAGGAAAATTGTTGATCTCTGTGATTTGTGTCTGTGTGTGGAGGGGGATAGAGGTTGAAGTAGGTGGGGGACAAAGAAATACGGTAGGAGAACGCGTCGACTGTACGAGATGGGGTGTGGAATTACAATGCTACCCTCTATCGGATATTGCAATATATAGTTATTATCATATATACTAAAAATAAAATTTGGGAAATCATTGATATATTCAAGCCTCTGGAACGCAGACGACTGGGCCACAAGGGGTGGCTTGGAGAAGATAGACTGGTCCAAGGCTCCTTTGTAGCCTCTTACAAGAGCTTCCACATTGATGCATGTAAGGCATCAGTGAATGCAAGGTTCTGCCAGACACAAGGGAAGAGATGGTGGGACCAGAAGGAGTTTCAGGATCTTGATGCCTTCTCTTTTTTGATTTTCTCGGGAAACAAACGGGAAGCTAGTAATACAGAGAGTTAATTAATAAATGATAAGTGCAAAAAAGAAAAAAAAAAAAGGAACAGTGACATTAACGGCAGTATGGACTGGGTTTAACAGAATCTTGCATCGACAAAAATTAAAAATTAGAGGACTGAATTAACAAAACTAAAAATTAGAGGACTTAAATAAAAAAGAGTAAAAGTTAGAGGGTCAATTTTACATTTTTACCTAAAATTTAATTTGAATCATAGATCAATTTCAAATGGAGACCATCATTTTCCCCTTGATAAGTTAGATCAGAGCTCAAGACTTTTGTACAATGATAAGGATGTAGCATTAAGTTGATGGAATTCACCTAACGCAATTTTTTATTTTTTGGTTGCAAGATTAAAATTATTAATAGGCAGCATTTTCGATAAGAATGTGTTCATCTGTATTCAGCAAAAAAAAAAAAAAAAAAAAAAAAAAAAAAAACCAAGTATATATTCATCTTTTAACTTGATTACATATATGATATAACACTTAACAGACATTACGCCCAAACTCTAGCTGACACAATTATTTTAAAATCCACATGCATTACATCAAATCAGAAAGAACTTATTTTCACTTTTATTTATATATTTATTTTTAACTATTATCATATTGTATTCATTGCTATTTGCTAATAACAAATTCTCTTAAGAACCCTTTTTCAAAACTTGGTTAATTTTTTTTTTTTTTTTTTTTTTTTCGTTTGTGTGTGTGTGTGTTAACAACTAGTATGTATATAAAGCTACAAAAATTAAAAAATAAGACAAAGAAAATTAGAAATGAGTAGATAGAGTTCAGTATATCGTTTCCGCTACCTCTGACAAACTCATATGTCAATATAAGCTTGTACTTCTCTCCTTGCTGGTACTTTGGGTTACCACGATGGATAGGACCGAATTGAATGATGCCACTCATGGTTCATAGTTCATCTCGAAATTAATTCTTGCCATGTCGCAGAGAGAATATAACCTTCTGTATATTTGTGGTTGGATATTAATTCATCAAATTTTCCTCTGCCTCCGTTACCGTTTTAAACCTGGCTTCCTGCAAGCGTTTTGGGAATGAAACCCTGTGACTGTGCCTCCTCAGCAGGATGGTCGTGGTCACTGCCGGTTTCCCCTGCTTCTCTTAGACAACGTTCCATGTTCTAGAATTTAATTTATTTATACTTGATAGTGCGTTGAAACTTTTACTTGAGAAATTTAAGACTGTTGCCTTTTTTTTCTTTTGATGAATGGCCAAGAATTTTTGGAACATAAATACAAAGATATTACAAATAACAAGCAGCTTTCCACTATTCGTTTGGGTGGAAAATAGGGAAGATGGAAAATAGAGGAAGGAAAATAGAGTAGAAAATACTGTTTTCCAATGTTCGTTTGGGGAAGGAACATAGGAAGGAGAGAAAATTGGGGAGAAAGGTTTCTATCCGAGCCTACATTTTTTTTCATTTCAAATCGAAAGGAAAATCTAGAGACAAAAGTGTTATAGTAGCATTTTTACAAAAATACCCTCTTTCCACCTATTTTTTCAATGTTCTTCTCTCTCTCCTCTCTCTCTCTCTCTCTTTTCCTTCAAAGTTACCTGAAGGCTGAATGTTTTTTTTTTTTTTTTCAACGTAACCTAATCTAATTTTTACATTATAATAATAATAATAAAATAATTTATATATATGATGTGATAAATTCTATATTATGTAATGAGTATAAATAAATTTATTTCTTACATATTATGTAACAACGATATAATAGTTAATTTATATAAATTACATTTTTCATCATTCAATTTTTCTCTCCAACCGAACAAAGGAGTTTTCCATGCTCTCATTTTTCCACCCTTCCAACCGAACACATAAGAGGGAAAACTAAATATTTTCCATCCTCTCACTTTTCTATCCTCCCACAATTTTTTATCCTCCTACTTTTCCACTTCTCCAACCGAACGAACCCTAAAAGATCAGCCGCAAAGACTCCTTACTGTATAGATCACAAACCAACTACTGCATGTACTTTAGCCCAGCATGTTCTCTTCGAATATTTAAATGTTGGGAATAAATATACACACTTTTGACTTTTCTTAATTAACTATATTTTTTGACTTGATAAAATCACAAGTTTAAAATTTAATCTACCAATGTGGAAACAAATATAAAAGAAACTGAAACTTGCTTGGGGTTGTTTACCAAAAAAAAAGAAAAAGAAAAGAAACTTGCTTGGGTTTCATTACATATATGGTACACTTTTCTGAATAAGGTATTGATAGTGACTGGCCTTTTGTCTTTATCCATTTTAACAGGTCTAGTATTTAAACATGCATAATTTTATTTTGGTCTTTGCTTTTATACCAGCTTAATGATATAAAAAAACATTGATCATGGAATATGTCATGACAGTAATCAAGTTCAATGAAACCGCCCTTAAGATAAACAATAAGGCATCGGTGATAAGGAAATCCAAATCTCCCCAAGGAATTGGAGGGATTTAGTCACCTGTTGATTTTTTGTTTTACCAAATTAGTTTACATTTTCTTTTTGGTAAAAAAAATCTCAGAAATTTTCTTTTCATTTCAATTTAGTTTGCATACTTCACTATTGTACGGAAAATAAACTTTCCTTGCATGGGCAGCAATGCCTGCAAATAATCTCTCGTGTATCACATTGACAACAGATCTATAGCAACAGTGTATACCATGCTTGCTGGGTAGGTAAAGAGTCTTTTACGTGTATCACATATGTTCTTAATTATTTTGTTTGAAGCACGATTTATCATAGATATGTTGATGCGAACTATGTACTAGCTAGGTTCGAATCATAAGAAAACTCTGACAAAGTGCGCCACATTAGATAGCAATCTTGCTGCATAAACATGAAGGAGTAACCCACAATTTATAGGAAAAGTATTTTGAAATTTGGGCATCACATACCACTCTTGCTTTAGTAAAAGGTTAAAAAAAAAATGGTTTGGTTCGTGCGCATGCTGCCATGTACGGCTTCATCGAACACTCAAACCTGAATAAAAAAACTAGTTTGGACTTCAAAGAAGTACCTAAATTTGATACCTTATATATGAGTAAAGTTCAAATGCACTAAGGCAATTGTTTAAGGGAAAAATTTGTTACACACTCAAAAAAATAATTGAAATTATGTCTTAAAGTCATAATGCCATTTGACAATTGGCTAGCATGGGTCCAAAAAAATTGGCACTTCTCAAACCATGCAAAAGTGAAAGATTCATGCAATGAATGATTTTTTTTAATATTAAAAATTGGCACTTCTCAAACCATGCAATGAATGATTATTTAATTTAAAATAATTTAAGTAATAAATGTCTTATGACTGTTCCTCCGATGCAACTCATCCATGTCGTAGAATTGAATATACTTGATAAACTTTGCTTGAGGAATTTAAGAGTAGTGTCGCAATTTTTCTTTCCATGAATAAGCAAGATTTTTTGAAACACACATGCAAAGATATTACAAAGAACAAGAAGCTGAAATTAAAAGAGAGCAGCCACAAATACTTCTAACTGTCTAGAATCTAGATCACAAACCAATTATAGCATGCTACATTTCAATAAAATATCAACTTTTTTTTTAAAAAAAAACTTAGTTGTTTCTCTTTCTTTACATATAAAAACCACTATTTAACCTCTTCCTTCATTCTCAGAATACATAAAGAAATATTAAAAAACTTAATACAAAATGAATAGTGCCTTAATATATTTATAGGTACGGTTACTGTAACAATCATGTATTTTTACATAAATTTGCATGACCAAATGAGAGTAAATTTTGAGATTTGTTGGCTAAAATGTGATACATTTTCTATTATACAAGTATTGATGTGAGTGCTCTAAGGGGCATCAACTTATACAAAAATTTATGTTTATTTTAATATAAGAATCTACATTTTTTTATATACATATTTTTCAAAACACCACACATTAGATTATTTATTTTATATTATATTTCATTAAAATATCAATTTTTATTTATTTTTTGTAATTTTTTTTTCTCTTTTTTCACACACAACAATTACTGTCCACGCATTTTTTTCTTCCTCGAGATATGTAAAGAAATAATAGAAAACTGAATGAAAAATGAATAATATCAATATAAATATAAATTTATACAATTACTATAAAAAAAACTTATAAGTTTATACAATTATACACTAATTAATTATTATGGGTCAATTTAGGCAAAATTATCTAAATTTTTTAAAAAAATTCTATTATACATCCACAGACAACTTTTATGCCAACATCTTCTATTGGATTCTTTAAAAGTTATGAATACATATACACACTTTTGACTTTTCCTAATCAACTATATTTTATGACTTGATAAAAATGGCAGGCTTGAAATTTAATCTGCCAGTACCAGATATGTGGAAACAAATATAAAAGAAACTGAAACTTGCTTGAGACGGTTGTTTACCAAAAAAAAAAAAAAGAAACTTGCTAGGGTTTCACTATATATATGGTATCCTTTTCTGAATAAAGCATTGATGGTGACTAGCTTTATGCATTTATCCGTTGAACAGGTTTGTTATTTTTTATTTTTATTTATATAAGATAGAAATTTTGCTATAATTTAATCAAAGTGTACACGTGTGTGAAGTTTTTTCTTGGAGATTTGAACTCCGGCCTTTACTCCCTACACTCCACAAGCTCTCATATATTAAACATGCATAATTTTATTGGAGTCTTTGCTTTAATTTATACCAGCTTTATGCTACTCTAATATACAGCTAGTTGTTCTATGATACAGTAAACAAAAGCTTTTCCTCCTGATTTTATTTAGATTGCAAATTTTATAATACACTTTTGCAATGAAGCCTAGTCTTTTTGATTTATCTGTGCATGCAATAAAAAAATATATACTTTGTCATATTCTAGCTGTGCTATGGTACTTATCTAAGAATATATCTATTTGGGGTTAAGGTATTGAATAATAGCTAGACTATTTAAAGATTTTAACTAGGTATACTGGCTAAACCAGGACATTCAATCAGATTAATTACCCACTGCATGTATCGTGCTTCAAACAATAAAAACTAAAAATGTGATACACGTGAAATAGTCTTATATCTCTTGCAATAAAACTGTTTATGTTTTTATCTCTTGCATCAAGAATGAGCGAAATGATTCTTGTACGATATTATGCCATTCGTGTTTTAGACAATAGAGTTAAATGTGATACACGAAATATTGAGTGTGACGGATTGAAACTCTAGCTTGAAAAATTTAAAAACTTAATTTGAACTTATTGATATACCACTAGAATTAATTAAGTCTACACAATTTTGTGATGAAGATTTAACTTGTTTTATAACTCAAGTTGAAGGAAGCTGTGCATGAGCACGAACCAGTTAATTTATATATATATGTAAAACACATTTTTACCACTATTTACTAATGCAAGCGTATTTGATCGACAAGCAATATATGTGCTTAAATTTCTTTAAAAATTAAATATAAAAATTACCTATGTATTTTTTACGTGATTTAATATATGTTATGTTATATCTAACAAAAATTTACACTATGTTAGTCTTTGAATAAATTAGAAAGCTTGTGGGTTTGAATTTAGAGAATTACCCTTTCCAAAAAGAAAATTTTGGACTGCCTACTAATCATTTCTCCGAAACCTTGTAAAAGTAGAAGATTTATGCATTAAATACGACCTTATATTTTTTACTTAATAAATTAGAAATTACACCATTAGAGTATAATAATAGTTTTAAAACTTTTGAAACATATATAGATTTGTTTACTTTAAATAATAAGTGTGACTTTACATATCTAAACTTATACAAGTTAATATAAGAAAAAATATAAAAACAATAAAAGCTACAGGGAAACTGCATTCATAAAAGAAAAACACAATAAAGATATATATCTAATTCCTAACCACAAAAATGCAGCTGTTATTTACTTTTAAAAGTATTATAGTATCATCTCTATCCTCCAAATGCCAAATACACACACACACACACACACACATATATAATATATTGCTTTTGAAAAAAAAATATTGTAAGTTGAAAATGTGCATATTTTTAAGTTTCTGGAAAATGCAATATTCGAAGCAGGCTGTGGTTAGAAAGAAAATAGTGAGACTTAAAAAAAAAAATTATTTGGAAAGTGTTTTTAAATTAACCACTATATCAATAGTTAGATATAAGATCATGTTGTATGGAAGAAATTAAGTAGAAAATTGATGTTAAACAGACAACACATGCTTTCCTAAAGTAGCATGAGTGCCGAAAGTCACAACGTAAAATTAAAGGGGGGTGCCAGTAAAGGCCATCGGGACGACAGTGTTGGAATTGCATGAAATTTGGTAGGTTGAAGGGAAGCGGCATGTTGATCCGAAGGTAGTTTACAGATCATCAGGCTTTGCAATTTATCAATAGTCAAACAGCCATCAACAGAATGCATGCCAGGTGGGTTGCATACATACAATGTTTTTCATTCTTTATAAAGCACAAATCTGGTGTTACTAACAAGGTAGCAAATGCACTTAGTCGATGAGCTTCTTTGCTGGTTACACTACGAATAGAAGTTATAGGGTTTGATTATCTAAAGAAGCTATATGAGAAGATGAGGATTTTAGAAAGGTTTGGAGTCAATGTCAGGAGATTCACTTTGTTGTGGATGGCATACGTCTATAAGATGGTTTTCTCTCTCGAAGGAATCAACAATGTATTCCTCAAAGTTCTTTAAGGGAGTAGGTTGTTAGGGAGTTGCATGGCGGAGGTTTGGGTGGTCATATGGGGCGAGACAAGACAATAGGAGCTGTACTATTGGCCTAAACTCAAATGAGATGTGGGCAATCATGTGAGGAAGTGTCCTATATGCCAGACAGCTAAGGGGCAGTCTCAAAACACTGGTTTGTACATGCCATTATTGGTTCCTCAAGCACCTTAGGAGGATCTGTCCATGGATTTTATACTAGGTCTTCCTCGAACCCAGCGAGGTATAGATTTTGTGTTTGTTGTAGTTGGCATGTATTCGAAGATGTCTCATTTCATAGCCTGTAGAAAGACCTCAGATGCCATTCAAGTAGCCAACCTGTTCTTCAAAGAAGTAGTGTGTTTGCATGGAGTGCCCAAATCCATTACCTCTGACCATGATACGAAGTTCCTCAGTCACTTTTGAAGGACTCTATGGAGACGGTTTGATACATCCCTTAATTACAACAGCACTAGTCATCCTCAAATTGATGGCTAGACAGAGGTTGTCAACCGAACCTTAGGTAATCTAATCTGAATTTGCTTACAACAACACTGTAAGTAGGAGCACGGGTAAGTCACCTTTTGCCAATGTCTATTGCGTGCCACCAAAACACGCTTTGGATTTGGTACCTTTACCTAAGCTTCCAGGAGTGAGCCAAGAAGTAGAAGATATGGCTAACTGCATTCAGGTAGTGCAGGAAGAAGTTAGGCAGAAACTTGAAGCTTCGAATGCTAAATACAAGGAAGTTGCTGATAAGAAGAGGTGTGAGAAGTGTTGGGTTAAAGTGAATTGACCATTTGCAAATTAATTACTTACCTAAGTTAATTAACTAGATCAAAATATATGCAACGGCGTGGTAGCACAAACAAATCACCAATTATACTAAATGTAGCAGAAAATAAATTTGACACAAGTGATTTGTTTACGAATTGGGAAAACCACTGAGGCAAAACTCCACTGGGTGATTTTAAAGTCACCACTCCCAATAATCCACTACTATTAGGATCTTACCAAACCCTTTGGCCTATTTCGAAATACCAACCTATAATTGAACCCTTACCCCAATACCCAATTGGATTTATATTGTAACGACAATCTTTTCGTTCAATGCATGAATCCCAGTATATGACTAACCAATGATGCATAGATCCTAGTACGTGACTAACTCTAGCAACTTGAAGAGGTTGTTGGCTGCAAAGTTCTTCAGTTCATCAATAATGAAGATTAGGAAACTCCTTGGTCACGAAACCCTTGGCGTAAAGACGCAGTAGTTTCTTCAGAGTGAATAATTAACTAGGGCACTATCTGCATTCGCGACGGCCTTTAAAATAAGCCTTATATATGTCTAAGGTTGTGAGAGAAGAAACCCTATGCAAATATTACAGCATGGGCTGAAACTTAGATCTAGAAATTCTAATTTCGTAAGTCTTGATAAAAACAGCTTCTGTTGAGCTTCAACATTAAATCTCGATAAAAAGGATTCCGTCGAGACTTCTGTCGAGATTTAGTGAACAACTCTTTCTTCACTTGTTTCTTAGTCAAATCTTCATGGTTTTAAAACTTGACTTGAACTCTTATTTATTAAAGTACTAAACTCATCCTAGATCTATCCAATTAAAGTGTATTTTGTCAAAAGATTAGTCAATTACATAAAATATGTCCCTAACAAGAAGATCTTCAATATTGGGGATTTGGTACCGGTCTACCTTTGGAAGGAGTGGTTTCCTATTGGTACTTACAATAAATTGAAGGACAAGAAGTATAGACCATTTCAAATTACTAAGAAGATCAACAACAATTTCTATGTGGTTGCTCTTCCCCCAAACATGAACATTTCTTCAACCTTCAATGTTGCTGGCTTGTATGATTATCACTCTCCTTATGAGCCAAATAGTGGTAACTTAAGGTCGAGTTCTTTCCAAGTGGAGAATACTTATGTAGAACAAACAACACATGCCTTTCTAGAACAGTAGGGATGTTGGAAATCACAACGCAAAATCAAAGGGGGGGTGCTAGTAGAGGCCATTGGGACGACAATGTTAGAATTGCAGGAAATTTGGCAAATTGAAGGAAACGACATTCTGATCCAGAGGTCTAAAATCGAACAAGTGGTATCAGAGCGGGTATCTCTTTTGTTTTAGATCTTTTGATCTAAGAGCTGATCCTTGATCCCTGTTATCATGGATAATTATAAGTGTCTTACTGTTTTTAACTGTGATGATTTGAATAAAAAGGACACTGTTGTTTCTGTTGATTTTATTGATGCTTGTGAAACTCTTTGTAAGGAATTATTAAAATATATGAAAATTGCTAAGAAATTCAAGGAAGAGTTAAAATTGGCTAATCTTGAAAAAGATGAATTGATTGTGAGATTAGATGAATCTAATAAAAAGAATGAATTTTTTAAAAATCAAATTTCCTCTCAAGATGAGAAGATGAAAAGCTTGGAACAAGAATTAGTTGAATCTAAGGCTAAAATTGAAAATTTGACTAGTACCAAGCTTGCTGTTGATAACAAAAGTGTTTCTGTTTCTCTTAAGCCTAAAGCTGAAAAAATTTATATCTCTTCTTTTAAGAGGAATAATAAAGAAAATACTTATTTTGCTAGGTTAGACAAAGGTAAAAGTTCTTATGTAGATGTTGAAATTTCTAAACCTATGTCTAAACCTACTATTAGAGAGCATAAGAAATCTGTTTTTGTGCCTACCTGTCACCTTTGTGGTGTTGTTAGTCATATTAGACCAAATTGTTCTTTGTTGGGGCAAAAACCAAAATCTAGGACTAGATTTGCTGTTAGGAATACTGATGTTCCTAAATTTGTTCTTATTTGTCACTTTTGTGGTGTCTTCGGTCACATTCGTCTTAATTGTCATAAATTGAAATTTAAGCATTCTGTATTTCAATCTAGGATATGTGATGGTGTTTCTCCTGCCATAAGTCTATATAAATTGTTTCATATGCTTTTGAAAAATTTAAGCTTGTTGGCTTGTGAAAGGAAATTGCAGGATTTTAATCTTTCTCAGAAGATTGGTGTAATCCCTCAAATGCACTCAGCTTCTCATGGATTTTCACCTGCAAAGCCGAAGATTCGTGCTATATGGGTGAGAAAAGATTCTGTAAGGTGAGTGTTGTTGACTTGTCCCTAATTTAATTCTTTCAATTGTTTGTGGACATGTTTTATGTTTGTTTTTGGTTGTTTTTTTTTTTAAAAAAAAATCCAAAAACATTGAAAATTTTCAAAAAGACAAAAATATTTTATTTTGTGTCTTGTTTTATTTGTTTTGAGGATTACATGAATTATGATATCTCTCTTGATTTAGAACATGCTTGATATTATGGAGAAACTTGACATTAGTGGTCTAAGTCACTATTGTACTAACTTCAATTTCTTCATAGTGGATTCAATTTTACTTTAAGGATAGTTAGGTTAAATCCTCCCCAGGTTTTTTACCAGTTTGATTTTCCTAGGTCATCATATCATTGTGTTCTTTATTTTTCCGCTGCTTTGCATGATATAATATATTTGTGTTAACCTAGATTTGCTTAATTTAATTAAGTTAATAACTTGGCTAAATAACTAGGTTAATCTAATTGTGTTAAAGGGTCTAAAATCGAACAGATACAATCTGGTATACTCTCTAGTATACTCTCCCCCATTTTTCATGAATGGACAAATGAAACAAAAAGGAGGAAAAAAGAAGAAGATATGAATAAAGGTAAGATGCATGAGGGGTATAGGATGAATGAGAAAATGAAGCTCAAACAAAAGATTAAACATCTTAAAGACACAATGCTACAAAGCATAAGGTAAACATGACATGCTAAGGATGTGGAAACAAGATATAAACCTAGGCATGACATAGATACAAGAACAAGAACATGTTATATGTGCTTAAAGGTCCAAAAATACTTAACTAGAATAAGTGAATGCAAAACATGTCAAGTGTTAGAGTGCGTGCGGCAAAGGTGCATCTAGTGAGCATCTAGTGTGCATGTGAGATGCATGACCAATGCATGAACAAGCACTCATGGGGCAAAGTGTATAAAAAACACAATCAATGATCAAAACATGATAAAAATGCATAATCATGGTAATCCCCAAAGTTTGGTACTCATTGGAGTCCAAAACAATGAGAAAATGTCATTTCGGCATTTTATCAAACACATAGAGTGCACACACTATACATGTATGTTAAACATTGTATGAACATATGAAAATCTTGCCTAAATACATGTTATTTTTGCCACAAGGAGCCAACATTCAAAGCGAATCATCATTTAAAACAAAACCCAATCAAAAAGATTAACAAAAAATAAGTTTTCCTACTCCCATTTGAGAAAATCCCAACTATGAACATAAAAACCTCAAAAACATAATCTAAGGATCTAAATTAATAAAAAGAGTTAAAGATTACCTTAGAGATGTTAATGGAATGAAAAACACTTGAATTTAGTTGGGTTTTGATGTAAAATCATGAAAATAAGGGCTTGGGAGAAGATGAGAGAACTTTAAAACAAATGTCCCACGAAATGCCCTTTAAAAAGCTGATTTGGAAATTTTCGTGGGAAGTTGGGAATTTTTGTTAGTTAGCTTCTCGCGAAAATTTCGCTAGTAATTTCGCTGGTAACTCGCGGGAAGACCTTACCTACGAAATAGTCACGAAACTCTCTGTCTAAAGTTGAAAAACTTGAGAATTAGACCATATAACTCGTGACTGAGCTTACACACGAGATAAGTTACGAAAACACCCAAAAAACATGTTTTTCACACAAAAACAACTTGAAAATTTTTTAAAAACATGGGTGATACAAATTACTTCTAAAAGCAAACAAAAAGAACAAAAATCTTTTTGGTTTGATCCACATATGGTTGAGCACACACACATCACATTTGAGCATGCACAATCACACAAATGAATTAAGCATTCATTGAACAATAGACTTGTGTGTTGTGTGTATGTATCAAATATGGAATAGTCCTTAGTCTAGAGTGTAACTTCAATGATCAATTTAATCAAGCCATACATAACTAATACTAAGTCAAGTGATCTATCTCAATTATAGAAATGAACATTTATGACCTCTCACAAAAAATTATCACAAAACTTTGAAGCTTTTCTTTTTAGCTTCTTAACTTTTGATCATATAATAACATTACATCTCATTTTGAGATTGATGCTTGAAATTTTTGATATTTCAACTTTGAGAGTAAGTCTTTGGCTTTTTGAGGCACCATAAATTTCAATACAAGTCGCTTTCTCTTTTTTCTAGTTAAATACTAGTATGTGCGACGATTTTTGCAGCTCAATATCTCTTTTCGAGATTTTACATTTGATGAACTATAGAGGCAAAACATAAAAACATAGGAAGATATATAGGAACAAGTCTATGCATGTATCAAGACTAACAAGACTATTGACTAATCATTCATGACAAGCTTGAAGATCGATTTACAATAATCACACATAGATTTCATGATTTTTTCCACAAAGATAGATGTGCATACAAAACAAACTACACTTGTAAATGTACTACGCCATTAGTACGAAGGTACTAGGCCAAATTCATATGTGAAATGTGCTCAAACATATACGATCAAACTTTTTGAATTTTTCACTTTTTATGTGTTTTTGGATTTTTACTCACACAAAACAAAAACATAAAAGTAAGATTAAAACAAAAACAATGCATATAAAAAAAATGCAAGATACACAAATGCATGACAATGAGGTATCTAATGCATGAAGGGTCCTACAAAAATCGAAAGAATTAGATCAAAGACCAAAAGAGTATAAGTTCAAACATAGGAACCCTTCCTCATCCAAACGGAACGATTTTTTGGAATGAGTGTCTCATGAGAAGTGAGACGAGGGTTGGAAGAATGAGAACCGGAGATACACGTAGACAAGGAGGTAAGAGCATTAACAACTTGTTTCAACAACATACAATTTTCCCCTAAATCTGGTTTTGCTTTCATAGCACAACTTCCCAAAAGCTCAAGTTTCTCTTTTCTTTTGATTCTCTTAAGAGCTTGAAACTTAGAGCAATGAGGTCTTAGATGACTAAAAGCACCACAATGGTGGCAAACAATGTGTTTAGGTCCACTAGACTTTTTGGGAAGGGATATAGCAACATGGTTTTGTTCTCTCTTCAACTTTGGACATTGAGGTCTTATATGACCAATCACACCACAATGGTAGCAAGTTGGAACAAACTTAGATCCTTCCAAAGCCTTAGATTGAGACCTAAACGGAGATTTTAGCTTAAGAACCTTTTTCTCCACCTTTTGATTTCTTTTGTGTGGAGGAATGTGCACTGATTTATTTTTAAAGGTAGAACTCATAACAGACATAAAATTGGGTACCATAACATGATTGCAACAAATATTTTTATCATTTTTAGCAGTAGGTTCAGCAATCAAACACTTGACATGCATCTTAAGAGATTCATTTTCACATTTTAGCTCATCAACAAGTTTATTAAACAAAACAAGTTTGTTAGACAAAACAAGTTTAGCATCCAAGTCCATATTCAAACATTCAAACTCTTTTAACTTTTCACAAGATTTTTCAGCAAGTTTTTTATACTTTTCAACCAATTTGTTGGATTCATTGAGCTTAGCAATCAAATCATCTTTCACTAGAGAGCTTGCTCAATTCTTATGAAACTACTTAAACTTTTTCTTCAAGAGTTTGAAATTTGGAATATCAACAACCATAGATTCATGTAACATGTCATCACAATTTTGAGAATTAACGCTCATAGAGGCATTTTCACAAACACATGGCATGTTACACTCAACAACATTCATATAAGCATACAAAATAAAATCCATGGCAACGCACATAAGAGGTTAAGGATCACACTTAGGTAATGCAACCAATAAAAGTGTACTCGCTCTGATACCAATTGAAAGCTAGGATTTGTGTTAAGAAACAAGAGCTTGTTTAGACCCACCAAAAAAAGATTACAGCTAGATTACTTTTACTCTAAATTATCTAAGTGCGGAACAAGAGTAAATGAGGCGCAATAAACCGATAACTACTCTAGTGCATAAACATGAACAGTAAACAATAAAAGTAAAGCACAAGAGTAAGGGAAGAAAGATGCAAAGACAAGATAATATGTTGATGTGTTATCGAAGAGGAAACCGAAGAATTCGGCAAAAAACCTCTCCGCCTCCCTCCAAGCGGTAAATCGATCCACTAGACAATAAGTTGGGATACATGAATAGCAAGAGACCCTCCAAGCCTAATATACCCAATGCACCTAAGCCCTCTAAGCTTCTACTCCAACAAGGCTTCTCGGAACCGTGTCTTGTCTAGCTTTTCGGATCTCCGTAATACGCTCGATTGCATCTGCCAAACCTCACTAGCTTCTTTTGGCAAATCCCCAAAGTTTCTCAAACTCCAAAACACTTTCTTCACTTTGAAAATGTGTGGGTTGTGTTTGGGTACAAATCTCCTCTCAAGGTATGATAATGGGAGAGGGAAGGAGATGAAGCTACAATGATTCCTCACTAAGGATGAGTAGCTCTCTCTCTCTAAAAGATGGGTGTGTGTTGTGGAAAACCTATCTAGGATTTTTCTCTCTGAATGGTCTTCTTACAATTTCTGAGAGTAATGAGGGTATATATAGTATGGGTGAAGGGTAATAAAGTCATGCTTAAAAATCCTTAAAGCAGAGAGTTTCGCAAGTATCTCATGAGAAGGCCTTACCCGCGAGACACTCGCGAAATCCTCTAGGCTGGCATGACTCTTCAGCTTCTAACATGTGCTTCTCATGTGGCTCTTTCACGGGTTAGCTTCTCGCAAGCTTCTCGCGAAATCCACTTGTTCTTCAATTCATGCTCGATTCTTCACCAACTTAATACTAAACCTAATAAAATAAAATCCCACAAAATATAAGAAACAAATTAAAGCAAATACAACCCTTTTTGTTATGGAATAAAGCCAACATAAAATATAGTTGTAAATCACAACTTTACAGACTTACTTGATTGCCTTGCAACAACCTGTTCTGGAGACTTGAGCTGCTGTGTTTATTGATGATCTGTCAGAGAAAGACCTTGATAGACCTTTGTGGAAGGGTTATTCAGAAGCAGCTGAAGTAAAAAATACTGCAAAAATGCATTTCAAATGGTGTCAAGTTTCACCAAGCTAAAGTTATTAAGGTTATTCATGAGGAGCCGAAATCTTTGTTGATTTGCAATGATAGTTTCACAGTTTAGGCTGCCATGGTTCTTGTTGTGAGTGGCCCTATAATCCTGGTTACCAAGTGGCTTATGGGATTTTGGCTGGGGCTAAAGAACACCCATTTGATGTAAACAAAATGGTTTTCGTGGACCAGAGATATTCAAATCTGAACAACAATGTGGAGCTGATAGAGAGAAATTGTAGGATCCCCACTTTTCTATATCCAATTCCCTTTTCCTCTGACAGGATATTAATTTTTTTAGGAAACTTCCCTAGTTGCTTTGCCTGGAGTGCCTTTGGAAGATATCAAGGGAAGAATGGTGGCTAGACTAAGGCAGGGGCGGAGCCACTTGGCTCCTTGGGGGGGCCATGGCCCCCCCAAAATATTTCAAATTTCCATTAGAGTATGTAAAAAATTGACATGGGCCCCCCCAAAAATAAATATCCGGTCCCCCCAAATTATTTCAACCATTCTTCTAGCTAGATTTCTAGTCCAATTCAACTTAAAATAAAAGAAAAACTTTGGCCCACGTCCAACCCCACCAGCCAGCCCCAAATTCCTAATAAAACAAAAAATTTCTCCTTTAAACTAAACACACTTCCAGCCCAGCCCAACCCCAAATCTAAAATGCTTAATCAAACAAAACAAAGGCATCTTAAAATTCAATCCTCACCATTAGAAAAAGGAGAAAACAATCTGATTGTCACGCTGCCTGGATTTTTTCCCTTTTGTTCTCAATTCACGCCTCCATAGTGTCACGCCCTTAGAAACAATCTCCTCAGTCCTCACCTGCTTGCCTTGACGCCGCAAACTCCACTAGCCCACTGACCTGTTCATCACCTCAACCTTAAGCCCTCATCTCAATCTCAATTCCTCAAGGTATCTCATTCTCATCTCACTTCTCTCTTTTTTTCTCTACAACTGAACTAAATACTGAAGTGAAGAACAGAATTGAAATATCAAATATGTGTATGTGAATATGTGATATCCCTTTGCCAGCAAAGCAATTTATGCTTATTTTACTTTGTCTTTTTGTGTTTATTGTTATTGTATTCTTTATTCTTGACCCACTGACTCCACTGGCTCTATCTCTATGACTTTTGGCTTTTGTGTTGTTTGTCTCTGCAATGGGGGCAGGGTGGGGCTTACTTTGTGCAATTGGGTAGTAAAGTAAGTAAAATATAAATGAAAAAAAAAATCTATGGAAAGCAATTGGGGTGAGGGTCGTGAGTTTGTGTATTTTGTTTATGTTGTTTGTTACTTTGCTTATACTTTTGAGTGATTTGTTTATTTAATTTTTTTTATCCTAAAAGTTCATTACTTAAAAAAGGTGTATTTATATTATAATTCATGTAAGAATAAATTTTATATGATAATTTATTATATCTCTCTCCCAAGTTAGTTTATCATTTTTTAAATTGATTTTTTTTTTGAATTGAAATTAGGTACCAAATAATGATGCATTCTTTAAGAATAAAGATATTATTCATTCAGAACTTAGGACATCTATAGAAACAAATGTTAATACTTCAATGCCTAATGATATTCACCAGGCATGATTTGATGTGAATGTTCTCTTTAGTATGTCTACATTGAACTTGACAGTTTTTCATGTACATTAACGTACAAGAATATGATAATATATGAAAGTTGATAATTTTGTATTCAATAGACTTATGAATTATATTTAGTATATATCTATTACAACCCAGCCCCCAAGTAATTATTCCTGGCTACGCCCCTGGACTAAGGCACCTGGGCATAAAAGTGAAAAGCATTAATTGAAGAGGATGAGCGTTGTGTCATTCGAATCTTTTAAGGTTATTTTCGTGGCCTTTTCTCTTTTGGCTACTCATTTTGTCATAAGAGGAAGAGTTCTGTTATGCCGATTGAAACCTGCCAGAATTTTTTTTTTTGTTTTTTTGTTATGTTAGTAATAATAGCACTGGAATCAAGCCTATAAATTTAATTTCTTTTACCACTTCTTCCTATTCATTTGTTTTGCCTCTTTGCATCGAGCCTGTATGGACGGCTTACATTTTCAGAAATTAAAAAAAAAATATTTGGATTTTTAATTGAAATAATTCAACATTTCTTTTGGATAATAAGTTTCATCTACTAATCTACTTCGTTCAGTTGTTTGAATAAAGAAAGAAGGAAAAAAAAAAAAAAAAAAAAGCCATTGGGCTTAATAGGCCATATAAATATAAAGATAAACCACCATCGGTATTCAGAGTGTGCTCCTAGGATCCTCTCTATATCAAGTTTTCTCTATTTTTCCATTGCACAATTTGTTTTTTAGATTTAACATTCTGGAAATTGTCTTGTCATTTAAAATTAGATTTTGCTAATGTGTGTTATAAGGGCACACAATAATTAATCATTTTTGAAAATATTTTCTAGGGGATTGAAAAAGTATTGACAGCTTTTTCAATTTTTGAAAAAATATCTCTAAAAATAGATGGCTTAGTGTGTGCCTACTACACTGTTAAATTTATAAAATTTAGACAAAAATGCAAAACTAACCCTCTAACTTTCACTTTTTTTCATTTCAATCCTCTAACTTTCAGTTTTATCAATTCAGTCCTCTAACTTTCAATTTTTGTCAATGTAGGATTCCGTTAAATCTCAGTTATGGGTTGCCGTTAATGTCATTGAAACGACACCGTTTTGCCTTCTTCTTTCTTTTTTTATTTTTTATTTTTTTTAATTTCGGAATTAAAAGAAAAAAAGAAAAATATGTGAAAAAAAAAAAAAAAACCATTTAAGGGGAACAACGTGCCTTCCCTGAAATCAGAGGAATCACTCCACACCCAAAAATCAATTTTTGCTCTCACTTGTCGGCTTTCCTTTTCCAGCGACCTATAGCCTCCATTTTCGCCGTAATATAAAAAAGAAGAAACTGGTTTCTGCTTTGGTTTTGGATGAAGCTGATCTGATGCTTTTTGTTTTCAGCTTTTAGAAATGAATCGTTGATAATATTTTTTCCGATCATTTCTTGAAAACAAAGACTTGGGGGTAAGATTCCCATTTAACACTTAACACTTCTGAAATCTTCAGCCGCCTTGAAAAAGATTTCCAGATTATCTACTAATGGGTACCAGTCAATCTCTAAATCCATTTCAAAACACAAACAAAAAAAAAAAAAAAAAAACTACCATTACTATAACTATTTCCATTCTACAACTAGCAAAAAGTTCCAAAATCATGACACCCCATAACAGGCCATGTAGCCAAAGACAGCTTTTAGCTCACCTAACACTTCCGGTGTTTCCAACAGAGACATCCCAGGTTCAAAATATCGGCCATGTAATCCATGATAAATAGCCACTCTCAAAAGAATTGAGATTTGAGAGTCAACCGCAGCCACAGCGTGCTTAGGAAGATTGTGTTGACTCTCAAATCTCAATTCTTTTGAGAGTGGCTATTTATCATGGATTACATGGCCGATATTTTGAACTTGGGATGTCTCTGTTGGAAACACCGGGAAGTGTTAGGTGAGCTAAAAGCTGTCTTTGGCTACATGGCCTGTTATGGGGTGTCATGATTTTGGAACTTTTTGCTAGTTGTAGAATGGAAATAGTTATAGTAATGGTAGTTTTTTTTTTTTTTTTTTTTTTTTTTTTTTTTGTTTGTGTTTTGAAATGGATTTAGAGATTGACTGGTACCCATTAGTAGATAATCTGGAAATCTTTTTCAAGGCGGCTGAAGATTTCAGAAGTGTTAAGTGTTAAATGGGAATCTTAAGTGTTAAGTGTTAAATTGGAAGTGTCTGTGAAGATACGGACACGGATGGCGGTTGCAATTCCCGGCTCACCAATGGTAACACACTTTCTGGATTTGATTGTTGTTGTGGTGGCGGTTCTTTGAATTTTCCACGGGCCCACCTAGTCTCTGAAACACTCTCTTGCTTCCGCTATCTACAACCATAGCTACGAACTCCAATCAACGATCAATCCCAATCCAATTCAAATGTATCAGAAACCCTAAATCTCAAAGAGATTTTTGGGGGAAAATTGAAATTTGAAATTGACGAAATGCTAGAAAAATTGTTGATCTCTGTGATTTGTGTCTGTGTGTGGAGGGGGATAGAGGTTGAAGGAGGTGGGGGACAAAGAAATACGGTAGGAGAACGCGTCGACTGTACGAGATGGGGTGTGGAATTACAATACTACCCTCAATCGGATATTGCAATATATAGTTATTATCATATATACTAATAATAAAATTTGGGAAATCATTGATATATTCAAGCCTCTGGAATGCAGACGACTGGGCCACAAGGGGTGGCTTGGAGAAGATAGACTGGTCCAAGGCTCCCTTTGTAGCCTCTTACAAGAGCTTCACATTGATGCATGTAAGGCATCAGTGAATGCAAGGTTCTGCCAGACTCAAGGGAAGAGATGGTGGGACCAGAAGGAGTTTCAGGATCTTGATGCCTTCTCTTTTTTGATTTTCTCGGGAAACAAACGGGAAGCTAGTAATACAGAGAGTTAATTAATAAATGATAAGTGCAAAAAAGAAAAAAAAAAAAAAGGAACAGTGACATTAACGGCAGTATGGACTGGGTTTAACAGAATCTTGCATCGACAAAAATTAAAAATTAAAGGACTGAATTGACAAAACTAAAAGTTAGAGAACTTAAATGAAAAAGAGTAAAAGTTAGAGAGTCAATTTTACATTTTTACCTAAAATTTAATTTGAATCATAGATCAATTTCAAATGGAGACCATCATTTTCCCCTTGATAAGTTAGATCAGAGCTCAAGACTTTTGTACAATGATAAGGATGTAGCATTAAGTTGATGGAATTCACCTAACGCAATTTTTTATTTTTTGGTTGCAAGATTAAAATTATTAATAGGCAGCATTTTCGATAAGAATGTGTTCATCTGTATTCAGCAAAAAAAAAAAAAAAAAAAAAAAAAAAAAAAACCAAGTATATATTCATCTTTTAACTTGATTACATATAACACTTAACAGACATTACACGCCCAAACTCTAGCTGACACAATTCTTTTAAAATCCACATGCATTACATCAAATCAGAAAGAACTTATTTTCACTTTTATTTATATATTTATTTTTAACTATTATCATATTGTATTCATTGCTATTTGCTAATAACAAATTCTCTTAAGAACCCTTTTTCAAAACTTGGTTAATTTTTTTTTTTTTTTTTTTTTTTTCGTTTGTGTGTGTGTGTGTGTGTTAACAACTAGTATGTATATAAAGCTACAAAAATTTAAAAATAAGACTAAGAAAATTAGAAATGAGTAGATAGAGTTCAATATATCGTTTCCGCTACCTCTGACAAACTCATATGTCAATATAAGCTTGTACTTCTCTCCTTGCTGGTACTTTGGGTTACCACGATGGATAGGACCGAATTGAATGATGCCACTCATGGTTCATAGTTCATCTCGAAATTAATTCTTGCCATGTCGCAGAGAGAATATAACCTTCTGTATATTTGTGGTTGGATATTAATTCATCAAATTTTCCTCTGCCTCCGTTACCGTTTTAAACCTGGCTTCCTGCAAGCGTTTTGGGAATGAAACCCTCTGACTGTGCCTCCTCAGCAGGTTGGTCGTGGTCACTGCCGGTTTCCCCTGCTTCTCTTAGACAACGTTCCATGTTCTAGAATTTAATTTATTTATACTTGATAGTGCGTTGAAACTTTTACTTGAGAAATTTAAGACTGTTGCCTTTTTTTTCTTTTGATGAATGACCAAGAATTTTTGGAACATAAATACAAAGATATTACAAATAACAAGCAGCTTTCCACTGTTCGTTTGGGTGGAAAATAGGGAAGATGGAAAATAGAGTAGAAAATACTGTTTTCTAATGTTCGTTTGGGGAAGAAATATAGGAAGGAGAGAAAACTGGGGAGAAAGGTTTCTCTCCGGGCTCACATTTTTTATTCATCCAAATCGGAAGGAAAATTTGGAGACAAAAGTGTTACAGTAACATTTTTACAAAAATACCCTCTTTCCACCTATTTTTTTCAATGTTCTCTTCTCTCTCTCTCTCTCTCTCTTTTTTTTTTTTCTTCAAAGTTACCTGAAGGCTGAATGTTTTTTTTTTTTTTTTCAACGTGCCTAATCTAATTTTTACATTATAATAATAAAAATACTATAATAATTTATATATATGATGTGATAACTTTTATATTATGTAATGAGTATAAATAAATTTATTTCTTACATATTATGTAACAAGATATAATAGTTAATTTATATAAATTACATTTTTCATCATTCAATTTTTCTCTCCAACCGAACAAAGGAGTTGTAAGTGCACAATTGCACCTGACCCCAAGAACAGTTATGGGCTCAGGCCCAATGAGCCTTAAACAATACGAATTTGTAGAGTGTGGGCTTGAAACCCAGGTTAGAAGAGTTTAAGGGTTCTAGGGCAAGTCAAAGATTATCAATACGTAAAACAACAAGGAATATTGCAACTCAACCTCCTCGGACGTAAGCCGAGGATTGTTCTTATATTATCTTTGTTTTCTTTCTTTCTCTTTTGATTACAAAAAAAAATAATGGGCGCCCCTTTTTCTGTTTTGGGTCTCCCCTTAAATACTCATCTTTTTAATCCCTAATACACGTGTTGCCCTATCTCCCCCTTAGCCTAGATATTCTTTTCTCAGTGCCTTGAATAGTAACCAGAAGTTTCCCTTCCACTTTTCAGATGTCACTTCCTCATTAATGCGGCTAAGGTAGTAGGTGAAGGGTCTTTAATGTGGAGGCAGCAGCCTTTAGTACTTTTCAAACATCGAAGTTTCTAGACATCCAGGGTTCACCCCTCTTAACCGTTGGTCTCCACCATGTCGTTTATGTGCGATTATGATAACGTTGCTGATTCTTCTATGCCCATCTGAGAGTAAAATCAACCTCGGATTGGTCTTCGGGTCCTCGGCACAGGAGCAGACCCGCGGCACTACAAAATTTACAAATCAAGGATAGGTCGGCCTTACTTAGAGTGGCCCAAAGGCCCATATACCTGTTAGGACCTTTTTACTCCCCACAGGAGTTTTCCATGCTCTCATTTTTCCACCCTTCCAACCGAACACACAAGAGAGAAAACTAAATATTTTCCATCCTCTCACTTTTCTATCCTCCCACAATTTTTTATCCTCCTACTTTTCCACTCCTCCAACCGAACGAACCCTAAAAGATCAGCCGCAAAGACTCCTTACTGTATAGATCACAAACCAACTACTGCATGTACTTTAGCCCAGCATGTTCTCTTCGAATATTTAAATGTTGGGAATAAATATACACACTTTTGACTTTTCTTAATCAACTATATTTTTTGACTTGATAAAATCACAAGTTTAAAATTTAATCTACCAGATATGTGGAAACAGATATAAAAGAAACTGAAACTTGCTTGGGGTTGTTTACCAAAAAAAAAAAAAAAGAATAGAAACTTGCTTGGGTTTCATTACATATATGGTACACTTTTCTGAATAAGGTAATGATAGTGACTGGCTTTTTGTCTTTATCCATTTTAACAGGTCCAGTATTTAAACATGCATAATTTTATTTTGGTCTTTGCTTTTATACCAGCTTAATGATATAAAATAAACATTGATCAATGGAAATATGTCATGACAGTAATCAAGTTCAATGAAACCGCCCTTAAGATAAAACAATAAGGCATCGGTGATAAGGAAATCCAAATCTCCCCAAGGAATTGGAGGGATTTAGTCACCTGTTGATTTTTTGTTTTACCAAATTAGTTTACATTTTCTTTTTGGTAAAAAAAATCTCAGAAATTTTCTTTTCATTTCAATTTAGTTTGCATACTTCACTATTGTACGGAAAATAAACTTTCCTTGCATGGGCAGCAATGCCTGCAAATAATCTCTCGTGTATCACATTGACAACAGATCTATAGCAACAGTGTATACCATGCTTGCTGGGTAGGTAAAGAGTCTTTTACGTGTATCACATATGTTCTTAATTATTTTGTTTGAAGCACGATTTATCATAGATATGTTGATGCGAACTATGTACTAGCTAGGTTCGAATCATAAGAAAACTCTAAAAAAGTGCGCCACATTAGATAGCAATCTTGCTGCATAAACATGAAGGAAGAACCCACAATTTATAGGAAAAGTATTTTGAAATTTGGGCATCACATACCACTCTTGCTTTAGTAAAAGGTTAAAAAAAAATGGTTTGGTTCGTGCTCATGCTGCCATGTACGGCTTCATCGAACACTCAAACCTGAATAAAAAACTAGTTTGGACTTCAAAGAAGTACGTAAATTTGATACCTTAATATGAGTAAAGTTCAAATGCGGTAAGGCAATTGTTAAAGGGAAAATTTTGTTACACACTCAAAAAAATAATTGAAATTATGTCTTAAAGTCATAATGCCAATTGACAATTGGCTAGCATGGGTCCAAAAAAATTGGCACTTCTCAAACCATGCAAAAGTGAAAGATTCATGCAATATTGAATGATTTTTTTTAATATTAAATAAGTTAGAAATTACACAGTTAGAATATAATAATAATTTTATAACTTTTAAAGCATATATCGATTTATTTAATTTAAAATAACTTAAGTAATAAATGTCTTATGACAATGTTCCTCCGATGCAACTCATCCATGTCGTAGAATTGAATTTATACTTGATAAACTTTGCTTGAGGAATTTAGGAGTAGTGTTGCAATTTTTCTTTCCATGAATAAGCAAGATTTTTTGAAATACACATGCAAAGATATTACAAAGAACAAGAAGCTGAAATTAAAAGAGAGCAGCCACAAATACTTCTTACTGTCTAGAATCTAGATGACAAAGCAATTATAGCATGCTACATTTCAATAAAATATCAACTTTTTTAATTTTTTTAATTGTTTCTCTTTCTTCACATATAACAACCACTATTTAATCTCTTTCTTCATTCTCAGAATACATAAAGAAATATTAAAAAACTAAATACAAAATGAATAGTGCTAGTATATATTTATAGGTACGGTTACTATAACAATAATGTATTTTTACATAAATTTGCATGACCAAATGAGAGTAAATTTTGAGATTTTTTGGCTAAAATGTGATACTTTTTCTATTATACAAGTATTAATTATTGTGAGTGCTCTAAGGGCCATCAACTTATACAAAAATTTATGTTTATTTTAATATAAGAACCTACATTTTTTTATATACACATTTTTCAAAACACCACATATCTAACTATCTATTTTATATTATATTTCATTAAAATATCAAATTTTCTTGATTTTTTGTAATTCTTTCTCTTTTTTCACACACAACAACTACCGTCCACTCATTTTCTTCTTCCTCAAGATATGTAAAGAAAGAATAGAAAACTGAATGCGAAATGAAAATAATATCAATATAAATTTATACGATTATGATAAAAAAAAACTTATAAATTTACACAATTATACACTGATTAATTACTATAGGTCAATTCTAGGCAAAATTATGTAAATTTTAAAAACTTTTCTATTATACATCCACAGACAACTTTTATGCCAACATCTTCTATTGGATTCTTTAAAAGTTATGAATACATATACACACTTTTGACTTTTCTTAATCAACTATATTTTAGGACTTGAAAAAAATGGCAAGCTTGAAATTTAATCTGCTAGTAACAGATATGTGGAAACAAATATAAAAGAAGCTAAAACTTGCTTGAAATGGTTGTTTACCATAAAAAAAAAAAAAAAAAAGGTAAATTGCAAAACACACTCCTGAAATTTGGAGGTGTTTGGATTTTATATCCTAACGTTTTAGAAATTGGATTTTACACCCTGAAGTTACATTCTGTTTGCATTAGCAGACCCTCCTGTTAGTTTTTGCTAACATGTTTGTTAAGTACCACATAAGCTTATGAGGTGTACTAATGATCCAATTGAAACTTGACAGGTGGACTTAACTATTTTAATTATTCCATCTCAAATGAATAACCAAAAACACTTCTTTTTTTATTTGAACCAAAAACACTTCAAATAATTAAAATTAAATTCTTTAAAATTCAAAATCACATAAGCTTAAAACAAAAAATAAAATAATTCAAATATTTTTCTTTAACATTTTCTCGGTATACCAAAAATTCCTTACATCAAATCCAACCCAGTACAATCTCAATTAATACCCACATAGGCCATAGAAACAATCAAAATAATAAAAGAACTAAACTAAAACAAAAATCACAATTACTCCACAAATCGGTGAGGCCAAGAGAGAGAGATAGAATACCGGATTGAGATCCCGTGCAATACCTAGGGTATTGCACGGGATGCAATACCTCAAATCCTAGCCTTCCATTCAATCTAGCGGCTCTAAAACATCTCCACGTCATCAATCCGCGTGACTTAGAAAAAAAAATAAAAAATTCACTCTCATTCATTCTTTTTCTCATTTTTTTTTTTGTTCTGTTCATATCTTTTTCTGCAAATCTTCACTCCTCTGTTCTCTACTTCTCTCTAAATTTCAAAAATTTTAAAAAATCCCATTGTTGCTGCTGCCGCTACCACTCTCGTGCCAAACCACCATCATCGCATGGACCAAGTCTCAAACCAGTCACCATTGTGCCACCCACCAGCCACCGTTGTGGTCTTTCTCTCCCCCAACGATCTATCAACTTCTGCTACGCCTTCGCCTGCTCCACTGCCTTGCATCTCCAAACTGCACTGCCGGTACAATCACTTCCCAGTAAGTTCTCTCTCTGACTTTTCATAAATATTGGGAACACGAAAAAAAAAATTGATATTGCAATTTCTCTTTTATTTATTTTACTTGGTTCTGAGTTTAGGGATCGAAATCAGATGGTGGGTCTTTTGGCTGTGACATTTATGGATTCTTTTAATCTGGGTCTTTTTTTTTTAAATTTTTTATAAAGTTGTGATTTTTTTTTAATCTCTTCATTTTAATGGTGTCGATTTGTACTAATTAGGTTATTTATTTATTTATTTTTGTTTGAGTTTCACTTGTTGGTTTTTCTATTTGATGGTGTGGGTTAGGATGGAAAAAATGAAGAATTTTAGTCCGTAGTTGATGTCACTGAGCCAAGTAATACCAATTATAATTGATTGAAATTTGGTTTTAAGATGTTGATTGGTCTTTTAAGATGTTACTGTATTGATTGAAATTTGTTTTTCAACGTTGCAGGATGATAGAGCATGGAGATCCAGCCAAACTATATTGCCAGAAAAGGTTTTGAAGCATTCATTATGGATTGATATCTTGACGTTAGCAAGACTAATTTTCAGTTTTATTAAAGTATTAGACTTGATATGAGTAAACTTTTTACTTTGAAACATGTATTGTGACAAAAAAGACTTGCTTGAGTATTATGTTGTATTATCCAATTTTGACACTTGAGTGTCCTCGTTTAGTACCTATTGTTTACTACCATTGTCAAATTGCATCTGTCTTTAGTACCTTTTGTTTACTACCAATGTCAAATTGCCTAGTATCACTGCAACAAGAATCACGCCCATGGTCTTTAGCTCTTACTGTAGCTTTCCAACAAGCTACATCAAAACCAGCCCAGATTACTACTAGCAAGATCACAACTAACAAGTACAAAAGGTAAGCATTCCGCTAATGCTACATTACCTGTGCACAGCAAAACCTACCTTTTCAACTTTAAGAGGTCTCCAATGGAGACTCTCCATTATCAAATCTAATGCCATCTTACTGCAAATGAACACATTAAAGTGCTGTATAAATTTAGAACTGCACATTGATGCAAGTTTTGTAATAATGAATTATTCTAATCACCAGAAAATTTTGATATGCTTAATCTTCTTTGCAATACCCTACTAAAAAAAAAAAATAATAATCAAGTCTCTAAATTGTCCATCTATATCACCTATATGTCCAACTTAAGTTAAATAAAGGTACTCATAGTGACAATCTGCTATGAGTAACCAATTTAGTGACAAATGCAATATTAAAACAAACACATAAAATAAAATAAAATAAAAAATTTGTTCCAAAAGAGTAAAAATTCCATTAAAATGTATACTTTGATTACAAGGCCAAATAACAAGATAACAAGAGTTCTATTGAAATATAGACTTTGATTACAAGACCAATTTCCCCCCCAGTAGAATATATAATTTCCACACTAAGAAAAGAGGAAAAAAAAAGTGTTTGCTTCAAGATCATATTCTACATCGATCTCAAGTGGCTTGACTATGGTAGCCCGTCAGTGCCAGCCTTTATGTAACCATGCTGAGATTATTGAGCACCAATTCAGAAAAAACAGGTTTAACACTCAATTGCATCCAAGAAATCACCTGCATAGTGGATATAAAAAATTAGCAACCTTTAGTATAGTGACTCACTTCAATAATTCTTTCAAATTCGGACTACATAGAAGATAATATTGAAAAGTTGAAACAATGCTAAGAAAAACAAGCTATTAAGATGATGAACAGACTTGGGGGGGGGGGGGGGGGTGGATTTATATCAAGAGCTATCATAGCTAGCCAATGAATACACTGAACTTAGAAGAAACAACCAATTTTTTCTGTACATGAACTATCAAACCTACATTACAAGATTTAAGTGCTATCAATTTCAAGTATTACTACAAATTGAGAGCACATTACCACAAAAATGCTGTAAACCAAAGCATATTATGAATATTTAATGACACACTGAAAGGCATCAGTCTTCAGTACCCATTGTTTACTACCATTGTCAAATTGCATGTGTCTTTAGTACCTTTTGTTTACTACCAATGTCAAATTGCCTAGTATCACTGCAACAAGAATCACGCCCATGGTCTTTAGCTCTTACTGTAGCTTTCCAACAAGCTACATCAAAACCAACCCAGATTACTACTAGCAAGACCACAACCAACAAGTACAAAAGGTAAGCATTCCACTAATGCTACATTACCTGTGCACAGCAAAATCTACCTTTTCAACTTTGAGAGGTCTCCAATGGAGACTCTCCATCATCAAATTTAATGCCATCTAACTGCAAATGAACACATTAAAGTGCTGTATAAATTTAGAACTTCACATTGATGCAAGTTTTGTAATAATGGATTACTCTAATCACCAGCAGATTTTGATATGCTTAATCCTCTTTGCAATACCCTACTAAGAAAAAATCAAGTCTCTAAATTGTCCATATATATCACCTATATGTCCAACTTAAGTTAAATAAAGGTACTCACAGTGCCTTTCAAGTTCAACAATGAAGAAGCATTAAAAATCTGTTCAAGTTCATAAATAAATAACCTAACCCATAATACCGAGCAAAACAATATACCCATAAAAAATTTCTTGGCTCTTACTACAAATCACCACCATGGGAATATGAAAAAAAAAATCACAACTTTACAAAAAAACAAGACCCAGATTAAAAGAACCCAAAAATCCCACAGCCAAAAAACCCACCATCTGATTTCAATCCCTAAGCTCATAACTATAACTAAAAAAAAATCGAAAAGATTGCAATGTCAAATTATAATTATTTTCTTTCATGTTCCCAATATATATGAAAAATCAAAGAGAAAACTTATTGAGAAGTGACTATGCCGACGGTGCAATTTAAAGATGCAAGCGAAGGCGTAGGGGTTGATAGATCGTTGGGGGAGAGAAAGGCCGCAACGGTGGCTTGTGGGTGGCGCAATGGTGACTGGTTCGAGACTTGGTCCGTGCAATGATGGTGGTTTGTCGTGATAGTGGTAGCGGAGACAGTGACTAAGGGATTTTTTGAAAAATCTGAAATTTAGAGAGAAGTAGAGAACAGAGGAGTGAAGAGTTGCAGAGAGAGATATGAACAGAAAAACAAAAAAAATGAGAAAAAGAATGAATGAGAGTGAATTTTTTTTTTCTAAGTCACACGGATTGATGACGTGGAATTATTTTAAAGCCGTTAGATTGAATGGAAGGTTAGGATTTGAGGTATTGCATCTCGTGCAATACCCTAGCCATTGCACGGGATCTCAATCCATAGAATACCAGTACTCAAAGGGCTAGGCTACTAACTATGGCTACTGTGGCTACTCAAGATCATCAGCCGCTCATTTCATCCCCAAGTTCTTCAACTTCTTCAACTTCTTCCTTGCTCTCTCCGGCCTCACTATCATTGCTCATCTCGATTTGGTGGTGGTTCCAAAGATCGGTGGCTAGGAGATTGACATTGAGATTGGAGAGCCCATATCTGGAATCATGGTATCTCATCGGTGGCTGGGCGAACGTTGGAGAAGAGTGGGTGATGGGCATTTTGGTTTTGTTCTGATGGGTCACGATAGTTAGTGGGTAAATGGGTTGTTGTGCTCTGATGGGTCACAACTATATGGATTGGGTTATTAGGCAAAGTGCTCTTAGATCTCATCAATTGAGATCAAAAGGAAAATGCTCATTTTTTTTTCCCAACATTCTTGTTCATTATATCTATTTCAATTTTAATTCAATTTTCCTAGGTTCAATTTTTTTTTATTCCAATCTTATGGTTGTGTTTTTCTGGGTTTGAATCTACTGTGGTATTTTTTGCTGGTTGGAATTTTTATGTTTGATTTTTCTGGTTTGTTCATCTTGTTCTTCGTTTTTTCTGGGTTGTTCGTGAGTGTCTGTTGTTTTTGATTGTCTAGGTTTGTTCATCCTATCAGGAAAAAAAAATTAAATTAAATTATTGTATTTTTTAAGGTAAAAGATAGAATTAAATTATTTGTTGGTTTGGTAGAAATAATTAAGAGTTTTTAAATTATTTATCACAGGTGTAATAATTAAATCCATGTGTCATGTTTCAATTGGATCATTAGTATACTTCATAAGCTTATGTGGCACTTAATAGACATATCAACAAAAACTAACGGGAGGGGCTACTAATGCAAACGGAATATAACTTCAGGGTGTAAAATTTAATTTCTGAAACGTTAGGGTATAAAATTCAAACACTCCCAATTTCAGGGGTGTGTTTTGCAATTTACCAAAAAGAAAAAAAAAAAAAAAAAAAGAAACTTGCTAGGGTTGGTATCCTTTTCTGAATAAAGCATTGATGGTGACTAGCTTTATGCATTTATCCATTGAACATGTTTGGTATTTTTTTTTTATATAAAATAGAAATTTTACTCTAATTTAATCTTAAGTGTATATATGTGTGAAGTTTCCTCTTGGAGAGTTGAACCCCGGCCCTTGCTCCTCATACCCCACAATCTCTCATACTTGCTATTAAACATGCATAATTTTATTGGAGTCTTTGCTTTAAGTTATACCAGCTTTATGCTACTCTAATATACAGCTAGTTGTTCTATGATACAGTGAACAAAAGCTTTTACTCCTGACTTTATTTAGATTGCAAATTTTATGATACACTTTTGCAATGAAGCCTCGTCTTTATGATTTATCTGTGCATGCAAAAAAAATAAAAATATATATATATATACTTTGTCATATTCTAGCCGTGCTATGGTACTTATCTAAGATTATATCTATTTGGGGCTAAGGTATTGAATTATAGTTAGACTATTTAAAGATTTTAACTAGGTATACTGGTTAAACCAGGATATTCAATCAGATTAATTACCCACTGCATGTATCGTGCTTCAAACAATAAAAACTAAAAATGTGATACACGTGAAATAGTCTTTTATCTCTTGCAATAAAACTGTTTATGTTTATATTATGAGCGAAATGGTTCTTGTACGATATTATGCCATTCGTGTTTTAGACAATAGGGTTAAATGTGATACACGAAATATTGAGTGTGACGGATTGAAACTCTAGCTTGAAAAATTTAAAAACTTAATTTGAACTTATTGATATACCACTAGAATTAATTAAGTGTACAAAAAAAACGTTCTTAGGCCGCGTTTTTAAAACGTTGCTATAGGTCAGAAAAACGTGGTTATAGGACGATTTGGTCTATAGCCGCGTTTTTTTAGGCCACGTTTTTACCCATGGCCTAAAACACGTAACTATAGCCTTGAGGGGTCTATGGCCACATTTTTTCAAACGCGGCTATAGGCCAAGACAATGGCTGCGTTTCAATAACCGTGGCTATAGGACATATTCTAGCCGCGTTTTAAAAACGCGGCCATAGTGATGGGCTAAAGCCGCGTTTTTAAAACGGGGCTTTAGCCTACAACTATAGCTGCGTTTTAAACGCAGCTATAACCCCTGAATACTTTTTTAAATTTGTCTATACTTTTTTGTCGAACTCCCCAACTTCATGAGGCTCAGCCCCTCTAGCTGCCCAGTCAAATACATCACAAATTGAAAAAGGAACCTAAGGGAGCTTACTGAATGATCCAAACCAAATTTAAGGTGCAAGTCCATAAAGAAAAAAATTTGAGACAAAAATACACAAGCCAATATATCAAAAACCAAAGAACTTGCGGTGCAATTTCCTCAATGGGTACGTTTTCTTACTTGGGGCCTTTTATGTAATCTAAGTGAAGAGATTTTGAGGTGGTTATAGAAACAAACCAATGATTATTGATAGTAATTATGCCAAATGGAATATTATGCACTAAGTATACATCAACAGTAGAAAAATCTACACACATGGACACAATAAAGCAACCCTAACTCCTTGTACAAAATTAATTTATCCTTATGAACTCTAAATAACAAAATACCATTACCTCATGGCCACAGTATACTCGAGTTGGCTTTGGCAATGAACCCAATGTTACACATAGCGATTGATACATCTGCTCTGGTGTTCCCTCAAAAAATTTCCCACCACCAGCAATAAACTACACATACAAACAATAAAAACTAAATTAATTAATTAAGAATTAAGTGACTGCTATTAGTTACCTAATACCATAAAATTAAAGAGAGGGAGAGAGAGAGGTGGTGGTGGGTTTAATAATAGAAAATAGAAGATGATGAGGTTTAGAGAGGGCTAGACCAGAACCATCGGTATTGTTTCTTTTCCATAGGATCCAGAAAGTATTTGCAAACCTATATATAAGTGTTTTCTTAAAGTAATAAGAATTCGATTTGTTGAAAGAAAAAGGGGCACTACCCTAGTCTTTTCATGAAAAGACTAATAATTTTATTAATAAAAATAAATTTCATACATTGTGGGCCAAAGATAACTCAATGATAACTGAATTTTACCATAAATAACTTGAGTTGGAATATGATATACTATTAGTAGTCATGGTGCAGATTTAACAAAAGTTTATAAGAAATTGCCACAGCGACCTAACTCAATGATAACAAAAGTTTATACTATTAATGCCACAAAAGTGACTTGAGCTTTCATTTTTTTTTTTTTTTTAAATTATAGGTTTTTATTTTTTATTTTTATAATTTAATTATTTGGTGAAAGGATTATAATTCTTAAGGTCTATGTTGGAAATTATTTTTTTGAAAGACCATTATTTTATTCCCAATTAATTACATAAGGAATTTTTTATTTCCAAAATTTTGCAAATATTCTAGATTAATAAATTAAATACAGAAAATAATGATATAACAATGAAATAAAATAAAAAGGAAGTACATGAGTGTGTCAAAATTTTCAAAGGTTATTGTTTTACGCTTAGTTATTTTTTATTTTCTTTTCTTTTCATTTCATATAATTTTCTATATAAAACTACAATTTTAGCTCAACTTTTAAGAAAGTTATAATAATCACAGTGTTTAACTTTTAAGAAAGTTATAATAATCACAATATTTCTTGAAGGATTTGAAGAAAGAAAAGAGAGGCGTTTGAAGCTAATGAGAGTGAACATTGTAAAAGGGTCAAATGAGAGTTATATTAGATATGTTTACTACAAACTAGACTACAATCCAATAATTAATTGGAAAAACAAGTATACGAGAGAGAGAGAGAGAGAGAGAGAGGAGAGAGAGAGAGAGAGAGAGAGAGAGGAGAGAGAGCGAGAGAGAGAGAGAGAGAGAGAGAGAGAGAGAGAGAGATTCATTTTGATGATGTTAGATCTAGAAACACAATATGTTAAAATTCATTGTGACTCAAACCTCCCCTATTTAAAATAATCTTTCTCAAGATGGGACTCAGGTCAAATTATTGCTCAGCTTTTTTACTTAAGAGAGCGCATGTGACTTTCTTATCATCTAGCTACACCTACACTCCCAAGGTATAATTCCTATGAATAGAAAGCTACTATTAACATGTTCAACTAGGATAGTCACGTAAGGATAAGGTCATCCCACCTAACCTTTCTTTTCCTAGAAAAAAGAACAAAAAAAAGGTACCTAATTAACCTTAAGTCGTAGGACAGCTGTTGGAGATACGTACACCTTAGCAAAGGTAGTGATGTAAAAAATATGCGATTAAAAGATTAAATTTATCATATCTCAATAATTTATATTTTTAGACCAAATAGTAATTTAATATGATATCAGAGTAAGAAATCCTGAATTCGATTCATGTCTCCTCTACTTGAGCTCACACATAAAAGGAGTGTTAGAAGTATTTGATTAAATGACTAAATTTACCATATCCCAATAACTTAAGTTTTTGAAACAATTTATAGTTTAACAAGTTATTCGAAATATTGAATTTTTCCCTTCCCTTCTCCCTTCCCCTCTTTTACAAGCCAAAACCTATTTAATTCGGAACTTCTCCCTTCTCCTCTTTTAGGAGCCAAAACTTACTTATTTAATGTTTAATCATAAACATGATAAGACCCAGCTAGCTACTTATGCTAATTTATGCTTACAATTGAATAATAATACAAAAGTATGTCGATTCCCAATCCACAATATTTCTACTTGTTTAGTTGTTTTAATTATTAAATTATGGGTTAAGACAAACTTACAATCCAAACGAGTACGTGTACGAGTCTTTGCAATTACTATAACGTGAGCCATAGCCAAGACAAACTTCCTTTTGGGTTTGGTTTTGCCATATACTTTATCCCTAGGCAATTACTACCACA
Source organism: Castanea mollissima (assembly GCA_014183005.1). NCBI lineage: Eukaryota > Viridiplantae > Streptophyta > Magnoliopsida > Fagales > Fagaceae > Castanea > Castanea mollissima. The sequence goes on along the minus strand of JACAVU010000009.1, from coordinate 38,122,440 downwards.
ATTGTGAAAGATATTTGAAGGTTTATGGGTCATATTTACTTACCAAGAAAAAAGGTTTTGGGTCATAGTATGATAGTAACTTATAATTTTCTTGTTGACCCCACTTGTGTGTGTTTGTGTTTGTGTTTTTCTAGGGAAAGTTTGTGATCCATGATTCTATGCAACCGTCAATTGTATGAACTATAAAATTGGTAAACAGTATCATAATATATACAGATCGAACAATGAAATTGTTCTCTATTGCAGATTTTTTTTCATCTTTTTTGTGTGGAAATAAGTAATACTTGCAGAAAAAGTGAGTACAGTGGAGGGGAATACCTTACCATGTGTCTTGCCAATAATAGTAAGACAAGGAAGCAAAATCCCATGACTATCGTTTGCCATGACCACTGCAGGAAAACAATGAATTACATTAATTAGTACCTAATGTATAAATATTAGCTGCAAATTAAAGTACCTTGGTTTTAAAAGAAGATTTGAGTCACAACTTCTTGAATTTAGATTAACTTAACTCTTTGTTAAATCGTTTATAATTTGCATATTATTGAAAGTACAACAATGAATATATAGCAGCAAAATGAAAGATATTAACATTTTGATTTTAAAATAAAACTTGAGTCGTAAACTTAGATTAACTTTTTGTTAAAAAAATCTATTTGCATGTTTGTTGAAAGTTGGTAATAATACAATTGTAAAAAAAAACAAATAAAAGTGAGATTTAAAAAAATTATATTATTATAATAATAAGAAATTAGGAAATTTTTTTTTCAAACTCTCTCCTCTTATTTATTATGCTAATTGCTGGAAAAGTCAGAAAGTAACAGAGGGGAATATTACATTCTGCACAATTCCCACTGTACTCTTTTTAATGTGTTTTATTTAATAAAAGTTTTTTATAAACTTTATTGTGTTGTTTAGAAGACCTTAAATGTCATCACATAAGATGATAACATCAAAACTGAGGTCCTTTAGCACAGAATAGCAAGAGATTGATGGTGGTTGGCTGCTTGCAACAATTACCATAACAAAATTATACAATAAAAAAAATTATATAATGAACATGGCTGCTTGCAACAATTACTAATTATTATTTTTAGAAGAGTGTTATATATAATCCTGGTTAAGTAACTGTAGGCCTTTTCCAATATTGAATGTGTCAGTTAATTAGTATTGATTGATAAGAAAGTAGTAATACTTCTTTTCTTCTTTTTTTTTTTTTTTTGAGAAACCAGTAATACCTCTTTTCTGTTGTGGAAAACAGAGCTTAAAACAGGAACCAAACCCATTTGTTTGGTGAAATTAGTGATTCCAAGGAGGCTCTTAAGCTGTTGCAGAGAAACTATAATAGCAGCTCCAGCCATGAAGCCAATAAGAGTAGCTTTCGAAAGAAAGTCAATAATAAATCCAAGCCTGCAATTCAAACAAAAAAAAAAAAAACAAACAAACAAACGTGCAATTATTAATTCCACAACTTTTCATTAAGGAAGGAAAAAACTTTTTTTTTTTTTTGGGGAAAGATATATAGAAGAAGAAAAAAGAGATCACCTTAATAATCCTAAAGAAGCTTGGAAGAGGCCAGCAAAGAAGGTTGAAGAAAAGGCTAGTTGAAGAAACAAGAGGGGGTCTTTGTTTGGAGAACTTCTTGCCTAAGCATGGATCCTAGTATAAGAGAAGCAATGGAAACAGGTCCTACTGCTAGGTCCCTAGAACTCCCAAGAACAGCATACACAAGTGGAGGGACAAAGCTGGAATCTTTATGTGTAAAACCAACAGAAGAAAGAGGAGTGAGTTACAGACAATAGAACAGTATATGCTTTAAATTTAGGTATAAAAGAAGTTGAAAAAAAGGATATACATATACTCACATAGACGCACAATAGGAGGTAGATTAGCAAGCTTAGCATAACTGATGCCCTGTAAAGAAAAAAGGGTCATAAAGGAAACAGGTTCAATCAATGCATGATATTTCATTATTTCACTTTAAAAAGCTCAGACTAAAAAAGTATGAAATGAAAGGAAATGTGAAAAAGAATATAGCAAGATGAAAAAATACATTATTCTACAAATAGAGATAATGACTGATTGCTCTCAAATTGCCAAAGGTATTGAAATTTGTCAAAGTGGGTTCTTGAAAATTGGAAAACTTTTGATGCAATTCTAACCAACTATTTTGGTCTAAAGAGGCTGCTCCTGAAATGATTTTAGGTGGAATGATATAAATACATTATTCTACAAAAGACATCCTGTCACTCGAGATTCAGAATGAAAGGAAAGAATCTCCACCCCACACATCACAACACAAAATGTCTAACCTGAATGATTCACGAGTAAAAAACAAAAACACTGACCGAGAAGGCCAATTGTCTTGCAAATGTAACAATCAATATAAATACAAAAAATCAGATTCTTTCCAATCACCCAAAAATACCACTTCAACTAATAAGAATCGGCAAACAATTTCTCCTAAACCACCTCACTTCCAGAAAAGTTCTACCATTTCCAATCTATAATTCAAATCACGCATGAATTATAAAACATCTTCTATAGGACACATATCATACTCCAACACAATTTTCACATTGACTAGACGCACTTACTGAACAAATCTAGCTCCATCCTAATCTTACATTTCAAAGCTACATTGTGCATCACATTTTTGTTTAGGATTTTCATCAAACAAGAAATCAGCATATTCTACATTTCAGCTAAACCTCTTGTTCTCTATTTATCAAGTAGTTTTAATCCAAAAATAAAAAAATAAAAAACAGAGAAAATCAAAGCTGAGAGTTTGTATTATGTATAATCCAATATTACGCAACCACAGCCATAAAAACCACAAGAAGAAAAAAAAAATCCCAAAACCTAGAACAAAAATCTTTTCTTTCTTAAACCCTCAACCCAAAACTCCCCAATCCTCAAACCCAAGCAAATTTAAAAGCACAAAAAAATTAAATAAAAAATAGAGAGTGAGAGAACCCACAGTGGCGAACTCCGACGATCAAAAGCCACAACCCATGGCAAGCAAGCAAAAGCCACGACCCACGACAAGCGAACCCCGGCAAGTGAAAGCCATGACCCACGGCAACAAACCCAGGCGAGCAAAACATTGCCTTCAAACTCAACCATTGCCGTCGTCGCCTTCAAGCTCCATCCAGCACCACCTCCACTGGTTCAATTGCAAGCCCAGCCACCGTGACCAAAGCCCAAGCACCACTGAAACACCCAGCACCATTGAAACAACCCATCCCACACCAATAGAATCAAACTTCAACCACCAAAACTAATTCCACAACCCACAACCATCGCCGATTCAACAACACAGCCACCACTAATTCAAACCTAGCCCGCACCGATTCGACAACCCACAACCCACTAGCCGACCACTATACAAACCCACTACACAAATCCAATTCCGATCCAAAGAGGGAGAAAAGGAAGAAGAGAGTTTGAAAGTGAGGAAGAGAAAAGAGAGAGAGAAGATTGATTGAGTACAAAGGGTTTGAGATGGGAGTTTTGATGTGCGATGGGAGCTCGGTCACTGTTTGAGAACAAAATGGGTTCCCCAAATTTTTTGTTTTAGTATTTATATAAATCTTCAAGCCGCGTTTTTAACCTGCGGCTATAGGCAAAGCTGAAGCCCTGTTTTGAAAAACGCAGCTAAAGAAAAACTAAAGCTGCGTTTTTAACACGCGGCTATAGGCAAAGCTGAAGCCCCGTTTTTAAAAACGCAGCTAGAGGAAAACTAAAGCTGCGTTTTTAACACGTGGCTACAGACCTTTCTTTTTTAAAAAAAAATTAAAACTGAAGCCGCGATTATAACACGCGGCTACAGACCTTTCTTTTATACTTTTTTTTTTAAATTAAAAAAATTCCTATAGCCGCGTGTTTAAAACGCGGCAATAGGCTAAGACAAAAAAACGCGGCAATAGGCTAAGACAAAAAAACGCGGCTATAATACGTAAAAACGCGGCTTTAGATGTATTCTATAGCCGCGTTTTAGACACGCGGCTATTAACTGACAGTTTAAGCCGCATTTTTTTAAAATGCAGCTTTAGGCGGATCTATGGCCGCGTTTTTTCAAACGCAGCTAAAAAAAACGTGGCCTAAGACCCGCGTGTTTTGTAGTTTTGTTTTATAACTCAAGTTGAAGGAAGCTGTGCATGAGCACGAACCAGATAATTTCAAAAAACAAAAAACACATTTTTACCACTATTTACTAATGCAAGCGTATTTTATATACAGGCAATATATGTGCTTAAATTTCTTTAAAAATTAAATATAAAAATAACCTATATATTTTTTACGTGATTTAATATACGTTATGTTATATCTAACAAAAATTTACATTATGTTAGTCTTTAAAAAAATTAGAAAGCTTGTGGGTTCGAATCTAGAGAATTACCCTTTCCGAAAATTTTGGACTGCCTATTAATCATTTCTCTGAAACCTTGTAGAAGTAGAAGATTTATGCATTAAATATGACCTTCTATTTTTTACTGAATAAATTAGAAATTACGCCATTAGAGTATAGTAATAGTTTTAAAACTTTTGAAACATATATAGATTTGTTTAATTTAAATAATAAATGTGACTTTACATATCTAAACATATACAAGTTAATATAAGAAAAAATATAAAAACAGTAAAAACTACAGGGCAACTGCATTCATAAAAGAAAAACACAATAAAGATATATATCTAATTCCTAACCACAAAAAATGCAGCTGTTATTTACTTTTAAAAGTATTATAGTATTATTTCTAATCCTCCAAATGCCAAATATACATACATACATACATACATACATACTTATAGTTGAAAATGTGCATATTTATAAGTTTCTTGAAAATGCAATATTCGAAGCAGGCTATGGTTAGAAAGAAAATATAGTGAGACTTAAAAAAATTTTAATTTGGAAAAGTGTAGTTTTAAACCACTATATCAAGTATGCACATAATTATACATTTATATCTAAGATTGATGTTGTGTGGAAAAAATTAACTAGAAAATTGATGTAAAACGGACAACACATTCCTTCCTAGAGTAGCATGAGTGCTGAAAGTCACAACGTAAAATAGGGGAGGAGGCAGAAGAGGCCATAGGGGTGACAGTGTCGAAATTGCATAAAATTTGGCAGGTTGAAGGGAAATGGCATTCTGATCCAAAGGTAGTTCATGTTGTTTACAGATCATTAGGCTTTGCAATTTATCAATAGTCAGACAGCCATCAACAAAATGCATGCTAGGTGAGTTGCATACATACAATGTTTTTCATTCTTTATAAAGCACAAATCTAGTGTTACTAACAAGGTAGCAGATGCACTTAGTCGATGAGCTTCTTTGTTGGTTACACTGCGAACAAAAGTTATAGGGTTTGATTATCTAAAGGAGCTATATGAGGAAGATAAGGATTTTGGAAAGGTTTGGAGTCAATGTCAGCAGACTCACTTTGTTTTGGATGGCATACATCTGCCAGATGGTTTTCTCTCTCAATGGAATCAACTATGTATTCCTCGAAGTTCTTTAAGGGAGCAGGTTGTTAAGGAGTTGCATGGCAGAGGTTTGGGTGGTCATATGGGGTGAGACAAGACAATAGGAGTTGTACTATTGGCCCCAACTCAAATGAGATGTGGGCAATCATGTGAGGAAATGCCCTACATGCCAGACAGCTAAGGGGTAGTCTTAAAATACTAGTTTGTACATGCCATTATCGGTTCCTCAAGTACCTTGGGAGGATCTGTCCATGGATTTTATACTTGGTCTTCCTCGAACCCAGCGAGGTATATATTTTGTTTTTGTTGTAGTTGACAGGTATTCGAAGATTTCTCATTCCATAGCTTGTAGAAAGACCTCAGATGCCATTCAAGTAGCCAACCTGTTCTTCAAAGAAGTAGTGTGTTTGCATGGAGGGCCTATATCCATTACGTCAGACCGTGATACGAAGTTCCTCAGTCACTTTTGGAGGACTCTATGGAGACGGTTTGATACATCCTTTAATTACAGCAGCACTAGTCATCCTCAAACTGGTGGCTAGACAGAGGTTGTCAACCGAACCTTAAGTAATCTAATCCGAATTTGCTTACAACAACACTGTTAGTAGGAGCACGAGTAAGTCCCCTTTTGCCAATTTCTATTGCGTGCCACCAAAACACACTTTGGATTTGGTACCCTTACCTGAGCTTCTAGGAGTGAGCTAAGAAGTAGAAGATATGGCTAACTGCATTCAGGTAGTGCAAGAAGAAGTTAAGCAAAAACTTGAAGCTTCGAATTCTAAATACAAGGAAGTTGCTGATAAGAAGAGGCGTGAGAAGTGTTAAGTTAAAATGAATTGACCCCTTGTAAATTAATTAATTACCTAAGTTAATTAATTGGATCAAATTACATGCAATAGCTTGGTAGCACAAACAAATCATCAATTATACTAAATGCAGCAGAAAATAAATTTAACATAGGTGATTGGTTATGAATGGGGAAAACCACTGAGACAAAACTCCACCGAGTGATTTTAAGGTCACCTCTCCTAAGGATCCACTACTATCAATCATAAGTGGTTACAAGTATAAGGAATCTTACCAAACCCTTTGGCCTATCCAAAAGTACCAACCTACAGTTGAACCCTTACTCTAATACCCAATTAGACTTGTATTGTAGTGGCAATCTTTCCGTTAAATGCATAAATCCTAGTACGTGACTAACCAATGATGCACGGACCCTAGTTCGTGACTAACTCTAGCAACTTGAAGAGGTTTTTGGCTGCAAAATTCTTCAGTTCATCAACAATGAAGATCAGGAATCTCCTTGGTCACATAACCCTTGGCTTAAAGACGCAGTAGCTTCTTCAGAGAGAATAATTAACTAGGGCACTATCGGCATGCACGAAGGCCTTTAAAATAAGCCTTATATTTGTCTAGGGTTGTGAGAAAAGAAACCCTATACAAATATATTAGCATGGGCCAAAAATTAGATTTGGAAATTTCTGATTTCGTAAGTCTCGATAGAAATAGTTTCTGTCGAGCTTCAACATTAAATCTCAATAGAAAGAATTTTGTCGAGACTTCTGTCGAGATTTAGTGAACAACTCTTTTTCACTTGTTTCTTGGTTAGATCTTCATGGATTTAAAACTTGACTTGAACTCTTATTTCTTGAAGTACTAAACCCATCCTAGATCTATCCAATTACAAGTAAAGTACATTTTGTCAAAAGATTAGCCAATTACATGAAATATGTCCTTAACAAGAAGATCTTCAATGTTGGGGATTTGGTATGGGTCTACCTTTGGAAGGAGTGGTTGCCTATTGGTACTTACAATAAATTGAAGGACAAGAAGTATGAGCCATTTCAAATTACTAAGAAGATCAACAACAATTTCTATGTGGTTGCTCTTCCCCTAAACATGAACATTTCTTCTACCTTCAATGTTGCTGACTTGTATGATTATCACTCTCCTGATGAGCCAGATAGTGGTAACTCGAGGTCAAGTTCTTTCCAAGTGGGGGAGACTTCTATAGAAAAAACAACACATGTCTTTTGGGAACAGCAAGAATGCCGGAAATCACAAAGCAAAATCAATGGGGTGTGCCAGTAGGGGCCATTGGGGCGACAATGTCAGAATTGCAGGAAATTTGGCAAGTTGTAGGAAACGACATTCTGATCCAGAGGGCATTCGTGTTGTTTACAAATCATCAAGTATGTCTTATGCACTAATGGGTGAGATCCCAACTGATTAGGTATGTCTTTTATTTTTATTTTTTTTGGTGAAGTTTTTCTTGCTATATCCCTCTCAGATCTCCTTTTGGTGCTTGAAATGAGATTTTTTTTTTTTTTTTTAGTATTTTATATTTGTTACAGTTGTGTTTGGTGTTGTGAATGCTTACAATGTGGCATTGTGGTGTGTTAGTAACATTGTCAATACAATAGTTGAGCTACTAGAACAAAACACATAGGTTTTTTTTTTTTGGTGTGATTTATGCTGTCTAGTTCTTGATATGACTCTCATAACTCTTAAGAATTTCTGAGGTTTTTTGTTTTTATAAACCTTCCTCTTTCCTTACTTGATTATTAGGAATTAAATTGAATATCAAAGTTCTTTGTTGTAAAATTGTATTCAATCTCTGCAAATAAGAAATTGCATCCTTAGAACTACATTACTTGTTTATAAGCGCCAAAAAAACCTGTTTTCTTTAATTCACATCTCTCCTTCAGTTCATGATGCAAGCATTTTTCTCACGATCTACAAAACTATGTGCAATCTCAATATGCAAATAGGTTGCACATGTTGGAGTACAAATAGCGCTATAAATTTATCTTCTCAGTAATGGCTTGGACTATCCCTTTCTCTCTAGTTTTCTTCATAGATTATGAGCGGCTTTTAAGTGCCATGCCTTCTCGTAGGTTGAATACATCAAAGCTTATTGAAAATAGTGGTGAGTTCTTAAACTTGATTGTATTTAATAATTTTGGAGAAACTCTAGTCCTAGTAACCTGCTACATGGTGTGCCTTGTGAGTGGTGGCTATGTCAGGTTGTGTACCTATTTTGATGAAATTCACTATGAATTCTTATACTAATCTCTGCTTTTCTATTTCTGGCATAATGTTGCTTCTTGGATTTTTTTTTCTCTGCCATTCTTTTTCCTCTTATTATAAAGTTTTTCAACCAATGGATTGGCAGAATATTTCCAAAATAAACTGGTGGGCACAATACATTTTATGGAGATTCTATTAAAAGACAGTGTTGAAAAGGATACCTTCTTTTGCAAGCTTCCAGATTTAGCAGAGCAGCTTCCTCGTCCAAATGTCCTGAAAAAGGTGTGACATGGAAATTCTAATGTTATCTATCTACTTGAAATGTCTTTGAATGCCAGCTTTTTTTTTTTTTTTTTTTCTTGTTTATGCAGTTAGTTCCATTATTAGCTTCTGCACTTGAATTTGGTTCAGCTGCTTCCCTTGCTTTGGCTGCCTTGTTGAGCTCTTTTATTACCTTTACAATATCCTTATTTTCATATGTTAATTTTTGTCTTGTAATGATCTGGGTTGATTGGTTATAGTACATTGGACTTTTGATGTAATTGGTTGTTGTATGTGGATTTTGTGCATAATTGTAGTTTGAAAAAAAATTCAGAGTAAAAAAACCCTTAAATAATTTTATTTATCAAGAGTTGTACATGTAAATCTTTTAATCCTTGGTAAATAAGGTTATATATTTAAGGGCCTCTTGACTCTCAAAATAAGATAAAACACTTGTCAAAAAAGAAAAAGAAAAAGTTATTGAGCCTTTTTTTTTTTTTTTGAATTATAGTCATTGAGATTAATGGACAAAACTGGACTATTGCGGTAGTTTTTTTACGGTGGATGCAAAAACCACTGCTATATATCGTCTATTGTGGCGTTTTTGTGACCACCTCGGTACATTGGGTCTATTGCGGCGTTTTTTAGGACTTCCGCCATAGGTATAGACTTTTGCGGCGACCTACAGCGGTGGGACATAAAACTGCTGCCATATATATGTTTTAGCAGCGGTAATGTAGATATAGTGGCACTCTTGAAACCCGCGGTAATAAATACATCATTTTGTGCAGATGTTGTAGCGGCGGTAGTGAAAAACGCCACAGTATGCGAGCTGTGGCGGTGTTTTGTATGACCACCGCAATAGGGACCCCTTTTGCAGCGTTTTTCCTTTGTTATAGCAGCGGGTTAGATCGCCACTATAGACCTTCTAAATCCCCGCCTCTCCCCAAATCTTCCCTCTGTTTTTTCCAAAATCCCAGCTCTCTCTCTCTAGCTCTTACTCTCCCTCGCAGACCCAAAATCCCACCCAAACACTATTTATCTTTTAAACCCTATCTCTCTCTCTAGCTCTCTCTCTCTTTCTCTCACTCTCCCTCGCAGACCCAAAATCCCACCACCGTCGCTGCCTTCAAAACAACCCTACCACCACCACCAAACCACGTCAACTTAGTGGCAACCCCAATCCACCTCGTCAGTGCCACCTAGCAACTCCAATCCACCTTGTTGCTGCCACCTCATTTCACTCCCAAAAACTAAACGCTCTCTTTGTAAGTTGTCTCGAACACTCTCTTTGTTCTTTTATTTTTTATTTTTATCTCTACGTTGGTTTGTGATTTTCAAATGTGCGTTGGTTTGTTAATGAAAATTTTATATTAGATTATAGGTATCCTTGTGATTAGGGTATTTTTTTTATTTTTGGTTTGAGTTGTTAGATGTGTCCAAATGCATTATTATTGTCTCGATTTGTGTTTCATTGCTAACAATGTAGTGGAAAATAAAGGAAAATGGAGAGCTTGAAATTGATTTATTTATTTTGGTCTTGGTTTGTGTTTGGTTGCTAAGAAAATGGTAGAAAGGAAAGGAAAATTAGAGGGAAATTAGCTCGATTTAGAAGTCTAATTTTCACCCTCATTTCTTTGCAATTCCTCACAGTCCTTGAACTGTTTGTTTCACTATATATTTTCTTTACAAAACAAATTTGGTGTTTGATAGTTTATTTTTTTAATTAAATTCTTTTGGTTTTATCTTAAAGGACTAAAATGGGATTTGGGTTTTGAATTTGATTAGCTTGGTTGAAGGGATATTATACTAATCAGTCTGTTACCTAAATACTTTGTGAAAATAGTGGTTCAATGGTGGTTTTTTATAATTTATTTACATGTCTTAGAATAAAGATTATAAAATTGATTGCTCCATAAACTGTTCTTCCAAAACCAAAACTACCATTTTCTTTATTAAAACTCTAACAGACAAATGAATTATTAGTGGAGGGCTATTTTTGTTGTTGTTTCCCTCTCTTCTTCTTCTTTTTTTTTTTTTTTTTTTTACAAGTATTGTTGTTAATAACAATTAGTTACATGCAGCATTATATTTCATTCATATTACACCTTTCTGCTTTTGTTTTTGTTTTGTTTCTTTTTTGTTATGTTATGTAATGTGTCCAGCATTATATTTCATTCATTTCCACTTGTTTTGTACTTGTTGTTGTGCTTATATACTTGTTTTTATTTTACACTTTGACAGTTGAAATGACAAAGCGAAAAGTAAATTTGCGCACACGTTCCAAGAGCGTAACTGTGGAAGGAGCTTCTACAGAACATGTGGATGAAGAGACGAACCAAGAAATGCATGAAACTTCTACGCAAGGTATGGGCTTACAACTTGGTATCAAATTTGATATTAGTTTGCTTAAAAATTCTATTAAAAAAAATAAATAAAGGAGCAGCCTCTATGTCTCATGATGGTTGTTGTCTATTTTTTAATGTGACAGTTTTATTTGTTATGCCTGTACGCATGTTGAAACTCTCAAGTTCTATAATTAGGTTCATGTTAATCATTTAATTGTTAATCAATACAATCATGCCCAAGTATGTTATTCAAACAATAATAGTATCAATCATAGTTGCAAATTTAATAAGCAAAACACATATCCATGCCTTCTCTCTAATTCACCTAGATAGTTGAATTTATTTAAAAATTCTTAAGTTGAATTTAATCTAAAAATTCTATTCCACTTTATTTAAACTGATGCTAATTTCTTAAGTTGAATTTTCTAATGCCCCACCATCTACTAACTGGTAAACAAGAAGATAGAGAAAGAAAAGACCTTTGATTACAATTTTTTTTTTTTTTGTTGGGTTCTCATTGTTTATCTTTGTATTTGTGTGTTTTTAGATTAATTAGCCATCTTTATTGAGAAATCCTCTGTATATAGAAAAAATGAGGATCTTTTTGGGTTGGTTTGCTTTTACTTAATCTTTGTTGGGTTTTGATTGTTTAGAGAGATATTTATCTATAGCTAGTTTGTATTGAATGTGAAATTCTCATTGTATCATTTCCAAGCAATTTCACCTACAAAAAATTGTGATAATGCATATCTGGGTGCCTTTTATTTTTGTTGGGTTTTCATTGTTTATCTTTATATTTGTGTGTTTTTAGTGAATTTAACCATTTTTGAAGATTCTAGAATGTATGAGAACTAAACTTAAAGCAACATTGTCCAACACGTGCTTCTCTTCATCCAAAACCACATTTCATTCAAATTATGTTACAAAGTGATCGATTTGAAGTGAACTCTAAATAAGCTTTATATATTTAATTTCATATATATATATATATATTTACTTACTTTAACAATATTGTCTCCTTTAAATTTCAGATGTGCAACCACTTGTACATGTCACTTGCGGGCCAAGCAAGTACTTGGAGATTTTGGATCTTCTTGACGACCAAGTAAATGAGTTGCCACTAAATAGTATGCATTAGCCAGTTGATGAAGGGGCAAGGGCTTTCACTGGTTTCTTGGGGACGATTGTGTGGAAACCCCACATGTGCCTAATAAGATATCTAGATTGGAAGGACATGCCAGAAGAACTTAAAGAAGAGTGTTGGCGTCTTGTAGAGGTAAAACAAGATCTTATAATACTTATAATTATGTCATTTTAACATGCTTGTTGCAATTCTAATTCTAACTCAACTATTTGATTGTAGCGACAATATGCCATCCCTACTAATCCTATTGCATATGCGGGGTTAAAGACATTTACCTTACAAAAAATTGGGAAGGCTTGGATGGATCACAAGTGTAGGCTAAAAATGGCTCATTACATACCGCATTCAAGAAACAAAGCACAGGTGAAGAGCAACTGATCCAAGGGATGCATACTAGAAGATTGAGATGTTCTTGTTGACCATTGGTATACTGAGGATGCAGTGGTATGTTCTTTTCAATTTTTTTTTAAAGATGTGCTTAATTTGTGTTTTTGGTTTTCATTACTGCCATGTTGTAAATGCGATGGTTATTTCTACCCAAAGAATGGGTTTTACTTTATGAACAGTATACTTTTCTATCTAGTCATTGTTAGCATTGTCATGCTTCATTAAGTTTCTCCATTGGAACCGGTTTGCCTATGATTTCAACATCTTTCTTCATTAGCTTAAAAATGAAATGTGGGTGAGAGCTTATATTATATGTACCAACAAAAATGTTGTAGATAACATTACAAAAACAAATCGAACCTCCAATTGCCTTACATGTCTTACCTTCTTTTTTTTTAGTCATTTTTTCAAAACTACCCTCTTGAGCTTATCAAAGATTTGTCTTGCTATTTTGATGATATTCTCTGACTTCATAATTTTGTAGATAGAGTTAGAGATGAATAGGGACCGTCGTTCTAAATAGGAGGACTTACATACTAGTGGTTCATGTAGCTTTGTCGTGCACGCTGCAAAAAAGGTAATAAGTATTATGACAAATTTTTAAATGATTTGACTTATCTTAAGTTTATGTGGAACCAATATTCATCACTACATAAATATGCTGTTCATATTGCAGGCAAAAGTGGATGGATGTCCTGTAGAGCGTGCAGCATTATATTCAATACTGCATACTCGTAAAGATGGATCAGCAGTTAATGAAGTAGTGTGAGAAAAAATGGTGAGTAATCCCTTGCAAATCTTGTTCCTATGTATGGAAAAGTTCTTCTATTCGATATGCAACTTTTACAATTGTAGGTGCATGTGAAAAAATATAACTGGGAATTTTTTTGGTGGCTGGCAGCTTAAGTGATGGAGTTTAGTTTGGCGATAACAATCTTTTCTTTCCCCCTTGTTTTCTTTATTCTCTCCTTCAATCATATGAATTATGAGGATATTTTCCCTATTGTTTTCTAATATTGGGAAATATATGGTTTTTTTAGGATTTTGTTTCCATGAGGATTATAAATTTCAGTCTCACTCAACCGAGGGTTTGGAAGTTCCATTAAATTTCTTGTCCATTTGTCCTACTTTCTTGTTTGACTTTATTCATTCTAGTTTGGCAAGCTTATATCTTATTCGTATGTGGCAATGCCTTTTATTAGTGTGGGTAGTTCCTGTGGTGATTTTTGCATGAGTTTTGCTTTGAATTTGCATGATAGTCAATGGCGATTTATTGTCATTGGTATTCATTAGCAGAGTGCTCATAAATTGTGTGGGTGTACTGCTTGTCTAACTATGTATGTTGAATTTTTTTTTTCCTTTTGACAACTTTGAATTTATAGATGAGAAATTAATGGTTTTCAATTTATTGGAATCTCAATAACTTCAAATATCTGTAGCATGGTCTGCTCTTTGAGGTGTGACTTCAAGGAATTCTCTGTAAAATTTTATAAAATTGCCCCCACCCCATGCCCCATATGTGCATAGTTGCTGGATTTCTTATTTTAAAATCATTTCTGTTGATGTTTGAGGTTAGTGAAAGAAGAAAACTCCTATGATAATGAATAATGCATTAAATTTTGTGTAAGGCTTTTACAGTATGTTTTCAATTGTATTGCCATGCAATTATGTTCGTATGTCATTTTATATGAGTAGTTAATGGATATTAGGTTTGTTGATTATTTGTTTGGTTAGCTACACCCACCAAGTGGATCTTGAACACATAGCCTAACTGTTTACAGCTGACTTGAGTGTTTTTCTGAATAATTATTTTCAATCTCACGGCATGATCTTGTAGAGTGACAATAGGTTGAAGATTTATAGTTTATGGAATTGTAGAGAAATTACAAAAGGGTTTGAAAAGATCATTTATGGATCAAAATGATGGAAAGTGAGTCTTGTTTTTAAATGTGAATGTATATGGCATCCTATGTTCAATCTAATAGGAAGCTTTTGAGGTAAAAATGGAACTAGTAGCTTAGGTAGATAATTATGGTTCTTGCTTATTTATGGGTAGATTATTTGTCCACTAATTGGAAGTTATGTGGTGTAATTCTCATTACCTTGGCTTTTTGACTATTAAGTATGTTTCTTTACCACCATTAGGCCCTAATACTACTGAATATTGAAATTGGGTTAGAAAATTTTAAGAACCAATGACTTGTAATTCAGGTAGATGTTTGTTGCCTTCCCTTATGACTTGCAATTCTCTTTTATGCTTGTTTGGCATTGGGGGAGTATTTTATTATGGATCATGTCATCAATAAAACTGCAAAAGGAACCAAATATTCTTTATCCTAATCCATCTGTATGTGGTCTTGTTGCTGTCTTTTATTGTGGCAGTTTCGTTTGAATTTTGGTTGAAGCCAACATCTTGCTCAGATTTTGGCTGCATCTTATTGTATTCATTTCATTGTGTATGCTTTTCAATATAATTTTTGTTGTCTTCAATCAAATGATGTTGCTAATTTCTAATTATTTTGTTTTGTTCAAACCCAAATATCAGGATAAAATGAAGGAGTTGTTGGTCGAGCCTTCGAATCAACTGCAATCAGATGACACAAGTGGTAGTATTGCATAGGCATCAGACGATTTGTTTGCCAAAGTGACGGGTAAGGAGTGCAAAGGCCGTATTCATGGGGTAGGATTTGGTCCAAGCCCAAGTGGCCGAAGTAGCAAGAGTGCTTTCACAGACCTTCAAATATGATCAAGTTAGTCAAGGGACGACGAAGTTGTGCAACTAATGGCTTCCTTGGCTGAGATGCAGGAGAAATTGTCCACTTTTGATGAAGTGAAGGAAAGACTTAGCCAATTCGAAGAGATGGAGCAAAGAATGGCTCGCATGGTTCAACAAATGCAACAAATAACTTCACAATGCAGTCAGGTTGGCATTAATGATTTTGATTTTGGGGTTTCTAATGGTTAATTTGTGTTTCTGGGTTAATTTGTATTTAGATAATAATAAGGTTTGTGTTGTGTTTTTTGAGCTTTCTTTCTAAGCTACATGATTTATACTTGCCAATTTTAAGGTAATTATAACTTAGTGAAAACTTGGGCTGAATGGTTTGTTTGGGCTATTGAAAAATATCAAAAGTGTGTTGATTAGCTCTTGGGCTGATTAGCACTTTGATTAGCATTAGATATTGGATAGTCATTAGTATTGCCGCAGGACTTACTTCTTGGACATTTATAGCTAAGGTTGTGCCATTGCTAGTACTGATTTTATTGGCATACTTTCTATACAAGACCATTTCTAGCAAATCTTGTAAAGGGACTTGGAAGTACGTGATCATGGGAACCATTGCTAGTGCTGGTTTCTAATGTCATTGGCATAAATTGCATCCCTCAAATAATTTATACAATTGGGTTCTTGTATATGCCATTTATATTGAAATTCTTTAATATTCTGATGTCGAATTAATTGAGTTAAGTAAAGGTGGAGGATGAGGTCAACCAATGGGATGCTGTGTAATTGGCAAGTGTAAATTTTTGTATCTTAGCTTAGCTTTGTCAAATACTTGAATTGTTATATTGTTGGGACATGAGCTAATTGTATTAGGCCTATGTTTTAGAAAACCTTTTTTATGGGATGATGGGATTGTAGGCCTCTGGCTTTTGCCTTCTCTTCTTTATTTGAGTATTTGCCACTGTAGACATTTTGTTGTTTCATTTTTCATTTACCACTTGCATTGGCATTTAGTTTATGGATGCATGGTTATAATTTAAACAGGGTTTGTTCTTTAGGTTGCATACTATTTTCAAAATCTAAGTTTTGCCCAATTATGTTCTTCCTTGTACAAATTGAGTTTATACTTTAAGGTGTTTGATAGTTGTATTGTGATTTCCATATTGTAGTTGTAGCCTTTGAAACTCCAAATTCCCCTTGTAATGCACATGCTTTAAGCAATTTTGGATTCCAATATTTGATATCGTTGTGTCCTAATTATTTCCTTTTTTTTTTGTATGTAGGACATTTCTTAGATCCTACAATCCCTAGCTTTCCAAAAGTCATCAGCTGCATCCCATCAACCAGGCAATTTATAAATTTTATGTTGAGGACAGTTAATGTACAAAGCACCACATTTGAACAAACACATTTTTTGCAAATGTTGAAAAGTTATGTTAAAACACTTTGAAACTTTGATTATGGTATTAGTTTAATTTAAGTGTTGAAGGGTTTTCTGTGTACAAAGGACCACATCTTTCTTTTGTTAATTTTATGATGATAGTTATAGACAATGTATGTAGTTAATATAATGTTGTGTACAAAGGACCACATATTTTCTTTTGTTATGTATTTGATAATATATTTTGATGTTAATATTACGTTAGTTTGGAGACATTTGAGATGTTAATTAGTTACATTTGTGGTATTGTGTTAATTAGTTCCAGGTTCTTTGTAACAGGTTTGTAAAAAAAAAAAAAAAAAATAGTGGTTTTAATAAAGGCTGGGGAAAAAAAAAACCATATAGTGGCGGTCAAAAAGCGTCGCTAAAGGCACATATATTATGATTTAAATGATACCCTATAGTGGCAGGAAAAAATGCCGCTAAAAGATTTACACATATAGCGGCGTTTCCCTGCCACTAACAGTTTAATGAGCTCAATTTAATTGGTTCCCTATAGCGGCGCTTAATGCCTACTGCTACAAGTGGACACCAATAGCAGCGGGCATAACCTGCCGCTAAAAGTCAATTGACACAAATTCTGACAGTATATGGTGGCAGTTTTTTGCCCACCGCAAAAAACCAAAAATGCCACTAAAAGGTGCATTTATAGCGGCATTTTTTGTGACCACCACAATAAAGCTATTGCGGCAGTGCAAGACTGGCGAGTGAAACTGCCGCAATAGCCCCCGCCACAATAGGCCAAATGGACCTTTTGCGGCGGTTTTTTGGGCTTTTGCAGCGGTTTTGGCCCGCTGCAATAGTCCATTTTTTTATAGTGCACATACAACGCTTTTAGTTGTCACTACTGTTTCCAAATTGGTCGTATTATACGTTCCAGATTTCATAGACTCAAGGTTTCATCTTAAGATTAAGGGTGAGGGTGGGAGATATTATAGCCCAAGAGGACCATATATATTTTAGGCCCATGTTCTCTACATCTATGACACTAATCTTAGGTTAGTCTAGAATTAGGCTAGAATTCTATATAAATCTTACATTAGGTTTATTATAATATAACTTGAATAGCAAAGATGTGAGTGTTAATTAGCTCTACTAGTAAAATCTTTTATTGTCAAATAAAATATTTAGGGTTCAAAATATGTTTATACCTAAAAACCAATTGGTTTGAAGCTCACCTACACCAAAAACCAATTGGTTCCTTGATTGGATAATAAAGATCGAGCAATTATAATGAAGTGAATACTATAGGTTGAAATTTTATTTCATCTATCAACAAGAAAAGAGAATAGCAAAGATGAAGTTGTTAAGGGCTTTTCTCTTTAACTTTTCTCTTTTCACTTTTTCAATCACTCAACAACCATAGCAATTGTGAAATAAGAAATAAATACTACTCATGACACAATCCAACCCTTATTTGTCTTAGACTAGCTTAATTTAAGAAATCAAATGCATCCCTTGACTTATTTAGACTCACAAGATTAAAGCAAGAAAAAGTGCATGGCATGGCTCTCGATGTTCCTTAGGCATCCTATGCCTAGTGTCATTGGAAAAGACCGAAGAAACTCTTCAGATACCATTTATTTGGAAACCAGTGTATAAGAGGTATAAGAATCTATGCAACCAACAAAAGCACAACAAATTTTCAGTAATTTGTTTTTCATTAAGATACTAGGAGTCTTTTTAGGATCCGTTTAATTTGCTAAAACTGAAAACTTTTTGCAGAAAATATTGTAGATAAAAGTAAAAGTTAATTGAAATAGAACAGTAGAACCTATGAATAGTATCAACAAGTGCAATAGGACCTATGAATAGTAGCAAAAATAAGTTGCATAGTAAAATAAGCTGGCTTTTTAATCTGGAGCCAAACGCACACTAGTTACTATAGTTAA
The DNA here is from genome assembly GCA_014183005.1 of Castanea mollissima. Taxonomy (NCBI): domain Eukaryota; kingdom Viridiplantae; phylum Streptophyta; class Magnoliopsida; order Fagales; family Fagaceae; genus Castanea; species Castanea mollissima. The sequence goes on along the minus strand of JACAVU010000009.1, from coordinate 38,103,718 downwards.
GTTACCTTTAGCTGCATGAAGTTGGCTTGAGTGAGAACCAAGTTTGGATGCCACTTAAAACAAGCTCTAATAATATGCCAAAAAAGGCTGGAATCGACCAAGGGCTATTGAAATAGTCATGATAGAATTGAAACATTCAACTCTTCAATGTTTGATAATCTTGTCGCTCTTACATCTGAATATATATTGGGGTTTGGAACCAAGTTGGTGCCAAGCTCAGGCCAAAATGAGCATTTACCCCTTTCGTCAAAACTTTCCAGCAAAATGCCTCCTATCTAAAACTATTTAGGGAAATGCCCATGTTTTGAAACTCGATTTTCTGCCAAGCTCAGGCCAAAATGGGCATTTACCCCTTTCGTCAAAATTTTCCAGCAAAATGTCCCTTGTCTAAAACTATTTAGGGAAATGCCCCTATTTTGAAACTCGATTTTCTAAAAAACGAGTTTCAATTTAAAACCTGATTTTTGGACAATTAGGTTATAGCGAACTAAAAATTTAAAAAAAAAAAATTGTGGAACTTAAGTTCCTTGAAAACATTCAAGTGGAACTCGAGTTCCAGAAGAAAAAATTTTCTAAGTTCAATTTCGCTATAACTTGATTGTCCAAAAATTGAGTTTTACATTTGAAACTCGATTTTTAAAAATCAAATTTCAAAACAGGGGCATATCCCTAAATACTTTCAGACATGGGGCATTTTGTTGGAAAGTTTGTGAGAAAAGGATAAAACCCCATTTTGGCCGCCAAGCTCATTGAAGATTTTAGCCATTGGTTGGTCTCTACCAAGGAGGTTTTGGAGTATCCCCACTTTCCTTAGCTCCATAACATGAGTGAATTAAGAAAGCATATGTAAGAAGTGATCTCATAATTGTTGATGAAGTACGGACACATTTCAATGGCCATCAAGTTGAAGAACTTTTGCCCTGTTGAGTTGTCCACTTTCATCTTAGGAATGGTATGATATCCAATGAAACATGAACAAATATAAGAAATGTCATTTAAGAAGGTATTTTTACAAGGCTTCAACCAGATCCTTGCATTTTTAAGGTCTTGTACATTGCGGTAGGATTGCCAATCTTTCTTTGAATTATCTTGGCTGCTGTTTGTTGGGTTAAAATGAATTGACCCCTTGCAAATTAATTAATTACCCAAATTAATTAATTAGTCAAATTAAATGCAATAGCGTCGTAGTACAAATAAATCACCAAATAACTAAAGCTGCGGAAACTAAATTTGACACATGTGATTTATTTATGAATAGGGAAAACCACCATGGCAAAACCCCACTGGGTGAATTTAAGGTCACCACTCTCAAGAATGCACAAGTGGTTACAAGTATAAGGAATCTTACCAAACCCTTTGGCCTATCCCGAAATACTAACCGACAGTTGAACCCTTACCCTAATACCCAATGGACTTGTATTGTAGCGGCAATCTCTCCGTTCAATACATAAATCTAGTACATGACTAACCAATTATGCATGGATCCCAGTACATGACTAACTCACAAACTTAAAGAAGATTATTGGTTGCAAAGTTCTTTAGTTCATCAACAATGAAGATTAGGAAGCTCCTTGGTCACAAAACCCTTGGCGTACAGACGCAGTAGCTTCTTCAGAGAGAATGATGAACTAGGTCACTTTTTGCATTCGGTCACACAATGCATGCGCGACGGCGTCTAAAATAATCCTTATATATGTCTAGGGTTGTGAGAAAAGAAACCTTACACAAATACATAAGAATATGCGTATAATTAGATCTGAAAAATCTGATTTTGTAATTCTCAACAAATACAGCTTGTGTCGAGCTTGTGTTGAGCTTCAACATTAAATCTCGATAGAAAGGATTCTGTCGAAACTTCTGTCAAGCTTTAATGAACAACACTTCCTTCACTTGTTTCTTGGTTAGACTTGCATGACTTTAATACTTAACTTGAACACCTATTTCTTGAAGTACTAAACCCATCCTAGATCTACTCAATTACAAGTAAAATGTGTTTTGTCAAAGGATTAGCCAATTACATAAATATGTCCCTAATAATCTCCCCCTTTGGCAATCCGTGACAAAACCACAAAAAAAAAAATAATAATAATCATGAGAGAAGTCTTAAATCACTAAACTCATAACCACTTGTTGAATTACACAATAAATTTAACCCTAACATAAACTCTTGAAAAACTTTGCAAGAAGAAAGTTCATGGCGAGATTGACTTTTACAACCTGTCTTTCTGAAACACTTAAACAAAACTCATCAAGGCATCATGTGTGAAACATAAATAAAGATTGCGTACATGAAAAAACATGTGTAGAAACGAAACAACACATGAAGAGATAGGTGAATAAAATAAACATACATCATCATCAATATATAAGAAAGTAACATACAATGTATGTCATAATAAAATGGCCACAAGACCTGTATACAAAGGCTAAAGAACTAAAAAGAAAGAAAATTACATATAAGCCTCACTACATCCCTCAAAAATATATACACACTCCCCCTAACAAAAAAAAAAAAAAAATCCTATACTAACTATCCTCCTAAGTACGAGACTACTCTCAAACCCAAAACTATCCCCCCTTTTTGTCACGAATGACAAAGGGCAAGTCACCGAGAGGTCATTATCTCGTCTGTTAGGACATATGTGGAACTTGATATGAACATATGTCATTTCCTTTGACAAAACGAACTTTACTTGTAATTGGTTAGATCTAGGATGTTTTAAGTCTTCAAGCAACATTGTGTTCAAGTCAAGAGTTAAATCCATGCAAGTCTGTTCAAGAAACAAGTGAAGAAGTGTTGTATTTTAAAGCTCGATAGATTATATCTATCGAGGTTTAAAAGGAGCTTTTAGCCCGATACTTGATAGCAGCTTGACATATAAGCTATATATCGAGGTGTACGAAAATCAGATTTCCAGATTTGTTTTCCATGCATATCCACTCTATTTGTGTAGGGTTTCTTTTCTCACAACCCTAGACATATATAAGAATTATTTTAAGGGCCGTCTAAGGTGATGCAACTTGATGCAAAGTGATTATTACTCAAATTGTAACCGGAGACAATTTTCCTTAGTTCATCTTTCTCTTGAAGAAGCTGCTACGTTTTGTACGCCGTAGGGTTTTGTAACCAAGGAGCTTCTTGATCCTCATCGTGTGGATGAACTAAAGAACTTTACAGCCAACATCTTTCTTAAGTTGGTGTGTAAGCCGCGTACTAGGATCCGCACATCGATTGGTTAGTCATGTACTGGGACAAAAAAAAAAGTCATGTACTGGGAGCCATACATTGAAAGAAGAGATTGTCACTACATTGCAAGTCCAATTGTGTATTGGGGTAAGGGTTCAATTGTAAGTTGGTATAAGGTACTGAGATTCCTTTACTTGTAATAGCTTGTTTTGATAATAGTGGATTCTCGGGATTCGTGACCTTAAATTCACCCGGTGGGGTTTTGCCTCGGTAGTTTTTTCCATTCGTAAACAAATCACCTGTGTCAAATTTAATTTCTGTTACATTTAGTTATTTGGTGATTTATTTGTGCTACCACGTGTATTGCATGTTAAATTGACTTAATAAATTTACTTGGCTAATTAATTGGTTAATTTACCTAAAGGGATCAATACATTCTTGGCCTATCATCGTCATCACCAGAAAAGCTAGCATCATCCTCATCATCATCATCACCATCACCTTCATCAATCGAGGCCTCTAGAGATGGAGAGGGAGAAGGTGCAAAGCTAGCCATGTGAGCTTGTCGGCAGGCATCTGACACATCTCATCTGTGAGATAGTCAAGACGACCACCAAAGTCAGCCTCCATCCGTTGAAGCTGCACCATGATGGCCTTGAGGGTCACTCCACCAGCTATGGAGGCAGAAGGAGCGGAAGAGGATGGAACAGCAAAAGTGGCAGTATCATCCATCTCCACTCATGGCCACTTTGGTAGAAGCTAGGCCTCGCTTTGCCTAATAGAACCGGCATTGATAGCACCCATGGTGGTGAAGAATGGAAAGGAAGGAATGGGTAGTAGTGTCTAAGTACACATCCAAAATAGATGTGATGAAGTGAAAGGGAAAGTCGATAGAAAGATCCTTCATTAAAGCAAGAAGAAAACGAGCATGAGGCTCAGTGATGGAGTTATAGTGAGACAAATGAGTAAGAGTGAATGTCATCACCGTGTTAAGGAACCTCGGGCCTTTGACAAAGCCCGAGCATGGGGTGTTTAGCTCACTACCCCATGTGGAAGGAGTCATATAAAATTAAGAGAGAAGTTCGTCTCTAGACACAGTCCGTAGATGATCACAGCCAAGGTAGTCAAGATGCGCTACCTTGCGAACATGTAGTACCTCGGATATAAGATACAGAGTAACTACGATACGTGTACCTCTAAATGTGGTGGCAAATTGAGGTACAGAGGTATCAATGCCGTGTATATTGGAGTAAAACTCCTGTATAAACATGACGGGACACCTCAAGGGTTTCTCATAAAGAGAATCCTATCCCTGAGTTCGAATGACATCGGGTAGAGGAGTGTCGGCAAATTCGACGGGATAAACTGACGTTCCGGACCACGTTTCCAGAAGTTCTCAAAGAAGTTCTTCTAGGCCTTCTCATCACGGAACCGGATGTAAGAGGGGGGAAAAGAAGAAGAGACTCAAAACCTTGAAGAGGATTTCGAGCCGGAGTGGATTTGCACGCTTTAGGTGCCATAGCGTAGTCTATCCGTGAGAGAGAGAGAGAGAGAACAGAACACATCACAACTCAGAATAGGAAATGAAAGAAACGTATGCATGAAAAATGCATGAATATGTGACGTGCAAAAATTAAAAACATTATGAGTAAAAACCCAATCCAAACCTACCAGCACTCAAACAACAATAATCAATGACACATCTAAAATGCATGAAACATTGTTATAATGTAATGAGAATGCAATGCATGAGCATATATCACCAAATCAACATAACCCAACCCAAAAATTTCACAACAAACTCAAAAACCCCAACAATTTTCAAAAACCCAAAACCTAGGCCTAAAAATGAATGAATGCAAGTAGGAAGAGGGATTGAGAAGTCTTACTAAGTGATTGGAGCAAGATCTAGGCCGAAACTAGAGTGGGTAGAGAGATTTGTGTGAGAGGAGAGTGTTTGGGGCGAGCGAGAATGATTTCTATTGAGAGAGAAGTGAGAAAATGAAACTGATATTGCGCCTCAACTCTATATAGAAATTGCAGCTTGATGGATCGAAGATTCTATTAAGGATCTGTCGAGCACTAAATCTCAACAGAAATAAATCTGTCGAGGTGTCGTCGAGGATCTGTCGATGGCAAAAACACCTCAATGGATCGAGAAGCTATCAAGAATCTATTGGTCAAACAGAATACTCAGAAAAATGGCTTGATGGATCAAAAAGCTGTCGAGAAGAAATCTAAAAATCTCGATGGATCAAAGATCTATTGAGATTCTATCGAGGCTGAAGAAAGAAACCTCGATAGAAAAGGAATCTGTTGATGATCTGTCAAGAAAATTTCAAGCTTGAAGAAAAGGAGTTTTCCAAGGGAGGAAAAACACATAAAGATAAATGGAACAAGCAAGCTACTCAAACAAAGATCCAAGCAACATATTAAGCTCTCAAAACATCTCTTAACATTTAAGCATAGCATCCATAGATCCAAACACACAAACACACACACACACACACACACACACTAAACAAGTCTAACCAAATTTTATATTTCAAAAACAAGTTAAGACAGTTTAGTGAGCATATCTTAACCCGTGTATTCCTTGTGGCCAAATATTTCAAAGAGTTATATGAGTATCAAGTGTAGAAGATTACTTAATCGTACTCATTACAAACACGAGCCACAAAGCTCACTTGCTTAGTTGTGCATTAAAGTATTTATCTAAGCTACAAGAGATACAAAGTTTAGAAAATTTTGTTTCAATGGTCATTCAAGGTACATAAAACTAGAAGGAACTCACAAAGCATAAAACTAGATTGACTCAAAAGCTAGACAACAAAACAAACAAGTAATGCATAAACATAAATGGAGAGAGAGAAAAAGTGACGGAATCACTTTGAGCCTTTTTCCTTTCACACCTTGGAAGGACCTTTCCTTTGTGTGAACCTTTGATCTTGAGGAGAGGGGGAAGAATTGAAACCGCTCAAGTTTGAAAGGAACACGAGGGCCTTGAGAAGATCTCCAAGAGTACCCAAAGATGGTGAGATCTAACCTTGACCACCAGATGGTAACACATTGTTGCTCTGTTGAGTGGCTAACCACTTATAGTAATTTGGATGAGTGTGTCCAGAAACTCTACGGTGATGACAGAAATGCAGCTTCTTTTGTTGAGACTTTTCATTATTATCCTTCTTATTCCTAGGGTTTCTAGTCTTTTTCTTTTCGACCTTTGGGGGTGCTCCTAGAATGGATTTTCCCTTGTCTAAGTTCTCACTAGCTATTTAAGTTTTAGATTCATTGTTTTCAGAATTAACATTATCAGCAGGTGAGACAAACACAGTTGTACTAGAGGAGGCAATATTAGGAGAAGAGAAGTCATACCCCAAACCGGATTTGTCAAAAGAATATTTCTGAAAACTTAGTATCTCATCGAGCTTTGCACTGGAAATCCTCTCCAATTGAGCTCTGACTTGAACCAGCTCCACTTCAAGCTTCTTGGTCCTTTCAACCAATAATTTGTTCTCAAATTGCAGTGCTCCAATGGTATAATTAGCTTCATCAACCTTGGTAGAGGGCTCCTATTGATCTAATTCCACATCACTCAAGTTCTTGGTGGCCAGCCTATATAGTTTCTCATGCTTCTCGAAAACCTTGTACAACTTAGCATAGGCTATATGAATGTCATCTTGATCATCCATTTCCTCAAATTTGGATTTCACCAAATCCTCTTCTTCATCCACTACTTCTATAATCCCCTTAGTAGGATCCATCGTGGCAGTGAAAGCACTCAAGATTCTCTCATCATAACTGTCATCTGACTAAATCTTAGGCTTGGTATCACTCAAAGTAGTAGCAAGGGCCTTGATTTCCCAATCGACTTGAGATATGTTCGACATTCTTGTTTCATGTGTCCAAAACCTTAACATTTGAAGTACTTTGGTCTGGAGGGAATAGTATACTAGCCCCATCCTTAAAATCCTTCTTCCCTCTGTCGTGACTTTTGAATTGAAAAGAATTGGACTGCTTACGGTTCTTGTCAAAACCTTTCACATTGGCATTCTTCATGAACTTCTTGAATTGCCTAGTGATGTCTGGAATCTTCATCATCTGAAGACTCATCGGTCTCACTACTTTTGGCCTTCAGTGCCATACTTTTACTTTTGGTTCCTTTCCCAAGTCTAATTAAACTTAATTCATAGGTTTGCAAGTTGCCAATTAGCTCCGTCAAAAGAATGTAGTCAATGTCCTTCGATTCTTCAATTGCTGTTATCTTGGCATGAAATCTCTCAAGGAAAGATCTGAGCACCTTTCTCACAGTCTTGGGTTTGGGAATAGTTTTCCTAAGATTAAAGACTGAGTTGACTATGTCCTTGAGTTTGGCATAGAATCATCGAATGTCTCATCCTCCTCCATCTTGATCCCCTCAAAGCTTGTAGTAAGCCTTTGAAGCTTGGAATCTTTAATGGCCTTAGTTCCTTCATAGGTCGTTTGGAGAATGGTCTATGCTTCCTTTGCAGTTTTAGTCGAGTATATTTTCTTAAACTCCTCATTTGTGACTGCACAGAATATGGCGTTCAATGCTCTGCTATTGAAGTTTGCCGCTTTGATCTTTGCATCATCCAAATCAGTTGGTGGTTCCTTTGGTTTAGTCCAGCTAATCTTCACAGCTCGCCACACTTTCTCATCTAAAGACTACAAGAAAACACTCATGCGTACTTTCCAGTATGCATAGTTAGTGCCATTAAATAAAGAAGGTATAATAAGAAACTGTCCTTTATCCATGACAAACAAGGGTCACTAGATCACACAACAAAAATTAAAACCTAATCAGAGTGTGCTCGCTCTGATACCACTTGTTGGGTTAAAATGAATTAACCCCTTGCAAATTAATTTATTAACCAAGTTAATTAATTAATCAAATTACATGCAATAGCATGGTAGCACAAGCAAATCACCAAATAACTAAATGCAACAGAAAATAAATTTGACACAGGTGAGTTGTTTATGAATAAGGAAAACCACTGAGGCAAAACTCCATCGGGTGAATTTAAGGTCACTACTCCCGAGAATCCACTATTATCAATCACAAGCGGTTACAAGTATAATGAATCTTACCAAACCCTTTGGCCTATCCCGAAATACCAACAACAATTTGAACCCATACCTCAATACCCAATTGGACTTGTATTGTAGCGGCAATCTCTCTGTTCAATGCACGAATCCCAGTACGTGACTAACCAATGATGCACGGATCCCAGTACATGGCTAACTCACCAACTTGAAGAAGATTGTTGGCTGCAAAGTTCTTCAGTTCATCAACAATGAAGATCAGGAAGCTCCTTGGTTACAAAACTCTTGGTGTACAGACGCAGTAGCATCTTCAGAGAGAATGATGAACTAGGTCACTTTTTGCATTTGGTCACACAATGCATTCGCGATGGCCTTTAAAATAATTCTTATATATGTCTATGGTCGTGAGAAAAGAAACCCTATACAAATACATAGGAATATGCATGTAATCAGATCTGGAAAATTTGATTTTGTAATTCTCGATAGATACAGCTTGTGTCGAGCTTCTGTCAAGCTTCAACATTAAATCTCAATAGAAAGGATTCTATCGAGACTTCTGTCGAGCTTTAATCAACTACACTTCCTTCACTTCTTTCTTAGTCAGACTTGCATGGCTTCAATACTTAACTTGAACACTTGTTTCTTAAAGTACTAAACTCATCCTAGATCTACCCAATTACAAGTGCGTTTTGTCAAAAGATTAGCCAATTACATAAATATGTCCCTAACACTGTTATTAACCTTTTTAAGATTATCCAAGTGACTTGTCCTCAGAGGGTGGAGAAGATGGGTGGGCTTCCTTTCTCCATCCATTAATAGTCTTTGTTCATGTGGGGTCTCCTTTGAATGAAGGCTCTCCCCTTTCTCGCTTTCTACTTGATGCCCCTTTGATTTTTGATCGGACACATTTTGAATGAAAATATTAATCGATTCCTTCAACTCTTTTTTCTTCACACTCAACTTCATAAACTATTTCAGGAGATGATGAGGAAGTTGGTTCTCTAGCAAAAACAAATCTCGTTGTCCCAGGACTTCATAGTCATGTTTTATATTCAAATCTTCGAACTTATTAGTAATAGAACAGTATATGTATTGAAGTATTGCATAGCCATCCAGGAACAAAATCCAAGCGAGGGCCTTATCAGGGTAGTCTTTAGTCACGTTCTCCTCATAGTATTCCCTCAGTTCCTTGATGTTTTCCTCAACCTTCTTGTATAATTCGTCTATAACCTTGCCGCTTTCATTGATGAACTCAGAGGCCAATATAAGATTGTACTTCTCTGCTAATTGGTATTTTGGCTTGCCATAATGGATAGGACCAAGTGATACTGCTCTTGGCTCCTAGTACTTCTTGAAACCCTTGTTCTCTCGCAGCAAGAATGCAAACTTTTGTATCGTTTGTATCTTTGGTGTTGCGTTTGGAGATTTAGTCTTCGCATTCTCTCCTGCCTCCATTACCATTTTAAACATCGCCTTTGTGGAGGGCAGTGATTTGTATTGATGAACTGCTCTGCATCTTATCCCCTGCAGCAATGACAAGTTAGTTTTAGCTGCTGCTTGTTTCACCAAAATTTTCTTTTGACGTGTGGTGGTCTCAACATGTGTGGGGTTCAATCCCATGTGAGAAGGAGAATACATATACCGGATGCATGGTGTATTTTCCCTTCTAAAGCAATTTATGTTCTTGTTTTAGTATTTAATACATGCTTGATGGTACTTTGAAACTTTGGTTTAAGAAATTTGGGATGGTTGCTTTTATTCCAAAATTATAGTTGGGATTAAGTACACAATTTTCTGAAGCAGTAATATTTTAAAACTTGATAAACATACAAGCTTGGAATTTAATTTGCCAGATATATAGAAAAAATATATATAGAAGAGAGTGTTACTTGCTTTTAGCTTTGCCTTTCATTTTTTTTTTTTTTTTTTGATGAAGCCTTTCATTTACATTGCACATTTTTTTTGAATTATTTATTGATAATGACTTGCTTTATGTCTTAATTATCCACATTGAGCAAGCTTGGTATTTAACATGCTTAATTTCATGTATGTCTTTGCTTTTGTACTAGCTTTAGTGTGTTTAGATTAATATAAAAAAAAAAATCTCAAAAATTAAGTTGAATATGATCCTCTCTTTTCACAAAAAAAAAAAAAAAAAAAGAAAAAAAAAAGAAAAGAAGAGCGAAAAGGTCCAACTTATTTTTAGTGACAACTTATGTATAGCTTTTTAAAATTATATAAATTTTATGTGTGGTTGTAATTTTATTAAACTTAATTTTTGAAGAAAATAACAAATGAAAATAAGTAGTCCCAAATGAAATTTTTGAAGAAAATAACAAATGAAAATAAGCAGTCCCAAATGAATCCTACTCGGATAATTTTTTTTCCCAAAACAGAGAAATTAAATGATGATATAGCAAAGAAAAAGCTTGTTCCCAAATTTCATATGATACAGTTTTGCAATGAATTTGTTTCTCCAAAAAAAAAAAACCAAAAACAACTCCCATCAAATCAACAGCCCCTTGTGGAAAAGAAATAAAAAGAAAAAGAAAAAGGTTTTTGCAGTAAACGCAGTGTTTATGGCTCATCTTTTGCGTCAGTCTCGCAAGGTACCAAAAACGCATACTTTTATCGTATTTTGTTGGTATAGTTCCCATCTTCATCTAGTACTTTTAAAGAAAAAAATTATCATATTTTAATGAAAAAGGAAAGCATTGTTATCGGATTTGTGTTTTAACTACACCGAAATTTGAAACAAAAAACGCAAATGTTATTGAAATCAAAGATAAGGAGTTAGTACTATTGGTGTGATTAATTTCTCCCAATTAAACAAAATTCCCCCCCTCAACAATGCAATAGTGAAGTGTGAATGAAGATGAAATTAATATGAAATTTTAGGGTATTGATAATGTCGCAGCAAGAATATAACCTTTTGTATCTTTGGTGTTGGAGATTGATCACTGCTGGTTTCCCCTGCTTCTCTTATGACAATGTTCCTCCAATGCAACTCCTCCATGTTCTTGAGTTTAATTTATACTTGATAGAACGTTGAAACTTTGCTTGAGAAATTTAGGACTTTTGCATTTCTGACAGGCAAAAACGTATTGACCCCTTGTGATGAATTAAGTTGATTAATTAGCCAGGTTATTAATTAATCAAATTAACATGCAAAGCGCGTGGTAGTACAAACAAATCACCAATTAAACTAAGTATGCAGCGAAAATTAAATGACACGGTGATTTGTTTACGAATGGGGAAAACCTACATGGCAAAAACCCCACCGGGTGATTTTAAGGTCACCACTCCCGAAACTCCACTATTATCACAACAAGCGGTTACAAGTAAAGGAATCCTAGGTACTTTACCAACCTACAGTTGAACCCTTACCCCAATACCCATTTAGAATTGTTCCGTAGTGACAATTTCTCCTTTCAATGCACGCCTCCTAAGTACGCGACTAACCAATTGTGTGGATCCTAGTACGCGACTTCAATCACCAACTAGAGAAGATTGTTGGCTGCAAAGTTCTTCAATTCATCCACACGATAAAGATCAAGAAGATGCTTGGTTACAAAACCCTATGGTGCAAAGATACAACAATTTCTTCACAAGAGAGATGAAATAGGGCAACAATTTGCATGAACAAGGATTTCTCAATGCTTGTGCAACTTGCCACACTTTGACAGCCCTTAAAATAATCCTTTTATATGTCTAAGGTTAAGAGAAAAGAAGGCCCAAAGACACATCCACAGATTGGAATCAAAACAGAACTCAGAATCTGTTTTTCTTAAACCTTGATAGATAGAGGTATCGAGATGCTGTCGAGCAGCTGTCGAGCCACGGGGCTGGAACAGCTCTTTAAACCTCGACACATGCTAGCTGTCGAGCTTTAATGAACTTGCACTTTGCAGCTTGTTTCTTGGACAGACTTGATGACTTCAACACTTGATCTTGAAACACAGTTTCTTGAAACATTAAACACATCCTAAATTTACCCAATTACAAGTAAAGTGTGTTTTGTCAAATGATTAGCCAATTACATATAAGAATGACATATGTTCTAAACAAGTGAAACATATATGTCCTAACAATCTCCCCATTTGGCTATCCGTGACAAAACCACAACAAAAAATGAACATATGAGAGAAGTCATAAATCACTCAACTCATATTCACTTGTTGAATACAATAAAATCTATCCTAACACAAACTCTTGAAAAACTTTGCAAGAAGAGAGTTTATGACAAGTAGACTTTGATAACTTGTATTACTGAAACATTTTAAACAAAACTCATCAAGGCATCTTAGTGTGAAACAGAAATAATAGATTGCATACAAATAAAGAATCATGTGTATAAAGAAAGAAAAGAAACAACACCGGTAGAGATAGGTGAAAGAAACATACATCATCACATATATAACAAAGACAAGCACAATGTATGTAATAATGGTCACAAGACCTAGGTACAGGAAGAAAATGTATCTAAAGTAGAGAAAAGAAAAAGATACAAGTAATTCTCACTACATCCCTCAACACTCAACACTCCCCCTATCAAAAATGTTCATATACAAGCTCTCCCCCTAAGTATGACTACTCTCATAATCCCAAAACTACTCCCCCTTTTTGTCACAAGTGACAAAGGATAGAGTGTCAAGTAGACATCTCATCGGTAGAGCTAGCATCCCCATCATCATCATCCGAAGCATCATCGTCATCACCATTAGCATCCTCAGACTCGGAAGCCACAGGAGGTGGTGGAGGAGAAACAAAACCATCCATGGTCGCCTGTCGCCGAGCAATGCAACCAATACAAACATTCACCTGATACAACTCTGTAGAGAGCATATCCAGGCGAGCATCCATGCGTTGAAGCTGCGTCATGATGTCTCCTAGTGACACATCGCTCGTAGAAGAGGAAGGAGCGGATAAAGCATGAGCAGATTTGGATGGAGCAGAATGGGAGGAAGGAGCTGCTGAACTTGTCTGTCGCGACCTAAGCTGTGTCTCACTACGTTTTATGGTAGCGGCATCTATGGCAACCATGACATGAAAAGGATCGGAGACAAGAAAAGGGATAGAAAAATGGCGTAAAATCCTCGTGATAGCGGAAGGAAAGATAAGCTTATCACGGGTAGCCATATCCTTATACACATTTATGATAGAGAAGATGAAATGTGAAGGAAAGTCAATGGTAAGATCCTCAAGAAGAGACAACAGAAAACGAGCACGAGGCTCTGTGATAGAGTTGTAGTGAGAGAGAGGATACAAGACAAAAGTCATAACCATGTTTAAGAAACGAGGACCTTTAGCAAAATGTCGACATGACGTATACTGGTGCTCACCCCAATCAGAAGGGCGCTCACAGAAAATGGTGATCATTCATCTTTGGACACAGTCCGCAGACGCTCACAACCAGGGTAATCAGGATGCGCAACCCTCGGTACATGGAGCACATCGGATACCAACTCTGGTGTGACAACAATGCGCGTACGTCGAAGGCGAGTGTGAAAGAGAGGTACTGAAGAATCAAATCCATGCATGTTGGAGTAGAACTCATGGATCAGCACGGAAGGACAAGTGACCGGGACGTCACATAATGACTCCCATTCCCGTTTGAGAAAGACATCGGGAAGGTCAGTGTCGGCAAAGTCCGCCAGAACAACTTGGCGTTCCGAATGAACACCTCGTTTAGAAAAGTTCTCCGAGAAGTCCTGATGGGCTTTCTCATCACAGAACTAAATAGAAAGGGGAGTAGGATCAGAAGATGAGGAGGCCCTAGAATAAAGAGGGATCTAGGTCAGAATAGACTTACGTTTTGGTACCATAGACACTACTAACATAAACAGACAGAGAGGGGGGGGAGAAAGAAACACTCAGAAAAGTCCCAAAAATAATTCAAATATAACAATTATATTGAAAAGAGAACGTATGCATGGGGAATGCATGAACATTTGACATGCAATATGAAAAACATCATGGGCTCAGCCCAATCCAATCCTACCAGCATACAAACATGTTGCACACATCTAAACGCATGAGAAAACTATTAGAATGCAAATGTGATGCAATGCATGGAGTTTTTAAGATCAAATCTACAAAACCCATCCCAAAAATTTCAACAAAAACTCATCAATTTTGAAAAACCCCAAAATTTTTCAAAGACCCCAAAACCTAGGTTTCAAAAACATGAAATGCATGAGAATGAGGGATTAGAAGCTTACCAAGTGAAGAAAAGCTTGAAGAAGCTTGAAGAAACCTTGAGAAAAGGATTTGGAGTGAGAGAGAGAGGTTTGGAAGGTGAAAAGACAAATCTATCGAGAGAGAGAGATCGAGAGAAATGAGAAACGGATCTCACAAAACCTTTAAATAGAGGTTTAGTAAATCTTGACAGATACAGGTATCGAAAGGTGTTGAGCCATCTGTCAAGGTAGGTGTCGAGAAATACAACATCAATAGATGAAGCTATCGAGAAGGTGTTGAGGAACAAGATAGGACATGAGAATAGATGCTCGATCGATCCATCAGGTGTCAAGAAGCTATCGAGAGGACAAGAGGTTTCTTGATTGATCCAGAAGGTGTTGAGAAGCTATCGAGATTGCGATAAGAAAAAGCTGAGAAGCTCGATAGATAACCAAGTATCGAGAAGGTGTTGAGCCAGCTTTTCAAAACAGCTTTTCAAGAAGGGAAAAACACAAACATGAATGCAATCACGCATGCAACTCAACCAATGATCCAATTAACATATTAGACTCTCAAAATCATCTCTCAACAACAATCTTAAGCCCTTGGATCAAACAAAACACACTCACATACTAAACAAGTATAACCGATTTTATATTTCAAAAACAAGTCAAGACAGTTTAGTGAGCATACATCAACACATGCAAACCTTGTGATGGCCAAATCACATTCTACCTGCACATGTATCAAAAGTAGCAAAGAATATTGCGTGCTGTGTGTGAAACATCACAAGATTGCATAAGTGTCTCTATGTTATGACGATTTGAGATATGAGAAAATCACTTTAACTCACACACAATCATAACTGTTTGATAGGGACTATCACCTTTGAGGTACATCCTATAACTCCCACATCTCTTAGAAAACACGCTTGCAATCATATTTAAAGCATTTTTTTATTATCTTTTTGCTTTTATTTTCTTTGCATATTTTCTTTTTATTAATCAAACCAAGCATGGGTATATAAAAGAGAGAAAAGAAATACCCGATTATATTAAACTTTTTGACATTGCACTTTTGCTATGCCGAAGCATACAGATGTCATTGACATTGCACTTTTGCTGTGCTGAAGTATATAAATGTCATATTATGATTGGCGGGTAACAGTGGTGAGATGGTTATTTATGCCTTTCTCTTAGGATTTTCTAGTCTTACCCGTCAAAAAGAGTGATACGAGTGTTAAGTACAAGAGATCACTTAACCTTACTCATCACAAACAAAGAGCTACAAAGCTCACTTGCTTAGTTGTGCATTAAGATATTCATCTAAGTTACAAGAGATACAAAGTTTAGAAAACTCTATTTCAATGGCCATTTTAAGGTTCACAAGAACCGATGTACACAAACACACACTGTTTTTGTATTTTTCAATTTTTTTATTTTTTATTTTTATCTAAAAAAAATAAAACAAAAACTGAAAACACACAAACAAAAACATGTTGAACAAAGTAAAATAATGTATAAAACTAGACTGACTCATAACATTAAAGCAAAACACACAAGTAATGCAAAAACAAAAACAAGAAGGGGAGAGAGAGAAGAAGTGAATAAATTACTTGGAACCATTTTTCTTCCACACCTTGGGAGAACCTTTCCTCTTAGCAAACCCTTGAACCGGTGATGAGGGTGAAGGATTGAAACCGTTCAAGTTCGAAAGGAACATGAGGGCTTTGAGAAGATCTCCAAGAGGAGCAAGAGAGGTTTGAAGTTGATTCTGGTTCCTAGATGCTATCATGCCATTGCTCTATTGAATGGCTAACCACTTATAGCAATTTGGTCGAGTATGACAGGCAATACCACAATGATGACAGAGATGCTGCTTCTTTTGTTTAGGATTTTAAGAGTTAGCCTTCTTAGTCCTAGGGTTTTTAGTTTCATTCTTTTCAAGCTTAAGGGGTGCTCCTAAGATGGACTTACCTATGTCTAGGTTCTCACTGGCTAATTTAGTTTTAACATCATTGTTCTCAAAATTAAGGTTATTAGTAGGAGGAACAAAAACAGTAGTACTTGCAGAAAAAATATTAGAAGAAGAGAATTCATACCCCAATCTTGTTCGATCAGAAGCAGATTTCTGAATGCTGAGCATTTCATCCAGCTTCGTACTTGATGCCCTCACCAATTGAGCTCTAACTTGAAACAGCTTTGCTTCAAGCTTCTTGGTCTTCTCAGCCAAGAAATTGTTCTCGAATCTTAGTGACCCAATAGTCTAATTAGCTTCATCAAACTTAGTGGAAAGGTCTTCACGGTCAAGTTCCACATCACTGAGCTTCTTGGTGGCTAGCCTATAGAGTTTCTCATGCTTCTCAAAAAGCTTGTACAGTTTCTCATAGGCTATATGGATATTATCTTGATCATCCATCTTTTCTAACTTGGATTCCACCAATACCTCTTCTTCATCCACATCTTCAACAATCCCTTCAGTAGGATTGACAGTGACAGTGACAGTGAAGGCATTCAAAATTCCATCATTTTCATTGTTGGAATCATCCTCAAGCTCAGTGTCACTCAAAGTAGCAGCAAGTGCTTTGCTCTTCCCAATGCTCTTGAGATATGTGGGACACTCTTGTTTCATGTGACCGAAGCCTTGACATTCGAAGCACTTGGGTCCTGCAGGAATAGTGTACTGACCGCCATCCCTAGTATCCTTCTTTCCTTTGTCTTGGCTCTTGAACTGAGAAGAGCTAGATTGCCTACGGTCCTTGTTGAAGCCCTTTCCGTTGGCATTTTTCATGAATTTCTTGAATTCCCTGGTGATGTAGGACTTCATCTTAGAGTCTTCATCGTCTGATGACTCATCTGTCTCACTGCTCTTGGCCTTCAGTGCCATGCTTTTGCCCTTACTCGACTTGCCAATTCTTGTCAACCCTAACTCGTAGGTTTGCAGATTACCAACCAGTTCAGTCAAAGGAATATTGTTAATATCCTTTGATTCCTCTATCACCGTGATCTTGGCATGAAATCTCTCGAGTAGAGATCTAAGCACTTTCCTCACAATCTTGGGTTCAGGAATGGTTTCCCCAAGATTGAAGGCTGAGTTCACTACGTCCTTGAGCTTAGCATAGAACTTATCGAACGACTCATCCTCCTCTATCTTAATTTCTTCGAAGCTGGTTGTGAGCCTTTGTAGCTTCGAATCTTTAACAGCCTTTGTTGCCTTATAGGTTGTCTGAAGGATGGTCCATGCTTCCTTAGCTATTTTAGTGGAGGATCTCTTCTTGAATTCCTCATTAGTGACCGCACTGAATAAGGCATTCAATGCTCTACTGTTGAAATTTGCCACCTTGATCTTAGCATTATCCCAATCGGCCGGCGCTTCTTTAGGCTTGGTCCAGCCGATCTCCATAGCTTGCCACACCTTTTCATCTAGAGACTGCAAGAAAGCTCTCATGCATACTTTCCAATATGCATAGTTAGTACCATCAAACAATGGAGGTATAATAAGAGACTGACCTCTATCCATGACAAATAGGGGTCAATGGATCACACACAAAGATTAAACCCTAATCAGAGTGTGCCTACTCTGATACCACTTGACAGGCCAAAAATGTATTGATCCCTTGTGATGAATTAAGTTGATTAATTAGCCAAGTTATTAATTAATCAAATTAACATGCAAAGCACGTGGTAGCACAAAAAAATCACCAATTAAACTAAGAATGCAACGAAAATTAAATGACATGGTGATTTATTTACGAATGGGGAAAACCTACACGACCAAAACCCCATCGGGTGATTTTAAGGTCATCACTCCCGAAACTCGACTATTATCACAACAAGCAATTATAAGTCAAGGAATCCCAAGTACCTTACCAACCTACAGTTGAACCCTTACCCCAATACCCAATTGAACTTGTTCTGTAGTGATGATTTCTCCTTTCAATGCACGGCTCCCAAGTACGTGACTAACTAATTGGGTGGATCCAGTATGCGACTTTAATCACCAACTAGAGAAGATTGTTGGCTGCAAAGTTCTTCAATTCATCCACACAATGAAGATCAAGAAGATGCTTGGTTACAAAACCCTATGGTGCAAAGACACAGCAACTTCTTCACAAGAGATATGAACTAGGGCAAGAACTTCATCTCAAGTCACAATTTGCATGAACTTGGATTTCTCAATGCTTGTGCAACTTACCACACTTTGACGGCCCTTAAAATAATCCTTTTATATGTCTATAGTTAAGAGAAAAGAAGGCCCAAAGACACATCCACGGATTGGAATCAAAACAGAACTTAGAATATGTTTTTCTTAAACCTCGACAGATAGAGGTATCGAGATGCTGTCGAGCAGCTGTTGAGCCACAGGGTTGGAACAACTCTTTAAACCTCGACACATGCTAGCTGTCAAGCTTTAACGAACTTGCACTTTGCAGCTTGTTTCTTGGACAGACTTGATGACTTCAACACTTGATCTTGAAACACAGTTTCTTGAAGCATTAAACACATCCTAAATCTACCCAATTACAAGTAAAGTGTGTTTTGTCAAAGGATTAGCCAATTACATAAAAGAATGACATATGTTCTAAATAGGTGAAACACATATGTCTTAACAATTTCTTCTGTTGGTGAGAAAGAATTTTTGAAACACATAGATACAAAGAAATCACAACAACAGAAAAGCAGCTGAAAAGAGCAGCAGCAAACACTCCTTACTGTCTAGACCACAAACCAACTACAACATGTAAGGGCCATATATACACTTACATCTTCTTCTACTCAAATATTTAAAATTTGGGAATATGCAACTATATTTTATGTGTTTACAAACATAATTAACTATAATTTTTTTTTGATACATACCTATATATGATGCCCACTTTGTATATGATAATTGCTCTTTAATATCAAACTAAAACATCAATTAATTTTTGATATAGATGATTTTTAAAATTTAGTGGCTGCTTTAGAATACTTAAATTATACAAAATCTTATAGAAGAGAACTTGAATATCACCATAAAAAAACTTGAATATTTAAATTTTTATAATTCACTTCTATTGAAAAAAAAAGGATTGATGAGATATAAAATGAGAATTGAGAATGCTTTAATGAGAGTAATAAAGTGAGAAAGAGTTTGAAATGATGATAGATAACAAAAGAAAAAATGAAGAGAGAGGGAGAGAGAGAGAGAGAGTAACGAATGATACATTCTACAAAATGCGAGCTAAGCGTTCGAGAAGAGCAGAACTGCTACAACTGTAAAGCCAAGAAAAGCAGAGCTACTAGTTACCCTGAGAAGAACTCATGGCCCCAGTATCTCTCATGGTATTGTATTATCATTTATTATTTATTTTTAATTTTTAAGAAAAATGAAATTAGAGAATATTTTTAATGAAATGGGTTGAACGAGTTACAAATCTAAATGATTAGGGGGTTTTTATTTTTTTGTTGAATATTTTGTTCATTTGTTGTGAATTATTCTATCTAATCTTGTTGATGTTTGAGCTATTTTTGTTGTTATTTATACGTTTATTTTTTATTTGAAGGGTAAAAGTTTATGTTTGGGGTCACAATTATTTTTGTGTGATATTCTATGTCCATAACATGTTCATAACAATTTTGCAACAAATTTTATGTGACAAGTTGTTATTGATAGATAAAAAGTAATGACATTGGTGAGCTCAATTCAAAACCAATAACTACTTGCTATCTAGTATTTGTGTGAAATTATTGTAAAAAAGTTATGGAGATAACATTAATCTATTTTTGTTGAACCCAAATTCTTGAGATTCTCAAGTTAGGTTGTTTAATAATTTTTTGTAGGTAAAAAAAATTAAATTAATTATTTATATATATATATATATATATTTTTGCTAAGTATGAATTTTTTTTCGGCAATTCACTTGTTAAAATTCAGATATCTTATTTAGCCAGAAAAACTTTACCGATTAAAATTTAATCTATTAGATATGTAAAAATAAATTATAAAAGACTAAAACTTGCATATGGCTTTCATTACTTGGTATACTTTTCTAAATAAACTATTGTTTGTGACTCGCTTTATGTCCTTTACCTATTGAGCAAGTTAGGGCCCGTTTGGTAAGAGATTTCTAGTAACGCTGTTTATATTTTTTGGAAAGACATGTGGGTAAAAAAGTGTGTGAAAATACATGTAATGTTGTTGAAACACTGAATACTATTGTTTAAACAGCAGTAACAAACGAGCCCTTAATTTGGTATAAAACATGCCCAATTTCTTAATGTACCATATACGTAAAAAAAAATATATATATATATTATTGTACACTTGTAAGTGTATATCGTTTATACATATCACCTATTTCATGTATTAAATATATAACTTATTCCATGCGTTAAATGTGGATATATTTCAAAAAGATGGATAATATATGCGAAATTATAAACATTAATTGTGTATACGAAGTGTATATTAATGAGTCTGTAACAATATTTTTAGAAATTTCTAGTAATGTTGTTTTTTTTAGTAACAAACATAATGTACACTTGTTTTTTTTAGAAATTTCTTACCAAATGGGAGTTGTAGCTTTTTTTTTTTTTTTTTGGCAATTCACTTGTTAAAATTCAGATATCTTATTTAGCCAGGAAAAACTTTACCGATTAAAATTTAATCTATTAGATATGTAAAAATAAAATAAAAAGACTGAAACTTGCATATGGCTTTCATTACTTGGTGTACTTTTCTAAATAAACTATTGATAGTGACTCGCTGTATGTCCTTTATCTATTGAGCAAGTTAGGGCCCGTTTGGTAAGAAATTTCTAGTAATGTTGTTTGTATTTTTTAGAAAGATGTGTGGGTAAAAAAGTGTGTGAAAATACGAACAATGTTGTTGAAACATTGAAAACTGTTGTTTAAACAACAGTAACAAACGGGCCCTTAATTTGGTATAAAACATACCCAATTTCTTAATGTACCATATACGAAAAAAAAATTATTGTGGATATATTTAAAAAATATGGATAATATATGCGAAATTATAAACATTAATTGTGTGTACAAAGTCTATATTAATGAGTGTGTAATATTATTTTTAGAATAAATCTTAACTATAAAATAAAGCTACAACTTCCATTTAAGAAATTAAATGAGAGTTGTAGCTTTTTTTTGGCAATTCACTTGTTAAAATTCATATATCTTATTTAGCAAGAATAAACTTTACCAATATAGCTTTGAATATTGATGGTAGTGTACAGGGTAACCTAGGATTTGTAGGGGGAGGGGGCGTCCTTAGGGATAGCCAAGGGAACTGGATTAATGGCTTTTTAATGCATATTGCTTTTGTCACAAATAATGCTGCAAAATTATGGGCAGGCTAGACAAGGTTTATTAATTTTCTGGGAACTTGGTTACAAATTTATAAACCTGCAAATTGATTTTGGAATTGTGATATGTTGGTTAACTTCAAATGGTACTATGGCTCCAACTATGACTCCATTAATTTGTGATTGTAGCGCCTTACTAAGCAGAGTGTGGACCGTCCTACAACATCACATCCTTCATGAAGCTAACAACATCGCAGATAGTTTGGCCAAGAGAGGAGTAATGCAAAAAAACAGCATAGTGGAATATGCACAATGTCCTACTTTGGTAATTAATCCCTATATATGAGATCTTTTGAAAAAAACACTTTCAGAGAGTGTTTCTAACATCCTTGCATGGTAGACTCTGTTCAAGGATGACTAATGGACCAACTTTTGTAACTAATTAATTAAATAAAACATCCCCTCTTTCCACCAAAAAAAAAAAACTTTTCTAGTTAAAATATAATCAATCGGATATTTAAAAATGAAATATAAAATACTAAAACTTCCATATGGCTTTCATTACATGGTATACTTTTCCGAATAAACTATTGATAGTTGATAGACCAAGAATGTATTGACCTTTTGTGATGAATCAATTGATTAATTAGCCAAGTTGATTAATTAATCAGATTAACATACAATATATGTGGCAGTACAAACAAATCACCAACTAAAATAAAATGCAGTAGAAAATAAAGTTGACATGGTAATTTGTTTATGAATGAGGAAAACCTCCAAGGCAAAAACTCCACCAAGTGATTTTAAAGTCACCACTCCCGAGAATTCACTATTATCACAACAAGCGGTTAAAAGTAAAGGAATCTTAGTACCTTATACCAACCTATAGTTGAACCCTTACCCCGATACCTAATTGGACTTGTTCTGTAGTGACAATCTCTCTTGTTAATGCACGGCTCCTAGTACGTGACTAGCCAATAGATGCACGGATCCCAGTATGCAACTTAATCATCAACTTGAGAAGGATGTTGGCTACAAAGTTCTTCAGTCATCACATGATAAAGATCACAAAACTCCTTGGTCACAAATCCCTACGGTGTACAAACATAGCAGCTTCTTCAAGAGAAAGAAGAACTAGAGCAAGTTAGGTTTCCGGTCACAATTTGCATGAACAACACTTAGCTTCACACTTGTGCAATTGTGCAACCTGTGATAGCCCTTAAAAAAATCCTTATATATGTTTAGGGTTGTGAGAAAAAAAAAAAGCCTAAACATCTATTCATGGATTGGATGAAAATCAAGACTGGAAAACTAACTTTCTTAAATCTTGATAGATACCCTATCTATCGAGTAGCTGTTAAGCTTTGGGCGTAAACAACTTATTAAACCTCGATAGATACTAGCTATTGAGATTTAAAATCCAGCACTTCATCACTTGATTCTTGGACAGATTTGCATGGCTTTAACACTTGAACTTGAAACCTTGTTCCTTGAAGCATTAACCACATCCTAGATCTACACAAATACAAGTAAAGTGCGTTTTGTTAAAGGATTAGCTAATTCCATATTGATATATGTTCCTAACATGAACCACATATGTCCCAACAATAGTGACTTGCTTTTTGTCCTTTTATCTGTTGAGAAAGTTTGGTATAAAACATGCCCAATTTCTTAATATAACATATACATGAAAAAAGACATTATTGTACATTTGTCAGTGTATACCGTTTTTATATATCACTTATTTCATGTGTTAAATATATTACTTATTCCATGTGTTAAATGTGGATATATTTAGAAACTATGGATAATATATGCGAAACTATAAACATTAATTGTGTGTACGAAGTGTACATTAATGAGTGGGTAGTAATATTCTTAGAATAAAGCTCGACTATAAACTTAGTTGTAGCTAGTGTAAAGCTACAACTCGCATTTAACTTGTTAATTTAGATATCTTATTTAGCTACAAAAAACTTTACTAATTAAAATTTAATGGGTAAACTATGTATTTGGTTCCTCTCCTATACATCATATTTCAATTTAGTCCCTAACATTTCAGTATTAGGTCAATTTAGTCCATATCGTTATTTTTTGGATGAAAATTGTTGACATGACAAGTGACCAAAATAAAATTTTAGGGTATTTTCACATCAATGGAAGCTAATTTTTTATTTTGGCCATTAGATGTGTCATCAATTTTAATTCAAAAGCTAATGGTAGAGACTAAATTGACACGATACTGAAAAGTTAGGGACTAAATTGAAATATGGTGTATAGAATAGGGACCTAATACTTAGTTTACCCAAATATAATCTATCAAATATGTAAAAATAAATTATGAAAGAGTGAAACTTGCGTATGGCTTTCATTACGATGTATACTTTTCTGAATATACTATTGATAGTTACTCGCTTTATGTCCTTTACCTATTGAGCAAGTTTGGTATAAAACATGCCTAATATCTTAATGTACCACACGTGAAAAAATACATTATTGTACACTTGTTGGTGTATATCATTTATACATATCACCTATTTGATGTGTTAAATATATCACCTATTCAATGTATTAAATGTGAATATATTTAAAAAATGAGATTAAATTTGGTAAGGATGTGGTATAAAATCCATGTATTGCCCCTCCAATCCCAACATGACACATTATCTTATCACAAATTTAAGAATAAGTACAACTATATTCAATCAATTCTAATACCCATATATAAATCCAACCAAATTGGGAGATTATTGAAATGTTATTAAGTGTGATAGGATGTATTGATTTTTAAGTAAAATCCTAACATGACAATCTCTTATTGGATGGCGTAAAACATAAATTTTAAACCCCATCCTTACCAAATTCTGACTCTTAAAAAATATGGATAATATATGTGAAATTATAAACATTAATTGTGTGTGCGAAGTGTACATTAATGAGTGTGTAATAATATTATTAATATAAAGCTCGACTATAAACTTGTTGTAGCCTAAAGTTACAACTTCCATTCAAGAAATTAATATGGCTGCATAATTTGAAAATTTTATCATTGAATTACATGTTATTTATATTTTTAATATGCATGTCAAATTTATGTCAGCTAGATGTTATTTATTATTCAATCTATAAACTTATTTTTTACATATAATTTAAATTAAAAAACTCAAAACTTAAACATTTGAATCTTGATCGATGGTGTTTGTTCGTTTAGACCCCTTAAACTAGATTGTTTAACCTAATATATTAGCCAAACGATTACTTAAGTTAATTATTCAGATCTAGGTTAAACAATAATAAATCATATCATGCAAAATAGTGAAAAAGTAAATAGCACCACGATATGATGACCTAGGAAAACTAATGAAACAAATCGTTTCAAGGTAAAAACTTGGAAAGGATTAAACTTAGCTATCCTCAAAGTAAAAAAATCCACTATAAGAGAATTGAAGTTTTACAATCAGATTTAACCCTAAATCTATTACTACTTCTAGTAGTAACTTATTGACACGACCACGTACAAGTTCCGAATCCACAAACTCCTTCTCTTCACGGATTCACACCAACACAAGCACCGACGCTTGTAACTTTGAGATCCCACTCAAAGGTTTAGCAACACAAACTCTCTAGTTAGTGACTCCAAGATCACCCTTGAAGGTTTAAATCATCAGCAATTGTTGATCTTGTTGCAACAACTTCAGATCTATCGATTCTAACAGTATAAGAATGATTTCCGGTAGTGACTTTGATAGAGGAAGGCATAATACCTTTTAGATCTCATAAGAGCACCTCCAAAGTCTCTCAAAAATTCTAAAAACGTAGTTAGAGTTTTTCTTTATATACTAGAAGTGTTTCACTTGAAACCCAAAATGTTTAAGCAAAGTTTGGGCTAAAATAGAATTTTGCAGAAATTTCATGTCTGCGATTTTCAATTGGTCGAATCTAATTTTTGATCGGTCGGATTTCATTGAATTTGAACTCTTCTTTCTGCAACTTGAATGCTTTTGTATTTTGACTTATAGTACCTTGAGCATTGTCTAATCAAACCTATAGACTTTAAGATCTATACCTAGACAAGTTTGTGCTCACGGTTTGCCAATCATTCTAAACTTTTAGAACCTAACAGATTGCATAATTATTAATTATTAATCTTCTCCTACAACTATACTAGTAATAGAATATAGCCCTCCCAAAAAATTATAACTAGCCCCCCTAATTATTTCTAAGATTTCTAGTTAGTCTGATGGGTTTCTAGTTGGCCTCTTCATTTGTCCAAAACTTTATTACCGGTCCACCCCAATTATTCCTAAGATTTACAGTTATTCCAAAGGATAATAACTAAAAGTTGATCTTCTCCATTTTTCAAAAAATTTATAATTAATCCAATGGATATTAACTCACTCTTTAGCATCATTGACAACTCATTTCCCAACATAATTTCAAGTGAATATGCAAGTGCATTTTCTTCCCTCTCTCTTTTATCAATCATCATTATTCTTTTACCATTAGTATTATTTTTGTTTCTTTCTTCTGTCATTGTGTGTGTGTGTGTGTGTGTTGATATGTATATGAGTACTTAAGATTTTGTTGTTCACTTTTTTTTATTGCCATTTTTATTCCATGAAAGATCGTTGGGCATAATTTTGATGCGAAATGTTCTTTTATTGGATTTTTGTTGTTGTTGTATTTGTTTGTAATAAACTACATAATTTTTTTATGTTCATTAATATTTAAAAATATGATAATATATCAAAATTAATAATTTTGTATTCAGTACGAACTATGGTTAATGTATCAATGCTACTATTCGGCCCCTTCAAGTAAAATTTCTTAGCTATACCCTTGGATGCAACGAAAGTGAATCAAACTAGCCTTCTTTTCACGTCTTAGATATTGACTAGAGAGCAAATTAACGAGGAAGAGAGAGAAAGAGAGCACTAGTTTCTAGTTAGCAAGAGGAGAGCCTCTCTCTCTCTCTCTAAAGGATAGGAAAAATAAATATCTCTATAGTAGGCCGCCACCTAAAATTTTCTTTTGGAAAGGCTAATTCTATAGATTTCAATCTGTGATCTTTCTGATTTATTTAAAGACTAACATGATGTAATTTTTTGTTAGATATAAAATAACATATATTAAATCAGTTAAGGCATGCATAAAGAGATGGAAGTGGTATAGTGGAAAAATATGCTTTTATGGTTTCCTCAACCAATACAAAAACATGCTTAAACATGCTTTTGTTATGGGGGTGGTTTACTTTGAAAAATAGATTTATGCAGTGGGGTTTCTCCCGAGGATAGTTATTGGGGGGAAAAATGGGTAAACACCCTTAATTTTAAAACTATATAGCAAAATACCACTCTTTCCAAACTATTTAGCAAAAGGCCCCTATTTTTGGAAGTTGATTTTAACAAAATCAAGTTACAGGTAAAACTTTACATTAGTAATGTCGAGTTCTATGCATCTTTTGCCACTTAAATTTTTTTGAAAATTTAAGTGGAATTCAACATTCTAATATTAAGGGTCCGTTTGGATAGAACTTATTTTGCTAAAACTGAAAGATGAAAACTGAAAACACTGTAGCAAAATAATTTTTAAATGTATGAACAGTGCCGTGGAACCCATTTTCAATGAAAAAGTTGCTGAAAGTGAAGTTTGTGGGACCTGTGAACAGTACACGGGTACATTGTTCATGGGAAAATAGTCAAAAGTTGCGGCTTGAGAAAAAAAAAAGAAAAAAAGAAGAAGGAAAAAACGCGTGGAAGTAAAACGCAGACGTGTATCCAAACGGATACTAAGTTTTACTTAAAAATAAAGGTAGAATTCAATTTAGAGGATATCGAGTTTTATACAGAACTCAGTTTTGATAAAATTTAATTCTAAAACAGGAGCATTTTGCAAAATATATAGTTTTGAAAGAGGGGAATTTTACTACGTAATTTTCAAATTAAGTGTATTTACTCATTTTGCCCATAGTTATTGTGCATTATGTAGAAATAAAATAAAGAGTAGGGAATATTTGTATATTGAGTGCTCCTTTACCAAGAGAATTAGGAGCATGTTTTGGGGCTTCGCCGAGTAACTGATGTTCTTATTATTTGGGATGAAATAGTCCAATGGGGAGTGACCAATTTAAAGGGCAAAGGTTTTAGAGCTAACTTCTGCAGACTAGTATGGTGGGCCACAATATATCATATATAGTTGCAAAGGAATAGCAGATGTCAGGAGTTGTTTTGACAGATGAACAAATTATACAGATAATTAAATGGGATATTAGAGCCAAAATGGAGAATGTTGTTATGGCATGGAAATATGCTTCACAATGTTCTAAGCTCTAGATGAGATGTACTTCTTTGATATGCTAATGGCTCTTATGGCCAATTATGTTTACTAATGCTTTCTAGAGATTAAGCAGTTGCTTAGTTAGTCTGTAATAGGAGTGCTAATTGGAATTTTGGTGTTCTCTGGTTTGCAGGTTGTAGCCAGAAAAGTTGGCTCTGTTTTTATCATTGTGTAGACTTACTGTCTTTTGTTATATGAAATTATTGAATTAAAAAAATATATATTAAATCATTTTAAAAATATTTTTTTATATTTATATTATATATATATCATTATTAATTTATAGGTTATTTTTTATATTTAAATTTTGATATATTTACCTTCGTCTCCTAAAGAAATTTCTGACTCCGACCCATTGTTTGTTTATCGAACACCAGGCTTGCCTTAGTAAATGGTGGAAAAAATTAAAATAAAATTAACTGGTTCGTGCTCAAGCACATCTTCGTTCAACTTGAGTTATAAAACAAGTTAAAACTTCACAAAAGTGTGTACCCTTAATTAATTCTAGTGGTATATCAATAAGCTCAAATTAAGATTCTAAATTCTTCAAGCTAGAGTTTCAATCCGTCACAATCAATCTTTTGTGTATCACATTTAACTCGTATTGTCTGAAGCACGAATGGCATAATATTGTTCTACCTTTTTTTTTTCTGAAAAAGTTAACCGTGAATAAGAAGCATAAATAGTTTTTCTTATGCTTGATGCAGAAGATACAAACATAAACAGTTTTATGGCAAAAGTTTATACGAAACTTGCTATGTAGGTAAAGACTATTTCACGTGTATTACATTTTCACTTCTTATTGTTTGAAGCACGATACATTGCGTAATTAATCTGATCGAAATCTCCTGGTCGGTTCAACCAATTCCTATTTAAAATCTTGAAATAATCTAAATATATACCTCAACATTTCACATCCACGTCATTCATACTTCACTACCAATGAAATCCTTATAATTAATCACAAATGATCCAAAATTCTAGCAGATGGAAGAACAAAATTTACAACAAAGAGTGAAATAAAAAATAACGTATCTATAATTATGAACAAATACTCACTTCTTTCATTAAAAGGGCCGTTGAACTACTCTCTTTTTTTTTTTTTGGGGGGGGGGGGGGGAGGGGGGAGTAGGGGCTCCTATATTTTTGTAAACCAAACATTTCAATTGCCCTAGGCATAATATAATTTTTTTTAAGCCCCTATACACGTAAAAGATTAAAATTAACCGCAGCAAGCTTTATAACTTAGTGGCATAATGTACTTTCCTCCATTAGGAAAGTCGGTGTTTGAGTTCTCTCTCCCTGTTGTTGTAACTAGGACTATAAATGAACCAAATTATTTATGAATAGTTCAAGCTCGATTTATGAAAAAAGCTAAGTTTAAACCCAATTTTTAGCTTGATTATTAAACGATTAAAGTTTAAACATAATAATGTAATCGTGAACATGGTGCTCGATTTGACTATAAAAAATATTGTAGTTTAATATGTATAATTATCTAAAAATATATTTATATACTTGAAAAAATTATTATTCGTAGTTCAGTGATGATATAATTAGTATATTCTTAGTAAGAATTTATAATATATGAAAATGTAAAATATTTTAGTCATTATTTATATATATATATATGAAAAAAAAAAAAAGCTCATGAACAAACTTGAACATGTATTTTTTATGTGATAAGCTCGAGTTTGGCTCATGTTCGAAAAAAAAAATTAACTAAAAAAGTCTGAATTTTTAATACTCAGCTCAGCTCAACTTAACTTGTTAATTTATAGTCCTAGTTGTAGCTATAGAATTATACAAAATAGAAAATAAAATAACCACAACCCCTCGAAAATACATTTTATAGCACTGATTCTGAATAAAATATAATATACTGTAACAAACTATGTAGGTAATTAGGTAAATAAAGTAGGAAGGAAAAGTAGGAAGGAACCAACGTTTTCATTTTCATGGGACCATTGTGTGC
Source organism: Castanea mollissima (assembly GCA_014183005.1). NCBI lineage: Eukaryota > Viridiplantae > Streptophyta > Magnoliopsida > Fagales > Fagaceae > Castanea > Castanea mollissima. The sequence goes on along the minus strand of JACAVU010000009.1, from coordinate 38,073,673 downwards.
GTGTGTATATATATATAAAGCTAGTAATATTAATTAATAGTTTATTTGGAAAGAAGAATTGAACAATGTAAGGTGTAGAATGTAGATTGTACCTTTTTTTTGAGGAAAAGATTGTACTGTTTATATTAACAAATAATTTCCTATTCAGAAAAGTGTACTATGTATGTTAATAAAAGTGATAAGCAAAGTCCCATTTCCTGTATTTGTATTTTTTGGACATATACTGTATTTTATATTCCAATCCTGGTAAATTGAATTATTTATTCGACATAAAAACTAGTTAATAATAAGAGAAATTATTATTTATATTGAAAAGATTGCTGATATGATCGTTCTTGACTAATAAAATGATATGTATACAAATGTATGTGTGAGTTTTCTAATTAGCACAAAGAGTAATAAAAAAAAATTACCAAATGAAGTTATACATATATAAACATATATATATATATATATATAATAACAATTTATTAATTAGGAGCTCAGAAAAGACTACGTAAACAATCCTCTACCTCATAGTTTCTCCAGCAATAGTACCAAATTTCTCACGCTAAAGTTTCTACGTAGTAAACTAAATACGTGGAAGGACAGTAAACTTACAAAATTTAATTCACTTTCTCTGGTACAAACTTGCTATGGCCGGGAAGGAGCATGTTGTTTCTATGGAGGGAATTTTCAGAAGAGCCAGTGAAACAAGCAGTGGTGTCACTGAGGACGCCCAGACGAACAGCATTTCTATCGAATCAACTACCCTGGAGGCAAATATTGATGCAGTAATGGAGGCAAGAAAAAAGGTGACACTATCCCCAGCACCAAAGATACAAAAGGTCATATTCTTGCTGCGAGATAACATGGATTTCTTCCAGAAACACTATGAGCCAAAAGCAGTATCACTCGGTCCTATCCATCATGGTAATGCCAGGTACCAGCTAGGAGAGAATTACAAGCTTGTGTTGACATATGAGTTCGTCGAAGGTAGCAAAGAGAAGATAAACTATTTGTATAAGATGATTGGGGAGAAAATCAATGAACTGAAGGACTGCTTCGAGAAGGGAGTGATTGAAAGCTATGATGACGAGTCTCTCATTTGGATGTTGTTGGTGGACGGCTGTGCAACACTACAATACATATACTGCGCAGTTAACAGCAAGTTCGAAGATTTGAATATAAAACCAGACAGTGTAGCCTTTACACAACAGGATTTGTTTTTGCTTGAGAACCAGCTTCCCTATCGTCTGCTCAAATGGTTGATGAGTTGGAGTAAGAATGAAGCCGATTTGAAGCAATCAATTATCGATTATATTAGTTGGCACGTGAAGGTACCACTACCAGAGGATCAATTACCAGTTTTCAGCTGCAGATGGTTAAGTTCGTTATCATTGAATTGGTCGCCCTGCCAGTCATCAAATATCCTACGTTTGTTATCATGGGGTCTCTGCCGGCAACAAGCAGAAATTGAGAAAGAAGAAAGCGATTACTGTTCAACAGAAGTGAATGGAAATGGAAATAAAGATCCAATCCATCTTCTCGATCTTCTGAGGACTTGTCTCTTGGGTAAGACTCAACTAGGAAGCCACCCAGATCCAAAGAAACAAAAGGTCCAAACTTGGCAGTCCTATCGCAATGTTCAGGAGCTTCGAGCAGCAGGTATTCATGTGGAACGTAGTAAAAAGAAACAAAGTTGCTTGAGTGACATATCTTTAACTAAATTCTGTTGTTTGGGATACCTTTGGCTTCCTCCAATAAGTGTGGACGACTCAACGAAGCCGAAGTTCTTGAACTTGATAGCCTATGAGATGTGTCTAGATTTCAAAAATGATTTCGGGATCACCTCTTACATATCTTTTCTTGATTCACTGATCGACGAATCCAGCGATGTTAAGATGCTAAGGAAAGCAGGAATACTCTACAACTGCCTTGGCAGTGATGAAGAAGTGGCTCAAGTCTTCAATGAGATAGGTACCGACTTGGTGCCTAACATCAAAATATACAGTGATGTCAAATCACAAATTCAGGATCTCTACAGGAAGCAGTGTAGGACCTGGATTGCTCAATTCTTTCACGACCATTTTGGCAGCCCCTGGACGTTCTTAGCTTTTGTTGGCGCATTGTTAGCACTTGTACTGACTATCATTCAGACTAATTATGCTGTCAACTCTCCCCCAGGACCCTGCGATAACTTCTGCAAGAATTTCACACGAAACTAAATATGGACAAAGGTAAAAATTTATTTGCTGTTTTCTTTCCAAGTGTGTATAGCTAGCTGAGAATTAATTTCATGGTTTCTATGACTATTGTTTCCAAATATAAAAGGCCTTACCGCCTTAGGAATTCTACGAGTCATGATTTCGCATGGGTCTTATCCGGTTATCCCAAGGCCCCATCATCTTATTAATTTGTTTACCTCGGTGTTGAAGTTTTCTTACAAGTTCAAAATAAGTCAGGGTGATTGTACTTTCAAATTTGTTGTAATGTGTGTAGATTGTCTCAGAGTTTGTGCGTGGTGTGTGTTTAGTTTTATATGCAATTAATCAAGTTTAAAGAATCCTCCTCAAAAAAAAAAAAAAAAAAAAAAGTTTAAAGAAGAATATATATAGTTGATCCAGATTCAAATATGTGAACCTATTCTGCAATCTAATCTTGCGAAGCAAGGTCACCGTAGACACAATTTTCTCGGTCTTCTCTATTTTGCAACAATATTGGTACAGTGCAAAGGCAGTTTCATTGGCCATTGTTGATTCACTGATTATTGTTGCATACTCTGAATTATATACATAACAGCTGAAATCAAAATATAATTTCAATTGTGTCCTGTACACATTCTATGTAACTGAAATCACTCATTGTCAATTGCATCAACTTAATGTCACATTCTCGTCGTTGCACAAAAGTGGAGACAGTTTGAGTAATGAGAGAGGATTCTCTTCAATTTTGTGGCCCAATATATAGCTCAATGACTTTTTTTTTTTTACCTTTTCTTTTTTAAAGAAGTGAATAAAGGAGATGAATGAATAAAACTTATTACTTAAAAGAAATGTTTTGAATTATTTCAACTAAAAGTTCAAATAGTAGAATAAATAAATAAATTTTATGTGGACTACGATAATATGAGTAACATATAACATAAATCAAGTAAATAACTGCTTAGTGCTTATCCTTGTTGACATTCCAACGTAGGGGATCGGCTTGTGTCTAATGACCAGTTTCACTGGACATGTTGGGATATGAATCTTGGACACGTGTTAGCATCACAATGTATCAAGTGAAATTGGCCACTAAACACAAGCGCGACCCCCAAGCTAGCCCAAGGGTTTAATGTCATTTTTTACGCCATCATTTAACTTAAGAGTTGGCCTAACACCAACTATTATAACAAACTAATCGTTAACCGGTGCGATGCCTAAAAAAGTTCTGAAAATGAAATATATATGATACATCCTAAACAATTTTTTTAAAAAAAGAAAAACTTGAAAAGCGGTAGAACTCCTTAACTCCTTAGCATAATCCAAGCTGAAGGTACCCTTAACCCAAGCTGTACAATAAAGAGGAGAAAAGATGGCTTTCCTCAACCCAAGCTGAAGGTACCCTTAACTCCTTAGCATAATTATCCGACACTGTACGCTAACTTATTACACACTCTAGAAACTGTCCTGTAGGATATATGCCTTGCTTACTGCAACACAAATATGTTCTAACACATCAGAAATATCCTTCAAGCATGGTTCTTTCAACCCAATTGATGCCAGCAACTATTAGTTGACAAGCTCCGCAATCCAATCCTTGATTCATAGTTCGTGACAGGAGTGTAATGCTCCCAACAGAGTGTGGCAGTCATCCACAATGGGTTTTCTTGGCATGGAATTAATTTAGTATGGACTGTAATAGGAGAACCATGATTATCTCTAAAAATAATGGCCAAACATGTATAATTGGCGACTTTGAAAGAAAAGGCCAGTGCCATGTCTAGTTTGAGATGAGGACAAAACAGGAGCAGTAGTTGTTGGCTCACTTTTTTGAACCTAAATACTTAATGGTCCTAAATTGAAATTTTTTTATAAAATAAATAAATAACCCAAATTGTATAGAAAATATTCCTAATGTTTGACAATTGAGGGGAAAAAAATTCACATGATTAACTGCAACTGAGAAACTCTAACTTATAATTTACTTGGCTGATGTGTTCAGGAAATTGTCCAAGTCTTTTGCAATGAGATAGCATCCATGAGTTTAAGAGCAAACACCATCTAAAATCTCACTTGCAATGTTATATTAAGCAGCAAAAGAAGGATTATGGAAAAAAAAAATCAGATTTGTTAATTTGATGGACCCAACTTACAAAAGCCAATTGTGGGGAGTAAAAGGACCCAAACAAGCATTTGGGCCTTTGGGCTCTAGCAAGGAGGGCCGATCTGTTCTTAAGCTGAGAATTTGTTAATACTGCGAGTTGGCCCATACGCCGAGGATCCGAGGGCACATCCGAGGGTGAATTTCTCCTCGGACAGACCCAAGAGAACTCGAAGATTCACTACGAAGATCGAGATGGAATTCCGGAAGATTGTTGGTTCAAAGGGGGAAACCCTGAACCTTCTAGATACACCGGTGTTAGAAAAATATCATGAGCAAAGGCTGCTACCTCCACATTAAAGACTCTGCACCTACCTCTCTGGCCGCATTAATGGGGAAGTGACCCCTGAACAGTAGAACAACAACTTCTGGTTACTATTCAAAGGCACTAAGAGAAGAAATATCGGAAAAGGATGGGATTTGGGGGACAGGTGGAGGAGGCATCAGGGGAAGAAGTATTTAAGGGGGGTAAGGGCCAAAGAAAAAGGGGATCGGTCAATTGTAAAGAAAGAAATTAAGAACTTCAACCCTTTAGAGAGAAAGAGAAACAATACAGAAGGGGTCCTCGGCTTACGTCCGAGGAGGTCCATTTGCAATTATCATTCATTATTTACAAGTGTTTGCACTCCTTAGCCTGTTATTAAGTTCCCAATACCTCTAACCTAGATTGGAAGCCCACACTCTACAAATTTTATTGTTTAAGGCTCATTGGGCCTGAGCCCATAATCGTCTTCGGGTCCAAGTGCAATTGTGCACTTACACCAATAACCTTTAAGAAACTCATCAATATAAAAAAATTCGCACTAACAGTTGAATATATGGACAATAACGGTTTTGGGGAATTAAGATGAGAAAGACCCAGTTGAAACAATTTATCATGTAACTAAATAGGGTTAAAGGATTGATAGGACCAAAGAGGGCAACCTATACACTAAGAATTGGAAATAGAATATGCACGATCATACCAGATAGTGGATTTGATTTAAAGGTATGAAAAATACTTGAGGTCAACCACACATCCAATTTCTATTAAAAATCTCAACTACATTTTACACGAAATTCACCTCATAGGATTCAACTGATTTAGAAGCAGCCAAAACACCAAAAAATTATACAAAATCCTATTAAGTAGATGCACATGATAGAGAAACTTTCAAAGGATGTTACAAAACCCAAGAAATTGCATGTTGGAGATGGTGAAATTTTTTAAAAAAAAGTATGATATAGTTGGAACATTTTGAACAGTGAGTTTCATGATTTTATATTCTCATATACTTGGTTCAGCCAAAAAAATATTGCCTTTACATGCGTAGGAGGGGATGCGTTGTTTACCTTTATTGATAAAGGAATAATGTCAATACCAAATCACCCAGATTTTAAAAGACAATTAAGACTCTAGTAGTAAAAAGAATTTATTGGCACCATCACAATCCTTAAAAGCAACAATATAGAAAGAGTTTCTCTTTTCCTATTCCAAAAAGGTAATCTTTAAGGTGCAAAGTCCCACTCCATGGTTAGAAACTCCATGTATAAGCCTGCTATTGGATATAACTATCAAACTATTGGTTACAAAAAAAAAAAAAAAAATCAAACTAATGGTTAAATAGAGATAGAAATGCTTATCATTAGTTAAAGCCGAAAAAAGTTCCAACTATATGATATCACATTAAGGAATCGTGAATGAAAAGAAAAAGATACCAAGTGTCAAATTTAAAGATAACTATTACCAAAAAAGAAGAAGCAAAAGAGTCAACAGTGAAGATGGATGGAGAAAATTAAACATCTTAAACTTCTAAAGTGATCAACTAGAGGAGGCATCCAATTCATATTCATTTGTATAAACAAAATGTCCTAACTATAAATGAAGCAAGGTGCATGTGACTGTTTCTACGATTTTGAAATAAAAAAGGTCATAATTTCAGTTGTGCGTTACTAAAGAGAATTTGTAAAATCATATCCCAAAAGGCATATGGGATACTATGGAAGGACTCTGATGTGGCTCCTACATCACAGCTTGTGGCAAGATACAATGGTTCAGATGAAAGTTTATTATAATGGCAGACCCTTAAGGTATGTATTAATGCTATAAGAGCTAGAGGATAGGTGGGTATTGGCAAAGGAGTTTGATAATTGTTGTTTTGTTTGAAGAAAAGGAATGCAAACTAAGTAGTTCATAGTCTTAGTATAGTGGTTTGTTGGAGGGAAAAAAAGATTTTTGTACTGTTTAGTTGGTTTTTAAATTTTGTTTTTAACAGAATATATATAATTTCTCAATTTAGTTTGGCAAAAAAATTTCTTTTTGCAAAATAGGATTAAATTTTAATCATTCAATAACTTATTGCTCCACAATTGATTGTCCAACTGGTATAATTGCAGTAAGCGCTGTCCCTTTGAATGAGTAAAATAAACAGTACAAAAATCTCTAGTGTTACTGCTCAAGGCACCTTCTGAGGGAATTTTGCGGGAGAAATATAGCTACATAGGGCTCTACCATAAATGGAACTTACTTATGTTACTGTTTATTGACTAAACATAATGTCAGTCTCTTGGCCTTCATTGAATTAGAATAATTTCCGTTGGGATAACTTTATGTGTGGGGTTTGGAGATAGGAACTGAGGTGCGGAGGCTTTGGCTTTATAACCTGGTGGGGCTGATCCTTAGATTCAAATATGCAATTGTTGATTGGGTTTTCTAATGTGGAATTGCACAGGGTAAAAGCTGATCTCTATATTGGGTGCTACGAGTTGAATATATATATATATATATATATATATATATATACCTACCTAATCTTGTATACCTAACAGAGGTATAAGTAGATAATTATTGACTTATACAAACTTGATTATTATATAGATCAGCTATTTTAACTATTAAGTAGTGTAAGAGAATATAAGGCTAAAAGAGTTACCTATAAGATTTCCAAAGTGTTTCTGATCAGCTGCTACTGTATTGAAAACTCTAAACCAATTACCATGGGTATCAATCTACGCTGACACAGATACATACACAGATTTCTAATCCAATTACCTTGGGTAATACATACACATTTCTCATCCCACTATCACAAAGGAAATTGGGAAATTTTTTTCACCTACTACAATATTGATTTATATAAAATTGCCTTATTTTGCACACACAAATAAATTGTTGAGGTATCCACATCACAGGACTACATGAATAAATCAGAGTTGTACTAAGTCGTTGGAAGCACACAGGATAAGACCCAATCAAAAAACTAAAAAGGGAATAAAAAACATCAAGCAAAAGAATAAAGCACAAAACAAAATGGGATTTAGAGATACCTCAATTGAAGCATCCATCTTCTATCAGTATTTATATACTATGAGGAGAGGAGGAAGGAAGACAGAGAGGCTGCCATTAGAAGGGAGAGAGGCTGGAATTTGAAACTGTGCAGCAAAAGATTAGGATTTGAAACCGTAGAACAAAAACCATGCAACAAATGAGAAAGTGGGGAGAATGGAATTTGAAACCGGCAGCAAAAGAGAAGGAAATACAAAAATTTGTAACATGTAACCGTGAAGACAAAGGGTTTCACAAAGGGTTTACGTTGAAAAGTCTCTAGGTTTGGGCTTTACAGTGGAATTAAATTAATAGGAAGTGGGTTTTATGGTAGAGATGGACTGGAAATTATATTAAATTTATTAGTATTATAAAATTGATAAAAGCTATTTTAAAATTGTAGGACAAATTCAGAAAAGATGATGGAAATGATAAGGTTGCTGGCGTGGCTCAATATGAGAGTAGAAATATTAAAAACTGTGCTTCAGCTTTTAGTATTATATAGATTCTTGGGAAAAGAAACTTTAGAATTAATTGTTGTAAGCAGTTGGTGATTTTGTTGCATAGAGATAGAGGTGAATTTCTTATAACCCCACACCAAACTCTTTTAAGTAGGGGCAAATTATCACTTTCAAGAAAGTATTTTTATCACTCCCTAAAGTTAAATTATGTTTTTTTTTTTTTTTATCATTATTTTCTACTCAATTTCTTCCATACAACATTGATTTTAGATCTAAGTATATAATTATGTGTTTTTTTTTTAATGCATTTCCCCTGTAGTTTTTATTATTTATTATTTGTTTTATTTTAAATTAAATAAATTTATATATTTTTTGAAAAATTTTAGAACTATCATTATACTCTCAAAGTGTAATTTCTTCAATCTTATTATTTCTAATTTATTACTATTATGAAGATCATACTCAATGCATAAATCTTCTAACTATTATTATTTCCAATTTATTTCTATTATGAAGATCGTATTCAATGAATGTATAAATCTTCCACTTTTTCAAGGTTTCAAAGAAGTGACTAGTAGGTTGCCCAAATTTATTTTTTGGAAAGACTAATTCTCTATATTTGAACCTGTGAGCTTTCTAATTTATTTGAAGACTAACATGATGTAAGAGCACCCACATCACTATTTGAACATTAAAAAAAAAAAAGGGAAAAAACCCATTTTCGTTCCTACATTTTCACACAATTCTCATTTTGGTCCCTAACTTTTCTTTCCACCGCTTTTAGTCCCTATCTTGAAACATGCATCTCGTTTTTGTCCCTGCCGTTACATTAAAAATGGAAAATGCATACGTGGCAAAAAGAGTGCACTCCTGGCCCACTAAAAGCTGGTGTGGCCATTAAAATACTAATAAAAAAATGTTATTTGGCATTAAAAAAATGTCATGTCAGCAACTAAATTTAAATAATTAATTTATTAATTTTAACTAAATAAAAAAAAAAATCAAAACACACACACACAGCTACTAAACTATAATTAGCCTAGCTTAGCTATTTTGGCCACCAAATTCAATACCCAAGAGTTGCAATGATCAAGAAACAACAACCCTTGAGTTAGGGCCATTTTATTTCCCAAATCATGCTTGTATGTCAAACTCTTCCCTAAACAAAAGCAACCTAAGCCAAGACACAAAATTAGTGTCATGGTGGATAAAAGCCTCTTCTACTACCTAAAAGCCAGTCATTAGTTGCACCCCAAAGGCCCAAACTCTATATTAAATGCCTCTCATTAGCTCAAAAATGACTAGCTATGTTTTACCCTTAGAGCTGAAATTTTAAAACAAAAACTCATTCAGCTAGCCGACATTCTCACCATTCTGAAGCTTAAGGGTAAAAATATTGGTACAGGAGAACCTTCTCTTTCTTTCTCATAACTTCTCTTAATTTCCTCTTCCTGTCGTTTGTAGTTTGAAGTTTCAAACTTGTTGTTTTAATGTTTTTAAGCATTTTTTCTGGATTTCAGTTATTAGCATTTTGATTTTTCTCTTGTCAAAGCATTATTAGTCTTTGTTCTTCATACAATTAATTAGAATTTTGGGCTTGATTCTTTACAAAAACTCACTTTCTAAAGAAAAAACTGACTTTCTAAAGAACATGAGGAAAGATTTGGGTCATTCTTGTATTTTTGGCTCTTTTCGCCAAAAACATCCCCTCTACAACAGTTCAATGATACAGTACTGAACACAACCTGTTCCTCCTGACTTGATTTAGATTGCAAATTTTTATGACAGACTTTTGCAATAAACCTAGTCTTTATAATTTTTCTTGCCATAAAAAATATATACTTTGTCATATTTTGTGCTACGGTACTTATCTAATAATATATCCATTTGGGGTCATCTTTTTAGTGAAAACGGAATGAATGTTATTTGACTACACCAAAATTGGAGAAATGGTGGTACTGAATTCAAAGAATAAGAGCTAGTACGATCAGTGAGATTAGTTTCTAACTTTCTATATTTCAATTAAAGGAAATTTTTTCGCCTCAAGATAGTGAAGTATGAATGACGTGAATGTTAAATGTTAAAGGTATTGAATTATTGTTAAGATTATTTAAAAAGTTTAACAAGGTATTGGTTTACTCTTTCAGCAAAAAAAAAAGGTGTTGGTTTACTCGACCAGATTAATTGTGCAATATTGTATCGAGCTTCAAACTGTAAAAAGTAAAAATGTGATACACGGTAAATAGTCTTTTACCATCAATACACAAAAATATCCCATTATTTGGTCTTGTATATTAAAAAAATTTACAATACTTGTCACAAATTTGTGATGGTACTGTAGCACAGTAGCACAAGCACAATTGTAAAATGAAATAATATTTTTTTATTCATTCACTTAACATATCTGACTCTTTCTCTTCATTTTCTTTGTTTCTCATCTCCTCTCTCTTCCTCCACAACATTTTGGCCTCTCTCTCTGATCACGGTGGGCATATTCTGGTGTGGATCATGGGTCCGGTGTAAGTCTGGCGGCAGCGTGGATCTAGTGGTGGCATGGGTCTGGTGGTTTCCGCGGCATGGTCCTTTGATGGAGGCACTCAACCTCACTTCCGATGATGAGTTGCTCAAGCTCGTAGATGATGGGCTGTGATTTTTCTGATGTGGGTCTGGTGGTGGATTGTGGTGTGTGGGTGGTTTTGAGGGTCTATGAGTTGTTGGGTTTTGGGTGTTGTGGTGTGATGGTGGTGGCATTGATCTAGTGGCGAGAGTGGCTGGATGTGGCAGTCAGGCATGGATAAATTGCTGGGTTTTTTCGAAGGTCTATTTCGTCTCCAGAATATACTTGGTGTATTTATGTGTGTGTATTTTGCAATGAGGCATGGATTGATTTTTGTCTTTTGGGTTTGAATGGGTTGGATTTTGGATTTTGATGGGGTTTGGGTTGGATTTGGATTGGTTGGCTTGGGTTAGCGTGGTGTGCAGTGCTGGTGGCGTGGTGGTGATTGGGTTTTTTTGCTATGGGTTTGTTGGGTTTTTTTTTTTTTTTTTTTTTTTTAATTAGGGTTTTTGGTTTTGGTGGGATTTTGGGGGATGGGCAATGGTGGCATAGTGGGCATGGTGGTGGCATGATGATAATTGGGTTGTTTGGTTGTTGAGAGAGGAACAGAGAGGTAGGGACACAGAGAGAGAGAGAGAGAGAGAGAGAGGAGAGAGAGAGAGAGATAACTTGTTTATTATTTTATTGTATAATTTATAATATTTTAATGTGTTGTGTTGTAAAATAAAAGTTAGGATGTTGGGAGTAATATAAAATGGTATAATATAATAGATAAAGTAGTTTTTGAGATGATAAAATAGAATAGTTTGAAGATATGGGATGTAAATGCTCTACCAGTGGCGGAGCCAAGATTTTGTGTGTGGGTGGGCCAACTAGAAAATAAAATGATTAATATTTTTTCCTCAAAATTTTTTGTCGAGTTTAAGTTTTTTTTTTTTTGGAGAAGAAACAAGTTTAAGTACTTTATAAGTTTATATAAATCAATATTATTTAAATTGTCCATAAATTTAGTTTTTTTAAAAAAATTAAATTATTTATTATTAAGTATCATGATTAATGGAGATTAAAAAATTATTAATGAAAAAAGATATTTAAAATTTGGAAAAAAAATCAGTGAATATCTAAAAATTAATTAAATAACAAGTCAAATATGACATTTTTATATTTATATGATAAATAATGCTATAGACACAATAATTTTCACAGCTTTTCTCATAATATTGAATTGGTAAGCTCTTACTGATTTTTATCTAGATCAACCACTAATATTATTTTATTACAAACTATTAAAAGTTTGACAGTTCGGAAGATGTCAATTTTTTTTTGTGAAATTATTTGTGTACATATACTTATGATTATATACTTATTTACATGATATATTAGACGATTTGTGTGTTACATTATAGAGCATATACAATTAAACAAAACAAATATTTACAGTTAAACAAAACAAAAAAAATGATGTAAAAAAACCAAAATAAAAAAAAAGACAAAAAGAAATTGAAGAGGAGTCACATCACCCACATGGAGAGTAGATAAAATAATATTTACTAATTACCTTTTGAAGTGTCTACTTTTTTCACCACACTCGTGGAGGTCATCCTCTTAGAATTGGAGAGTAAGGGTCCGTTTGATAGAACTTATTGCTGAAAACTGAAAACTGAAAACTGAAAACACTGTAGCAAAATAATTTTAAAATGTGTGAATAGTACCGCGGGACCCATTTTTAATGAAAAAGTTGTTAAAAAGTGAAATTTGTGGGACCTATGAATAGTGTATTTGTGCACTGTTTACAGCTGAATAGTCAAACCTTGCGGCTGGGAAGAAGAAGAAAAAAAAAAAAAAGAGGAAGGAAAACGCAGACGCCAGACGCAGCCACCCTATCCAAACTCAGCCTAAGGCCTTACTTATTTAGATTTTGCCAAACTCAATTAACAAAATTGAGTTTTGTTAACTCATAACCCAAAAACCGTAAGCCTCATATCACTAAAGTCTGTTTGGCTGATTTTTTGTTTGATTACTCAGTTAACAAAACTAAGTTTTTTGAGGTTTGAGTTAACAATTTCGGAAACAAGAAAAACTTGTTTCCAAGTTATGAAATATGAGTTACAATGGCATGACGGTAATTTCCATCACAAGTTAGGCCCTACGGTCAGAGTGTTGTCCCATCTTTACTCCCTCCGACGGTCATAAATCAATTTTCTACACAACCAACTTTTTCCTTTTTTCATTCTTCACTTTCTTCTAAAGAAGCTCCCCAACCCACTGCAAAATCTCCTCCCATTCCAGTCTTGCACATCCATCTGAAGGAGAAATTTTGAGCTAAAGGAAATCTCCATCTGACGTGCTCCTTTGTAGTGGTGTGTTTTGGATACTCTTTTATTTTATTTTGCAAGAGCATTCATACTAAAGTAAACATAAAACAAACTAGAATCTACAGTTAGATGAACTCGTCAATCTACAATACTGCTTGATACAGAGCAAGTAATGAACTTCATGACAATAATCAACTTAATTCCTTTGCCTTTTACTCACCCATCTATTTCCTCAGCAACAACACCCATATGATTTGTAAATTCCAATCTCTACCCAGTACTCCCTTCCCACATAAAATCCCAACTGAAACCTTAAAATTTGAAACAATACCACATTAAAAAAAAAAAACCATGTATACTATTATACACTCATCATTTCTCCAATTAACATAGACACATAAGCAAGCTTGCAACAATAAAGAAATAAACTTTATTGAATACCATGACAAACACAGAAAAATAAGTTCATTTTTTCCCTTAAATTTCAAAAAAGATGTGGGAAAAATTCATACACTAGTCTTGGTAATTTTCCTTTGGAGCCGTCGGATACCTCTTGATGTGAATGCTACAGCCGATCTGATTTCAAGGAGCAGCGCAACTGGGTTCAGTTTCAGGGCTGACGATGGAGGAAGGAAGTGTAGAGGTACTTGGTGGGTTCGGTTTCAGGTACAAGGAAGGAGGAAGATGATGTAGGAAGGGTCCATGGCTTCGACGCAGTTGGGCGACGATGAAGGAGATGAGGTGCTGGGTTTGGCGCCTTTGGGGGTTTTTTGTAGTTGAAGGAAATAAGACCCAGGATGAAAATAAAAGAGAAGGAGACAAAAGAGAAGCAATCCGAGCTGTTTTGTATGCACTGCACAATGGCCAGTGAGTGGGTCAATTTTTGGATTGGAAACTGAGTTATACGAATTTTCAAGTTATAAGAAATGAGTCATGGACTGATGAATGATAATATTTGAGTGATGAGAATAGATAACTTACCTTCCAAACAAGGTCTAAAAATGCCAAAGCTTTAGCAATCAATACTAAAAAACTTGTAGAATAAAAAAACACAAAGCTAATAAGAGAGGGTGAGAGAGAAAGCCAGAAAGGAGAGAAACTGAAAAGATTTTAAAGACCCACCTATCAGCCCAAATACAAATAAACTGGTTTTGTTTTTTGAAGACGAAGGAGATACGCTCACGAAACACAGACTCCTTCCACCTTAATTTCAAAGTAAGCCAAGTAAATTTTTTCTTAACGAGGAAGAGCAAAAAATTGAAATCCCTTTTTGTCTCTTTTATTTTATGAGATAATTGTAAAAATAACTGTGCTTTTATTGTATAGATATCTTGATAATTACTGTATTTGTATTTTTTAAGCGCTATGTTTACAATATTTTCATAATAAATTTGTTTTTTTGGATTTAAGTGGTGGGTAAAATAATAATATACGTGGTGCTTTCAAATTAGAAACAATAATAATTTACCATTTAGATTTATTGTGAAAATGTTGTATATATGACATTTTATTTTTATTTTTAAAGAAAATTTAGAAAGGAAGATAATTTTAATAGCAAGATTGGGGGGCCGGAGCTTATATTGGGAGGTTGGTTTCATAGATTTTGGAATCTAATGTATATAAATGAATATTTTTTTGAAAATATTTTTGTAGGGGGGGGGGGGGGTGGCATAGCCCCCTTCGGCCCCATTTTGGCTCCTCCACTGCTCTACCTAGCTACATATAGCAAGTTTCGAATAAACTTTTGCGATAAAACTGTTTATGTTTCTATATTTTGCATCGGGGATCAAGCATAATTATAACTGTTTATGTTTCTTATTCACAGTTATCTTTTTTACGAAAAAAAGGTCGAAAGATTTATTCCATTCTTGCTTTAGACAAAATGAGTTGAATAAATGTGATACGCGAAAGATTGATTGTGATGACAATTTTGAAACTCTAGCTTGAAGTATTTAGAATCTTAATTTTAACTTATTCATGATAACCACTAGAAGTAATTAAGCCATTTGAAGATGCTGGGCATGGGCACGAACCAAACAATTTTATTTTTCCACCGTAGTAAGCAAGCTTGGTATTTGATATAAAAAAAAATATGTTGGAGTCAGAAATTTTTATAGGAGGCGAAGGTAAATATATCAACATTTAAATGTAAAAATAACCAATTAAAAATAAATATATTATTTATGTATAAATTATTTTTTAATATGATTTAATATATGTTATTTTATATTTGACAAAAAATTTACATCAAGTTAGTCTTTAAATAAATTAGAAACGTTGTGGATTTGAGTCTAGCTAGAGAATTAATCTTCCCAAAAGGAAATTTTGGGTTTTTTACTAAATCACCTCTTGCAGACCTTGCAAAAATAGGAGAATTATTTTTTTATTAAATAAATTAGAAATTACATGATTAGAGTATAATAATAGTTTTAAAACTTTGAAGCATATAAAGAATTATTTAATTTAAAATAATTTAAATAATAAATGTCAATTTACTTCTCTAATACATGCAAGTCAATATAAGAAAAATATAAAGATAATAAAAACTGGAGGGGAATCGTATTAGTGAAAGAAAAATGCAATAAAGTTCCTTAACTCCTCATCATAAAAATGAATGAGTAATTCTTAGGTACTCCCGAAGTACAAAGAATGATGCTCCCTTCTCTCACGTTCATGGTGGGGTTCATTAAATTCATGGTGGGGTCTACTATGAATGTGAAAGGAAGGAGCGCCATTTCTCTATACTCCGGAAGCACCTAAGAATTTTCCAAAATGCAATAGTTCTTTTCTTCAAAAATAATGTAGTATTATCTGTAATTCTAATGGCATCATCTCTAATTCTACCATATAGGATTTTTTGTGTGAAAAAATATATGGTAATTTGAAAAGGTGCATATTTTTAAGTACCTTGAAAATGCAATGTTTGAAAGGTTGTACTTAGAAAAGAAAAAGTAAGGCTTAAAAAAGCTATGATTTAGAAGAGCACGTAGTTTTAAAAGCACTGTACGTATCAAGTAAGTACATAATTATATATTGAGATCTAAAATCGATTTTGTGTTAAAGAATTTTTTTTTTTGAGAAGACTGTATTAAAAAAATTGAGTAGTGAACAATGATTGAAAATTATATTTGATTTTAGGGCGTGTTTAAAATACTTTTTTCAAGGTGATAATTTGTCTATATACTTAAAAAAGTTTGTTAGTTACAAGAAATTCACTTATATGTAACAATTTCTTACAAAAAATTGTGTATTGATTCAGTCCTTAATGAACAGTAATGGCTCTTCATTTGAATTGACACATATTTTAACATTATGAATTTCCAATTAATTCGTTAAACCTTTTAAAAAATTTGTCTTTTAAAAGTTAATTGTTTCTATTTTAGAGAATATAGTCCATGGCCCATGGGTTATGCTTTAGTACATTTCATTTTATTTCAACAAAATATAATATCTTAATCACGCACGTATACCACCTTGTGCAGGACGCGTGAAGCGTGTATGTTCTAGTTCCGTATTTATATAGATCACTTTATTATTATTATTATTTTTCTGATGAACAAAATGGGGGTGGAGGCGACTATTGTGATTCGCCCCCTTTAAGCGTGACCATAGGGGCATCTCTCGCTAGGAAATGTTGGATTGAGCCATAACTACTGTGATCTGGGGTGACCACAGATCTCACCCTAGCACCTTGTGGTCTCACCCTAACACCTCGAGAGAGCTAGTAATCAGGGACTCCTCAGCAGGGATACCCACATACCTCCCCAGGTACTCGCTCGGGCTCAAACGAGAGACCTCAAAGCTGATTCACGGTTCCCAACCACCAGGCCACCCCTCTCAGGGCATACAAATCACTTTATTATATTATATATTTGTTAGTGTTTGTATTATTTCACATACCCACCAAAAACTTTCTAACCTTTCTATTTCGGTCAAGCTTATTGAAATTGATGTACAATATTAGATGCCTTCTAAGTGCAACAAAATGCCAAGATGCTTGAAATCACAGCTTAAAATCAAGGAGTACTAGCAAGGACAGAGACACTCTTTGATCTTGGGGTACTAATTTTAGCAATTCTTTAATTATAAAATTACATTCCCCCCCCCCCCCCCGCCACTTAATAATATAATTGTTTCTTTTAAGAGTAATGTTATAATTTTCTATCATTACTTTTACAAACTATTGAAGTAGCAAATTCTTATTGGTTCGTATATAAGTCCACAATTTATACCACTTTTTTATTTATTAAAATCTTATATATCTAAAACCTAAAACAAAATATATAAGAGTCCAAAAAAAATGAGCCCAACAACAAAAATTAGCAATAGTAAAGCTATAAAAAAAGGCTAATCAACCAATTTTAAGCAAAATAATTTTCTTACCTAGTAGTAGATGCACCAAAAAAAAAAACCTCAATGGCCACACATAGCCAATAGGAAACCTACCCATTATAATTACACTAGAAATGTGGCTATATACCAAACCTATAGCCGCGTTTTTTAAAACGCGGCCATAGGTTTGCTCTAAAGTATCCGAACTATAGCCGCGTTTTTAAAAACGCAGCTATAGGTCCAACCAAATAATATATATATTTTTAAAAGATGGCCTGTGCATCTAAAAAAAATTATTTTTTTATATAAGGGAGGGGTTATAGCCGCGTTTTTAAAAACGCGGCTATAGGTAGCACCAATAAAAAATAAAAAAGAACCCCACTTTCCCACCTACCCCTACTCTTATCTTTTCTTTCTTTGGTCATTCTGCAGCACGTCTCATTCCTGGCTTTCTTTCTTTCTTCTCTACAAAATCACGCCCAGCTCTTCTTTCTTACTCTTTTTTTTTTCCTTTTTCTTTCTTCCTTCTTCACTCTAGCACAACTTTTTTTTTTCTTTGTTTCTTTGCTACTACTTATTTTATTTTTTTCTTTCTTTCCTTCTTTTTCTATTTCAACACAACGCACACACTCCTCTCCCTCAATGTCCCACTGGTACACTCCACACCACCATATACTTCATTTTTCAGGCAAGGGTCACCGGAAAACTTCATAAGAAAAGGTAAAGGCTTACTCATCTCTACTATTTAAGGTAAAAATTTTCTAATCTTTTTATGGGTATTATACTTTTGCTAGAGGTTATTTTTGCTATTGTGTTGTTGATATTGTGCTTATGTTTAAATGGGTATGTGTTCTTGAGCTTGTTCTTGTGTTTCTGAGCTTGTACTTTTGTGTTCTTTGAATGGATTTAGTGTTAAATTTGGGTTGATTTTGTTGAATGAGAGGAGATTTATGGGTTTGTATTGTTATATTTTGGAGCACGTTGTATTCTTATTGTTAGTATGTTGTATTTGATTTTGAATTTTTTGGGTTTGTGTTTGATTTTGAATTTTCTGGGTGTGTTTGTATTGTGAGTATGTTGTGTTTGATCTTAAACTTTTTTGGGTTTGTGTTTGCTTTTGAATTTTCAAGGTTTGTGTTTAGTTTTGAATTTTTTGGGGAAAAAAAACGCAAATTTTTTTTAAAAAAAAAAACCTGAATTTTGAATTTATTGGGGAAAAAAAACCCCAGTAATTTTGTTTTTGTTTTTAAAAGAACCTATAGCTGTGGCTATAAATGCAACTCAAAGCAGGTCTGTAGCCGCGTTTTTTAAAAACACAGCTATATGTCTGACCTTTAGCCGCGGTTATAAAAACACGGCTATAGACCTGCAAGGGGCTATTACTGTGCAGAATAGGCTTAGTTTGTAAACGCGGCTTTAGAAAACTTGGCTATATCCTATAGCTGCGTTTTTGCTACCTAATTACTTGCTTAGCATAAATTAGGATTTCTGGGTGTTTTCTTAGCAGCCTTAGGTTTTATTTTTACTATTTAAATGCATTGTAGCATTCAAGGAAATATAATTATAATTTTTATAAGAAAAATACATATTTTTATCTATTGTTTCACTTTAATGGATTTCAGAACCTTATCTCCTTATGGATTTAAGGAACTCCTTGTGAATTTAAAGTTTTTCAATTAAAAGCTAACGTGTTTAGTTTCTTTTCATTAAAAAAGTAATGCGTTTATTTTCTTGTAACTTCCGAGAAATTTGAAAGATTGAAACATAAATCCACTTCCTTCCACCAGATTTTCCTTAGCAATCCCCTGCTTTGATTGTCCAAAAATTCTCATAATTAAGCTAGTGTGTATGGAAATTAGGGGTAATTAATTTTCTATTTTTTAATATAATTTTATTATTAAAATAATAGGAGAAGGGATGTTTGAATCATGAGTTATATGATCGTAGGCATAATACTTGTACATATAGAAGTACGGAGACATTTATTTTTTGATAGGCCAAATTACAATTTACCCACCTATAGTTTGGTCAAAATTTAAGTTGCCTACTGGTGATTTAAAATTTGACACTTCACCTACCTAAGGTTAGCTTAGTTAAATTTCTATAACACACCCTGGTTAAAAAGAGAGCTAAATATGTAATTTTGCTCTATTTTTATGTCTCTTTCCCCCAAAAAAAAAAAAAAAAAACATAAACATACAAGATCAAATAAGATCAAAAACTATCTATTGGAACACTTACACCATAGAATTTCAAACTACAAGTAGACAACTTAAATTTTGGTCAAACCTTAGGTGGGTGAATTGTTAAATTTTAAACCACAGGTAGGCAACTTAAATTTTAGCCAAATCACACGTAGGTAACTTGTAATTTTCTCTTTTTCATGAAGTGAGAATTTTTGAAAATTTAAGGGATATTGGCATGATTTTAAAAATAATTATGTCCTCATTTGATTAATTTGACCTTGAAAGTAATTAGATTTTTGAATTATCAAATTATTTACTCATTTAAGAAAAAAAATTACATTTAATAATTGTAAATTCTTTCAATTTCGTTTATGAAATCTAAAAAAATATGTAACTATCACGTATGCATGTTTATTTCTATTCCTTGATTTGGACTAATGAAAATTAATATTTTTAATTGAATATATTATTCCTATCAAGGACTAATTAAAATCAATCAACATTTATCATGTATGGGCAAGTCTATTTTAGGTATATATATATATATAAATGTGTAACTCTTACACTATGTACAATTTGAACTGATGTATGTGTAATTTTCATTGTTTTTAATACCATACATTGCATAGGTTATATACTAATTACACAAACACACAGCACATACAAACTCTTACTACCATTATTTCCAATCCAAACACATTGCATCAAATTAGAAAGTACAACCACCCTCACTTATTGCAAGAAAACTTCAATACCAAGCTAAACAAATTAATAAGATGATGTGGCTTTGGGATGACCCTTGACCTTATTATTTGGAAAAAACTATCTAAAAAGGGTAATACTTAAATAGTCTCGTAATGTTGTTCTTAACTCTCACATAAGAATTGATCCCATTGTAGGAATGACTTATGGGATCCATCTGAATGTGAGAGCGTACAGTACTACTAGAAATCACATAATTATCAACTAGCTAGACACACTTGAAAAGAAAACAGCAGATAAAGTTTTACCTTGTCGATATTTAGTTTCAGGTAAAATTCTTGCAGAAGTTATCGCAGGGTCCCGGGGGAGAGTTGATGGTATATTTAGTCTGAATGATGGTATATTTAGTTTGCACGATAGTTAGCGCAAGTGCCAACAATGCGCCAACAAAAGCCATGAACGTCCAGGGGCTGCTGAAATGTTCGTAATAGAATTGAGCCAACAAGGTCAGAAACTGGTTCTCGTAGTGCTTCTGAATTTGTAATCTGATATTACTATATATTTCGCTGTTGGGCACCAAGTCGGTGCCTATCTCATTGAAGACTTGAGCCACTTCTTCATCGCTGCCAAGGCAGTTGTAGAGTATTCCTGCTTTCCGCAGTATCTTAACATCATTGGGTTCATCAATCAGTGAATCAAGAAACAATATGTAAGAGGTGATCCCGAAATCATTTTTGAAATCTAAACACATCTCGTAGGCTATCAAGTTCAGGAACTTTGGCCTCGTTGAGTCGTCCACACTTATTGGAGGAAGCCAAAGGTACCCCAAACAACCGAGTGTAGTAAACGATATGTCGCTCAAGCGACTATGTTCCTCTTTACTACGTTCCACAAGAATACCTGCTGCTCGAAGCTCCTGAAAATTGCGATAGGATTGCCAAGCTTCGCCATTTGGTTTCTCTGGCTTGATTTGTTGATGCTTACCCAAGAGACGAGTCCTCAGAAGATCCAAAAGATGGATGGGATCTCCATTTCCATCCATTTTTATTGAACAATGAACTATTTCTTCTTTCCCAATTACTGCTAGTTGCTGCTTTTGTCTTCGTAGGGGACGCCATGATAACAAGCAAGACAGTAAACGTAGGCATGCGCAGCTGATAGTTGATGACTGACAGCTTTCTTTTTTCTCATTTTCTGCTTGTTGGCACCAATACCATGATAAGGAACTCAGACATTTGCAGCTGAGAATTGGTGACTGATTCACTGGTTGTGGTACCTTAATGTGCCGATCAATATAATGTTCAATCGATCTTTTCAACTTTTCTTCATTCCCACTCCATTTCATCAACCATTTCAGTAGACAATAGGGAAGCTGGTTCTCAAGCAAAAACAAATCCTGTTGTGTAAAGGTTACACTGTCGGGTTTTATATTCAGCTCTTCGAACTTGTTCTTAGCTTTGCTGGCTGGGTCTGCTGGGTTGGCTGCGCAGTATATGTATTGTAGAATTGCGCAGCCGTCCACTAACAATAGCCAAGCGAGGGCCTTATCATCTTTAACCCTGTTGTTCACCTCCTCTTCGAAGCAGTCCCTCAGTTCCATGATCTTTTCCCCAATCTTCTTATACAAATCGTGTATCGTCTTTGCGTTGCCTCCGACGAACTCATTTGTCAACAAAAGCTTGTACTTCTCTCCTAGCTCGTACTTCTTATGACCATGATGGATAGGACCGAGTGATACCGCTCTTGGCTCATAGAGCTTTTGGAAATCCTTGTGGTCTCGGAGCAAGAATATAACCTTTTGTATCTTTGGTTTTGGGGATGGCTTCACATTTTCTTTTGCCTCCACTACTGTTTTAATCCTTGCCTCCAGCTCCAGGTCCTCAGTGATGCCGCTGCTTGTTTCACCGGCTTCTCCTCTGGAAATTCCGGCCATGGCAAGTTTGCACCAAAGAAGGTAATTGAATTTTGTAAGTTTGCTTGCCTACCTCGTATTTACTAGGTGAAAACTTTAGCTTGACTAATTGACGACTGTTGCTCTTATGTGAATACATATAGGAATTTTCCTAAAGCAAATGTACCTTATGAGCAAGAAACATATCAATTAAGCTTGGAATACCTTATGAACAAGAAACATATCAATTAAGCTTGGAATAAAATCTACAAGATATGTCTAAAAAATTTAAAAATAAATCGATACTTGGCTTTCATAGTTTAATTAACATTATCATTGATGTGTTTGTTAAGTTGCCCATTAATAATAATTTGTCATTTAGAGTTTATTGTGAAATTGTTATAAAAATATTATGAATGTAACATTGCTGCCATATAATGTCAGTTAGGGTAAGACATGTGTTGGTTGTGGTACCTGCATTTGCACCACATGTTGACTAAGGTAAGAAGTGTGGGTGACTTGGTTTGTTCATCAATATAATAAATAAATTATTAAATTACTCTTTCTAAACTAAGAATTACTTTTTTTATGACATGCTTTTCGAGAATAATTTCTCACAGCGTTGAATGTTATATTTCTAGCATCATTCTAGCTTATTTATGGATCAAAATCGTCTAGAACTGTTAGCAATTTTAATTACAAGTAGAGTTCTTTAATTTTGACATTTTATTTTATAATAAATTATTAAGATTATACCATCTTAATTACCCACTAACAAAAATCTTATAATAATGATGCCACATCGACGGATTAAAGAAATTTACATGCCAGGTTATTTAGTTTTTATAAAACATTAAAAAAAAAACTGATAAAATCCATCTCACAGTGCCTTTGACGGTAGAGTTAGTCTCCTGCGGCTACGAGATCTCGGCACTGACAACAACTCAGAGCACTTGAATCAAGTTGTAGCACCATAAAAAAATTTAGAATCACGTAAAAAACCATAATTTTTTCAACAACTTTTCATGTGGTAGATTGTATTTGTTGGGAAAAAAATAGTAAATTCATGTGAAATTGATAGACGGTCAGTCATAGTCTATTAAATAAGATAATTATGACTTTTTATGTGATATTAAAATTACCTGTAGCGCACTACCTGAAACACCACTTCAGTTTTGTGAGGAAATCTAGCCTTTTACACCTATCAAGCAGTTTTTAGATCTTTTTATTTACGATATAACTCTGTCACTTGATCCCCCAGCTAATTTCACATCAACCTGAACGAATTATAATAAAATAAAAATAAATAAATAAACCAAAGAAGCACCGGCATATCATAATTCTCCCTCAAACACACCCCCTGCCAATCATAATTTATAATAAAATGACAAATTTTCTTTAAAAAAAAAAAAAAAAACGAATCATTAATATAAGGACAACCGTTTTTCGGTTAAAAAATCATATAAAATAAACATTGATTTATGGAAATATATCATGACAGTTATCAAGTTCAATGATAAAACAAATCTCCCAACAGAATTAGAGGGATTCTAGTCTGATTTTGTTGGGCATGCTGCATGTTCGTAGTGGTTACCGCGCCAAGATCTTGTCGGAGACAAGCATGTTATTATATTGGTGTTGGCACAAGAGGGAGATCAACTCGATATATGTGGTAAAGTTTCTTTCATTCCTAATGTGGGGGTAAAAGGACCCAAGTGGACATAAGCGACTTTGGACTGTAGCATGGAAGGCCGACCTACTCTAGAATTAAACTCTACGAATTGGCCCATACGCCGAGGATCCGAGGGTACAGCCGAGAACGAGCTTCTCCGCGGACAAATCCAAGAGAACTCAAAACTTCATTATGAAGGTCAAGGTATAACTCTGGAAAGACTAATGGTTAAAAAGGGACACCCTGAACCTTCTAGATGCACCAGTGTTAAAGAAAATATCAAGTGCAAAGGCTGCCATCTCCGCATTAAAGGCTCTGCACCTACCTCCCTGGCCGCATTAATGGGGAAGTGACCCCTGAACAGTAGGGCTGAAACTTCTAGTCCCTGTCCAAAAAGTATCAGAGAAGGAAGTATTTAAGGGGGGTGGAGGCCAGAGAAAAAGGGGGGGGGGGATCGGCAACAAAGAAAGAAACTAAGAATTGTAACTTTTAAGAAGGAAATAGAAATAATACAGAAGTGGTCCTCGGCTAACGTCCGAAGAGGCCTATTTTCAGTTATCTCTTG
Source organism: Castanea mollissima (assembly GCA_014183005.1). Lineage (NCBI taxonomy): Eukaryota > Viridiplantae > Streptophyta > Magnoliopsida > Fagales > Fagaceae > Castanea > Castanea mollissima. Next base: position 38,049,344 of record JACAVU010000009.1, on the reverse strand, counting down.
TTATCTACATGTGTTTGTAACTCTTAGCCCATTATTAAGTTCTTAGCACTTCTAATCTAGGTTTCAAACCCACGCTCTACAAATTTTATTGTCTAAAGCTCATTGGGCCTGAGCCCGTAGTTGTCTTTGGGTCCAGGTGCAATTGTGCACTTACACCTAACATACCTCCCCTCTTTGCTCCTGTTCTCTCCATCTCCTCAATCTCTGTCCATTTCAAGCATGCTCTAAAATAAATTAGAAGGTTCCGAATCTGTTTTGTTAATTTCTTTTCTTAATAGAAATTACTTTAAGTCATATATAAATAAGAGAGAAAGGAGTTCTAATATAGAGGCACATCATAACTCTATTTAAAAGTCTTAGTAAATTTTAAGAGAATGTGGGATAAGTTATGCTACATAATATACTTTTTAAGCAATGTGGGACAATTATCCCTTTTTTTTTTTTTTTTGAGAAACAACATGCACACACAATTACTTGTTGACAATATCATATCATATGGTCACCATCTTAGTTACTCGTTGATTTTTTTTTTCTTTTTCTAAATTAATTTGCATTTATTTTTTCAAATTAGTTTGCATACTTCACTATTGTACGGAAGGTATACTTTCCTTTCTTGGGCAGCAAAAAATCTCTCGTGTATCACGTTGACTCTTACGTACGGTTGAAGCATAATTGACATATCATTCTTCAAAAATTTTCAGAAAAAGATAATTATGGCTAAGTACATTAGTACAGTGAAGTAATGCTTGATTAGGCTTGATGAAAAATATAAACAACAGTTTTAACGCAACGGTGTATACCATCAAACTTGCTGAGTGGATAAAGACTCTTTCACGTGTATCACATATGTTCTTTTGTTTGAAGCACGATTTATCATAGATATGTTGATGCGAACTATGTACTAGCTTGGTTCGAATCATAAGGGAACTCTCACAAAAGTGCGCTACATTAGATTCCAATCTTGCTGCATAAACATGAAGGAATAACCCACAATTTATAGGAAAAGTGTGTAAATTTTAAAATTTGGGCATCACATACCACTCTTGCTTGCTTTAGTAAAAGGTTAAAAAAAATGGTTTGGTTCGCGCTCATGCTGCCATGTACGGCTTCCTCAAACACTCAAACCTGAATAATAAAACTAGTTTGGCCTTCAAAGAAGTATGTAAATTTGATACTTTAGGAGAAAATGTCAAAATGAGCATTTGTCTCTTTCGTCAAAACTTATCAGCAAAATACTTCATATCTGAAACTAATTAGGAAAATGCCTCTATTTTAAAACTTGATTTTTTAAAATCGAGTTTCAATTTAAAACTCGATTTTTGGATAATCCAGTTTCAAAACAGAAGTATTTCCTTAATTAGTTTCAGACGTGGGACATTTTACTGAATTTTTAAAAAGAAATGGCAAAAGCCTATTTTGGCCTGATACCTTATATATGAGTAAAGTTCAAATGCGCTAAGACAATTGTTTAAGGGAAAAATTTGTTACACACTCAGAAAAATAATTAAAATTGTGTCTTGAAATCATAATGTTGATTGACAAATTGGCTAGCATGGGTCCAAAAAAATTGGCACTTCTAAAAGCCAAGTCACGCGGCCAAGTTAAAAGCCAATATTAATTGAAGTCCAAAAAAATTGGCTCTTCTCAAACCATGCCAAAGTGATAGATTCAAGCGATAAATATGTCTTTTTTATATTAAATAAATTAAAAAATACACATGCGGTTAGAATATAACAATAATTTTAAAACTTTTAAAGCATATATCAATTTATTTAATTTAAAATAATTTATGTAATAAATGTCTTATGACAATGTTCCTCCGTTGCAACTCATCCATGTCCTAGAATTGAATTTATACTTGATAAACTTTGCTTGAGGAATTTAGGAGTAGTGTAGCAATTTTTCTTTCCATGAATATGCAAGATTTTTTTAAACACACATGAAAGATATTACAAAGAACAAGAAGCTGAAATTAAAAAAGCTGCCACAAATACTTCTTACTGCATGTCTAGAATCTAGATCACAAACCAATTACAACATGCTACATTTCAATAAAATATTAACTTTTTTTTAATTGTTTTTCTTTCTTCACACATAACAACCATCATTTATTCTCTTCCTAAATTCTCAAGATACATAAAGAAATATTAAAAAACTAATTACAAAATGAATAGTGCTGGTATATATTTATAGGTACAGTTACTATAACAACCATGTATTTGTACATAATTATTTGCATGGCCTAACAAGAGTGAATTTTGAGTTTTGTTGGCTAAAATGTGATAGTTTTTCTATTATACAAGTATTGATGTTAATGCTCCAAGGGCCATTAGCTTATACAGAAATTTATGTTTATTTTAGTATAAGAACCTACATTTTTTTTTATTTTATATACACACTTTTCTAAATACCACATATCGGATTATCTATTTTACATTACATTTCATTAGAATATCAATTTTTCTTGATTTTTTTTTATAATTTTTTCTCTTTCTTCACACACAACAACCATTATCCACTCTCTTTCTTCTTCTTGAGATACATAAAGAAAGAATAAAAAACTAAATGCAAAATAAAATAATATCAATGTAAATTTACACGATTACTATAACAAACTTATAGATTTACATAATTATATATTGATTAATTAATATGAGGCAATTTTAGGCAATATTATGTAAATTTTATAATTTTTCTATTATACATCCACATAGAACTTTTATGCCAACATCTTCTATAGGATTCTTTAAAGTTGTGAATACATATACGCATGCACTTTTGACTTTTCTTAATCAATTATATTTTATGACTTGATAAAAACAGCAAGCTTTCTACCAGTACCAGATATGTGGAAACAAATATAAAAGAAACTGAAGCTTGCTTTGGTCGGTTGTTTACCAAGAAAAAAGAAACTTGCTAGCTAGGGTTTCATTACATATATGGTATCCTTTTCTTAATAAAGCGTTGATGGTAGCTTTATGCATTTATCCATTGAGCAGGTTTGGTATTAAACATGCATAATTTTATTTGAGTCTTTGCTTTAATTTATACCAGCTTTATGCTACTCTTCTAATATACAGCTAGTTGTTCTATGATACAGTGAACAAAAGCTTTTCCTGCTGACTTTATTTAGATTGCAAATTTTATGATACACTTTTGCAATGAAGCCTAGTCTTTATAATTTATCTTTGCATGCAATAAAAAAATATATACTTTGTCATATTCTAGCTGTGCTATGGTACTTATCTAAGAATATATCTATTTGGGGTAAGTGTATTGAATTATAGTTAGATTATTTAAAGATTTTAACTAGGTATACTGGTTAAACTAGGAGATTTAATCATATTAATTACCCACTGCATGTATCGTGCTTCAAACAATAAAAACTAAAAATGTGATACACGTGAAATAGTCTTTGCCTACATAGAAAGTTTCGTATAAACTTTTGCAATAAAACTGTTTATGTTTTTATCTCTTGCATCAAGTATGAGCAAAATGGTTCTTGTACGATATTATGCCATTCGTGTTTTATTAGACAATAGAGTTAAATGTGATACATGAAATATTGAGTGTGACGAATTGAAACTCTAGCTTGAAAATTTTAAAAACTTAATTTGAACTTATTGATATACCACTAGAATTAATTAAGTGTACACAATTTTGTGATGAAGATTTAACTTGTTTTATAACTCAAGTTGAAGGAAGCTGTGTATGAGCATGAACCAGTTAATTTTTTTTTAAAATAAAAAAAAAACACACATTTTTACCACTATTTACTAATGCAAGCTAGCGTATTTGATATACAAGCAATATATGTGCTTAAATTTCTTTAAAAGTTAAATATATATAAAAATAACCTATCTATTTTTGTACATTTTTAAACCCCTTAAACACAAGTTGCTTAACCTAGTTATTTAGCTCAGTGAATACTTAGGTAAATTATTCAGTTCTAGGTTAACACATATCAATCATATCATGTAAATAATGCGGAAAAAATAAAGAACACAATGATATGATAACCCAGAAAAACCTTACCGGTAAAAAACCTGGAGAGGATTTAACCTAACTATTCTCAAGGCAAAAACAGATTCTCTAAGAAAGAATTGAAGCTTTTATAATAAAACTTAGACCACTAACATCCTATTGTTATCTCGTATAGAAAACTTACTACCACGACCACGTGACAACTCCGAGTCCACAAACTACTTCTTTACTTGATCTGTTGCAACCACAAGTTCTCCTACTTGTGACTTTGAGACTCTACTCAAAAGTTTCAGCAATTGGAGCGATCATCAAGTTCTTGGCGTGAATCTTGATTTTGATAACCCTATGTGTGTATGAAGGTAAACACCTCTAAAGCTCACAAAAGATTCAACACACAACACTAAAAAAACCTTCTAAAATGTAATTGGTTTTTCCTTTTGTAATTAGAGTAAAACATAAAACCCTACACGTCAAACGGGCTTGAGCTAAATTGGGAATTTTGCAGAAAAATAAATTTGCACATAGTTCGATCAATCGAGTCTAATTTTCGATCGATCTAGCTTTGCAGATTTTGTCCAATAAATTCTGCAATCACTCGATTCTAATTTTACAATAAAAGACACTTTGAGCAAGCCTAAACCTAGACTCTATATTTTGATCATGGTTTGCCAACATAATACATATTGAAGTTCTAATACATTAGTCCCTAAGGTCTTAGAACCTAACAATTTTTAACGTGATTTAATATATGTTATGTTATATCTAACAAAAATTTACATTATGTTAGTCTTTAAATAAATTAGAAAGCTCGTGGGTTCAAATGTAGAGAATTATCCTTTCCAAAAAGAAAATTTTAGGCTACCTACTAATCATTTCTCCGAGACCTTGTAGAAGTAGAAGATTTATGCATTAAATACGACCTTCTATCTTTTATTGAATAAATTAGAAATTACACCATTATATTAGAGTATAATAATAGTTTTAAAACTTTTGAAACATATATAGATTTGTTTTATTTAAATAATAAATGTGACTTTACATATCTAAACATATACAAGTTAATATAAGAAAAAATATAAAAACAATAAAAACTACAGGGAAACTGCATTCATAAAAGAAAAACACAACAAAGATATATATCTAACTCCTAACCACACAAAATGCAGCTGTTATTTACTTCCTAAAAGTATTATAGTATCATCTCTAATCCTCCAAATGCCAATATATATATATATATATGTGTGTGTGTGTGTGTGTGTGTGTGTTAGGTTCTAATAGTTTAGAACAATTGGCAAATCATGAATACACAAGAACATACAAGCTGCAAAAATAAGATTTCAGAATTTGCCTGGTTCGACTGATCGAAGAACAGGCTCAACCAATTGAAAGTCGCATCTGCAGAATTTTAATTAAGCCCAAACAGTAGTTCAAGCCCATTAAGGATTAGGGTTTCAGATCTACTTCTTTTACTATATAAAAGAAATCCTAAGCACGTTTTTAAATGGCTTTTTAGAAATAGAAGAGTGTGCCTCTTTTGTATTTAGGGTTTTGTTCCTAAAAAGCTCTCTCATATCTTCTACCAGTGTTATTACTTGAAGAATCTTAAGATCCGGTGCTATAGAAGTTGCTGCCTTCTCTAGTCATCCAAGGTGCTGATGATCTAAACCTTCAAGGGTGGTCTAGGAGTCATAAACAGGAGAGTTTGTGTTGCTAAACCTTTAAGTGGGATCTCAAAATCACAAACGTGGGTGTTTGTGTATTGCAAAGGCCAGAGAAAGAAGTAGTTCGTGGACTCGGAGTTGTCACGTGATCGTGGTAGTAAATTATCTACTCGAGGTAGTAATAGAATGTTAGTGGTCTAAGTCGCTATTATGTAAACTTCAATTCTTTCATAGTGGATTTTCTGTTTTACCTTGATGATAGCTAGGTAAAATCCTCTCTAGATTTTTTTTACCGGTTTGTTTTTCCTGAGTCATCATATCATTGTGTTCTTTATATTTCTGCTGCTTTACATGATATGATTTATATGTGTTAACCTAGATCTACATAATTTATTTAAGTTAATCACTTAGCTAAATAACTAGGTTAATTTGGTTTTGTTTAATGGGTCTAAAAACGTACAACTGGTATCAGAGTGGGTTAGCTTTAGTGTTTAAATCTTTTGATCTAAGAGTTGATCCTTGTTATCATGGATAATTTGAAGTGTCTTTCTACTCATGTTTTTGATGATTTGAATAAAAAGGACATTGTTGTTTCTGTTGATTTTATTGATGCCTGTGAAACTCTCTGTAAGGAATTATTGAAATCTTTGAAAATTGCTAAGAAATTCAAAAAAGAGTTAAAATTGGCTAATCTTGAAAAAGAGGAATTGGTTGTTAGATTAGATGAATCTAATAAAAAGAATGAATTTTTGAGAAATCAAATTTCTTCTCAATGAGAAGATGAAAAGCTTGGAACAAGAACTAGTTCAATCTAAAGCTAAAATTGAAAATTTACTAGTATCAAGATTGCTGTTGATAACAATATGTTTCTATTTCTCTAAGCATAAAATTGAGAAAGTTTACATCCCTCCTTTCAAGAGGAATAATAAAGAAAAATCTTATTTTGCTAGGTTAGACAAAGGTAAAAGTTCTGATGTAGACGCTGAAATTTCTAAATCTATGTCTAAACCTCATGTTAGAGAGCATAAGAAATCTGTTTTTGTGTCTACTTGTCAACTTTGTGGTGTTGATAGTCATATTAGACCAAATTGTTCTTTGTTGAGGCAAAAACCAAAATCTAAGACTAGATTTGTTGTTAGGAATACTGATGTTCCTAAATTTATTCCTATTTGTCACTTTTGTGGTGTCTACGGTCACATTCGTCCTAATTGTTATAAATTGAAATTTAAACATTCTGTATTTCAATCTAGGATATGTGATGATATTTCTCCTACCATAAGTCCAAATAAATTGTTTCATATACTTTTGAAAAATTTAAACTTGTTGGCTTGTGAAAGGAAATTGTAGGATTTTTGTCTTTCTCCGAAGATTGATGTAATCCCTCAAATACACCCTACTTCTCATGGATTTTCACCTACAAAGCTGAAGACTTGTGCTATATGGGTGAGAAAAGATTCTCTAAGGTGAGTGTTGTTTACTTGTCCTTGATTTAATTCTTTCAATTATTTGTGGACATATTTTGTTTCTATTTTTGGCTATTTTGTTTTTTTAGGTTATTAAAAAAAATACAAAAATATTGAAAATTTTCAAAAAGACAAAAAATATTTTATTTTGTGTCTTGTTTTATTTGTTTTAAGGATTACATGAATTATAATATCTCTCTCTTGATTTAGAACATATTTGACATTGTGGAGAAACTTGAATAGTATGTGTTATATAAGTGCTAAGCTATTTCTGATTTTGTGTGTATACTAGTTTGTACATGTGCTAATGGGTTAATTATGAAATTGATATTTCTTGTTTGTGTACCCTCTATAACTTAGTTAAGACCTATCATGCATAGCTTTGCATTGTTCATTTAGCATAATGTGTGCTTTTTGTTTTTAGTCATAATTTTTTAAAAAAAACCAAAAAGATTTTTGTGTTTTGTATTACATATTATGGATTTGTAATTGAGGTTGGCCTATTATCTTTACATAACATGTTTATGTACTTTGTTTAGCTTGGATGAGCTTATTTATTGCACTTTATTATTTTGAGCTTTGTAGTGCATATTGTGTGGGAAGATATTTATAGTTTTTGATCACTTTTTCTTGATCTTGAAGTCACATGCCTTTGATTGTCGGACTTGAACTTAATGAGAAAGGCATAAATAATCATCTCACCACTATTTTCTAGCCAACCATGAACATCTTATTGTATCTCGTGAGATTTTGTGCTTGAAAAAGTGTAGCACATGCACAAAAAAAACATAAGGTGTAGTCTCGGTTTAAATGTTAAAATTGGTGTGTACATTATTGGACAATAATTAAAACAATCAAATAAAATTGGTGTGTATATTCTCTTGGCCTATTTTTTTTAATAAATTTCTTATCAAATAAAATTTGTGTGTACATTATGAGGCAATTCAAGAAACTTACATAATTGCAAGCTTTTATTCTAGGAGATGTGAGAGTTATATGATGTAACTCTTTAAGTGATAGTCTCTTTCAAATTTGTGTGATGAATTTTGTAGAAATTGTGATTGATTACTATCTACATATCACCTCACATGTATCTCAAGCTTTTGCTAGTGGCACACACAACACAAGTTACTCCTTGTTAAACTTAGTACATGAAATTGTGTGTGAATTTGGATTGGCCATCCAATATTATGTTTTTTATGGCGTTTGATGCAAAATATGGTTAAAAGTTTGAAAATCATTGTTTTAACGATTTGGGTTGAATTCATGTGTTTTTGAAAAACTTATAATCTCATAATCATGCATTTCATTCATGAAATATTGTGCTTTGACGAGTTTCTGCATAAAATTACTTTGTTTTTAAAAAATTTAAGTTTTCCAAATTTTCAATCAATTGAAGCTGTTTCTCGACCGATTGAAAATGCGTTAAAATTTTTTGGTTAGCTTCTGCCTTACTTGATTGATATTCAATCGATGTTCGACCGATCGAAACTAAATTTTTTTTTTCAGTTTTTAAGTGTTTGACCAAATGTTTTTTTCATGCATCATTTGTGTTTAGGATTCACATGGATTGCATTATTCTTTGTATCCATCTTGCAGTTTTGCAGTCAAATCTCTCATTGTTTTCACACATAACATGCATACACTTTGCTAAATTAGGTACTCAACTTGATTTAAAAATTGATTAATTAACTTTTGAGTCCTTTGTACATTTTAGGATAAGCTTTTTTTTTTTTTTTTTTTGGTGTAAACTACAAAAAATATTTTTCTTTAAAGATTTGACGGATAATCAATGTGCAAATGTTTTCTCTACTCATGCAACTGTTAATGGGTCACATAATGTCAAGTTTGTATTTATTGAAAGAAAGAATATTTTTCTTCATGTGTATCCTCAACTTCTTCTTTTTTTTTTTGAGCTTGGTTTGTGTGTTTTTTATTTATCCCCACCTCCTAAATTTTTTCCTCTAAATTGTTTTGTTTTTCCTATTTTTATAGGGGGAGAAAAGTTATTTTTTACCTTTGTTGCTCTTCGAGGGAGTTGTTGCTCTTCATAGGGGGAGTTGCCTCTATTTTCTATAAAGTTGAATAGTTATGTATTCCCTTAATTCTCTATTTCCTCTTATCTTTTGTTACGTATGTTGTCTGTTTACTCTTTGTTTGAGTTGTATTTGTCAATACGTGACAAAAGGAGGGAGAAATAGATGAAATGTGGGAATCATGTTTGTTTTGTTGGGGAGTTGTAATTGTTTTTGAAAGGGGGAGAATATAAAATATTTTTGATGTATCTAACTTAAGGGGAGAGTTAGAATTTACTTTTGTTTTTATATTTTGTTTCATATTGTTTATATGTCTTTCTTTCCACACATGTGGTGATGTGTTCTTTTGAGTGTTTTCAAGAAAGACAGGTACATTCTGATCAAGGTCTTCTACCTCTTCTCGCAACTTCTAAGTTAGGAGTCTTAGATTGGGATTTGTGATGTAATTGGGCATTTTATTGTATTGGGTTGTTCTTGTATTTAAGCATTTCATTTTATATGAAAGTTTTGTCATGAATTGTCAAAGGGGGAGTTTGTTAGGTTTTAATAGTTTAGAACAATTGACAAATCGTGAACACACAAGAACATACAAGCTGCAGAAAGAAGATTTCAGAATTTGCCTGGTTTGACCGATCGAAGAACAAGCTCGACCATCGAAAGTCGTATCTACAGAATTTTAATTATGCCTAAACAACAGCTCAAGCCCATTAAGGATTAGGGTTTCAGATCTACTTCTTTCACTATATAAAGGAAACCTTACGCACATTTTTAAATGGCTTTTTAGAGAGAGAAGAGTGTGCCTCTTTTGTATTTAGGGTTTTGTTCCTAAAAGGCTCTCTCATATCTTCTACCGGTGTTATTACTTGAAGAATCTTAAAATCTGGTGTTGTAAAAGTTGCTGTCTTCTCTAGTCATCAAAGGTACTGATGATCTAAATCTTTAAGGGTGGTCTTGGAGTCACAAACAGGAGAGTTTGTGTTGCTAAACCTTTGAGTGAGATCTCAAAGTCACAAATGTGGGTGTTTGTGTTTTGCAAAGGCCAAAGAAAGAAGTAGTTCATGGACTTGGAGTTGTCACGTGGTCGTGATAGTAAGTTTTCTACTCGAGGTAGCAATAGGATGTTAGCGGTCTAGGTCACTTTTGTGTAAACTTCAATTCTTTCATAGTGGATTTGCTATTTTACCTTGAGGATAGCTAGGTCAAATCCTCCCCAAGTTTTTTTTACCGGTTTGGTTTTCCTGGGTCATCATATCATTGTGTTCTTTATATTTCTGCTACTTTACATTATATGATTTATATGTGTTAACCTAGATCTACATAATTTATCTAAGTTAATCACTTGGCTAAATAACTAGGTTAATCTGATTTTGTTTAAGGGGTCCAAAAACGTACAATATATACATACATATATATATATATATATATATATAATATATATATATATATATATATTTATTGCTTTTGGAAAAAAATATTTTAAGTGAAAATGTGCATTTTTTAAAGTTTCTTGAAAATGCAATATTTGAAGCGGCTATGGTTAGAAAGAAAATAGTGAGGCTTAAAAAAATTTTAACTTGGAAAAGTGCAGCTTTAAACCACTATATCAAGTATGCACATAATTATACGTTTAGATCTAAGATCAATGTTGTATGGAAAAAACTGAGTAGAAAATTGATGTAGAATAGACAACACATGCCTTCTTGGAGCAGCAAGGACGTTAGAAGTCACAACGCAAAATAAAAGGGGGTGTCAATAGAGGCCATCGGGCAACAATTTTGGAATTGCATGAAATTTGGTAGGTTGAAGGGAAACGACATTCTAATCCAGAGGGAGTTCATGTTGTTTAAAGATCATTAGGCTTTGCAAGTTGTCAATAGTCAAGTTGCCATCAACAGAATGCATGCCAGGTGAGTTGCATACATACAACGTTTTTCATTCTCCTTAAAACATAAATCTGGTGTTACTAACAAGGTAGCAGATGCACTTACTAAACGAGCTTCTTTGTTGGTTACATTGCGAACATAAGTTATCAAGTTTGATTATCTAAAGGAGCTATATGAGGAAGATGAGGATTTTGGAAAGGTTTGGAGTCAATGTCAGCAAACTCACTTTGTTGTGGATGGCATACATCTGCAAGATGGCTTTCTCTTTCAAGGGAATCAACTATGTATTTCTCGAAGTTCTTTAAGAGAGCAGGTTGTTAGGGAGTTGCATGGCAGAGGTTTGGGTGGTCATCTGGGGTGAGACAAGACAATAGCACTTGTGGAGGAGCAGTACTATTGGCCCCAACTCAAACGAGATGTGGGCAATCATGTGAGGAAGTGCCCCATATGCCAGACAACTAAGGGGCAATCTCCAAACACTGGTGTCACACACCAAACACAAAAAGGTCCAAAGCATGAGAAATACATCCCAAAAGTACCTGTAGATTTTTCCTTTTTGACAATTCAATCCAAATAATTCATATCAAGTACTAGTATCAAGAATTATCATAATAATTTCATTAACAATACTTCCAAAGTAAGTTAGACTCTATGCAATAATTACAAGGACCAATGGCCACAAAAGAATGGAAGTCTGAATAAATAATTACACATCATTAATTTGTCCCATCAGTGGAAATAAAGTCATAACCACTATTATATACAAAAGAATGAATCAAGCCTAATCTAGGATATACATCATCCAAATATCTCCATAACAAAAGTCTAGCCTCCATTAGTAGTTAGTATCACTATTGCTAGCCACAAAAACCTGTCTCAAAACGATCGTTGCCTACTCTGAAAAAGTTTGTAAATGAATGGGATGAGACAGAGCCCAGTAAGTAGCATAATTAATGGAAGTGGGGGAAATGCAAGTTTCATGATAATGAGCATTTTACAAAACATGCTATAATTTGAGAATTTCCATTTGATTTATACAAAATCAATTTCATTAACAACACGACAAGAATAATAGAAATAATATAGCACCAAACTTCCCAAAATAACTATATTTTATTCATTTTGAGCCATAAAAATATCCTATACCATTTCAAAACTAGAAACCTCACATGTTTGGTTCTAAGGATTTAGGATCTAAATATATTAAAACTTCAATGTGTAATGTTGGCAAACCATGATCATAACTTAGAGTCTAGATTTAGGCTGCTCAGAGTATGTTTAATATAAAGTTGGAATCGAGTAATTGCAGAAAATTACTGTTCACTTTTTGCAAGGCTCGATCGATCGAAGCTCGTGCAAATCGTTTTTCTGCAGAATTCTCCAATTTAGCCCAAGCCCGTTTGACAAGTAGAGTTTTATGTTTTATGTTTCATATAAATAGGAAAACCCTAGCCACATTTTAGAGTAGTTGTTTATGCTATGTGTGTGAATCTCTTGTGAGATCTAGAGGTGTTTGCCTTTATACATACTTAGGGTTCTCAAGATCAAGATTGATGTCGAGAGCTTGATGATCGTTTCAGTTGCTACCTAAAGAACTTAAAGATATACAAGTGGTGTACTTGTGGATGTTGTGGATCTGAGAAGGAAGTAGTCCGTGGACTTAGAGCTGTTACGTGGTCGTGGTAATAAGTTTCCTACTCGAGGTAGCAATAGGATGTTAGTGGTCTAAGTCACTATTGTGTAAACTTCAATTCTTTCATAGTGGATCTTGTTTTACCTTGAGGATAGTTAGATTAAATCCTCCCTAGATTTTTACCGGTTTGGTTTTCCTGTGTTATCATATCGTTGTATTCTTTATTTTTCACACTTGTCAATGATATGATTTACTTGTGTTAACCTAGATCTAAATAATTTATCTAAGTTAATTACTTGGCTAAATAACTAGGTTAATTTGTTTGTGTTTAAGGGTTTAAAAACTGTACATCACCCAAGGTGCCATAAAGACGGAAATGTCACCAAGACATCATACTGCCATAGACAAGTTAGAATCCAAACACACTAGCATGATATGTACCTCTTTTGGCATGTGGTCTATCGGCCCGGCCTAGCCTCACTCACACCCTTAAGGATTTATCTATCCTCCCATTAGAAGCAGGGGATAACAAGCCATGTAGTAAATTTTTTGCATGTGGTCTCCTGGCCCTGCCTAGCCTCACCCACACACTCAAGGATTTACCTCTTTCCCCCATGGGCAGGAGGAATGACGCATCACACAGAATCCCTTTTGCATGTGGTCTTTTGGCCCTATGGGTAGCAACCTCAACCACACACTCAAGGATTTACCTATGGCATGCAAAGTGAGAGCCTTCGACCTGGCTTGTCGTCACAAAGACGAGGTAATCACACATCACAAAGACGTCATCACAAAGGCGGGGTAATTACCAACATCATAGCACAAGGGCAAACCCAAATCAAAAGCTCACAAGTTAATGGTATTCAAAATATATAGTTAGCTTCCAAGTAGTTTCATAAGATATTTCAATAACCAAATATCCACAATATTCTCAATATCCTCAACCATTTCTTGTCAAAAATGTTTTGGATCAACTTTCCCAATTATCAAAGCATCTTTAAATTTTCCAATATACCATAAAATTCATGAATTCCATTTTGAAGAATTTAATCAAAGATGCTAGTCTTTTCCATGCTAATAAATCATGCATTTCCCCATATGCAATAAGAAATATGATACACTTTCAATACCTTATGAGTTTTCCATAAATGATTAACAATAATAGTACAAATAGTAAATTTTAGGAAAACCATGAATAATGTTCCAAAATGGTTTTAACTATAAAACAATTGAGTGCAATAATGATTCATTTTCAAAAATCCCATTAAGAAGCCACTTATCTTGCAACTCGCAAAAAGCCTAATTCTCCAAACTCCAAAGGAGATTAGCTAGAACCTAAACAATATCAAGCAAACCTATCACAATAAGTATAAAACTTGACATTGTGTCTAACTATGAATTAGATGATAGGCCAAAAACGTATTGACCCCTTGTGATAAATTAATTGATTAATTAGCCAAGTTTATTTATTAATAATAGTAATATGCAAATGCGTGGTAGCACAAACAAATCACCAATAAACTAAAGTGCAGCGGAAAATAAATTGACACGGAATTTGTTTACGAATGAGGAAAACCAACACAGCAAAAACCACACCGGGTGATTTTAAGGTCACCACTCCCGAGAATCCACTATTATCAAAACAAGCAGTTACAAATAAAGCAATCCCAGTACCTTATACCAACCTACAGTTGAACCCTTATCCCAATACCCAATTGGACTTGTTCTGTAGTGACAATCTCTCCTTTTAATGCACGACTCCTAGTACGTGACTAACCAATTGCGTGGATGTACATGACTTCAATCACCAACTAAAGAAGAATTGTTGGCTGTAAAGTTCTTCAGCTCATCACACGATGAAGATCGAGAAGCTCCTTGGTCATAAAATCATACAGTGTACAAAACACAACAACTTCTTCGCAAGAAAGATGAACTAAGGCAAAATAGGTCTCTGGTCACAATTTGAGGAATTATGCTCTTATGCAATTGTGCTCTTGGTTGTGTAACCTAATACGGTCCTTAAAATAATTCTTTTATATTTCTAAGGTTGTGAGAAAAGAAAGCTCAAACATATAATCACGGATTGGATGAAAAACAGACTCAAAAATTTGAGTGTCATAAATCTCGACAGATACCCTATTTGTCGAGCTGCTGTCGAGCCACGAGCTAGAACAGCTCTTCAAGTCTCGATAGATGCTAGCTGTCAAGCTTTAATGAACAGTACTTCTCACACTTGAATCTTGGATAAACTTGCATGGTTTTAACACTTGATCTTGAAACAATATTTTTTGAAATATTAAACACATCCTAGATCTACCCAAATACAAGTAATGTACGTTTTGTCAAAGGATTAGCTAATTACATAAAATAGTGACATATGTTCCTAATATCCAATCACATATATCCTAACAATTTCCCCATTTGGCAATCCGTGATAAAACCACAACAAACAAATGAACATATGAGAGGAGTCATAAATCATTCAACTCATATTCACTTATTAAGTACAATAAAATCTATCCTAACACAAACTCTTGAAAAATTTTGCAAGAAGAGAGTTCATGGCAACCTGTATTTCTAAAATACTTAAACAAAACTCATCAAGGCATCATGTGTGAAACAAAAATAATAAAATGCTTTCAATATATAAGAATCATGTGCATAAAGAGAAAAGAAACAACACATGTAAGGGTAGGCGAAAAACATACATACATTAACATATAAAGAATATAAGTACAATGTATGTCAAAATGGTCACAAGACCCATGTACAAGGGATAATGTATCTAAAGAAGAAAGAAAAGAAAAAATAGAAGTATCCTCACTACATCCCTCAATATCAACACTCCCCTTACAAAAAATCTCCTATATTAACTCTCCTTCGAACTTTAACTACTTTCATAACCAAAACTACTCCCTGTTTTTGTCACGAGTGACAAAGGGTAAGAGTGTCAAATAGACATCTCGTCAGCACTGGAAGAGCTAGCATCACCATGATCCTCATCATCAGAAGTAATAGCATTATTAACATCATCCTCATCCTTAAAAGCCTCTAGAGTAAATGGAGGAGAAGCAACAAAGCCACCCATGACCGCCTACCGTCATGCAATACGACCAACATGGATGTTCACCTGACACAACTCATCACTGAGAGTGTCGAGGCGACCATCCATGCGCTGAAGCTGCGCCATGATGTCCTCGAGAGTCACATTGCTCGTAGAAGAAGAGGGCGCAGATTTGGATGGTGCTGAAGGAGTGGGAGGAGCTACTGATTTGGACTGCCTCGACTGAAACTGTGCCTCGCTCTGTTTAACGGTAGCAGCATCTATAGCACCCATAGTAGAAAATTGGTCAGACACAGGAAAAGGAACAAAAAAATGGAGTAAGATCCTCGTGATAGCTGAAGGGATGATAAGCTTATCATGGGTCGCCGAATCCCTATACATATCTATGATAGAAAGAATGAAATGAAAGGGAAAATCTATACTAAGACGCTCAAGAAGGGAAAGCAAAAACTGAGCACGGGGCTCTCTAATAGAGTTATAATAAGATAAGGGATGTAAAAAAAAGTCATAACCATGTTAAGAAAACGCAGACCTTTAGCAAAGGTCGAACAGTAAGTGAACTGACACTCACCCCAATTAGAAGGGCGCTCACAGAAAGCAGACATAAGCTCATCTTTAGACATAGTCTTAAGACGCTTATAACTAGGGTAGTCAGGATGCGCTACCCTAGGGACGTGGAGCACTTTGGCTACAAGAACCGGGGTGACCACAGTGCGCGTACTTTGAATGAGAGTAGAAAACTGAGGTACTGAAAAATCGAATACAGACATGTTGGTGTAGAACTCCTGGATCAGCACAGATGGACATGCGACCGGGACGTCACACAGTGACTCCCATTCCCTACTGTGGATGACAGTGTGAAGGTCAATGTTAGAGAAATCTGACAAAATGAATTGGCGTTCCGAATGAATGCCTCGTCGAGAAAAGTTCTCAAAGAAGTTCGATTTGGCCTTCTCGTCACGGAACCGGACGTGAAAAGGAGCAGGATCGGAAGAGGAAGATGCCCTGGAATGTAGAGGGTTCCGGGACGGAACAGATTTAAGTTTAGGTGCCATAGAAGCAAACTAACACAAACCGAAGAGGGAGATTGAGAGAGGGAGAAAGAGATAATCAGAAAATTTCCAAGCATTTCAAATATATCAAAATATATTGAAAGAAAGAATGTATGCATGGGAATGCATGAACATGTGATATGCAGAGGTAATTGCATCATGGGCTCAGCCCAATCCAATCCTACCAGCACACAATCCGATAACATATATGACACATATCTAAATGCATGAAAATATAGTTATAATGCACATGAGATGCAATGCATGAAGTTTTTAAAATCAAAACTACAAAACCCATCCCAAAAATTTGGCAAGAACCTCTTTGATTTGGAAAAACCCCAAAATTTTCATCAAAACCCAAAAGCTAGGTTATAAAAGATGAAATGCATGAAAATGAAGGATTTAGACACTTACCAAGTGAAGAAAAACTCGATTAAGGTCGAAGAAGCCTTGAGGAAGAGGTTTAGAGAGAGAAAAAAGTGTTTGGGAGGTGAAACGGCTGAGAGCAATCGAGAGAGATCGAGGAAAGTGAGATCAGAATCGCAAAGTCCCTTTATATAGAAACTCAATAAATCTCAACAAATCGAGAGGTGTCGAGGATCTGTCAAGCTTTAAAGAGTTCGACAAAAGAAGCTATCGAGCAGGTGTCCAATGCAAAAATAAGCTCAATGGATCGAGGATCTGTTGAGGAGCTATCAAGGGGAAAAAAGAAATCTCGATTGATCCATATAGCTGTCGAGAGGTGTCGAGATTGCTTAAAAACATTTTTTCAAAGAAGGGAAAAACACAAACATGAATGCAATTAAACAAGCAACTCAACCAATGATCTAATTAACATTTTAAGCTCTCAATATCATCTCTCAACAAAAATATTAAGCACATTGATCCCAAAACACACACACACACACACACTAAACAAGTCTAACAAATTTTATATTTCAAAGACAAGTTAAGACATTTTAGTGAACATACATCTACACATGTAAACCTTGTGATGGTCAAATCACATTGTATCTGCACATGTATCAAAAGTAGTAAAGAGTATTGCATGTTGTATGTGTGAAAACATCGCAAGATTGCATAAGTCTCTATGTTATGATGATTTGTGATATGAGTAAATCAATTGAACTCACACACGATCATAACTGCTTGATGGGGACTATCACCTTCGAGGTACATCCTATAACTCCCACATCTTCTAAAGTACACACTTGCAATCATATATAAAACAATTTGTTCTTTTTGCTTTTTATTTTTCTTTGCACACACACACACACACACACACACCACACACACACACACACACACATATATATATATATATATATATATATATATATTTTAAGCAAACCATGCATGGCATATAAGAGATAGGAAAGAAATATCCAATTATGTTAAGCCTTTTAACATTGCACTTTTGCTATGTCGAAGCATACAAATGTCATTGACATTGCACGTTTGCTATGCCGAAGCATACAGATGTCATTGACATTGCACGTTTGCTATGTTGAAGCATACTGATGTCATTTTACGATTGGTGGGCAATAGTGGTGAGATGGTATTTTTGCCTTTCTCTGAGGATTTTTTAGCCCTTCCCGTCAAAAAGAGTGATACGAGTATTAAGTACAAGAGATTACTTAATCTTACTCACCACAAACACGAGCCATAAAGCTCACTTGCTTAGTTGTGCATAGAGATGCTCATCTAAGCTACAAAAGATACATAGTTTAGAAAATTTTGTTTCAATGGCCATCCAGGGTGTACAAGCACCAATGTACACAAATACACACTGTTTTTGTATTTTTCAATTTTTTTTTTTTGAAAAACAAAATAAAACAAATTGAAAATAAAAAAGAAAAAAAAAACATGATTAACAAAGCAAAGCAATGCATAAAACTAGACGCAAATGCATGAAGAAGGAGGAGAAAAGAAGATCAATCCATGGAGATGACACTAATGTTTTGGCGAAGGAATTCAAACCATTTGATGTCAAGAGGTTTGGTAAACAAATCAGCCTTCTAATCATCATTGTGAATAAACTCAAGAGTAAGAGTACCATCTTCGACAAGCTCCCTAATGAAGCGATGTCGAATCTCTATATGTTTAGTTCTAGAATGTTGAACCGGATTCTTAGAGATGTTGATGGCACTGGTATTGTCAGAGTAGATGGTGAGAAGTTCTTGACAAATACCGTAATCATGGAGGAGTTTTTGCATCCATAGAATTTGGGTGCAATAGCTACCAACAGCGATATACTCAGCTTCTGTAGTGAATAAAGAGATGGAATTCTGTTCTTTGCTTATCCAGGAGACAAGATTATTACCCACATAGAAACAACCCCCCGATGTACTCTTTCTATCATTAGCATTTCCAGCCCAATCAGCATTAGAATACCTAGCTAAGACATGGATTGTGTCCTTACTGTACCACACCAAAGTTAGTAGTGGTTTTGATATACTTTATGATTCTTTTTAAAGCAGTCATATGAGACTCTTTGGGATTAACATGATATCAAGCACACACTCCCACACTGTAACTAATGTCACGTCTACTAGCAATAAGGTAAAAAAGACTTCCTATCATGCTTCTATAGAGAGAAGAATCAACACTTTTACCTAACAAGTCAATAGTGAGTTTAACATTTGGGCTCATAGGGGTTCTAACAGAACTAGCAGATTCCAAACCAAATTTCTTCACAAGATTTTTAGCATATTTAGATTGAGATAGGAATATACCTGAATCTTGTTGACGAATCTACAATCCAAGGAAGTGAGTTAGCTCTCCAATCATGCTCATCTCGAACTCAACCTGTATGAGTTTTGAGAAGCTATGAGCAAGTTCATCCTTAGTCGACCCAAAGATGATATCATCAACATTGACTTGAGCAACTATCAACTCACCATCTTCCCTTTTGATGAAGAAAGTCTGATAAGTTTTTCCTCTTGTGAACCCACGTGGCACCATGTATTGTGTGAGCCAATCATACCACGCTTTAGGGGCTTGCCTTAAACCATAAAGTGCCTTCTTGAGGTATAACACATGATCCGAAAAGTGTGAATTAATGAATCCTTTTGGTTGAGCCACATAGGCATCTTCTTTAAGGAGCCCATTTAAGAAAGCAGTCTTTACGTCCATTTGATAAAACTTGAACTTTAAGTGACATGCTAGGACTAGGAGAGTTCTGCTGGACTCTATATGGGCAATTGGGGCAAATGTCTCATCATAGTCAACTCCTTCCATTTGTGAGTATCCTTGAGCTACAAGACGAGCTTTGTTGAGGATCACGTTACCCTCCTCATCAGTCTTATTGCAGAATATTCACTTTGTGCCAATGATGTGCTCACCCTCTCGTCTAGGTACTAGAGTCCAGACATCGTTCCTTTGAAACTGAAGTAGTTCATCATGCATTGCTTCAACCCAGCTTTCATCCTAAAGAGCTTCCTCCACTTTAGTGAGTTCAACCTGTGACAAATAACAAGAATGAGACACAAAGTTAGCAACACATTTATCAACTGTATGCTTCCTTAATGTGAGTTCCTTCATGTTTCCCATAATAACTTCAGGAGGATGATTTAATTTAATCTAGGAAGAAGGTCCTTTCTCTTTATGGAATTCAGAATCTGGTGAAATGGATATATCTGTAGAATCTTCCACAACACTTTGAGTATTAGGAGTACTTAGAGATGCGGGTTCTTGTTCAACAATTTATTGAACTTCCTTTGGCTCAAAAGGAAAATTTTCTTTGGGGAATTCCTCACTAACTTTCTTAGAACTAGAATCTGAAGATTCATCAATAACAACATTCACTGTTTCCATTACCTTCATGGTTCTTTTGTTCCATACCCGATAAGCCTTACTTGTCGAGGAGTATCCTAGAAATATTCCTTCATCACTTTGGGAGTCAAATTTTTCCACATTCTCTCTATCCTTGAGAATGAAACACGTACTTCCAAAGATTCTAAAATACTTTACATTTTTCTTTCTTCCTTCCATAACTCATATGGAGTCTTCTTGGTACTGGGTCTAAAGTATACTTTATTAACCGTATGACATGCAGTGTTAACGACTTCTCCCCACAAGTTTCTAGCCACATTATTATTATGCAACATGGCTCTAGCCATCTCCTAAATAACTTTGTTCTTCCTTTCTACTACTCCATTTTACTGAGGAGTAATAAGAGCAGAGAATTCTTGAGATATACCTAATCTTGTGCAAAAGGACTCCATATATGAGCTCTCGAATTCTTTACCATGGTCACTTTGAATTCAATCAATCTTTAGGTTCTCAGGAGCATCATACTTGGATTGTAGGAGGATAACCCAAGTGTACCTAGTGAAGTCGTCTACCACAACCATGATGTACGTCTTACCACCAAGAGACTCGATTCTAGTTGGACCCATAAGATCCAAATGTAGAAGCTCTACTAGTCTAGACGTAGCAGATGTTTGAGTACCCGAATGTTTAGCTTTTGTCTATTTTCCAAGCTGACATGGTCCACACACCACATTGCTCATTCTACTAAGTTTTGGTATCCCCAAGACTAATTCATGCTTAGATACAATTGCGAGATGTTTGTAACTAGCATGTCCAATCCTTTAGTGCCATAGATCTTCATTTGGTAAAGGAATGCTGTTGCACACAATATCAGCATCAGGAACCAAACCATAACAGTTGTCTAGAGTGCGAACACCACTTATAAGTAGCTTTCCAGACTCATCCATGACAAGGCACTTTCCTCTCGAGAATAGTACCATAAAATCTTGATCACATATCTGACTTATGCTCAATAGATTCACTCTTAGACCATCAACATATAGAATATTTGCAATGTCCGGCAGTCCAAGTAGAGAGATGATTCTCTTTCCTTTAATCTATGATTTTCTCCCATCACCAAAAGTGACATTGCCACCTTTCTTAGACTCGAAAACCTTGAAGAGAGATCGGTCTCCAGTCATGTGTCTTGAGTAGCCTCTGTCAAGGTACCACAAACATGTGTCCATAACTTTAAATGCGGACTTCATCATGAAGCACACTTCATGCTTAGACGACAGATCAGTGGGAATGGTGTTTTCTCTCATCTGCCTTTTATGAACTAAACCTTTAACCTTCACTCTTCTCAGAAAAACTCCTTTGCACATTTTCATTCTAAGACAATTTAGTTTCTTCTTTGTCAACCTGAGATCTTTTCCAATAGTCATCATAATAGCATTCAAATAACTTTTAAACTTGTATGTGAAAAAAAGATCTCTTTAAGCCAGTTGCAACCATGACAATAGGGGTCAATGGATCACACAACAAAGATTAACCCTAATCAAAGTGTGCCCGCTTTGATACCACTTGATAGGCTAAAAATGTATTGACCCCTTGTGATAAATTAATTGATTAATTAGCCAAGTTTATTAATTAATAAAATTAACATGCAAACGCGTGGTAGCATAAACAAATCACCAATAAAATAAAGTGTAGCGAAAAATAAATTGACATGGTGATTTGTTTACAAATGGGGAAAACTAATACGGCAAAAACTCTACCGGGTGATTTTAAGGTCACCACTCCCGAGAATCCACTATTATCAAAACAAGTGGTTACAAGTAAAGGAATCCTAGTATCTTATACCAACCTATAGTTGAACCCTTATCCCAATACCCAATTGGACTTGTTCTATAGTGATAATTTCTTCTTACAATGTACAGCTCCTAGTACGTGACTAACCAATTGTGTGGATCCCAGTACATGACTTCAATCACCAACTAAAGAAGAATTTTTGGCTGCAAAGTTCTTCAGCTCATCACACGATGAAGATCGAGAAGCTCCTTGGTCACAAAACCTTACGGTGTACAAAACACAGCAGTTTCTTCATAAGAAAGATGAACTAGGGAAAATGTAACGTCCTAATCAGTTTAAAAAAGAAAAAAGAAAAAAAAGTAATGGTCATATTTTTTGGGACCACACATGCCCCACCTAACACACTAACCCCCACCACACATCTCACTCATTAGCTCTCATCCTTAGCCGGCCATCCCTCTCTTCTTATTTTCTTTTCTTTCTTTTCTTTTCTCTCATACACCCCTCTCTATCACTTGCTCATACTCTCCCATCGGTACCTCCATACCACCATCTCCACCATCCTTTTTTCGGCAATGTCACCAGAAAATCCTTAGGAACCTCTACGCATCTTCATCTTTTGTTTTAGGTAAAATTTCTAATCCTTTTGGTGAGTTTTATATTTTGGTTGAGGTTATATTTTATCTAAGTTTTAATAATAATACCCATGTGATTTATGAGCATTGGAAGTGATATTTATGTGTTTTTATTTATGAGTTTTGTATTGGTGGAATTATTTGATGAGTGGGTATATAATTTGTGCTGAAAATTGCTACCAAAGGTTTATTTATGGTGGAAAATTTAGGGGTTTTGAGTTATAACATGTGATGGTTGGTAAATCTAATTTTTCCGTTGCCATTGGGTTTATTTGAAGTTAGTTGAAGTTCTAAATTTCTTGTCTTTGAGGATATTTTGATTTTGCTTTCATGGGTCTCTTAATGATGTAGTGTAAATTTATGGAAGCTAGTCATAATGTTGGAGATGATATTGATTGGGTTAACTTTATAAATTGGAGTCTATGCTTTATGAATTAATTTGTTGAGAAAATTTGGAAGATGAATATGTTATTGACAAGGTTAAATATTAGGCTTGCCTAATTAAGTGCTTATTTGGCAATTCCTAAATTGTAGCTAGATACAATTTTAAGCTTTATGCTTATTGTGTTAGGTTTGCTTGATATTGTTGAGGTTCTAGCTAATCTCCTTTGGAGCTTGGAGAATTAGGCTTTTTGTAGGTTGCAAGGTAAGTAGCTTTTTAATGGGATTTTTGGAAAATAATCATATTGCATAAATGTTGTTTTTGGGTTAGACACACTTTTGGAAACTACCTATGAAAACTATATTTTCCTAAAAGCTATTGTGTTGTAACCTTTATATATATATATATGAAAATGCACCGTATTTGGTATTGCATTTGGGGAAATTCATGAATTGTTGACATGGAAAATATGTGCATCTTTTATTTAATCTTTGATAAGGAAATTTTGGATTTTATGGTATATTAGATATTCTAAAGATGCTTATCTTGTCTTGTTATTGGAAAATTGATATAAATCTTTTTAACAAGAATGAAGTTGAAAACCTTACAAACCTTGTGGAAGTTAGACTATTTAAGGTTTTCTTGAAATTACCTAGATATAAACTATGTATTTGGAAGTAATGTAACCTGTGAGCTTTATGTGATTTTAACACCATGCCATGTGTGATTTCCCGGTGATCACCCGATTTGGTTTTCGTAGTCTTTGTGACAGCGGAAATAAAATCCAAATTTCTTTCACTTTGAATGACGCGTTCTTTCCTGCTGCCCATGAGGGGAAGAGGTTCCTTGATTGTGTGTGGGTGAGGTTGCTGTCCATGGGGCCAAGAGACCACATGCAAGAGAGGTCCTATTTGACTCACTCTCTCTGCTGCCCATGGGGAGAGAGAAAAACCTTGAGGGTATGGTGAGGCTGCTATCCATGAGGTCAAGAGTCTACATACCAGAGAGGACAATATCATGCTAATTGTGAATCGTTGGATCCCCTGACCGGTCTATGTGGTAGTGTGGTATATTTATGATAATTTACCGTATGTTAGATTTTATGGCTTTGAAAATTATATTGTTAATGCTCACAGATTGTAGATTTTGGTATACAGTTTCAAGGTCTTTACTTTGAAAAATTTTGTGTTTCATTATGTAATCATTCTTGTCACGTTATTATTATTGAAGATGAAACTTGCATTTCCCCCACTCCCATTAATTATGCTACTACTGGTGTTTTAGCTCATCCCACCCTCTAACAGTTTTTTAGAGTAATTAGCTATACCTAAGATATGAAGCTTACTACTTCATTGGTAATGATGAAGTGCTATGTTGAATTTGGAGACTTTTGCTGTAAACGGTTGGTGACTTGATTTTGCTATGTTCACCGAGACATTAATTAATTCTATTGGAGGTTGGTCACTTGAGGTTTGTTAGCCTTAGGCGTGATAGGCCTAGACTTGATATTAAGATTTCTTATTCTTGATAAGATGTGACTTTGTATAATCCAAGAGTTTTGTAATATATATTCATGTTATGTGGAGGTACATAATTTTTAGTTATTGTTCATAAATGTGTTATAGAGCTCTGACTTGTAATGTGGAGATTTATGGTTATATATTCTTATCCTATGGAAATTAAAGGAAAATATAGATCTCCTATAGTTTGATTTATCAAAAAGGAAAAATCTACAGGTATGCTTGGGATGTATTTCTCATGCTTTAGACCCCTTTTCAGTTAGGGGCGTGACATTTATGGTATCAGAGCTTAGGTTATGATTCCGTAGACTTTTGAAATTATGAATTGATTTTGATCTAAGTCAGAGCATTAGGAGTTTGATGAATCCTTTATTCTTTTCATTTGTTTCCGCTTCCACCTGCTTTTCTTTATTCTTATCTAGCTTGTCTATGCTAACCTTCTATGTTGCCTTGTGATTACCTACTTTGTTTCTTGGGCATAGGCATAAGTACCTTTGTACGCTATACCTCCTAAAAAGAAAGCATATAAAGTAAGGCATGTAGATGAGGTTGCAGCTCCAGAGCATGGTCTTAGGCAGTGCCAAGGGCATGAGATATTAGTCACTACTGATGGTGGTGAGATTGATGAGGTGGCAGACGAGATCTATGCTAGGATTGCTAGATCGGTCTAGGGTGGTGAGTGTAGGTAGGAGGGTTGTTCTTTTGGGGAGTTCCATAAGCAAAACCCTCCAACATTTAATGGGGAGCTTGATTCAATGGCAGCAGAATTGGTTGCGAAAGATGGAAAAGTTATTGAGAGCCTTAAACTACTTGATTTTGGAGTTATTGGTTTCAACCCCTATTGGTAATACTTTAATGATTAATCTTGTGCTTAAGTATTGTATTCTTGTGATTGAGGGTAGAAAGCTATTGGCTGATTTGGTGTTACTAGATTTGCATGTTTTTTATGTTGTTTCGGGCATGGATGGGTTTGGCTTCTTATTATGCTGGTGTGCATTGTTTTGAGAAAAAGGATGGGTCTAGGTGGTTATGTATTGATTATCGTGAGCTTAATAGAGTCACCATTAAGAATAAATATTCTTTGCCTCGTATTGATGACTTATTTGATCAGTTGCAAGGAGCACAAGTTTTTTCTAAGATTGATCTTCGGTCTGGTTACCACCAGTTGAAGATTAAGGGTAAGGATATACAAACGGCCTTTCAGACTAGATATGGCCATTATGAATTTTTGGTGATGCCGTTTGGATTAACTAATGCCCCATCTACTTTTATGGATTTTATGAATAGGTATTTCATGAGTACTTGGATCACTTTGTCATTATGTTCATTGATGATATTTTGATTTATTCTAAGAGCCAAGAAGCATGAAGGACACTTGAGGATAGTTTTACAGATCCTAAGAGAAAGGAAGTTGTATGCTAACTGAAGAAGTGTAGACTTTGGTTGAATCAAGTAGTGTTCTTAGGTCATGTGATCTCCAAGGATGGAATTGCGATGGATCCTAATAAGATAGAAGCGATGGTTAATTGGATAGGCCTACAAATGTAGTGAGGTTAGAAGTTTCTTGAGCCTTGCTGGTTACTATAAAAGATTGTAGAGGGATTTTCCCGTGTTGCAGCTCCTTTGACACAACTAACTCGGAAGAATGTTAAATTTGAGTGGAAGGAAGAATGTGAGAAAAGCTTCCAAGAGCTAAAGCAGAGGTTGTTCACAGCTCTAGTGTTAACTATCCCTTCGAGGTACAGGGGGTTTTGTCATTTATAGTGATGCTTCTCATAAGAGACTTGGTGTGTGTTGATGCAAAATGGGAGGTTGTGGCTTATGCCTCTCGTCAGTTGAAAAATTATGAGAAAAATTACCCCATTCATGACTTGGAGTTGGCTGTAGTTGTTTTTTACTTGAAAATTTGGAGACATTATTTGTATGGGGAAAGATGCGAGATTTTCACTGATCATAAAAGTTTGAAGTATTTTTTTTACCCAAAAGGAGTTAAATACAAGGCAACGGAGATGGTTGGAACTGGTTAAGGATTATGATTGTTCTATTAACTATCATCTCAGTAAGGCTAATGTTGTAGCTGATGCTCTTAGTAGAAAGTCTTCAAGTTTTTCAGCTGCTTTGCTAACCACTCAAAAGGAAATTATTCGAGATCTTGAAAGGATGGAGATTGAGGCTGTTATGGGCCATTCTGAGGCCTACCTGGCTAGTTTGAGTGTTCAACCAACTTTGGTGGAAAGAATTAAATTGTCACAAGTCGATGACCCACATTTAAAAAAAATCATGGATGAGGTGCGTAGTGGAAAGAAATCTAAATTTTATATCTCTAAGGCTGGTGCTTTGAGATTTGGGAGTAGACTTTGTGTGCCAAATATCCATCGATTAAAAGGAGATTCTAGAGGAGGCTCACTATTCCCCATATACAATACATCCGGGTAGTACAAAGATGTACCATGATCTTTGTGAAAACTTTTGGTGGAATAATATGAAAAGGGAGATTGCCCTTTGTAGAGCAATGTTTGACTTGTCAGTAGGTTAAGGTGTTTCACCACGACCCTTAGGTTTGTTGCAACCACTTCCTATTCCCCAAGGAAAGTGGGAGAAAATTTATATGGACTTCGTTTCAGGATTGCCGAGATCTCCTAAGGGTCATAAAGCTATTTGGGTGATTGTTGATAGAATGACAAAATTATTCTCATTATCTCTCTATCTAGATGAACTTTTCCCTTGATCATTTAGCTCAAATCTATGTTGATGAGATTATGAGACTTCATGATATACCCAATTCTATTGTTTCAGATAGAGATCCAAGGTTTACTTCTCGTTTTTGGGGTGGTGTGCAAAAGGCCTTGGGTACTAGATTGTATTTTAGCACATCTTTCTACCCTCAGACAGATGGACAGTCTGAAAGGACTATTCAAACTCCAGAAGATATGTTGAGAGCATGTGTTTTGGATTTTAAGGGGAGTTGGGCTAGTCACTTACCTTTAGTGGAGTTTGCTTATAATAATAGTTACCATTTAAGTATTAGAGCAGCACCTTATGAGGCTTTGTATGAGAAAAAGTGTAGATCCCCAATTCATTGGGATGAGGTTGGAGAACAAAAACTCTTGGGGCTAGAGATTATTCAGAGGACTTGTGAAAAGGTAAATATGATTCGTGATCGACTACGAGCAACCCAAAGTAGACAAAAGAGCTATTATGACATTAAAAGGAAGGCTTTGGAACTTGAAATTGAAATAAAGTTTTCCTACGGGTTGCACCTATGAAAGGGGTAATGAGATTTGGCAAAAAATGGTAAGTCTTACCCTAGGTTTGTAGGGCCTTTTAAGGTCTTGGAGAGAGTGGGTGAACTTGCATATAGAATTGCCCTACCACCGGCCTTGTCAGGAATTCATAATGTTTTCTATGAGTTATATTAAAGAAATACATTCCTGACCCTTCACATGTTTTGAGCTATGAGACTCTTTGATTAGAGATGATTTATCATATGAAGAAGTTCTAGTAGAGATTTTGGATCGTATGGAGCAAGTGCTATGCAATAGAACAATATCTTGGGTAAAGGTGCTTTGGAAGAGTTATTCAGTGAAAGAGGCATCTTGGGAGCGTGAGAATGATATGTTGTCGAGATACCTAAGCCTTTTTTAAGATCAAGGTATGTAAAATTTCAAGGACGAAATTTTATAAGAGAGGAAGAATGTAACGTCCCAATTAGTTTAAAAAAAAAGAAGAAGTAATGGTCAGATTTTTTGGGACCACACGTGCCCCACCTAACACACTAACCCCCACCACACATCTCACTCATTAGCTCTCATCCTCAGCCGGCCATCCCTCTCTTCTTATTTTCTTTTCTTTCTTTTCTTTTCTCTCATACACTCCTCTCTATCACTTGCTCATCCTCTCCCACCGGTACCTCCATACCACCATCTCCACCATCATTTCTGGCAATGTCACCGAAATTTCTTAGGAACCTCTAATTATCTTCATCTATTATTAAAGGTAAAATTCTAATCCTTTTGGTGAGTTTTATTTTTGCTTGAGGTTATACTTTATCTAAGTTTTATAATAATACCCATGTCATTTATGAGCATTGGAAGTGATATTTATGGGTTTGTATTGGTGGAATTATTTGATGAGTGGGTATATAATTTGTGCTAAAAATGGCTACCTAAGGTTTATTTATGGTGAAAATTTAGGGGTTTTGAGTTATAACATGTGATGGTTGGTAATCTAATTTTTCCATTGCCATTGGGTTTATTTGAAGTTAGTTGAAGTTCTAAATTTCTTGTCTTTGAGGATATTTTGATTTTGCTTTCAGGGTCTCTTAATGATGTAGTGTAAATTTATGGAAGCTAGTCATAATGCTGGAGATGATATTGATTGGGTTAACTTTATAAATCCGAGTCTATGCCTTATGAATTAATTTGTTGAGAAACTTTGGAAGATGAATATGTTATTGGCAAGGTTAAATATTAGGCTTGCCTAATTAAGTGCTTATTTGGCAATTCCTAAATTGTAGCTAGATACAATTTTAAGCTTTATGCTTATTGTGTTAGGTTTGCTTGATATTGTTGAGGTTCTAGCTAATCTCCTTTGAGCTTGGAGAATTAGGCTTTTTGTAGGTTGCAAGGTAAGTAGCTTTTTAATGGGATTTTTGGAAAATAATCATATTGCATAATGTTGTTTTTGGGTTAGACACACTTTTGGAACTACCTATGAAAACTATATTTTCTAAAAGCTATTGTGTTGTAACCTTTATATATATATATGAAAATGCACCGTATTTGGTATTGCATTTGGGGAAATTCATGAATTGTTGACATGGAAAATATGTGCATCTTTATTTAATCTTTGATAAGGAAATTTGTTTATGGTATATTAGATATTCTAAAGATGCTTATCTTGTCTTGTTATTGGAAAATTGATATAAATCTTTTAACAAGAATGAAGTTGAAAACCTTACAACCTTGGGAAGTTAGACTATTTAAGGTTTTCTTGAAATTACCTAGATATAAACTATGTATTTGGAAGTAATGTAACCTGTGAGCTTTATGTGATTTTAACACCATGCCATGTGTGATTCCCGGTGATCACCCGATTTGGTTTTCGTAGTCTTTGTGACAGCGGAAATAAAATCAAATTCTTTCACTTTGAATGACGCGTTCTTTCCTGCTGCCCATGAGGGGAAGAGGTTCCTTGATTGTGTGTGGGTGAGGTTGCTGTCCATGGGGCCAAGAGACCACATGCAAGAGAGGTCCTATTTGACTCACTCTCTCTCTGCTGCCCATGGGGAGAGAGAAAAACTTGAGGGTATGTGAGGCTGCTATCCATGAGGTCAAGAGTCTACATACCAGAGAGGACAATATCATGCTAATTGTGAATCGTTGGATCCCCTGACCGGTCTATGTGGTAGTGTGGTATATTTATGATAATTTACCGTATGTTAGATTTTATGGCTTTGAAAATTATATTGTTAATGCTCACAGATTGTAGATTTTGGTATACAGTTTCAAGGTCTTTACTTTGAAAAATTTTGTGTTTCATTATGTAATCATTCTTGTCACGTTATTATTATTGAAGATGAAACTTGCATTTCCCCCACTCCCATTAATTATGCTACTTACTGGGTTTTAGCTCATCCCACCCTCTAACAGTTTTTTAGAGTAATTAGCTATACCTAAGATATGAAGCTTACTTCATTGGTAATGATTGAAGTGCTATGTTGAATTTGGAGACTTTTGCTGTAAACGGTTGGTGACTTGATTTTGCTATGTTCACCGAGACATTAATTAATTCTATTGGAGGTTGGTCACTTGAGGTTTGTTAGCCTTAGGCGTGATAGGCCTAGACTTGATATTAAGATTTCTTATTCTTGATAAGATTGTGACTTTGTATAATCCAAGAGTTTTGTAATATATATTCATGTTATGTGGAGGTACATAATTTTTAGTTATTGTTCATAAATGTGTTATAGAGCTCTGACTTGTAATGTGGAGATTTATGGTTATATATTCTTATCCTATGGAAATTAAAGGAAAATATAGATCTCCTATAGTTTGATTTATCAAAAAGGAAAAATCTACAGGTATGCTTGGGATGTATTTCTCATGCTTTAGACCCTTTTCAGTTAGGGGCGTGACATTTATGGTATCAGAGCTTAGGTTATGATTCCGTAGACTTTTGAAATTATGAATTGATTTTGATCTAAGTCAGAGCATTAGGAGTTTGATGAATCCTTTATTCTTTTCATTTGTTTCCGCTTCCACCTGCTTTTCTTTATTCTTATCTAGCTTGTCTATGCTAACCTTCTATGTTGCCTTGTGATTACCTACTTTGTTTCTTGGCATAGGCATAAGTACCTTTGTACGCTATACCTCCTAAAAGAAAGCAATAAAGTAAGGCATGTAGATGAGGTTGCAGCTCCAGAGCATGGTCTTAGGCAGTGCCAAGGGCATGAGATATTAGTCACTACTGATGGTGGTGAGATTGATGAGGTGGCAGACGAGATCTATGCTAGGATTGCTAGATCGGTCTAGGGTGGTGAGTGTAGGTAGGAGGGTTGTTCTTTTGGGGAGTTCCATAAGCAAAACCCTCCAACATTTAATGGGGAGCTTGATTCAATGGCAGCAGAATTGGTTGCGAAAGATGGAAAAGTTATTGAGAGCCTTAAACTACTTGATTTTGGAGTTATTGGTTTCAACCCCTATTGGTAATACTTTAATGATTAATCTTGTGCTTAAGTATTGTATTCTTTGTATTGAGGGTAGAAAGCTATTGGCTGATTTGGTGTTACTAGATTTGCATGTTTTTTATGTTGTTTCGGGCATGGATTGGTTGGCTTCTTATTATGCTGGTGTGCATTGTTTTGAGAAAAAGGATGGGTCTATGAGGTTATGTATTGATTATCGTGAGCTTAATAGAGTCACCATTAAGAATAAATATTCTTTGCCTCGTATTGATGACTTATTTGATCAGTTGCAAGGAGCACAAGTTTTTTCTAAGATTGATCTTCGGTCTGGTTACCACCAGTTGAAGATTAAGGGTAAGGATATACCAAAGACGGCCTTTCAGACTAGATATGGCCATTATGAATTTTTGGTGATGCCGTTTGGATTAACTAATGCCCCATCTACTTTTATGGATTTTATGAATAAGGTATTTCATGAGTACTTGGATCACTTTGTCATTATGTTCATTGATGATATTTTGATTTATTCTAAGAGCCAAGAAGAGCATGAAGGACACTTGAGGATAGTTTTACAGATCCTAAGAGAAAGGAAGTTGTATGCTAAACTGAAGAAGTGTAGACTTTGGTTGAATCAAGTAGTGTTCTTAGGTCATGTGATCTCCAAGGATGGAATTGCGATGGATCCTAATAAGATAGAAGCGATGGTTAATTGGGATAGGCCTACAAATGTAAGTGAGGTTAGAAGTTTCTTGAGCCTTGCTGGTTACTATAAAAGATTTGTAGAGGGATTTTCCCGTGTTGCAGCTCCTTTGACACAACTAACTCGGAAGAATGTTAAATTTGAGTGGAAGGAAGAATGTGAGAAAAGCTTCCAAGAGCTAAAGCAGAGGTTGTTCACAGCTCTAGTGTTAACTATCCCTTCGAGGTACAGGGGGTTTTGTCATTTATAGTGATGCTTCTCATAAGAGACTTGGTTGTGTGTTGATGCAAAATGGGAAGGTTGTGGCTTATGCCTCTCGTCAGTTGAAAAATTATGAGAAAAATTACCCCATTCATGACTTGGAGTTGGCTGTAGTTGTTTTTTACTTGAAAATTTGGAGACATTATTTGTATGGGGAAAGATGCGAGATTTTCACTGATCATAAAAGTTTGAAGTATTTTTTTTACCCAAAAGGAGTTAAATATAAGGCAACGGAGATGGTTGGAACTGGTTAAGGATTATGATTGTTCTATTAACTATCATCTCAGTAAGGCTAATGTTGTAGCTGATGCTCTTAGTAGAAAGTCTTCAAGTTTTTCAGCTGCTTTGCTAACCACTCAAAAGGAAATTATTCGAGATCTTGAAAGGATGGAGATTGAGGCTGTTATGGGCCATTCTGAGGCCTACCTGGCTAGTTTGAGTGTTCAACCAACTTTGGTGGAAAGAATTAAATTGTCACAAGTCGATGACCCACATTTAAAAAAAATCATGGATGAGGTGCGTAGTGGAAAGAAATCTAAATTTTATATCTCTAAGGCTGGTGCTTTGAGATTTGGGAGTAGACTTTGTGTGCCAAATAATCCATCGATTAAAAAGGAGATTCTAGAGGAGGCTCACTATTCCCCATATACAATACATCCGGGTAGTACAAAGATGTACCATGATCTTTGTGAAAACTTTTGGTGGAATAATATGAAAAGGGAGATTGCCCGCTTTGTAGAGCAATGTTTGACTTGTCAGTAGGTTAAGGTGTTTCACCAACGACCCTTAGGTTTGTTGCAACCACTTCCTATTCCCCAAGGAAAGTGGGAGAAAATTTATATGGACTTCGTTTCAGGATTGCCGAGATCTCCTAAGGGTCATAAAGCTATTTGGGTGATTGTTGATAGAATGACAAAATTAGCTCATTATCTCTCTATCTAGATGAACTTTTCCCTTGATCATTTAGCTCAAATCTATGTTGATGAGATTATGAGACTTCATGATATACCCAATTCTATTGTTTCAGATAGAGATCCAAGGTTTACTTCTCGTTTTTGGGGTGGTGTGCAAAAGGCCTTGGGTACTAGATTGTATTTTAGCACATCTTTCTACCCTCAGACAGATGGACAGTCTGAAAGGACTATTCAAACTCCAGAAGATATGTTGAGAGCAGTGTTTTTGGATTTTAAGGGGAGTTGGGCTAGTCACTTACCTTTAGTGGAGTTTGCTTATAATAATAGTTACCATTTAAGTATTAGAGCAGCACCTTATGAGGCTTTGTATGAGAAAAAGTGTAGATCCCCAATTCATTGGGATGAGGTTGGAGAACAAAAACTCTTGGGCTAGAGATTATTTAGAGGACTTGTGAAAAGGTAAATATGATTCGTGATCGACTACGAGCAACCCAAAGTAGACAAAAGAGCTATTATGACATTAAAAGGAAGGCTTTGGAACTTGAAATTGAAATAAAGTTTTCCTACGGGTTGCACCTATGAAAGGGGTAATGAGATTTGGCAAAAAATGGTAAGTCTTACCCTAGGTTTGTAGGGCCTTTTAAGGTCTTGGAGAGAGTGGGTGAACTTGCATATAGAATTGCCCTACCACCGGCCTTGTCAGGAATTCATAATGTTTTCTATGAGTTTATATTAAAGAAATACATTCCTGACCCTTCACATGTTTTGAGCTATGAGACTCTTCAGATTAGAGATGATTTATCATATGAAGAAGTTCTAGTAGAGATTTTGGATCGTATGGAGCAAGTGCTATGCAATAGAACAATATCTTGGGTAAAGGTGCTTTGGAAGAGTTATTCAATGAAAGAGGCATCTTGGGAGCGTGAGAATGATATGTTGTCGAGATACCTAAGCCTTTTTCAAGATCAAGATATGAAAATTTTCAAGGACAAAATTTTATAAGAGGGGAAGAATGTAATGTCCCAATTAGTTTTAAAAAAAAAAAAAGTAATGGTCAGATTTTTTGGGACCACACGTGCCCCACCTAACACACTAACCCCCACCACACATCTCACTCATTAGCTCTCATCCTCAGCCGGCCATCCCTCTCTTCTTATTTTCTTTTCTTTCTTTTCTTTTCTCTCATA
Organism: Castanea mollissima; assembly: GCA_014183005.1. NCBI lineage: Eukaryota > Viridiplantae > Streptophyta > Magnoliopsida > Fagales > Fagaceae > Castanea > Castanea mollissima. Next base: position 38,014,719 of record JACAVU010000009.1, on the reverse strand, counting down.
CACTCCTCTCTATCACTTGCTCATCCTCTCCCACCGGTACCTCCATACCACCATCTCCACCATCATTTCTGGCAATGTCACCGAAAATTCTTAGGAACCTCTAATTATCTTCATCTATTATTAAAGGTAAAATTCTAATCCTTTTGGTGAGTTTTATATTTTGCTTGAGGTTATACTTTATCTAAGTTTTAATAATAATACCCATGTCATTTATGAGCATTGGAAGTGATATTTATGGGTTTGTATTGGTGGAATTATTTGATGAGTGGGTATATAATTTGTGCTAAAAATGGCTACCTAAGGTTTATTTATGGTGGAAACTTTAAGATTTTTGAGTTATAATATGTGATGGTTGGTAAATCTAATTTCTCCATTGCCATTGGGTTTATTTGGAGTTAGTTGAAGTTCTAAATTTTGTGTCTTTGAGGATATTTTGATTTTGCTTTCATGGGTCTCTTAATGATGTAGTGTAAATTTATGGAAGCTAGTCATAATGTTGGAGATGATATTGAATGGGTTAACTTTATAAATTGGGGTCTATGCCTTATGAATTAATTTGTTGAGAAACTTTGGAAGATGAATATGTTATTGATGAGGTTAAATATTAGGCTTGCCTAATTAAGTGCTTATTTGGCAGTTCCTAAATTGTAACTAGATACAATTTTAAGCTTTATGCTTATTGTGTTAGGTTTGCTTGATATTGTTGAGGTTCTAGCTAATCTCCTTTGGAGCTTGGAAAATTAGGCTTTTGCCAGGTTGCAAGGTAAGTAGCTTTTTGATGGGATTTTTGGAAAATAATCATATTGCATAAATGTTGTTTTTGGGTTAGACACACTTTTGGAAACTACCTATGAAAACTATATTTTCCTAAAAGCTATTGTGTCGTAACCTTTATATATATATGATTATATATATGAAAATGCATCATATTTGGTATTGCATTTGGGGAAATGCATGAATTGTTGATATGGAAAATATGAGCATCCTTTATTTAATCTTTGGTAAGGAAATTTTGGATTTTATGGTTTATTAAAAAATCTAAAGATGCTTATCTTGTCTTGTTATTGGAAAATTGATGTAAAATCTTTTTGACAAGAATGAAATTGAAAACCTTACAAACCTTGAAGAAGTTAGACTATTTAAGGTTTTCTTGAAATTACCTAGATATAAACTATGTATTTGGAAGTAATGTAACCTGTGAGCTTTATGTGGTTTTAACACCTTGTCATGTGTGATTTTCCGGTGATCATCCGATTTGGTTTTCGTAGTCTTTGTGACAACGGAAATCAAATCCAGGATAGTGCCTTTTCACTTAGAATGACGCGTTCTTCCCTGCTGCCCATGGAGGGAAGAGGTTCCTTGATTGTGTGTGGGTGAGGTTGCTGTCCATGGGGCCAAGACACCACATGCAAGAGAGGTCCTATTTGACATGCTCTCTCTGCTGCCGATGGGGAGAGAGAAAAACCTTGAGGGTATGCGTGAGGCTGTTGTCTATGGGGCCAAGAGTCTGCATACCAAAGAGGACAATATCATGTCAGTTGTGAATGGGTGGATCTCCTGACCGGTCTATATGGTAGTGTGGTATATTTATAATAATTTACCATATGTTAGATTCTATGGCTTTGAAAATTATATTGTTAGTGCTCATAGATTATAGATTATAATATATAGTTTCAAGGTATTTACTTTGAGAAACTTTGTGTTTCATTATGTAATCATTCTTGTCACTTTATTATTATTGAAGATGAACTTGCATTTCCCCCACTCCCATTAATTATGCTACTTACTGGACTTTAGCTCATCCCACCTTCTAACAATTTTTCAGAGTAATTAGCTATACCTTGGATATGAAGCTTACTTCGTTGGTGATGATTGAAGTGCTATGTTGAATTTGGAGACTTTTGCTGTATACAATTAGTGACTTGATTTTGCTATGTTCACCGAGACATTAATTAATTCTATTGGAGGTTGGTCACTTGAGGTTTGTTAGCCTTAGGCGTGGTAGGCCTAGACTCGATATTAAGAGTCCTTATTCTTGATAAGATTGTGAGTTTGTATAATCCAAGAGTTTTGTAATATATATTCATGTATTATGTGGAGGCACATGATTTTTAGTTATTGTTCATAAATGTGTTATAGAGCTTTGACTTGTAATGTGGAGATTTATGATTATATATTCTTATCCTATGGAAATGAAAGGAGAATACAAATCTCCTATAGTTTGATTTATCAAAAAGGAAAAATCTACAGGTACCCTTGGGTTGTATTTTTCATGCTTAAGACCCCTTTTGCGTTTGGGGCGTGATAGAAATCTAGGTCTCCGGTCACAATTTGAGGAATTATGATTTGGTGCAATTGTGCTCTTGGTTGTATAACCTAATACAGCCCTTAAAATAATCCTTTTATATGTCTAGGGTTGTGAGAAAAGAAAGCTTAAACATATAATCACGGATTGGATGAAAAACAAACTCGAAAATCTGGGTTTCATAAATCTCGACAGATACCTTATCTGTCGAGCTGTTGTCGAGTCACGGGCTGGAACAACTTTTCAAGTCTTGATAGATGCGAGTTGTCGAGCTTTAATGAACATCACTTCTCACTCTTGAATCTTGGACAGACTTGCATGGCTTTAACACTTAATCTTAAAACAATGTTTCTTGAAATATTAAACACATCCTAGATCTACCTAAATACAAGTAAAGTATGTTTTGTCAAAGGATTAGCCAATTACATAAAATAGTGACCTATGTTCCTAACATCCAATCACATATGTCCTAACATTAGAGATTGCTAACTAAGCAATTAATTAGGCAAGCCTAAGTATTTAACCTTACAAATAATGCATTCTAATTCTAAAGTTTCTCAACAATTTAATTTACAAGGCATAGACTCCAATTTATAGACTTAAATCATGTCATTCAAAGTCTTTTCCTTTATCATAAGAATTCTAACACTTTATGAATTTCTACCACAATATATACATACCATTTTCAAGAGACCCATGAAACAACAATATATATAACAATATCCACCAGTACAAACCCCAAATGTAAATCCTCCACTAGCTCCAAATAATAATGAAAATTAGATTTACCATATATTTCACATTAGCAAGCAAAACCCCCAAATCTTTACCATGGGTAAACCTCAAAAGGCTACTATTGTACAAAATCCACAACCATTCACCAAGTATGTCCACCAAAACAAAACCCATATACATAAACACATGAATATCACTTCCAAAACTCATAAATGACATGAATATCATTATCAAAGATCAATATTCCCTTTTTCATCAATTCTGTAAAAGTTAAACCCTTCCAGACCATCAGAATATCCAGACTCATTTCTTCCCTTTGAATAGCAGATATAGCAATTTCTCTTGGATTTCTCAGTCTAAGTAGGAGACAATATACTTTGATGTTATTGATTATTTTTTGATTTAAAGAATCATCCCATCTCAATTGAAAATTAAAATACCTTAAATCCACTCTCAATCGCTCTTTTTAGTGGGGAGGAATTGTTTTCGTATCCTAGACTTAAGGAAAGGAAAAAAGTGCCCTATTTGCCTTTAAGTGAGAGGGGGGGGGGGGTGCCAGTTGTTTGTTTTCAAGTCTTGATAGTTAGCTCTCGGTCTTCCGTTGAAAAACAACGTCAATGAAGACGTGTAGGTGCACTATTACGCGGTAGGGATTGTAACTTTCCGTGAATTTCCCATTTCTCACTCAACACCCGTCGAGCAGGGACGAAAGTCGGCCTTAGTGATCCGACGGTGCCGAGTGGAAGGGCTGTCACTCAACGGATCAAAGTTACTCTAGGGATAACAAGCTAATATTCCCCAAGAGCTTACCTCGACGGGAAGGTTTGGCACCTTTGATGTCGACTCTTCGCCACCTGGGGCTGTAGTATGTTCCAAGGGTTGGGTTGTTCGCCCATTAAAGCAGTACGTGAGCTAGATGAAGAGAACCTCTAGCAAAAGCATATAAAACACATAAAAAAGGATTAGAAATGTTTACCTCAAATAAAAGGGATGAAGATGCTTAGAGGTTCTTAAGGATTTTTCCGATAATCTTGCCGGAAAAATGATGGTGGAGATGGTGGTGTGTAGTGGGTACCAGTTGGAGAGTGTGAGGGAGTGAGAGGAGTTTTTGTTGTGTTTGGGAGAAAATGAAAAAGAAAAAGAAAAAGAGGATAAAGGGATGAGGCCGGCCAAAGAGAGTGAGGATATTTTGAAAATGAGTGATGGGGGATGATGGGGTAGGTGGGAGCACATGGGGCACTAAAAATTTTGACTTTTTTTTTTCTTGACTGGGGCGTTACAACTGGTCTATACATGCCACTACTAGTTCCTTAAGCACCTTGGAAGGATCTGGCCATGGATTTTATACTAGGTCTTTCTCGAATCCAGCGAGGTATAGATTCTGTTTTTGTTGTAGTTGACAAGTATTCGAACATGTCTCATTTCATAGCCTATAGAAAGACCTCAGATGCCATTCAAGTAGCCAATATGTTCTTTAAAGAAGTAGTGTGTTTTCATGGAGTGCCCAAATCCATTACCTTTGATTGTGATACGAAGTTCCTCAGTCACTTTTGGAGGACTTTGTGGAGATGGTTTGACACATCCCTTAATTACAGCAGCACTAGTCATTCTTAGATCGATGGCCAGACAGAGGTTGTCAACCAAATCTTAGGTAATTTGATCCGGTGCATTTTTGGAGAGAAGCCCAAGTAGTGGGATCTCACCTTGTCTCAAGCTGAATTTGGTTACAATAGCACCATTAGTAGGAGCGCGGGTAAGTCCCTTTTTGCCATTGTCTATTGTGTGTCACCAAAACACGCTTTGGATTTGGTACCCTTACCTGAGCTTCCAAGAGTGAGCCAAGTAGTAGAAGATATAGCTGACTGCATTTAGGTAGTGCAAGAAGAAGTTAGGCAGAAACTTGAAGCTTTGAATGCTAAATACAAGGAAGCTGCTGATAAGAAGAGGCGTGAGAAGATCTTCAATGTTGAGGATTTGGTACTGGTCTACCTTCAGAAGGAGTGGTTTCCTATTGGTTCTTACAATAAATTGAAGGACAGAAGTATGGGCCATTTCAGATTATTAAGAAGATCAACAACAATGCCTATGTGGTTGCTCTTCTACCAGAAATGAACATTTCTTCTACCTTCTATATTGCTGACTTGTATGAATATTACTGCCCTCTTGATGAGCTAGATACTGGGAACTTAAGGTCGAGTTCTTTCCAAGTGGGGAAGATTGATGTAAAGTAGACAACACATGCCTTCCTAGAGCAGTAGGGGCGCTAGAAGTCACAACACAATATCAAAAGGGTGCCAGTAGAGGCCATCAGGGCAACAGTGTTGGAATTGCAGGAAATTTCGCAAGTTGAAGGCAATGACATTCTGATCCAGAGGGAGTTCATGTTGTTTACAGATCATCAGGTATGTCTTATGCACTAAAGAGTGAGTATCCCAACTGATCAGGTATGTCTTTTTTTTTTCTTTTTCTTTTTTGTGAAGTTTTTCTTGCTATATCCCTCTCAGATCTCCCTTTAGTGCTTGAAATGAGATTAAAATAAAATAATTTGGAGTATTTTATATCTGTTACAATTGTGTTTGGTGTTGTGAATGCTTACAATGTGGTGTGTTAGTAACGTTGTCATACAATAGTTGAGCTACTAGAAAAAAACATATAGATTTTTTTTTTTTGTGATTTATGTTGTCTAGTTCTTGATAGGACTCTCATAACTCTTAAGAATTTCTGAGGTTTTTTATTTTTATAAACCTTCCTCTTTCCTTTCTTGATTATTAGGAATTAAATTGAATATCAAAGTTCTTTGTTGTGGAATTGTATTCAGTCTCTACAAATAAGAAATTGCATCCTTAGAACTACAATACTAGTTTATAAGTGCCAAAAAACCTATTTTCTTTAATTCGCTTCTCTGCTTCAGTTCATGATGCAAGCATTTTTCTTACGATCTACAAAATTATGTGCAATTTCTATATGGAAATAGGATGCACAAGTTGGAGTACAAATAGTGCTATAAATTTATCTTTTCAGTAATGGCTTGGACTATCCTTTCTCTGTAGTTTTCTTCATAGATTATCAGCGGCTTTTAAGTGCCATGCCTTCTCGTAGGTTGAATACATCAAAGCTTATTAAAAATAGTGGTGAGTTCTTAAACTTGATTGTATTTGTACCTATTTTGATGAAATTCACTATGAATTCTTATACTCATCTCTGCTTTTTTGTTTCTGGCATAATGTTGCTTCTTGGATTTTCTTTTCTCTGCCATTCTTTTTCCTCTTATTATAAAGTTTTTCAACCAGTGGATTGGCAGAATATTTCCAAAATAAACTGGTGGACACAATACATTTTGTTAGGACATATGTGTTTCACTTGTTAGGAACATATGTCATTATTATATGTAATTGGCTAATCCTTTGACAAAACGCACTTTACTTGTATTTGGGTAAATCTAGAATGTATTTAATACTTCAAAAAACATGTTGTTTAAGTCTAATATTAAAGCCATGAAGATTGGACCAAGAAACAAGTGAAGAAAATGTGTTTACTAAAGCTGGACACTTGTGGACAACTTCTCGACAGCTCCTCGACACCTCTATCTATTGAGGTTTAATGAGACTCAACAGATACTATTTATCGAGGTATCTATCGAGGTTACGAAAATTCAGATTTTCAGATCTAATTTTTGGGTCAGGCTTTTGAATTTGTGTAGGGTTTCTTTTCTCACAACTTTAGACATACATAAGACTTATTTTAGAGGTCGTCACATAAGAAAAAACAAGGAGAACATATGCAAAAGATGACCGAAGCCTTATTCTCTCTGGAAGAAGCTACTGCGTCTTTGCGCCTTAGGGTTTTATAACCAAGTGCTTATTGATCTTCATTGTTGATGAAGTGAAGAACTTTGCAGCCAACATTCTTCTTCCTCAAGTTGGTGAGTGAGTCACGAATTGGGTACCTTCTACCGCAAGCTTCTAAATTTAGCAAAGCAGCTTCCTCGTCTAGTTGTCTTGAAAAAAGTGTGACATGGACATAGATGGCTTTAGGAATTTTATTTATGGTGGTCACTAAGAAATTTAAATTACCACTATATTTTTCTTGGTACTATTTTTTAAGTAAAAATGAAATTAGAAATTATCTTTATTGAATTGGTTGAATGAGTTACAAATTTTATACTTGTATTTTATAATAGTTTTTTGTTGAATAATTTTTTCACTTGTTGTTTGGTCTTGTATTTTTTTGTTTGGTTTATGTTTGTTATTATTTGGGCTAATATTTATTATTATTATTTAAGTCTTAAAGAAAAGGGATTAAAAATTATTTTTGGAAGTAGAATTAATTTAGGAGTAATGCTACATCTACAACATTTTTACAATAAATCTTATGCAAAAAATTATTATTGGTGGGTAAAAAAATAATATTAGTACGTGGCCTAAATTAGAATCAATAACAGTTTACCACATTAGATTTGTTGCGAAATTATTATGAAAATGTTGTGAATGTAGTAGTACTACTTTTTTTTTTTAACCCAAATTTTTGTAATTCTCAAGTCAAGGTGTTAAAATTTTTATTAGAGTAATTATAATAAGTTAGTTTAGCATATAATATTGTTTTGGCAAGTGTATATATACATTTTTTTGCCGCCACTACACACGAAAATTCTAATGTTATATATCTACTTGAAATGTCTTTGAATGCCAGCTTATTTATTATTATTTTTTTCCTTGTTTATACAGTTAGTTCCATTATTGGCTTCTGCACTTGAATTTTGGTTTATCCGCTGCCCTTGCTTTGGTTGCCTAGTTGAAAATAGGTTCCTGGCTTGCAACAAAAGAATTCAGTGCCAAGGTCATGCTCTTTTAGTTCCTTTACAAAATCCTTATTTTCAGATGTTAATTTTTGTCTTGTAATGATCTGGGTGATTGGTTATAGTATATTGGACTTTTGATGTATTTGGTTGTAATATCTGGTTTTTGTGCATGATTGTGGTAAAAAAATAAAAAAAAAAATCTTATTTTGAAGGTTAAAAGACCTTTAAATAACCTTATTTATTAAGGATTTCACATGTAAATCTTTTAATCCTTCGTGAATAAGGCTATTTATTTATAGGTCTCTTGACTTTAAAAATAAGATAGAGCACTTGCTTTAAAGGCCACAAAGTCTTTTAAAATTTTCATTTCGACGGTATAAGGTTCGAAGATTATTAAGAGTGGATTTGACTCTTAAAATAATTTTTCTTGAGATTTTTTAATATATTTTTCAAGGATTTTGACCCTCAAAAAAAAGTCAGTTTTGTTGCAGTGAACAATGTGGACGCTATTTTATTTGTTTTTATTGTACAGATCATGTCGGAGGTTCAATCAGATTAATTACGCACTGTATCGTGCTTCAAAGTTTAAACGATAAAAACTTTCCGAAAAGTAAAAATGTGATACACGTGAAATAGTCTTTACCAACGTAGCAAGTTTCGTATGAGCTTTTGCAATAAAATTACTGTTTATATTTCTATCTCTTGCATCAAGCATGGTATCAAGAATAAGTAAAACTGTTCTTTTTTAATTTTTTCTTATTCACGGTTATCTTTTTCAGAAAAAAGAAGATATTATGCTATTCGTGCTTCAGACAATAGGAGTTAAATGTGATACACGAAAGATTGATTGTGACGTATTAAAACTCGATCTCTAGCTGGAAGAATATTGAGTCTTAACTTGTTTTGTAACTCAAGTTTGATTAAGCTGTGTGCATGAGCAACGAGCCAGTTTATTTTATTTTATCTATTTCCACCATCATTTACTAAGGTGAGCCTGGTATTGTTTTTCCCCAAAAAAAAGTGAGTCTGGTATTTGATATACAAAATTTAACTTATTTTCACGGTCAGTTTATTATAGTTTTTTATTTTCTTATAAAAAAGAGAGTTTACTATAGCTTTTTAAAACTATATTTATTTCATGCGTGTTTGTAAATTTATTCAACTTAATTTTTGAAGAAAATAACAAATGAAAATAAGCTGTCCCAAATGATTCCTACTGGGATAATTTTTTCCATAAAAGACCAAAAAAAGGTTAAATGATACATTAAAAAAAGGCTGGTTCCTTTATAGTATATTTACGCATAGCAAGTTTGGTATGGTATAGTGCATTTTTGCAATAAGATCAAAACTGAGGTGGGGGTTTTGATAGAAATATGGGTGTATGGCAATTATGCGTTGGTAAAGATTTATTTAGAAAAGAAATTTTTTTTTTGGTTTTTCTAAGAAGAAAAACAAATTTAATAATTGTAAATCCCTAATTATCATTTAAGTTGCTATCACATGTGATATGTATGCATGTTTATTTCTTTTCATTGCTTTGGACCAATGAAAATTAATTTTTTTAATTGATTAAAATTATTCTTATCAAGGACCAGTTAAAATCAATTAACATTAATTGTATGCTCAAGTCTATCTTAATTAACATTGAATTTTCATCGGTAGCAAAATAGAGTGTCAACAAGGATAAGTGGTTGTTTGCTAGACCTATCAGAATTCATATGACTTTATATATACATATAATACCATTTGGATTTCTCACTGAAATAATTTAACATTTCTTTTAAGTAATAAGTTTTATCCATTCATTTCGTTCATTCACTTGTCTAAAAAGAAATAGTAAAAGTTATTGAGCTTTTTTTTCTTTTCTTTTTTTGAATTCTAGTCATTGAGCTTAATGGACCACATACAATGCTTTTAGTTGTCACTACGGTTTCCAGTAATTAATTTTAGCCCTTATCAACAGCTGTGTCCGTTTTCTGTTGTTGATGTCTTTTTTGCATGTTTAAAAACTAGTCGTATTATACGTTCAAGATTACATGTGTTTAAACACATGTTTTCAGTTTTTAAATAATATTACACACTTTTTCACACACTTTTTCACCCATACATATTTCCAAAAAACACATACAACGTTATTAGAACAATGTTACTAAATGGCCCCCATAGACTCAAGGTTTCATCTGAGGTTTAAGGGTGGGGGTGTTAAAGATATTATAGCCCAAGATGCTCATATATATTTTAGGCCCATGTTCTCTACAACAATGACACTAATCTTAGGTTAGTTTAGAATTAGGCTAAAATTCTCTAGTATATAAATCTTACATTATTTTAGTCAAGAAGGAAGGAATGAAGGAAGGCAACACAGTAAAGAAGAAACAACAAGAAGGCAGTTGCAATAATGTAAAACCAGACCAAAATGACAAAGTTTATGAGAAAAGGAAGAAAGGGAAGTTAAAATCAAACGGTGACTTTTCACTTAAGTGACTTGCACGTGAGATGGTTGGCACGTGTGATTGATTAAGTTCTATACAACTGTCAATTATTGATTGATTAGGAAGTTAGTTTGTTAAGAGTTAGTTAGACTTGATTTCTTTCCCTCCTTTCTCTGTAGCGTGTATATAAGGTAGAGCCTTAGTGTAAATTAAACAATCTTTTCCATTTAATCAATTCAAGAGAATCAGTTTTTCTCAGCAATTTCTAGAATCTTTTCTTTAACATGGTATCAGAGCTTCAATAGCTCATCAATGGCTTCCGCTTCCAACACTGCTTCAGACTCTGAAACCCTTCCCACCAATACTTCTAATACTGCAAATCATAGATCATCCAATCAAGCATCTTCAATGGATGATGTGAGTACCAATCCTTCAAGCCCTTATTTCATTCCACTATCAGATGTTGTTCTGGTTTCCTAACCATTGATTGGTCCATAAAATTACCTCAGTTGGTCAAGGGCTATGTTTCTATCTCTGAGTGGTAGAAACAAATTTGGTTTTCTTGATGGTTCAATTCCTACACCTGATCTTTCTCATCCTTTGTACAATGCGTGGCACAGAGCAAACACCACAATTCTTTCATGGATGGTGAATTCTTTGAGCAAGGATCTTACTACCAGTGTCATGTACATTCACACTGCAAGGGATTTGTGGATTGATATGCATGATAGGTTTTCACAGCCCAATGTTCCAAGATTCCTTGAGATTCAGAAGGAAATTTTGAAGCTTTCACAAGGTTCCTTATTGGTGACATCTTTTTTAACCAAATTTAAGATTTTGTGGGATGAACTTGTGCATTATCAATCTTTCTCTACTTGTTCTTGTGTTTGTACCTGTGGTTCTCAACGAAATCAACTAAATGCTCAACAAAAGGATCAAGTTTTTTGTTTTTTTAAAGGACTCAATGACAGTTATTCCACTATTACTAGTCAAATCTTGATCACTAAGCCACTACTTGCTTTGAATAAAGCCTTTTCTTTGATCCTATAAGAGGAAAAATGCAGGCAAGTTGGTCAAGCTGATTTGGTCATTGAACCAATAGCTCTGTATGCTAATAATTCTAATCCTAAGGGGTTTCAAGGCCATCAGGGCTGGAATTAGGGTGTGAATCATGGGAACTTATTGTGGACTTATTCAAAGAAGGGTAATTCAAAGAAAGAGAGGCTTGTGTGCACTTATTGTGGACTTATTAGTCATGTAGCTAATAAGTGCTACAAATTGCATGGATATCCTTCAGGCTATAAACACAAAGGGAAGGCATCTGCTAATCAGGTTTCTAGCAATGGAAATCTTGGAAGTTTGTTTTGCAACAACGGTTGTTTTGGGAATTTTTCTTCTTAGCCTATGCAAGGTTTTCCTAATCAACCTAATTTGATGCACTGCTCACCACAACATCTAGGAGCATAGCCTCAATTGTCCATGTCACAATCACTATTTAGTGCACCTCAGTCTCCTATCACCTAGAGTTAGTGTGAACAACTGCTTTCCTTCCTTGCTTCTCAGTCTTCCAAGGAAGATAATGCATCTCAGACTTCTCACCAGGCTGCCTCAGTCTTGTCTCCACTGACCAATGCTGCTGCTGCAGCTAGCACCAGCTCTTCCATGCCTTATTTTGCCAATTTTTCAGGTAATCCTTTTTGGTTACCTCCCAATCCTTCTCATTCCATTTTTTTCTGCTCGTATAGTTGATAGGCATGCTTACAAATCCAATGACTGGATCATTGACACTGGTGCCACAGACCATATGGTCCACTCAATGTCTTACTTGTCCACAATTACATCCACCATTAACACCTTTGTCTATTTGCCCAGTGGAGAAAAGGCTTTAGTTACTCATATAGGCATAGTTCATATCTTAGAACATCTTACCCTTTATGGAGTTCTATGTGTTCCATTTTTTACTTTTAATCTCATATCTGTTAGTCAAATCACTAAAACACTATTTTGTTGTTTTGTGTTCCTTGGTTCTTTTTTCTTTATCCAGGACCTGGCCAATTGGAACATGATTGGACTGGGTAAAGCATCAAAAGGCCTTTACCTGCTACAACACAGTCTTCCATCATTATCTGTTCTTGCTGCTTCTTCACAAATACCTGTTTCAATTCCTTTTGTCAATCTTAATTCTGTCAATACTAATTCTAGCAATGCTAACTTGTGACATTTTTGTTTAGGGCATCCTTCTTATGCAAAACTATCATTACTAAATAAACTTGTATCTGGTTTACAATCTAATAAGACAATCTGTTGAGACATTTGTCATTTTGCCAAACAAAAGAGATTGTCTTTTCCTATTAGCACTCATGTATCTCATTGTGTTTTTGATCTTGTGCATTGTGATCTTTGGGGACCCTTTTCAATTCTCACTATTGAGGGTTACAAGTATTTTCTTACCGTTGTGGATGATTACTCTAGGTGTACTTGGGTTTATTTACTTAAATTTAAGTCAGAAACACAAGCTCTTATTGAACAGTTTTCTATGATGATTGAAACTCAATTTGGTGCAAAAATTAAGTGTCTTAGAAATGATAATGGCATAGAATTCTTTATGAAGGAATTTTTCAAATCAAGAGGCATCTTGCATCAATTATCTTGTGTTGAAACTTCTCAACAAAATGCAATTGTTGAGAGGAAGCATCAACACATTTTAAATGTTGCAAGAGCTTTGAGGTTTCACTCTTCTTTGCCTCTGAAAATGTGGGGTGATTGCATTCACACTGCAATCTATCTCATCAATAGGCTACCCTCAAAGCATTTGCCCAACAAAACTCCTTATGAAATTCTTTTTCAAACACCTCCTTCATATGGCCATATTAGGACTTTTGGTTGCCTATGATTCACTTCTACTCTTTGTCAAAATAGACACAAGTTTGCACCAAGAGCTAAAAAGTGTGTTTTCCTAGGATATCCAAGTGGTATTAAAGGGTACAAGGTTATGGACTTAGAAACTAACTCCATTTTTGTTTCTAGGGATGTGATCTTCTATGAAAATATTTTTACTTTTGCTTCCATTTCTCCTTCATGCATGGTGACTTGGATGAGGAAGTTTATATGAGTCTTCCACCTGGTTTTCACAGCAAGGGGGAGTGTGTTTCTAATCCTAGTTGTGGTCCTTTGGTTTGCAAACTCAACAAGAGTCTTTATGATTTGAAACAGGCTTCAAGGCAATGGTTTGCCAAGTTTTCTTATACATTGTTGAATTTTGGCTTTGTTTAATTCAAGGCAGACTACTCTGTCTTTACCTACACTAAAGGTTCTTCTTTCATTGTTTTATTAGTATATGTAGATGATATTTTGCTTACTGGAAATGACCCTAGTTGTATTACTGACTTGAAGCATTTACTTGATACTAAGTTTGGCTTAAAAGACTTGGGGTTTTTGAAGTATTTTTTGGGTCTTGAAGGTGCTAGAAGTGATAGGGGTAAACCAAAGAAAGTATTGCTTGGAGATTTTGCAAGATATAGGCTTCTAGGGGTCTAAACCAATTAGAACTCCTTGGAACAAATTTGCATCTTGCAAAGGATGTAGGTAAGCTTCTTCCAGATGCAAGTCAGTACAAAAAGCTAATTAGGAGATTGCTCTATCTTACTTTGATCAGACCTGACATCACCTATGCAGTGCATAGGTTGAGTCAATTTCTAGTTGAACCAAGAGAGCCTCATATGTTGGCAGCCAATAGGGTACTGCAATATTTGAAGGGTACACCAAGCAGAGGCTTGTTCTTCTCTAGCAGCTCAAATATGCAAGTTAAATCCTTTTGTGATGCAGATTGGGCAGACTGCCATGATACCAAAAGATCCATCACAAGCTATAGTGTGCTTTTAGGGGATTCTTTAATCTCTTGGAGGTCCAAAAAGCAAAGCACAGTCTCTAGGTCTTCAGCAGAGGCAGAGTACAAGGCAATAGCTACTACAACCTGTGAAATTGTTTGGGTTCTTCAATTATTGAGAGACTTAAGGGTTGATCATCTAAGTAGTGCTCAGCTATTTTGCGACAACCAGGCTACGTTGCATATTGCAACTAATCCCGTTTTCCATGAAAGAACAAAGCATATAGAAGTTGATTGTCGTTTGGTGAGAGACAAGATAATAGAGGAAGTGATTAAAACATTTTATGTTTCAAGCCATTTTCAAACACCAAACATCTTTACCAAAGCTTTAGGACTTCCAGCTTTTAACAGATTGGTCACTTGCTTGGGGTTAATTAATATCTACTCACCAAGTCTTAAGGGTTCAACTAGTCAAGTCATTGATCTTGTGGATCATGACTTGAGGGGAGTGTTGAGATTTTAGTCAAGAAGGAAGGCATGAAGGAAGGCAACACAGTAAAGAAGAAAAAACAAGAAAGCAATTGTAGTAATGTAAAATCAGACCAAAACGACAGAGTTTATGAGAAGAGGAAGAAAGGGAACTTAAAATCAAACGGTGTCGTTTCACTTAAGTTACTAGCACATGAGATGGTTGGCACATGTGATTGATTAAGTGTTGTACAGCTGTCAATTACTAATTAATTAGGAAGTTGGTTTGTTAAGAGTTAGTTAGACTTGATTTCTTTCCCTCCTTTCTTTGTAGCGTGTATATAAGGTAGGGCCTTAGTGTAAATTAAACAATCTTTTCCATTTTAATCAATTCAAGAGAATCGGTTTTTCTCAGTAGTTTCTAGAATCTTTTCTTTAACAGATTCATTATAATATAACTTGAATAGCAAAGATGTGGGCGTTAATTAGCTCTACTAGTAAAATCTTTTATTGTCAAATAAAAGATTTAGGGTTCCAAATATGTATATATCAAAAAACCAATGGATTTAAAGCCCGCCTACATCAAAAACCAATTGGTGTCTTGATCGGATAATAAAGATCGAGCAATTATAATGAAGTGAATGTCATAGGTTAAAAATTTATTTCATCTATCAAAAAGAAGAGAATAGCAAAGATGAAGTTGTTAAGGGCTTTTCCTTGTGGATGTAAGCTATTAGCTGAACTATAACAAATATTTTCTTTAACTTTTCTCTTATTATTCTTTCAATCACTCAACAACTGTAGCAATTGTGAAATAAGAAAGAAATACTACTCATGACACAATCCAACTCTTATTTGTCTTAGACAAGCTTAATTTAAGAAATCACATACATCTCTTGACTTATTTAGACTCACAAGATTAAGGCAAGAGAAAGTGCATGGCATGGCTCTCGATGTTCCTTAGGCATTCCATGCCTAGTGTCATAAGAAAAGACCGAAGAAACTCTTCAGGTACCATTTATTTGGAAACTATAAGAGGTATAAGAATCCATGCACGTAACAAAAAAAGCACATTCATTAAGATACTATTTACTAGGGATAAGTTAACTCTAGCTGCGTGAAGTTGGCTTGACTGAGAACCAAGCTTGGATGCCAGTTAAAACAAGCTCTAATAATATGCCAAAAAAGGCTGGAATCGACCAGGGGCTATCGAAATAGTCATGATAGAATCGAAACATTCGACTCTTCAATGTTTGATGATGCTTGTCGATGTCTGCTCTTACATCTGAATATATATTGTAGTTTGGAACCAAGTTGGTGCCAAGCTCATTGAAGATTTTAGCCACTGCCTGGTCGCTGCCTAGGAAGTTTTGGAGTACCCCCGCTTTCCTTAGCACCATAACATGGTCGGCATGATTCATGAGTGAATTAAGAAAGCATATGTAAGAAGTGATCTCATAATTGTTGATGAAGTCAGGACACATTTCAAAGGCCATCAAATTGAAAAACTTTTGCCCTGTTGAGTTGTCCACTTTCATCTTTGGAATGGTAAGATATCCAATGAAACATGAACGAGTATAAGAAATGTCATTTAAGAAGGTAGTTTTACAAGGCTTCAACCAGATCCCTGCATGTTGAAGGTCCTGTACATTGCGATAGGATTGCCAATCTTTCTTTGAATTCTCTTGGCTGCTGCTATCAACCTTTTTTGGAATTGGATTATCCAAGAGACTCGTCCACAGAAGGTGGAGAAGATGGGTGGGCTTCCTTTCTCCATCCATTGATAGTTTTTGTTCATGGGGGGTCTCCTTTGAATGAAGGCTCTCCCCTTTCTTGCTTTCTGCTTGATGCCCCTCTGATTTTTTATCGGACACGTTTTTAATGAAAATATCAATCGATTCCTTCAACTCTTTTTTCTTCACACTCAACTTCATCAACCATTTCAGGAGACGATAAGGAAGTTGGTTCTCCAGCAAAAACAAATCCTGTTGTCCAAGGAATGCACAGTCATGTTTTATATTCAAATTTTCGAAAGTATTATTAGTAGCGCAGTATATGTATTGAAGTATTGCACAGCCATCCAGGAACAAAATCCAAGCGAGGCCCTTATCAGGGTAGTCTTTAGCCGCGTCCTCCTCGTAGTATTCCCTCAGTTCCTTGATGTTTTCCTCAACCTTCTTGTATAATTCGTCTATAGCCTTGCCGCTTTCTTTGATGAACTCAGAGGCCAATATAAGCTTGTACTTCTCTGCTAACTGGTATTTTGGTTTGCCATAATGGATAGGACCAAGTGATACTGCTCTTGGCTCATAGTACTTCTTGAAACCCTTGTTCTCTCGCAGCAAGAATGCAAACTTTTGTATCTTTTGTATCTTTGGTATTGCGTTTGGAGGTTTAGTCTTCGCAGTCTCTCCTGCCTCCATTACCATTTTAAACATCGACTCCGTGGAGGGCAGTGATTTGTATTGACGAACTGCTCTGCGTCTTATCCCCTGCAGCAATGACAAGTTAGTCTTGGCTGCTGCTTGTTTCACCAAACTTTTCTGTTGTCATGTGTGGACTCAACACGTGTGGAATCCAGCCCTATGCGAGAAGGAGAATATATATACAGGATGTACGGTGTATTTTCTCTTCTAAAGCAATTTATGTTCTTGTTTTAGTATTTAATACGTGCTTGGTGGTACTTTGAAACTTTGGTTTAAGAAATTTGGGACGGTTGCTTTTATTCGAAAATTATAGTTGGGATTAAGTATACACTTTTCCTAAGCAGCAATATTCTAGAACTTGATAAACATACAAGCTTGGAATTTAATTTGCCAGATATATAGAATATATATATATATATATGTGTGTGTGTGTGTGTGTGTGTGTGTGTGTGTGTGTGTGTGTGTGTGTGTATTTGTTGTTATGGTTCCCATCTTCATCTAGTAATTTAAAAGAAAAAAAATTGTCATTTTTTAGTGAAAAAGGAAAGAATTGTTATTGGATTTGTGTTTCAACTACACGGAAATTGGAAACAAAAAACGCAGATGTTATTGAAATCAATGATAAGGAGTTAGCATTATGGGTGAGATTAATTTCTCCCAATTAAACAAAATTTTCCCCCTCAACAGTGCAATAGTGAAGTATGAATGAAGATGAAATTAATATGAAATTTTATAAGGTATTGATCATGTCGCAGCAAGAATATAACCTTTTGTATCATTGGTGTTGGAGATTGACCACTGCCGGTTTCCCCTGCTTCTCTTATGACAATGTTCCTCCGATACAGTTCCTCCATGTTCTAGTATTTAATTTATACTTGATAGTACGTTGAAACTCTGCTTTAGAAATTTGGGACTTTTGCATCTTTTCTGTTGGTGAGCAAGAATTTTTGAAACACATAGATGCAAAGAAATTACAACAATAGAAAAGCAGCTGAAAAGAGCAGCAGCAAACACCACTTACTGTCTAGACCACAAACCAACTACAACATGTTAAGGGCCATAATATATATATATATATATAGCACTTACATCTTCTTCTATTCGAATATTTAAAAGTTGGGAATATGCAACTATATTTTATGTGTTTACAAAAATGGGTTGAACAATTCATGAATATGAATGATTAGGAGTTTTTTTGTTGTTGAATATTTTGTTCATTTGTTGTGAATTAATTGTCTATTCTTGTTGTTGTCTAATCTTATATTTTTTATTTAAAGGGTTAAAGATATGTTTGGAGCCCAAATTATTTTTGTATGGAAATGCTATGTCTATAGTATTTTCACAATAATTTTGCAACAAATTTTAGGTGACAAGTTATTATTGATGGATAAAATCTAATGACAGTGGTAAGCTTAATTTAAAACCAATACCAACTTGCTATCTAGTATTTGTGTGAAATTATTGTAAAAATGCTATAGACATAACATTAATATATTTTTATTCAACCCAGATTCTTGAGATTCTCAAGTTAGGCTATTCAATAATTTTTTGTAGGCGCAAAAAAATAATTTAAATAAATTATATATACACACTAAGTAATTTTTTTTTTTTTTGGCAATTCACTTGTTGAATTCAGATATCTTATTTAGCAAGAAAAAACTTTACCGATTAAAATGTAATCTATCAGATATGTAAAAATAAAATATAAAAGACCGAAACTTGCATATGGCCTTCATTACGTGGTATACTTTTCTGAATAACTGTAGACAGTGACTCACCTTATGTCCTTTACCTGTTGAGGAAGTTTGGTATAAAATGTGCCCAATTTCTTACGTGGTATACTTTTCTGAATAAACTATAGACAGTGACTCACTTTATATCCCTAACCTATTGAGCAAGCATGGTATAAAATATGCCCAATTTTTTAAGGACAAGACTCAGATACAATACTTAAGATACTGGAGCAAGTGTTATTTTTTAAGTTTTTCTCTTGAGAATCTATCACATGGTTTTTTTCTCATAGGATGGAAGTGTATTTTTTAGTTAAGTAGGTACATGACAGAATCTTAAGAAGAAAATTTAAAGAAAAACACTTAAGGTACTACATATAAGTTTTTTTTTTTTTTAGTTTCTTAATGTACCACATACGTGAAAAAAGAAATTATTATACTTTTTTTCTTGGAGATAAAGTTCAACCTATGACGTTCGCTTTTGATGATTGTACTTATTATCATCAGACCAATAAACCAATTGGATTTTGGTATAGATAAGGATTGAATCACATATCTTTTTTTTACAATTAGAGACTTTATCAATTGAGTTAACAAGAACCTGTCATACTATTATACACTTGTTAGTGTATTTTGTTTATACATGTCACCTATTTCATGTGTTAAATATATCACTTATTTCATATGTTTTTTGTTAGATTCTAAGGCCTTAGGGACTAATGTATTAGAACTTCAATATGTAATGTGTTGGCAAACCATGATCAAAACATAGAGTCTAGTTTTAGGCTTGCTCAAAGTATGTTTAATTGTAAAATTGGAACCGAGTGATTGCATAAATTATTGGATAAATTCTACAAGGCTCAATCGATTGAAAATTATATTCGATTAATCAAGAATCGTGCAGAATTAATTTTCTGCAGAATTTTCAATTCAGCCCAAGCCCATTTGACGTGTAGAGTTTTATGTTTTAGTTCACATATAAAAAGAAAAACCCTAGCTACATTTTAGAGGTCTTTTTGTGTGTTGTATGTTGAATCTCTTATGAGATCTAGAGGTATTTACCTTCATACACACTTAGGGTTATCAAGATCAAGATTCATGTCAAGAACTTGGTGATCGCTTCAGTTACTACTTAAAGAACTTCAAGAAGTTCTAAAACTTTTGAGTGAAGTCTCAAAGTCACAAGTAGGAGAACTTGTGGTTGTAGTGGATCAAAGAAAGAAGTAATCCGTGGACTTGAAGCTATCACGTGGTTATGATAGTAAGTTTTCTACTCGAGGTAGCAATAGGATGTTACTAATCTGAGTTCTATGAATTTTTTTAAAATAACTATAAAATCCAAACAATATTACTAGTTAGCCAACGTTTCAAACAAATTTGGTTTCTAACAAATTGAGTCCTTTAGACTCGATTTTGGGCTTGTAAATCGAGTATATTGCACTCGGTTTTCCTGTTCCACCATCAACAGAAGTGGACAAAGTGTGCACGTAGGCCTGGAAATCGAGTTCAATGCACTCGGTTTTGGGTCACAAAAATCGAGTCCTTAAGACGCGATTTAGTTTGATGGAAACCGAGCCCTCCGAACTCGATTTCATTTCAGCCATCACATTTAACGGCTAACTCAAATGCACTCAAAACACACCAAGTCTCTTGCTCTTCAAACCCTCACTCTCACTCTCCTTCAAACCTCGCGCTGCGCCACTACTCAACCTCATCACTCTTCAAACCTGCGACCAGACAGAAAATCGAGTCTATTAGACTCGATTTCTAATAAATAGATCCACGTGACCAGGCACATGAAATTAGAAGGTGGTGGTTTAGACACCAGAAACTGGAGTCCTTTGGACTCGATTTTGTAAACGAGTCCAATGAACTCAATTTACAGGTGGACATACAATTGGACAAATTGTCCACCTCAGCTGTTGGCGCCATGGGGAAATCGAGTTGTTAGAAATCCAAATTGTTTCAAACGTTGCCTTACTAATGATATAGTTTGGATTTTATAGTTACTTTATCAAAAATGCCAAGTTCTACTGTACAAACTTCAATTCTTTCTCAGTGGATCTGTTTTACCTTGAGGATAGTTAGGTTAAATCCTCCCTAAGTTTTTTACCAGTTTGGTTTTCCTGGGTCATCAGATCTTTGTGTTCTTTACTTTCCGCATTATATTTGTTTAACCTAGTTTTAATTAACAAACTTGTTAATCATCTTGGCTTAATATTAGGTTAAACATATTGTGTTAAAGGGTCTAAAACTTTACATTTTTTTAGAGAGTTTCAACGTATAGCATCCGCTCTTGATGATAGCTCATTATTATCGGACCAAGACACCAATCAATTTTATATGTAGATTGGGATTGAACTTCAAGTCTCTTATTCAACCATCAAAGATTTTACTAGTTGAGCTAACTGAAACACATCACCTATTTCATATGTTAAATGTGGATATATTTAAAAAATATGGATAATATATGCAAAATTATAAACATTAACAGTGTGTACGAAGGGTACATTTTTTTGAGAAGAAAAAACTCAAGTGTACATTAATGAGCATGTAATAATATTTTTAAAATAAAGTTTTACTATAAACTTAGTTGTAGTTTAAAACTACAACTCTCATTTAAGAAATTAACATGACTGCATATTTCGAAAATCTTCCATTAAAATACATGTTATTTATGTTTTTAACACACATCCCAAATTTTTATCAGTCGGATGTTATTTACTATTTAATATATAAACTTATTTTTATGCATAATTTTAAACTAAAAAAAATAAATATTTGAATATTTGAATCTTGATTGATGACATAATTAATTATTAATTTTTTATATTCTAGAAATTTTACTTGTATGAATGATATAAAAAGAAAATGTAATCTAATGATAAATTTGTCAAGATTTATATCCAATAAAAAATATTGAATAAAGTTATAATTTTAGGCTATAATTAAGTTTGTTACTAAATTTCGTTCAAATTTTGAACGTGGACAAAAATTTAAAAGAAATTGAAACTCACTTAAGGCTTTTGGTTATAAGGTACACTTTTCTAAATAAACTATTGGTAGCGGGCTAGATGTCTTTCCCATTGAGTAGGTTTGGTATTAAACATACTGAATTTCAATGAACGCTCCGTTTGTTTCAATGTAAAATATTTGCAAAGGTAAAATATTCTACCTGTTAAATATTTGCTAGAAAATATTTACTTTTTACAATGTTTGGCAATGTATAAGAAAATGCTGTGTAAAATATTTTCCAGTGTTTTGCACAACGTAAAATGAAAATAAAAAAAGGGTAAAAATTTAAAATTGTACTAAGACATCACCACCAATGGCTAAGGTTGAATCTACAAGTTCAAAATAATGAATGACATTGATTATGATCGTTTAAGGGATACAATGATAAATTGTACTGAGACATCACGGATGGTTAAAAAGGTTAATCTACTTATACTACCACTTCTTTGAGCTTTAGCTGAAGCCTGTAAATCATCTTGTAAACTTCTTTTGTTGTACAAAGCTGTGTAGAGAAAATGTGTAATTAGCTAGTGCATAGAATTTTGTGCAAGAAGCAATTGATCGAAACAAGGAGACAAGCACACAATTATATTAAATATATCACTAATTAACCTTTAAATGAATATATATTCATTGATTTAGGTAAAAATGTGTAAGTTTTAGGCTAGCATCCAAGTTTTAAACTAGTCTTTTGGTCCCTACTCAATTCAATAAGACTATTTGGTCCAATAAACCTCCAAGGTAACTGACTGTATGTGGTAGATAGATTACTGAAAATTGACAGCTCAGGGTATCATAAGATTTCCTTACCATCTCTCTATTACTCTGACTTGCCCCTTTAATCTATCTCTCTCTCATCAATCTAAAGATTAAAGGGGCAAGTCAGAGTAATAGAGAGATGGTAAGGAATTCATATAATACCTTGAGCTGTCAATTCTCAATAATCTATCACATCTGGCCAAAACTACAATCTGTGAAAATTTTCTACAACCAACTCAATGGCCTACAAAAATTAATAAAACAGTAGTAATGAAGAGAGAGAGCGAGAGAGAGAGTATCTGTTAGTATTTTCATTTAACAATCTCCCCATTGTTAAATGAAAGCTCAGAATCAGCAGTCAATATTTCAACCTAATAGTTTAGGTAATCCAAAGAGAGTATCTGTCCTTAATGGCCTATTTCAAAATATTTCTCAACACAGCAGAACCTGCAAATTATATCTAGAAAAAATATAACGTTATTAAAATACTAATGAATCCAAAATATAACATTATTCCATAATAACTCCAAAACATGTCAATCAGTGTTCCATAATTATTAATAACCTAAACAATACCATGGTACCACTAATATGTTTCACACAAGGTATCCAACAACTTCAAGTTAGAAGGTTTTGTTGAAAAATTTCTCCAACCAAAGCTTTCTCATCCTATCATTTTTAGCCACAAAGGCTCTTCTTGCCTTTTCATCATTAACCAAATAATCAAAAGCTTCATCAAGCATGTCTTCTTCGAAGCCTTCAACATTCATCACTACTTTATGAAGCTCATTTGTACTAAGAGCTGTAACAGCTACTTCAATCTGTTTGAGATGTTCAGTCATCTCATTAAAAGGACTATCTTCGTTCATAGCTGCATAAGTTCTCTTTCCATGGCTCCTTCCTTTAGATGAAGTTCCATTGGCAGCTTCATGGGTATCTTTTGACAATGTCTCAAAGTCAACTTCAAATTCCGGATTTTGAATGTCATTCTATGGGGTCTCATTTTCAACCAATGGAGAACGTTCACTCCATTGCTTTGAAAAGCCACCAATTGCCATGGCCTTGCCAACAACAATAGTCATCTCATCATATTGTTCATTTTTTTCTTTAAATATGGGGCATGAGCGGGATGAGCCTGTTCAAAGAAATATGACAATGTCAATAAATTGGATGATTTAATATAATAAATGTATAAATCATTATTGATCCTCAAAAAAAAAAAAAATGAAGCTCATTTATATAAATTTCATACCAGCACTGCAGCATCATAAGTTTGCTTGTCACATGTGATCATTTTCAAATTATCATCCCAACCAAATCCACTTTTTTTTTTTTCCCGAATCTCCTAAATGAGTTTCCACTCTTTTCTAACCGTATGAAGACGGTTTTGCACATGTGATGCATGACACTCTATATTAAACTCCACACCAATTTCTTTTGCCACTTTGTCAAGGGATTTAGGCTTATATTTGTTTGAGGGCTTGTTGTCTTGTTCAACCTCAACAACCAACATTTTAACAGCATGTCACACATTGGTTGTGTCCACCTAAGTTGAGATCCTGGTTCTTTCCCCTTGTTCTTGGACATTGCTATAGCCAAAAGAACAATCTAATGAATCCCAACCATTATGATAATAAATAAAACATTATTACAAAAATAAAACCTGAATCTACGAAACAAAAAATTCATCATCCAAAAACAATGCAAAGCCATGTTAACTTGAACTTGAGGAACCAAATAACAATTTTAACTGTTTTCCCACAAAAATATTCAATTATTACATTTTAAAAAGTGTACAAGATATCTACTTATGCTCTGTTAGCAACCAAATACAAAGCCAAATAAAGTTGATAGTACATAATCATAGAAAGTTGTAATACATCATCAACAAATAACTCCAAATAGCTTAGACTGAATAAATTTATGCATGTCTCCTAATTATGTAGTCAACCCACATTGCTTGACATATCTCATCCCTCCTATTATTCCACTCTCTACTTTCCATTATAGCTTCGCGTCGGCTAGGTTGGACTCAATCACTATACTCTGTCTCATATATTCCAACTTGCATAATTGGGTCATTAGGATCAACCCCCATGATATGATTGTGAATAACACTACATGCTAAAACTACATCCACTTGTGTATTAAAAGACCAAAATGGTTCTGCATCCAAGACATGAAAATGTTTTTTTATAACTCCAAACCCTCACTCCATGGTAGTTCGCAACGAAGAATGACGAAGGTTGAATAATTCTTTTGCATTTTCAGGTGGATGATCACTAAACTCTTTCAAATGATATCGAACACTTCGATAAGGAGACAAGATTCTAGGTCTATTTCCATAACCAGTATCACCAAGGTAATATTTACCTACAAATTATGAATCAATTTTTTTTAAAAAAAAAATTCTAGCATAAAACCAAACATAAAGGCTAGTTATCTATATAATACTTTCTGGTATTTTAAGTCCCCTTGGTCTACTAAGTGCGTCATTTAAAATATGAGAATCATGAACACTGCCTTCCCAACCAGCTAACATATAGGTGAATCTTAAGTCTAACGTAACTGCAGCTAACACATATTGTGTTGTCCCCCCCTTTCGACCACGAAACCTTCCTTGGATTTCAATTGGAACAGATGCACGGACATGAGCTCCATCAATTGCTCACACTCAATCCTAATGATGACCAATATTAAGTAATGTTTATTTCAAAAATCACCTAACAAATAAAAAAACAACAAACAAAATTTGAAAAGTTTACCTTAAAATAAGGATAAAACCTTCTACTATTCCTTATCTATGGGGGTGTAGAGTTGTAAGGTAATCTAACAACATGCCTATATAACTGCAAAACTGCTTTAAGGACAATTTTAAATATTGATAAATTGTCTCAATCGATCTATGGAACCTGGCAGCAATGACTCAAAACCTAACATTATGGCCAATAGTATGCAAAAACATCAACACCTGCTCTATAACAGGCATGTAGATAGTCTCACGTACCAAGTTTCTCTCAACAAGAATTCTTCATAATGAATATCAATTATAAAACCTTCTTTTTCATAATCCCAGTTCACAAGAGGTTGCCTAATTATAAATCTCCTAGACTTAATATCTTCTAATATTATAGCTCCCATAGCAAGGACAGATGCAACTGTGGCAAGAACTGCTGCTTGAATTTTTTGTTTATCCATCTACATAACAAAACCAAGATAATGGGCTCTTTTAACTTTTCTTTAGCCATACAAAACTAAAACAAAATAGAAAAAGCCAACCACACAACCAAAAAGTAGAGGTTAGCACAATGAAGAAGATGCATTTGTATTCTTTTAGTCAGATTGCATGTTACAATTTTTACATAACTTAAAATAAAATAAGTGATCAAAGGTGAGTGGTTGTAGATTTTAACGTTTTTTTTTTTAGTGATTGACTACATGATGAGTATTTATTAGTTGGTATAGTTTAAAACACATATATCCTAATGAATGCAGAAACCAAGACACAAAGTTAGGAAGATTAGTGTGGATAATTCTGAAGAGAGTGTGAAGTGTGGCAGACATTCCCATTAAATTTAATTATTATCATTCTTGTCTGATAATACATTGTCTTGGTTGCCAATAGCAAGCAGGTGAGAATAATAACAAACTGAATATTACAAAACGTAAAAGAAAATTTAAATAAATCTTAAGAACATTATGTCAAAAGGTTAATTCCGGCTAAAATGATGCATCACCAGCAAGGCAGCAATAACAAATGCAAAATCAAATTTAAAGATAAAAAGATTCAACTATTTTTTTCATTTTTAAGAAGTATATATAACCTTATACATAGGTCCAAGGTGAAGTTAATCAAATCAGAAAAACACTAATTAATCCAATCTAATCTCTTAAACAACCTAACCATTTTCCACAGAGAGAGAGAGAGGAGAGAGAGAGAGAGAGCAGCAACTAGGGCCTTGAGCTGCCAATGTCAAAATCTGAATAATAATAAATCTCACACAACCAAATCAACACCGAAAAACCCATATGAAAAACCATACGAAATCAAATATGTACATGCACTTAAGAGCATCATTCACAACACTCACTCACACCATTGCTCCAGATACATATTTTAATAACCATATCAATGACTAAAACAAGGGTCTGGCACACAAAGCAAATATGCAAAAAGAAGTAGACACACACACACAAAGAAAAAATATATCAGAATCAAGTATGAAACATTCCATAAAATTTTTGTAATGGCCCTGTATCCTTTAAAATATCACAACCACATTGCCCTTAACCATTGAATCCTTCACCTTACATATGTTTACCAAGAAATGAACATAAAACCACAGTTGAGAGAAGTTAATGCCATTAAGAACAAACCAATTATACTACTCTTGTGGCCAATCATATACATCATATAGCAAAACCCAAAATCTCAGAATTTTTACAAAAGCCACTATCTTTATATCTTATGGCAAACCCAAAATCAAGAAATCATCTAGTTTAACAATCGTGCCCAGAACAATGCAAAACCAATTATATAACACACATCTAGTTGCTAACAAAAAGTACAAACTCAAAGAATAAATGGAAGCAAATGTTTCTATTATAAATTCTTTAAAAAAACCCCCATTTGCCTAAATTAGTTGTACTCTAACCCACTGATCCAATCAATTTTTAGATTGAAAAATTCAAATAGGCACGCACATAGTATTAACTAAAAATCAAAAACCAAAACCCAATAACAAGAAGCGAGCACAAAAGCCAAAATGAAACAAAACCATACGACACACACAAATATATAATAACAAAACAACAGATCAAACCTACGAAAATCCAGAGAAAAGTTAGAGATGAAGAAAAACAAAAAGAAAAGGAGAAATCTAATCTAAAAAAGCAGAAAAGTACTTGGTTTTGCCGGCGATGGGCGGCGTCCGCAGAAGTTGGAGTTGGCTGGTGGTGCCTTGGACCTTGGAGCTGGAGATTGGTGGGAGAGGGGACCGAAGGTGGCTGGGTTTTTTGGAGAGAAATTTGAAAGGGTGGCTGGATTTTTTTGGAGAGATATACGAGAGGGAGAGTTTTAGCGTGAAAGTGAGAAAGTGATAAGTATCGGGGTGTGAAGGATTGAGCAAATGTAAAATGTTTTCCCAAAATTTTAAATGTAAAATATTTTACAGAAATTTGCTTAGGCTAATTTGGTTGACTAAAAATATTTTACTTTTGAAAAAATATTTTACTGCAAAACAAATACTGTAAAATTGGAAAATATTGTCCTGAAAATATTTTACATTGAATTTTGGTGTAGATGTGGATTGACTCACAGATCTTTTATTCAACAATCAGAGACTTTACCAGTTGAGTTAATAAGAACCTATCATATTATTATTCACTAGTTAGGGTATTTTGTTTATACATGTCACCTATTTCATATGTCTTTTTTTAGAGAGTTTCAACATATAGCATCCGCTCCTGATGATAGCTCATTATTATCAGACTTAGACACCAATTGATTTTTGGTGTAGGTTGGAATTGATTCTCAAGTCTCTTATTCAACCATTAAAGACTTTACCAATTGAGCTAACTGAAACTCACCACCTATTTCATATGTTAAATGTGGATATATTTAAAAAAAATGGATAATATATGCGAAATTATAAACATTAACTGTGTGTCCGAAGTGTACATTTTTTTGAAAGAAAAAACTCTAGTGTACATTAATGAACATGTAATAATATTTTTAAAATAAATTTTTATCATAAACTTAGTTGTAGTTTAAAATTACAATTCTCATTTAAGAAATTAGCATGGCTACAAATTTCGAAAATCTTACCGTTAGATTGCATGTTATTTATGCTTTTAACACACATCTCAAATTTGTGTCAGTTGGATGTTATTTACTATTTGATCTATAATATTATTTTTTATGCACAATTTTAAACTAAAAAAACTAAATATTTAAATATTTGAATCTTGATTGATGGCATAATTAATTATTAATTTTTCATATTCTAGAAATTTTACTTGTATAAAAAATATAAAAAGAAAATATAATCTAATGATAAATTTGTCAAGATTTATATCCAATAAAAATTATTGAATGAAGTTATAATTTTAGGCTACACTTAAGTTTGTTACTGAATTTCGTTCAAATTTTGAACGTGGACAAAAATTTAAAAGAAATTGAAACTTGCTTAAGGCTTTTGGTTACAGGGTACACTTTTCTGAATAAACTATTGGTGGCGGACTAGATGTCTTTCCCATTGAGCAGGTTTGGTATTAAACATACTGAATTTCAATGAAGTCTCTTTGCTTTGTTATTCGAGCTTAATTTATGCTAATCTAATCTACTAATATAATTAACTTTAAACGATACTGTTAACAAAAGCTTGCTCCTCTAGACCTTATTTACATAGAAAATTTGTTATTACTCTTTTTAAAGTCTTTTGGCCAAATATTATAAAAATTAAAGTTTATTAGCTTTATTATTATTATTTTTTTTTTTTTTGAGAAATTTATTGGCTTTATATGTGCTGTGCAAAGTTTTTTAACCAAACGAGGAGAAATATAAATTACGAAATTAATGTTGCCGAAATACAAGTAAAAGAAGAGAGAGAAACTGTGCTATCGACTGTTAACATTTAAGAACTTCCGAGCATTATAAATTTCCGTTGTAAATATATATCATATGGTCGCCATGTTAGTTACCTTTTGATTTTTTTTTTTTTTTAATTCCAAATTAGTTTACATTTTATTTTGGCTGAGTAAAAAAAACTCCGAATTTTTTGTTTTTTTTTTTTCAAATTAGTTTGCATACTTCACTATTGTACGGAAAACAAACTTTCCTTCCTTGGGTCTCGTGTATCACATTGACTCCTACGGTTGAAGCATAATTGACAAATCATTCTTCAAAAAATTCCAGAAAAAGATAACCATGACAAAAGTACATTAGTACAGTGAAACCATAGCACAGAGTTATGCTTGATTCTGGGCTTGATGCAAAAATATAAACTACAGTTTTATCGCAACAGTGTATACCAAACTTGCTAGGTAGATAAAGACTTTCACGTGTATCACATCTGTGCACGATTTATCATAAGAAAATTCTCACAAAAGTGCTGCTGCATTAGATACCAATCTTGCTGCATAAAAATGAAGGAGTAACCCATAATTTATTGGAAAAAGTGTGTAAGGGAAAAAAGTTCAAATGCACTGAGGAGATTGTTTAAGAGAAAAAGATATTACACATTAAAAAAATTATTGAAATTGTGTCTTAAAGTCATAATACAGATTGACAATTGGTTAGCTTGGGTCCCAAAAAATTGGTACTTCTGAAAGCCAAGGGATCACGCGGTAAAGTTAAAAGCCAAGATTAATTGAAGTCCAAAACAATTGGCACTTCTCAAACCATGCAAAAGTGAAAGATTCGATGAATATGACTTTTTATTGTGTTATTAAATAAATTAGAAATTATACTGTTAGACTATAATAATAATTTAAAAACTTTTAAAGCATATATCGATTTATTTAATTTGAAATAATTTAATTAATAAATGTCTTATGACAACGTTCCTCCGATGCAACTCATCCATGTCCTAGAATTGGATTTACACTTGATAAACTTTGCTTGAGGAATTTAGTAGTGTTGCAATTTTTTTTCCATGAATAAGCAAGAGTTTTTGAAACACATGCAAAGATATTACAAAGAACAAGCAGCTGAAATTAAAAGAGCAGTCGCAAACAATTCTTACTGTCTAGAATCTAGATCATAAACAAATTACAATATGCTACATTTTATTAAAATATCAATTTTTTATTTTTTATTATTATTTATCTTTCTTTACACACAACAATCATCATTTACTCGCTTCCTTTATTCTCAAGATACATAAGAAAGATTAAAAGACAAAATACAAAATAAATAATGCCATATTTATAAGTATTGTTACTACAGCAATTATATATTTTTACATAAATTTGCATGGCCTAATACGAGTGAATTTTGGGTTTTGTTGGCTAAAATGTGATACTATTTCTGTAAGTGCACAATTGCACCTGGCCCTAAAAACAGTGATGGACTCAGGCCCAATTCGCCTTAAACAATATGAATTTGTAGAGTGTGGGCTGTAAAACCCAGGTTAGAAGCGTTTAAGGAATATAAGTCAAGTTAAAAGATCGTAAACACTCAAAGATAATAAGAAAAGTTATAGCTCCACCTCCTCGGATATTAGCCGAGGACTGTTCTTATATAAATTTCCTTTCTTTTTTTCTTCTTCTTTTCTCCTTCTCTCTTTCCAAAAGGGGCTCTCCTTTCTCTGTCCTAGACCTCTCCTTAAATACTACTCAATTTGATAATTGCTACACGTGTTGCCTTCACCTCCCTTTGACCTAGATATTTTTCTTCCTAATGCCCTTGAATAGTAACCAGAAGTTTCCCTTCCACTGTTCAGGTGTCACTTCCCCATTAATGCGGCTAAGGTGGTAGATGAAGGGTCTTTAATGTGGAGGTGGCAGCCTTTAGTACTTTTCAAACACCGGTGCTTCTAGAACATCTGGGGGTTCACCCCTCTTAACCGTTGGTCTGCGTCGTGTAGTTTATGAGCTTTTATGATAACGTTGCTGATTCTTCTATGCCCATCCGAGAGTAAAATCAACCTCGGATTGGTCCTCGGGTCCTCGGCTTATGAACGGGCCTGAGATACTAAGAGGTTTCAAACTCAAAGTTAGGTCAGCCTTCCTTAATATGGCCCAAAGGCCCATATACCTGCCAGGATAATTTTACTCCCCACAACTTCTATTATACAAGTATTAATGCGAGGGCTCTAAGGGCCATCAGTTTATGCAAAACTTTAGGTGTATTTTAGCATAAGAATCTACTTTTGCTATTTTAAATACTCACTTTTCAAAATATTTCACATTAAATTATCTATTTTATATTATATTTCAGTAAAATATCACTTTTTCTTAATTTTTTGTTATTGTTTATCTTTCTTCACACATAATAACCACTGTCCACTCTCTTTCTTCTTCCTTAAGATACGAAAAGAGAGAATAAAAAATTAAATGTAAAATGAATAGTATCCGTGTAAATTTTCATGACTACTATAACAAACTTCAAAAGTTACATAATTATACTGATGTAGGTCAACTTTAAAAGTTGTGAATACATATACACCTTTTTTAATCAACTATATTTTATGACTTGATAAAAATGGCAATCTTGAAATTTAATCTACCAGTACTATATATGTGGAAACAAATATAAGAGCATCTACAGCCCAAATCTCATCCTCTTTTACTTTATCATCTTCAAAAGCTACTTTATCAATTTATATAATACCATTTTACAATTCAGCTACAGTGTATTTTACATTTAGAATTACACTATAGCTGAATTGCAAAAAAAAAAAAAAAAAATTGCAATTGTTGGCTTTTACAAGTTCTATAGAGTGACGTTTTTGGGCTTAAATGGCAAATTGGCTTACCTAAAAGAAACTAAAACTTGCTTGGGTCGGTTGTTTACCAAAAAAAAAAAAAACTTGCTAGGTTTCATTACATATATGGTACACTTTTCTGAATAAAGCATTGATGGTGACTAGCTTTATGCATTTATCCATTGAGCAGGTTTGGTATAAAACAGGAATAATTTTGATGGAGTCTTTGCTTTAATTTATACCAGCTTTATGCTACTCTTCTAATATACAGTTAGTTCTATGATACAGTGAACAAAAGCTTTTCCTCCTAACTTTATTTAGATTGCAAATTTTATGATACACTTTTGCAATGAAGCGTAGTCTTTATGATTTATAATTGCATGCCACAAAAAAATATATACTTTGTCATATTCTGTGCTATGGTACTTATCTAAGAATATATCTATTTGGGGTTAAGGTATTGAATTGTAGTTAGATTACTTAAAGATTTTAACGAGGTATACTGGTTAAACCAGGAGATTCAATCAGATTAATTACCCATTGCATGTATCGAGCTCCAAACAATAAAAACTAAAAATGTGATACCCGTGAAATAGTCTTTACCTACATAGCAAGCTTCGTATAAACTTTTGCAATAAAACTGTTTATGTTTTATCTCTTGCATCAAGAATGACCAAAATAGTTCTTGTACTTCTTATTCACGGTCATCTTTTTCATAAAATAAAAGGTAGAACGATATTATACCATTTGTGTTTTAGACAATAGAGTTAAATCTTAAATGTGATATACGAAATATTGAGTGTGACTAGATGTGTCAAATGGGTGAGTTTGGGATATGCAAAATTGGGTTGGGTACATAAAATTCATTTACCCATTTGTTTCTCATTTAGCTAATTACTTTTAACCCAAATCTAATCTAACCCAATTATTATATCTAAACCTCAACCCACCCAATTACCCAATAATCAAAATTACCAAAATGCCCTTTAAACTTGAAAATGATCAAAGTACTCTTAAAATCCTATAAAATTACCAAAATACCCCTTAAACCTTAAAAAAGACAAAAAATGATCAAAATCCACTAAAAATGACCGAAATAGTTCTGAAAACTAAAAATTGACCAACATACCCCATAAACCAAAGAAATAATTGAAATATTTCTGAAACCTAAATAATGATCAAAATATCCGTGAAACCTGAAAATTACCAAAATACCCCTAAACCTAAAAAATGACTAAAATAACTCTCGAACCTAAAAAATGACCAAAATACTCTCAAAACCTATAAACTGAGCAAGATATCCCCAAAACCTAAAAATTGACCAACATACCCCCTAAACCTAAAAAATTACCAAAAATACCACACAAAAAATATATACTTTGTCATATTCTGTGCTATGGTACTTATCTAAGAATATATCTATTTGGGGTTAAGGTATACTGATTAAACCAGGAGATTCAATCAGATTAATTACCCGCTGCATGTATCGTGCTCCAAACAATAAAAACTAAAAATGTGATACACATGAATTAGTCTTTACCTACATAGCAGGTTTTGTGTAAACTTTTGCAATAAAATTGTTTATTTTTTATCTCTTGCACCAACAATGAGCAAAATGGTTCTTGTTTCTTATTCACGGTTATCTTTTCATTAAAAAAGAAAAAGAAAAAAGAGTAGAACGATATTATGCCATTCTTGTTTTAGACAATAGAGTAAAATGTGATACACAAAATTATTGAGTGTGACTAGGGGTGTCAAATGGGTGGGTTTAGGGGGTATTTCAGCAATTATTATTATTATTATTATTATTATTATTATTATTATTATTATTATTTTGTTTCGAAGGTATTTTGGTCATTTCTTAAGTTTCAGAGGTATCATTTCTTAAGTTTCGGGTTATTTTGGTCAATTTTTTTGGTTTTGGGATATTTTGGTCATTTCATAGGTTTAAGGGGGTATTTTGGTAATTTTTAGTTTTTAGGGGTATTTCGGTAATTGTTTTGGTTTCGAGGGGTATTTATGTCATTTTTTATATTTATGGGGTATTTTGGTCATTTTAGAGGTTTTATGGGTATTTTGGTCTTTTTAGTGGTTTTTGGTATTTTAGAGTTGGGTGATTTAATTTGTAGAAATGATACTTGATCATGCTTGGGTCTAATTGGGTACCTAGTTAAAACTCAATTAATATTAATGTTAATTGGGTTAATACCCATTTAACCCAATTAATAATTGGATGAGTTTGGGTCTTATTTAAGTAGGCGGGTTTGGATGGACAAATGGGTTTGCATTGATTTTGCCACCCTTACATATGATGGAATGAAACTCTAGCTTGAAAATTTTAGAATCTTAATTTGAACTTATTGATATACCAATAGAATTATTATTATTTTTGTATATACAAGATAGAGTTTATACTCTAGTTTAATCTAAGTGTATATGTTTATGAAACTCCCTTTTAGAGATTTGAACTTCCGCCCTTACCCCCCCCCCCCACACCCCACACCCGACACTCCATAAGCATTTATACTTGTGGAGTGACCACCATACCAAGGGTCTGCGGTAGTCCAATAGAATTAATTAAGTGTACACAATTTTGTGAAGATTTAACTTGTTTTATAACTTAAATTGAACAAAGCTGTGCATCACCACGAACCAGTTAATTAAAAAAAAAGAAACACACACACACACACATTTTTACCACTATTTAGTAATGCAAGCATATTTGATAGACAAAGTGCTTAAATTTCTTTAAAAATTAAATACAAAAACAACCTACATACTTTTAACGTGATTTAATATATGTTATGTTATATCTAACAAAAATTTACATTATGTTAGTCTTTAAATAAATTAGAAAGCTCGTGGGTTTGAATCTAGAGAATTATCCTTTCTAAAAAGAAAATTTTGGGCTGCTTACTAATCATTTCTCCAAGACCTTGCAGAAGTAGAAGATTTATGCATTAAATATGACCTTCTATCATAATATATATAATTTGTTTAATTTAAATAATTTAAAAAATAAATGTGACTTTACATATCTAAACATATACAAGTTCATATAAGAAAAATATAAAAACAATAAAAACTACAAGAAAACTGCATTCATAAAAGAAAAATACAATAAAGATATATATATATATATATATCTTGGTACCATCTGTAATCAGTCATAGTAGGACATCTCAAATTATTC
Source organism: Castanea mollissima (assembly GCA_014183005.1). Classification (NCBI taxonomy): domain Eukaryota; kingdom Viridiplantae; phylum Streptophyta; class Magnoliopsida; order Fagales; family Fagaceae; genus Castanea; species Castanea mollissima. The sequence continues at coordinate 37,979,604 of JACAVU010000009.1, read as the reverse complement.
AAATAATCAGAAATTCGAGACGAAATATTGGAAGGAGTACCAACAAAGAGTTTAAGAATGGTGTAAACTAAAGTATTGACACCATCAGGAACACCACGGTTAATATTTTGATTAAAAATAGGCATACCATCAGTATCTCTTTTAACAGCATGTTTAATAGATTCTCTGGATTCTAATGTGAGATGTGAATCCCACCATCCGCGAAGACAACCAGTAAAACCAGATGCAGTATTGCTAACTTGGGAATTGTTGCTAGCAACTCCTTTTAGCCGTAAATCAAGAGGTTCAAAATTCTTTTTCAAAAATTCGTCAACATCAGCATTTCTTTTATCAATACTTTCAGATCCAACAAAGGACTTTCTTCCTTCATTGATTCTCAAAGGCTTGTGAGTAGGAAAACATTTGGTATCATCAAAAAATATTTTAACAATTCCATCAGAATATTGTGCAATTTTAGTAAGATCAAGTTCATCAAAAACAGGTTTAACAGGTGGTGCAACTTGTATATATATATATTGCTTTTGAAAAAAAAAAAATTGTAAATTGAAAATGTGCATATTTTTAAGTTTCTTGAAAATGCAATATTCGAAGCTGCTGTGGTTAGAAAGAAAATAGAGAGGCTTAAAAAAATTTTAATTTGGAAATGTGAAGTTTAAAACCACTATATTAAGGCTGCACATAATTATACATTTAGAACTAAGATCAATAGGAAGAGATTGAGTAGAAAACAATGATAAAAATAACATAATTCGACTTTATGGCGTGTTGAAAATACTTTTTTCAAGGAAATAATTTGTCCGTACTTAAATAAGTTTGGTGCGGGGTTCCAAGAAATTCACCTCTATGCAATAAAACCACAACTACAGACAACAATTAATCCTAAAGTTTCATTTCTCAAAGAATTTGTTACAAAAGTTGTGTCCGGCCAACTCTGGAGTTAATTGATGGTGTAAAAATATGACATTAATAGCTAGAATAAGCAGTTGTTTACTTGTTTTCTGTTATTTGCTATCTGTGTCATGAATATATATCCTCATAAATTTTTTTTCCTATTTGGATTTTTAGTTGAAAAAATTCAACATTTCTTTTAAGTAATAAGTTGTAGAGGGGGGGGGGGGGGGGTGGAGTGGATTGTTTCAGGTAGTTCACAAATTTCCTTTTATCCTTGAAACCAACCAATTTCTCCCTTTATCTTTGAGAAATAAACAAATATCTCTTTTGAATAATTATTAGTCTTACATCACATGGAAGAGAAAAAGATGAGGAGTACATTGTTCTTTTCTTTGATTACATTTGTAATCATTGTGATCTGTGGGATTTAACTGAAAAAATAACGGATTGAGCATATTTGCTTATTTCTTAAACGTAGAATGGACAGTTGCTTGATTTCAAAGATAATGAGAGAAATTGTGACTCTAAACATATAGGAGCGAAGTACTTTTTTCCCTACGTTTTATTCATTTATCTCTTTCATTTACTTCTCTGAAAAAGAAAATGAAAAAACATAAGTCATTGAATATTCAGCCACTGAAATGAAGATAATCATTCATTACTCAAACTGTCTCCGCTTTTGTGCAATGACGAGAACGTAGCATTAAGTTGAAGCAATTAATAATGAGTAATAATAGTTACACAGTATTGGCATGGGACACATCAAAACACAATTCTACTTTTAAACCTTTTATTTTATTTTATTTTTTTCTTGCGGAGAAAATTCTTCTTTAAACTTAATTTCATATAACACATATATTACATACCACACAGAAACTCTGAGACAATCCACACATTAATTACATCAAATTATAAAGTAAGTACAATATTCACCCTGACTGATTGCATTAAAACTTCAACACCAAGGTAACAAATTACTAGGATGATGGGGCCTTGGGATGACCCATGCGAAATCATGACTATTAGAATTAAGGCCTCTTTATTTGGAAACAGCGGTCTTTTTTTATTTTTTATTTTTTAATTTTATGAACAGGAAACAGCGGTCTGAGAGGCATATATATATCATATGCAATTCTCAGCTAGCTAGACACACCTGGAAAGACAACAACAAATAAAATTTTACCTATTGCAGGGTCCCGGAGGAGATTTGACAGCATACCAAGTCTGAATGACGGTTAGAGCAAGTGCTAACAGTGCGCCAAAGAAAGCCAAGAACGTCCAGGGGCTGTTGAAATGGTCGTGATAGACTTGAGCCAACCAGGTCATCAACTGGTTCTTGTAGTGCTTCTGAATTTGTTCTCTGACATATCCATATATTTCGTTGTTAGGAACCAAGTCAGTACCTATCTCATTGAAGAGTTGAGCCACGTGTTCATCACTACCAAGGCGATTATAGAGTATACCTGCTTTCCTTAGCATCTTAACATCATTGGCTTCGTCGATTAGTGAATCGAGGAAGGATATGTAAGAGGTGATCCCAAAGTCATTTTGGAAATCTAGACACATCTCGTAGGCTATCAAGTTCAAAAACTTTGGCCTTGTTGAGTCATCCACAGTTATTGGAGGAAGCCAAAGGAATCCCAAACAACCGAGTGTAGTAAAAGATATGTCCCTCAAGCAACTATTTTCCTTTTTACTACGTTCCACATGAATACCTGCTGCTCGAAGCTCCTGAACACTGCGATAGGATTGCAAACTCGATAGCGAACTCGTGTCCTTAGAGGCGTCTTTTGTTGACTTCTCTGGCTTGTTTTTTTGATGCTTATGCAAGAGACGTGTCCTTAGAAGATCAAGAAGATGGATGGCATCTCCATCATCTTGCTTCTCTTGTTGCTGCTTTGATTTTCTCGAGAGACACCACGACAACGAACTTGGGGCGGCGCAGCGGAGAATTGATGAGCGATCCTCTGGTAGTGGTACCGTAACGTGGCTATCAATGTATTTGTCAATCGATTCCTGCAACGCAACTTCTTTCTGACTCCATCTCATCAACCATTTGAGCAGACGATAGGGAAGCTGGTTCTCAAGCAAAAACAGATCCTGTTGTGTAAAGGCTATACTGTCGGGTTTTATTTTCAACTCTTTGAACTTATTCTTAGCTGCGCAGTATATGTATTGTAGTATTGCGCAGCCGTCCACCAACAACAGCCAAATGAGGGTCTCATCATCATAGCCTTCAATCACTTCCTTCTCGAAGCAGTCCCTCAGTTCATTGATATTCTCCCCAATCTTCTTATACAAATCGTTTATCTTCTCTTTGCTACCATCGACGAACTCATATGTCAACACAAGCTTGTACTGCTCTCCTAGCTGGTACTTGTCATTACGATGATGGATAGGACCAAGTGATACTGTTCTTGGCTCATAGAGCTTCTTGAAATCCCTGTGATCTCGCAGCACGAATATAACCTTTTGTATCTTTGTTGCTGGGGATGGTGTCACCTTTTTTCTTGCCTCCATTACTGTATTAATCTTTGCCTCCAGGTTAGTAGATTCGATAGGAATGCTGTGCGTCTGGGCATCCTCAGTGATGGCGCTGCTTGTTTCTCCGGCACCGGCTTCTCTTCTGAAAAATCTCTCAATGGAAATGACGTGCTGCTGCCCGGCCATAGCAAGTTTGCTCCCAAGAAGGAAATTGAATTTTGTAAATTCACTGTCCTCTATACGTCGTATTTACTAAGTAGAAACTTTAGCGTAAGAAAGCTGTTGCTCTTATTTGAATATACAAACTTTCCTAAAGCAACTATTTTTTAATGATAAATACATATACAAGGCTTGGAATATAAAATTCAATATATGTCTAAAAATACAAATGGAGAAAATGAAACTTGCTTATGGCTTTCGTTAACATGGTATACTTTTTTTAATAGGCAAATTATTAATTTAAATTGTACATTGTAGAAAAATGTAGCTACCATTTGCCTCTTCGAAAGAATGTGGCTAATATTTGCCACGTTGCTTTACATGGTGTTAAATATTAGCATTGATACACTATGTTGAATATGCTATTATGGATGCGGAAGCAAAAGTATAAAGCATAGAACACAATAACATAAGAGGATTACGTGGTTCAGCCTAATGACCTACATCCACGGAGGAAACCCTAAAGGGCTACATCAATAATATATTAGAGTGTAGAACAAATCATGTGTTATAATGAACCATAATACGTGTATATATAGTATACAAAATCCTAAACTAATAGACTTCTAATACAAGTAGGAAACTTGGCTTGCACATAAAGTAGAATTAGGCTTGGGCTTATGCTAATGGGCTAATATATCTTTAACACCCCCTCTCAAACTCAAGATGAAAACTTGATGAAATCTTGAGATTTGATTAGGTTGAAAAGATTCCTTGAATGAAGTTTGGTTTTGTGACGGTAGCTTGAAAAGGGCAATGGTTTTGTAGTGTTGATGCAACTTCTAACAGTGACATGACTATACTGGAGAATTTTGACAGTAGCAGTAGAAAACTAAAGAAGATGAACATAGTGAAGAAACATCGAAGAAGACAAAGATTGCTCTTAATACACCGTAAGGACAGAAAACCATGGCCGTAGGAAGGTAGCTCTGATACCATGTTAAATATTAGCATTGATACACCATGTTGAATATGCTATTATGGATGCGGAAGTAAAAGTATAAAGTATAGAACACAATAACACAAGAGTATTACGTGGTTCAATCTAACGGCCTACATCCACGGAGGAAACCCTAAAGGGCTATATCAATAATATATTAAAGTGCAGAACAAATCTTATGTTACAATGAACCATAACATGTGTATATATAGTATACAAAACCCTAAACTAATAGACTTCTAGTACAAATAGGAAACTTGGCTTGCACATAAAGCAGAATTAGGCTTGGGCTTATGTTAATGGGCTAATATATCTTTAACACATGGTAATGTTCATAAAAACTAATAATTGTCTTTCAACTAGAATAAACCATTAATGTTATTAGCTTTATGTGTTTATCAGTTTGTCCATTGTACATGAGAGATTGATAATAGAACGTAAACAAAAACCAAGGAAGTTTCTACTTTTTTAGATCTAGGATTATGCTATCTACTAATATACCAAGACAGGGGGTCGTTAATTTTATATATATATATACACACACATACATATATATCACTTACCTAGCTAGTTTGGTAAGATATATTATATTTTATGCAGAAGCTGAGCTATATAAAATGTTTTTCGAGGCTCAATTATTTTTTTTTTTAATTCTATAGTTACAAAAAGGATTGTAAATAAGTAAAGTTGAGTAGAGTCAAGTATTAAAAGTTCAAACTTGTTTATTTAATTGTTATTTCGAAGGCAAACCAAACCAGAGTTCATCACAAAAAAGAAAAAGAAAAAAAAGAAGTACAAGTTCGAGTCTGTTCATGAACTTCTTTTCTATATATAGAAAAATCATGACTAAAATATTATACGTTTTCATATATTATGAATGTTTATTAAGAATGAACTAATTATATTATCAATAAATTACAAATAATAATTTGGTATCATATGAATTTATTCACAAAACTATACAATCAATTTCAAATCTATGTAAGTATATTTATAGACAATTATATATTTTAAAATATAATATTTTGTATAGTCAAATTAAGCATCATGTTCACGACCGTATTATTATATTTGAGCTTGATTTATTTAATAATCAAGCCTAAACTTGAGTATAAACTTAGCTTTATTTGCAAACCATGAATCTATGATTGAGCCATTCTTAAACAGTTTAATTCATTTACAATCCTACTTACAATAATAAAGAGGGAGAATTCAAAATCTGACTCTCCCAATAGAGGCGAGTAGGTTATGCCATTGATTTATAAAGCTAGCTTCCCCCTCCCCCCCCAAAAAAAAAGAAGAAAAGAAACAGCAGTTCAATTAATGACCCCCCTTTAATGAAAGGTGAGTGATTGGCTCATGCATGATTATAGAGATACATACGTTATTTATTTATTTATTTTTCAATTCTTGTTGTAAATTTTGTTTTCACATCAGCTAATTTTTTAGATCATTTGTGATGTTAAGGATTTCATTGGTTATTCCCTGTATTTTTTAGACCATCTCTGATTTTAAAGATTTCATCGGGCTTCATTACATAAGATACTTATCTGAACTAACTATTGATAATGACTTGCTTTTATGTTTTTATCCATTGAGCAGGTTTGGTATTAAACATGCACAATTTCATTGAAGTCTTAGCTTTTATATATACCAGCTTTATGCCAATCTATATATATATATATATTCCCCTCAAAGTAGTGAAGTATATGAATGACGTGAATGTGAAGTTTTAAAGTATATATAGAAATATAGTTAGTTTTTTAAAGATTTTATATAGGAATTTGTTAAACCAGGAAATTTCGTTCAGATTAAATATGCAGTGTAACATTAAAAAGTAAAAATATGATCACGTGATATAGTCTTTACCAACATAGCAAGTTTAGTATAAACTTTTTCGATAAAAAAGGCTTATGTTTCTATCTCTGGCAGCAAGCATGGTATCCATATCAATCATAAATAAAACCGTTTAGGTTTCCTATATATTGACGGTTATCTTTTTCCAGAGAGAATACGTTAAACGATATTATGCCATTCTTTGCTTCAGACAATGAGTTAAATCATAAATGTAAAACACGATGGATTGATTGTGAGGTATTGAAGTTTTTTTTTTTTTATTTAAATAATTACAATATGTTGCTAACTCAGCAGTTCGAACTTTTTTCTCCCTAAACCCTAAACACTTTGTATATGGAGAGATACCAATTCAGCTACAAAACCTTTGGCTTTAAGGATTGAAGCTCTAGCTTGAAGGATTTAGAATCTCATTTTGAACTTTATTGATATACCACTTCTTAAATTACCGATTGTCTCAAAAGTTTCACAATTTTTCATTTCAGTCTTCCAAATTTACATTTTGTCATTTCAGTCCTCTAAATTTCAATAATTCTCAATTCAATTTTCCGTTAACAGTCTGTCTATTGGTACCGTTCAACTACTCAAAATGATGTCGTTTTGGCCTTAATTTAATATTTATTAATTTCTTAATTTAAAACAAAAACCTAGAAATTAGAGAGAGAGGAGGGACAGATTGAAGGACCAAAAGAGGATGTTGCTGCCTCAAACTCCTGTCATACTGATCAACACGTATCTTTCTACACCATCAATCAAAACAAACAAACGAACATAGATTGGTCAAATTAAATCACCAAATTTTAACCCACAAAAAAATAAAATAAAATTCGAAAATGTCTCTAGAGGTTGATCTTCTAGTAAAATGGCAGTAACCCCTCGTCCTTAATCTTTGTCATTGAGATTATCAATAGTGTACGATCTCTTCTAGCTACAAAGTAATATAATCTTTCCCATTCAAAGTCTTCAACAATCTTTGCATCCCAACACTTTTTTTTATCTTTCAAAGGTCATTTAATCCTTTTTTGAATTTTTTTTTTAAGCTTCGAGAGATGGATGGCAAGATGCAAATCATTTCAGTCTCTCGATCTCTATCTCTGCTTCTCCATCTCAGTCTCAGTTATTGGGTTAGGCTAGGGGTGGGTGGGGTTTGTATCTCGTGTTCTTCAGATGGGGGAGGGATGACACGTTTGCTTGATTTAATTTTTTTTTTTTAAATTAAAATTTTTTATAAATTAAGAAATAAATAATAAAATAAATATTAAATATTAAATAATGGCCAAAACAATGTCGTTTTGGACAGCTTAACCGCAGATATGGATGTTGAGATAAGATAACTAAATTGAAAAGATTTAAAACTTAGAGGACTAAAATAACAGAGTGCAAACTTGAAGGATTGAAATGAAAAGTTGTGAAACTTAGATTGTGAGTTTTGCATTTTAGCCTAAACTTAATTATTTAACCGCATACTTTTAACACTCCCCACTCACTGTGGGTCGAAATTACCTTTTAATAGGTGATGCCCAACACGTGAAAATTTAAATTAAAGGTAGAGTGGAGGAAATAATGATTGAATTTAAGATCTCATGTTCTGATACTATGTTAATTTACTGATTATCCCAAAAAGTTAACCTTTTGAAATATAATAAATTTAATTATTTAATAACATACTTCTAACACCTATAGGTCACTTTTTGCTGTTCCTGTTGAACCCAAGCCCAACTAAAGGACCTATATGAACAAACGGAGTTTATCTGTCGAAGATTCTGAAAGCTAGACTTTGTCCTACAGCGGCCTAATGGGAGCCGTTCTACTGGACTAAACTGTGCACAAGCAAAGCCCAATTCTAACAACCAAGACCAATAACCAACAACAATATAATAAAAATTTTGCAATTCAACGTTAGTCAAATGGAAGGAAAACTGAGAGAATTGCTATAAACGGGTTGCCATAGAACTACAATGTAAGGTTCCTCATGGAACTAACACAATTTGCTCACAAATTAAAGGAGGGTGAGCCATAAGGCCATAGGCCCCAACACTCGCAGCTTTATTAAACTCAAAGTTCTACAAAGCTTGCGGGTTTTGGAACTCTGGATCAATAGGGCTTCCCACTTACTCTTAATTTTCTCAGTGAATCAGCCATTCATTGAATTTTCTTAATGAAAATTCATTAAATTAGACTTCCATAGGTTGAAACTCTCTCCAAAAAAAAAAATCTCAATGAATTTTCTCTTTTCTTACTACGCTCAAAAGATTTCCCTATTAGGGTACGTAGGGATAGAACCAAGATTTGGAGTTAAAGGGATTGGCTTTGACCTCTAACTCTATTTTTAAAAAACTTTTTAAGGGGATAGTTGTTTGTTTTGAGTAAAATTGGTTAACTGAACTTAATTTGTTTTTGTAACGACCCAAGAAAAAGTGCTTACCACATTTGCGCTATACCTAAAAAGGACTAATGACAATTGAAACTCCTTGTAATTGTTAATTAAGCCCAGATCTACCCAGTAAATACCCGATATGGGACTCATCACACACCTACACATATCACATAATCAATCAAATTGGAGTATCATAGTTTTAACTTTGCTATTGGTGATTTTTGTTGTTGCGCTAATTTTTTTATGCTTGTATAAGTTGTTTTAGAATAGGGAAAATGTTAGAGCTACAAATGTTTTTACAAATTGTTGATATGGTTAGTGACTATTGGTAAATAAGAAAGTGATGTAAGTGATATGTTTAGATGCGAATTAGTAATTATTTGTATTTCAATGGTTTGTAAAAATGTTGTAGATAAGTTTGTAGTTATAACATTACTCTAAAAATAATCAATGATATTGTTAGAGGGGCAAAATGTAATTTTATAGAATAAAATTGCTAAAGTTAATACATATATCCTAATATTTTTCATAAAAAAAATTAGGGGGGGGGGGGGGAGGGGCATTGCCCCCCATACTCAATGCATGCCTCCGTTCATGGGCAGGTCGGGTTTGGGTTAGGTTGAACAGGTTGCAAGTCAAATGAGTTGCAGGTCAAAAATGGGTCATTTTAAGCAGGTTAAAAAGGGTTCAAGTCAATCGGATTGTAGGTCAGGTCGGGTTGACCCATATTTTTCACATGAATTTTTTTAAAAAAAATGAAAACAACATGTATTTGCTATTTGGAAAGTTATACAACAAATTACTTGATGTAAAATGCATTACTTTGAATTCACCACTTATTTCAAAAATGAACCCACTTAAACTTATTAATACTTATTCAATAATTTTAAAATTATACAAATCCTAACATTACTATCTAAAACAAAATAACACAAAGATAAGTAAAACAAATACACAAGTTTTATTTCTATACAATATCAACATTCCAAAATATAAAACAAAATTACAAATTACTTATTGGATAACTCATTTGATAAAGAATAAAAATATATAAGAAATTTACAATCTTGAAAATTAATTTTATAATCTATTATCAGTTGTGGTTGGCACTCTATTTCATTTTGAGATATACATTAAAGTTTAATTTATTACTTATTTATACATGGTCTCTTTTATGAATATCATATCATTGTTAAGTAACATACACTCTAGGAAATATCATAATTTATTTTGAAAAGTCGTTCATTTTAGACATAAATTGTTAAAAAATAGGTCTAAGTATTCATAATTTAAGTTAATTTGATACTTTGGCTTCACTATTTTGACACTTGTGAATGTTTCTCACACATTTCTATAATTTTAAATTTACGTTTTTGAATCTAATGTAACCAAATTATCTTGACATATACTTTACTATTTGATATCTAAAAATCTTTACTCATTACAGAATGCTCAATCATTTATCTTTCAATTAATTTGCATGTAGTTATATAAATGTATCAATTGTTTCCTTAAAGCTCACAACAAACAATTAAACCAATATTGTCTTAATGTTACTATTTTTTTACCAAAAAAAAAGTTTTTAAAAAATGGTTTAGGTTCGAGACGAGTCATGGGTCGGGTTAGGTTGACCTGCAAAAAACACGGGTCGAGTCACAGGTCAACCTATTTTGCTTTGAGTCAAAAAAATCAGGTTCTGATTAGGTATTTTTCGAGTCGGGTTAGAAAATTCTGACTCGTTTTGCCATGTCTAGCTTATTCTAATTGCCACTGTCTAGATCTTGTCCCTTCTCTTCACATAGCTAGTCTCCTCCTTTATACTATGCTAGGGAGTTGAAGAAATTACTATTTCCCCTTCTTGTCTTGGTTTTGCCGTAGACCTTGGCGGTGCTTTTCTTTTATGTTTTTTTTTTTTTACCTCTTTACAATGGCATAGCCAAAAATTTTAACTTGGGGGTAGTCATAACTATGTATCAAATTTAACATATTCTGATATTTCTAAACTCAAATTAGTATGCAATATTTCTCCAACTTTCTCTAAATACTTACAAAAACAATTATTGTAAAACCTAATATTTCCATCAAATTTTCTTCTAGAAAAAAAAAAAAGAGAAAAATGTAGAACTTTGAGAGCGGGGAGAAGGGGGGGGGGGGGAATGCCAATGGTAGAAAAAGATCAATTTTATGGAGAAAAAAAAAGATGATGACAATAGTTTTTCACAATTGGACACATAAAGACACAATGCACCCCCCCAAAAAAAAAAAAACTTATAGTAGTACATAATAGTTTTTCACAATTGGACACACAAAGACACAATGCACTCACTTTTAATTAGTTTCTTAGAAAATAAAATTTAAATAAAGGGCAACTTGGAATTTATTAACTTTTGGTAAATGTGTATTTTGTTGGGTGAGGTCCACGTGTGAGAAACTAAATTAGATGAAGTTTCTCTCCAAACTAATTTGAATAGAAACCCTTCAAATTTTCTTATATCTTTTTATTGAATGTGAATTTTGAAAATATAATTGTTAGATTTCATGTAATTTATGTTCTTAACATATATGTCAAGTTTTATTCAAATTGGATGTTATTTACTATTCAATTAATAAACCTATTCTTTATGCATAATTTTAGATCACAAAAACTTGAAATTTAGATATTTGATTGATGATATAGCTATTGATCTTTGATTTTCTTATAATTTTACAAGTATAAAAGATATAATAGGAATAAGCAATCCAACTTTTAGATTTCGAAATTAACATCTAATAAAAAGATATTGGTAGAGTTTGAATAGTTTCTCTTCCAACTAGTTTAAAATGAAACTTCTTCGAACTAAATTTCAAGATTGTAAAGCAAAGGTGTGATGTCCCAATTTGATTGATTGTGTGATGTATGTAGGTGTGTGATAAGTTCCATATCGGGTTTTCACTGGGTTGAACTGGACTTTATTAACAACAGCAAGGAGCCTCAATTGTGACTAGTCCTTTTGAGGTATAGCATAGATGTGGCTAACGTTTTTCCTTGAGTCATTATAAAAGAGAAAAGTGAAATCCATAAAAACTAATAGTGGACAATGGAATGGATATTAGGGGGGCCAATTGTTACAATTACAGGAACCAGCTTGTTTTCATATAATAGTATAAAAAAGTTTCAAGAGCTTTGGCGGGGGTAGGGGGCATGGCCCCCAAGCCAATACATGCCTCTGCCCCTACCGTTTTGGTTCTTATTTCGTTGTCTTCATAGGTCTCCTTCTGGAAGTGTTGTGAGTGTTTCTTCTAATGGAAGATACGTCCTTCTGATAAGCCATGCATTCTGCCAAGATCAAGGAAGCATGGGTTTGCTTGTAGAGCTAGGAAGGCAACTTTGCAAAGATCCTAGGCCATGAGAGTGACTTCACAAGTCTCAGCCCTCTTTCCCAAGAATGGTATAAGATGCCATTTTGACTAAAGAGTCTTTCCCAAAGTTATCGACTACTTTGTTGTTTCTTCAAGGTCTTGCCTTGGTTGAACCGTCCACTTTTTCCACCGTTGGTAGGCCTGTTCATTGATCCACCGGCACCGACAAAAACCGCTCCGACCGCACTGATCCGCCCCCTTCAAGCCACCATCGAAGATTTCGGGTACGATGATTGGCAGCATATCTCCAGTTCCGACGTCGGACCATTGCGGCTATCGGCTCTGAGATATGCACACCGCACCGAGGATTTTAGTATGTGCTTTTTTTTTAATGTATGGTTGCTCATACGTCGTGCTCCTCTTGAGTTGTGAGTAGTGAGTAGTGAGCAGTGAGCACTACATGCTCAAACTCTCAGTTTTTTTTTTTTTTTTTTTTTTTTTTGTGGATGAGGACTCTCAACTCACAAGTCTCACACGCATATGAAGTCAAACACACCAACAGTGGCCCAAGCCCCAAGCCCAACGTGCTGTGCTCAAACAGTCCAACTCAATTTTTTTTTTTAAGATGAGGACTGTCTCAAGCTATCAACTCTCAATCTCACCCGCGTGCGAATTTAAAAAAAAAAAAAAAAAAGTAACGTTACTTAGCGTGTGTCAGTCCTGCTGCCTGAATAGTCTCAATCCAATTTGAATAAGGTCTTGTCCAAGTTGTCTAGCTTAAATAAAATTAAAAAAAAAAGAAAAAAAAAAGAAGAAGAAGTATGTGGGAAGTGCTTAAATTATTGTGTAAGATTTTTTTTTTTTGGGGTTACTCTCAACCATACACGAACCCATTACCCAGTAGAGACTGAATTGCCTAACACTAACTTATCTTTTTCTTTCTTTTTTTACACTTGCTCTTAGGCATTCAATCACTCAGCTCAGTGCCTTAGTCACCTCCATTTTCTTCCAAACCTTAATCTCACCGTCTATTGTTTCCCAATTTCCCTCTCAATCTCAAAATGGCATTCTCCCACCTAACCATTTTTCTCCTCTTTTGCTCTCAGTCTCAGTCCATAATTTTTCCTCCAAACCCTAATCCTGCAGAACAAATAGCAAATTTTCCCTCTCAATCTCAGATTCTCAAGCTCCCACCCAACCATTTTTCTCTAATCTTTTGCTCTCAGCCACGTAAAATTTTTTCCATACCCTAATACCACCGAACAAATAGAAGTTTTCTTCTCTCAAATTCTCAATCTTAGGCTCCCAGTCCCACCTATGACCTAACTTTCTACTCTTTAAGAACACAAGCTCTTAGTCTCATACTCTCAAGTCTCAAGACTCGTCTCTGATTCTCAGTCTCTCTCGCACAAAGAAAGACTGTCCTCTCAAGATCTCACAGAATTCCTAATCCCTAGTTCTGTTTTTGGTAACTCTAACCCCTAATTTTTTTGGTTTTATTTTGAGTTCACTGAATGTTTCTTGTTAATTTTTTTTTTTTTTGGTGGTTATTTTCTTGTAATTTCAGGGGTAATTTAAGAGATTCAGCTTCAGTCTTATGATGGACTAAATCTTAAAGGCCTAAAGAGTTCGTGGGTATTTTCTCATACTATTTATATTTTTTTTTAGTTCACTAATGTTTGATTATTTTTTTCTATGTTGTTTGATTTTGTTTTAAGGTTTTTTTTTTTTTTTTTAAGGTTCACTCATGTTATTTTCTGTTTGATTTTGTTTCTAGTGTTCAAAAATTGTAAATTTATTTGTTGATCATCATTCTGATTGATTATACTGTTGTGATTTTAGCTTATTATATCATGCTATTGAATAATTATACTGTTGTGATTTTAGTTTGTTATATCATGCTATTGATTGATTATACTGTTGTGGTTTTAGTTTTTTATATCATGCTATTATGGTTTTAGTTGATTATCTTATTGTTGTAATTTTAGCACTGAGTAAGCTACGTGTATGGTTTTTGTTTACTAATATGTTATTAAAATTAGTATATGACTGTGTGTTTTTGTTAAAGGTTGCTTGCTTAATTTATTTGTTGTTGCTTCCTTAATTAATATGTATATGTGATTGTTATTTATATTGATGTAATTAGATCATGGCTGCTGGTGCTTCTTGTTCTACCCCTCCTACTGAGCCTACTCCTAGTCCATGTACTGGGGCTAATCAACCAAACACACATTCTCCCATTCCACCATCAAATGCTGCACCCCCTCAAACGCAAACAGAAACTCAACAAGCTACTATTAATGGTGGTAAAGAGCCTTCTAAGATATGGGATCATTTCTCTAAGATAGAGAGTTGTGACCCACTTTACCCTAAGTCACAGTGCAACTATTGCCAAAGGCATTATAATTGTCACCCAAAAAGAAATGGAACCTCTGCCATGTGGTCCCATATAAAATCTGGTTGTAAGAAGTACCCTTATAGACGTGATAGAGGCCAAACCACTTTAAGTTACCAAAGTACAAAAAAGGGGGAGGGAGAGGGTGTTAATGAGCTGGTGTTGAGAAAGTTTAGTATAGAAAGACTAAGGATGGCCTTAACTAGGATGATTATAGTTGATGAACTACCTTTTAAGCTTGTTGAGCATGGTGGGTTCATTGATTTTATGGCAGAGGTAGAGCCTAGGTTTGAAATTCCCTCTCATGTTACTATTGCAAGGGATTGTCTTAGACTTTACATTAGGGAGAAGGAGAGTTTGAGAAAGGTTTTAATGGCTGGTCAAAGAGTGTGTTTAACAACTGATACTTGGACTTCAATCCAAAACCTTAATTACCTTTGTTTGACAGCACATATATTGATGTTGGTTGGGTTTATCATGAAAAGATTTTAAATTTCTACCTTGTACCTGATCATAAGGGTGAAACCATTGGTAGGGTGGTTGAGTTATGCTTGCTTCAATGGAGAATAGATCATATTTTTACAATTACTGTTGATAATGCGAGCTCAAATGATGTGACCATAGAATATCTTAGGAGGAAAAAAAAAGATAGGGTGGGTAGCCTCTTGGGTTGTGAGTTCCTTCATATGCGTTGTTATGCCCATATTTTGAATTTAATTGTGCAAGATGGGCTAAAGGACCTTAATGAGTCAATTGTTAAGGTTCATAACGTAGTGAGGTATGTGAAATTCTCTCCTAATAGATTTGAAAAGTTTAAGGCATGTGTTGAAAAAGAAAAAATTCAAAGTAAAATCTTGTTATGCCTTAATGTGTCTACTAGGTGGAATTCAACTTACTTGATGTTAGAAAGTGCACAAAAGTTTGTGGCTGCATTTGAAAGGATGGAGGAAGATGATGGGCATTTCTTACATTATTTTGAGGATCCATCTAGTGGTCCCCCTCAGTTTTTAGATTCGAAAAATGTGAGACTTTTTACAAAGTTTCTTGGTATGTTCTATGAGGCAACTTTAAGATTTTCTGGTTCCTTCCATGAGCTTGTTAGTCTTCAAGACCAGTTAAATCAATTGTGTAATGGTAGGGGTGATCCTTTGTTAAAGGGTATGGCACAAAGAATGAAATTGAAATATGATGAGTATTGAGGAAGTGTTGATAGGATAAATTTGATGTTGTTTATGGATGTTGTGGTTGATCCTAGATATAAATTGAAGTATGTGATGTTTTGGTTTAAGCAATGGTATGACAAGGAGAAGGCTGATGAGTTAGGATTGAGAGTTAGGGAAGCTTTGAATAGATTGTACAAGCACTATAATGGAGCAATGGGGACCCCATGTGGTGCTAGTGCTAGTGGGACTAGTGAGTTTGGTAGTAGTGATGCTGCTGCCACGTTCTCCATGCTAAGTGGCTTTGGTAATGTAGAAGAGAGGATGAAGAGGTACAATAACATATACAAACAACACTTAGCAGATGAGGATAGTGTAAAATACAAATCTAAATTGGACCGATACTTGTTAGAAGCTAGTGTAGATCCGGAGACGGAAGGCTTTGATATTCTTGATTGGTGGAGGGTGAATTCTTCAAGATATAGGATCCTTTTTCAAGTTGCCCGTGATGTTTTGGCAATTCCCGTTTCTATTGTTGCATCAGAATCTGCATTTAGCATAAGGGGTCGTGTTTTGGATCCTTTCTATAGCTCATTGTCTCCCAACACTATTGAAGCTTTAATTTGTCCACAAAATTGGTTGAGGTCTAAGGGTTCAACTGAACCAATTGACCTACGAGAGGCAATGAATGAAGTGAAAACCTATGAACTTGAATCGGGTAATTTTTTTTTCTGCTTTTGTTATTTATAAATGCTTGTATTTTTTTTTGTTTTATTTATTTATTTGGGAGTAATTATTTATATACAATTTGTTTTGGTTTTTTTTTTTTTTTTTTTTTTTTTTCCTTTTAGAGCTTGCACCAAAACCTATTGTGGGTACAGATTCTGTTCTAGATTAATTTGAAAGGTGGGGTTGTTTTTTGGACTTAGCAACCTAAGGTAACTTATAATTTTTATGTAATTTGCTTATGTTTTGTTGGCTACTATTTGTAATGATGTTAATTGTGATGTATTGCTTTCTACTCTATTTATCATTATTTTTTGGGGATTGACATTGTAGGGATGGAGTTTTTTGTATATGATGACTGGAGTTGGAATTAGTTGGTTGATTGCAGAAATTTTTTGTGGATATTTAGCTGACTTGATCATGGAGGACCAAATTAGGAGTGTTTGGGTGCTTGGGCTGCTCCTGGTGGCTTGATGCTTCTGTTGCTGCTGTGTCTTTATTTTTGTTTACTAGATGCACACTTGACAACACAAGCACTGCTGAACACACTTGAAAATTATTAGACTATTGGTCTTAGTAGACTAGACTGCCTCCATTTTTTTGTGAAAAATATGTAGTTGTGTAGTGTACCAACTATATATTCTGGTCTTGCATTCATTATGTATATTTGTATAGTGCTTTTGAAGCACTACTTAACTACTCCTCCTTGGGGTTGTAATACTGCTTATATTTGATGTGATACTATGATGCTAGAAATACTAATATTAATGTTGCTAGCTTGTTGCCATGCTAGAATTTTCTTGTTTGGTTTGAGACTTGAAACTTTATACTTGTGTTTGATTTGGCATGTTGTGACAGGTTTAGATTTATTAATGTGTTAATGTGTTTAATAAATACATGCTTAATTTGACAGGTTGAGATTTAAGTCATTATAGTTGAGACTAGATACTCTATAATTGAGTATTTGATTTGAAATGTTGTGAGTCTTGTGATAGGTTGAGAATGGGCTCAAAATGCTTTTTTTTTTAGGCAAAAAAACTCAAAACTTAGAATAGTAACTTTTAAAAGACCAGCCCATTTAATCGAACGAACCGCACCGAGCCGCCACAATTAACCGCATCTTGTGTAGACCAGTTTTAACATTCCAAAAGTGAGGTGTGGTCAAGCATAGGGTGAAACCGCACCTTATAAGCGTGGTGCAAAAAACCTCTTCAAAACTGACCAAACCGAACCGTGTACACCCCTAACCGTTGGTACTTGGTTAGCCCTTGGTCTCGAGAACTTTGTCATGGTTGGTATCCACTTTTCCTTGGTGAATTGGGAATGTAATCATCCTTTAGGGGCCTTATATGGTCTCATGGTTTTATAAAAATTCTAATAAAAAAAATACAACTTTTACCATCCATGTGCAAATTAAGAAGGGGAGAAAAAAGTTTAAGTAAAAGGCAGTTAATAACATTTTGCTACATACGTAAGATGGTTGTAGTAAAAGTTATGACTTTTTATGTAGTTTTATGGTTTGTCTTTTATATCATTATTTCTTAGTTTTCTCACAGGGATGAAAGCTCATTCGTAACTATTTGCCCTTTTATAATTTTTTATCTTCACGTTTGTTTTTGCTTAAATTCCATTAGCACCTTTTTGATGCGTTAGGTCTTACTTTAAGTGTTTCTAAAATAAATAAATAAAAAAGGCCTTGCTTTAATTCTTGGGCCTTTTACCCTTTGCTTTAGGTTTCCTTCGGCTGCACCCATTTCCTGGGATAGTGCCCACCTTTTGGAGCTTTCCTTCTTTTCTCTATTGCCAAGCCCACAGTTCCCAGCCGTGGACCATTCTTGTGCTGGGCTTGTTCTGTTGACCTACGGGTCCCTTATGCTATTCAAGCCCAAATTCACTTGTCCTGGGCCAATGTTCACGTTCTTTAAACTCTTGGGTGCCTACAAGGCTACAACGACTATACGTGCATGAGCAACGAACTAATTTATTTTGTTTTATTTATTTCCATTTACTAAGGCAAGCCTGGTATTTACAAGATATACAAACAATACGATTATATATATATATTATATATATATATATATAATTTAAATAAAAAGAATATTTTTTAAATGATTGAATAAATGTTATTTTATATCTAACAACAAATTACATTGAGTAAATCTTCAAATAAATTAGAATCCTTACGAATCTCTAGAATTAACCTTTCTAAAAGAAACTTGTGGGTGGCCTACTAAAAACCTTCTATTTTTTATTAAATAAACTGGAAATTATATTTTTAGAGTATAATAATAGTTTGAGAGTATAATTAAAATAATTAAAATAACAAATTTCTTTTTACATATTGAAAGTCTAAACATATACATAACAAAAATATAAAAAATAATAAAAACTACAGGGGAAATGTATTCATAAAAGAGAAATACAATAGAGATATCTAATTCCTAACCAAAAAAAGGCAACTGTTATTTTCTTCTAAAAATTATCTAGTATTATCTCTAATTCTCCAATTCCAAAATAAAAAATGAAACTTTTCTTTGGAAAAATATATTTTAATTTGAAAAGTACAAATTTTTAAGTTTCTTGAAAATGAAATATTTGAAACTGTTGTGCTTGGGAAAAAAAAAAGGGGAGGCTTAAAAATATTATAATTTGAAAAAGTGTAGTCTTAAAAGGCACATACATAAGTATATATTTAGTAAATCGGAATTGTATCAAAGAAATTGAGTACAAAAAATAATTAGAAAACATAATTTAACTTTAGGGTGTGCTAAAAATGCTTTCTTTAAGGTGATAATTTGCCAGCCCTTAAAAGAGTTTGCCATTGGGTTACAAGAAATTCAACTCTATGCAACAAAATCACCAACTGCAAACAACAATTAATTGTGAAGTTTTCTTTTTCCAACGAATTTCTTACAAAAATTGTATTAGGCCAACTCTTGAAATGATGTTAAGCCCTTGGGCTTGGAATGTCAGCATGGATAAGTGGTTTACTTGTTTTATGTTATTTGCTAGCCGTATCATAGGAATTCATATAAACTTTATTTCTTTTATGTTTGAATTTTTAGTTGAAATAATTCAACATATCTTTCAATTAATAAGTTTTTTCTATTCATTTCGTTCATTCACTTATGAAAAATTAAAAAAGTCGTTGAGCTTATGGAATATATTACTGGTAAACAGAAGTGAAGATAATCCTCCCTCATTACTCAAACTGCCAGGACTTTTGTGCAATGACAAGAATGTGGCATAAAGTTGATGCAATTGACAATGGCCAATGCAACTGGCTTGCACTGTACTAATATTGTTGTAGAAAAGAGGACATATTGGATCTAGTATACATTCATCTTTAAAGTTGATTACATATGACTAACACAAATCACGCACATATATACTTTCACAATTATTTTCCTATCCTCACACATTACATCAAATTAGAAAGCACAATCACACTGACTTATTTTAGACTTGCATGAAAACTACAAAACCAAGGTAAAGAAATTAATAAAATGATGTGGCCTTTGAAGATGAATGATCCATCTGAAATAAAATTTCAATAATGTTAGTACCACACTTCTATGCACATGTTGTCACAACCATCTTATATGGCAAATTGTGATTTTCTTTTTGTTATTGTTATATAGACTAATCAATTTTTTGTTCGATCATTCACAATGTATCACGTGAAATAATTTTAACGGAATATATGTGAAAGTGTACAGTACTAACAATATTGATAAAATTCTGAAGGCCTTTGAAAGGGAAAGCACAGAAACCATGTATTTGATCTAATAAAGTTGGGTAAAAACTAGTTCACACACTCTCACACTTAAACTGCACATAAATTATGACTTTGAAGATATAGTTTCCGAACACCACCCAAGTTACCTTATGCATATTTAGGTTTGTGTGGAATTCTTGCAGAAGCTATCGCAAGGTCCAGGAGAAGGGTTGACAGCATACTTAGTCTGAATGACGATTAGTACGAGTGCCAACAATGCGCCAACAAAAGCTATGAAAGTCCAGGGGCTGCTGAAATGGTCATGAAAGAATTGAGCGATCCAGGTCATCCACTTGTTCCTGTAGTGCCTCTGAATTTTTGATCTGACATCGCTGTAATTTCATTGTTAGGCACCAAGTCAGTGCCAATCTCATTGAAGAGCTGAGCCACTTCTTCGTCGCTGCCAAGGAAGTTGTGGAGTATCCCTGCTTTCCTTAGCATCTTAACATCGTTGGGTTCAACGATCAGTGAATCGAGAAAGGATATGTAAGAGGTGACCCCAAAATCACTTTCGAAATCCACACACATTTCGTAGGCTATCAAGTTCAAGAACTTAGACCTTGTTGAGTCATCCACGACTAATGGAGGAAGCCAAAGGTATCCCAAACCCAAAAAACCGAGTGTAGTAAAAGATATGTCACTCAAGCAACAACTTTTCTTTTTACTACGTTCCACATGAATACCTGCTGCTCGAAGCTCCTGCACATTGCGATAGGATTGGCAAGTTTCCATTTCACCATTTGGATTCTTTGGCTTGATTTGTGGATGCTTATGCAAGAGGCGTGTCCTCAGAAGATCGAGGAGATGGATGGGATCTCCATGTTTATCCACTGATATTGACCACTGGTCGCTTTCTTCTTTCTCAGTTTCTGAATATTGTTGCCCCTTTCCTTTTAAGCATGCGCAGCAATTTGATGACTGGCCTCTTTGCTTTTTCTCATTTTCTGATTCTTGCGACCAATTCCATGATAACGAACTCAGCCATGCGCAGCTGAGAATTAGTGGCTGATCCTCCGGTTGTGGTACATTAAAGTGCCTATCAATGTAAGTTTCGATAGATTTCTTCAACACGAATTCATTTTTACTCCAGTTCATCAACCATTTGAGCAGACGATAGGGAAGCTGGTTCTCTAGCAAAAACAAATCCTGTTGTGTAAGGGCTACACTGTCGGTTTTTATCTTCAAATCTTTGAACTTGTGGTTAGCTGCGCTGTATATGTATTGCAGTGTTGCGCAGCCGTCCACCAACAACAACCAAATGAGTTCTTCATCGTCATAGTCTTCGATCACTTCCTCCTCGAAGCACTTCTTCAGTTCATTGATATTCTCTTCAATATTCTTGTAAAATTCAATTATCTTCTCTTCGCTACCGTTAACGAACTCATATGTCAACACAAGCTTGTACTTCTCTCCTAGCTTGTACTTCTCTTTACCATGATGGATAGGACCGAGTGATACTGCTCTTGGCTCATAGTGCTTCTGGAAGAAATCCTTGTTATCTCGCAGCAAGAATATAACCTTTTGTATCTTCGGTGTTGGGGATGGTGTCACCTTTTTTCTTGCCTCCATTACTGTTTTAATCTTTTCCTCCAGGGTAGTAGCTTCGCTTAAAAAGATGTTCGTATGGGCATCAGTGATGCGGCTGCTTGTTTCACCGGCTTCTCTTCTGGAAATTCCGGCCATGGCAAGTTTGCAGCAAAGAAGGGAATTGAATATTGCAAGTTTGCTTTCCTACCTTGTATTTACTACGTGGAAACTTTAGCTTCAGAAATTTACGACTGTCGCTCTTATTTGAATATAGAAACTTTCCTAAAGCAAATATATCATAATGATAAATAACCATAACAAGCTAGGAATGAAATCTACAAGATATGTGTAGAAAATAAAAAATAAATTGAAACTTGCTTATTGCTTTCATTAATATGGTACACTTTTCTGAATAAAAGATTAATATTACTATCTTTATGTCTTTATCCATTGTGGAAGATTGATATTGAACATGCGTATATGGGAAGTCATTGCTTTTGTAATTCTATATATCTACTAATATACCAATTGCAAGTCCAAGATCATCTTTTCTATGAAAAGACTGCATATGTGTTGGATGATACAGTGAAAAGGCTTGTTCTTTCCTTCTTTATTTACCTAGCTAGTGTACCTTACTATCACTAAACATATCGAGCTTGGAATAAAATCTACAAGATATGTTTAAAAAATAAAATAAAGTAAAATAAAAATTGAAAAGAAAAGAAAAGTGTACGATGTGAATGAATAAATCATTAATGTATGTGTTATGTGGGATATAATGTCGGCTAGTGTAAGACATCTGTGGTCACATATTCCCCATAGAAGATCAGGAAGCGTCTTTATGTCTTACTTATGTCGGAGATAATCCCACGCTATGTAGATAAGGTGCACCATATCCTTTTGATTCCAATACAGGCCCACCTTAAAATTTTAACACAGGCAGAATTAGAAAATGTTCTTTAGGGGCCATGCAACTAGAAAATGGTCTCTCTCTCCTTTATAGCATTCACATCCGAAAATTGTATCCCATCTTATTTTACTATCTCAAAAAATTACTTTATCAATTATACCATACCATTTTACAATGCGCCTAACATCCCAAAACTCTACTTTATTCCTTATTTTACTATTTCTCTTTTTCTCTTCATTTTCCTCTCTTTCTCCCTCAACCTCTAGCACCGGCCACAACAAATAAAACCAAAACAGTTCAATACACAGTCACCCCCATAGCCACCACGCCACCACCAACACATAGTCACCCCCACTGGACCATCAAACCAAAATCACATTAAAAAAAAAAAAACCATCAAAGCATTAATTCAAACCAAGCCAAAACCCCACCATCGGAGCTACCATCAAACCAAGCCAAAAAAAAAAAAAATCACGACAATCTCCGATCTTCGCTGATCCATGCCGATCCCAAATCCAAAATCCAAAACCCAGCTTCAATCCAAACCCCCGCCACCACCTGACTCTTGATACACCAATCCACCTATCCAAACCCTTCACCTGACCCACAGAACCCAAAAACAACAACCACGACACCATTATAAAATTTTCCAGGCACCGACCACACACCACAAGAACCCAGATTGCAACCCATGGCCTTAGCTTCTTACTAGCGTGGAGGCCCAACCACCAGCACAAAGTGAGAGACGACAGAGCAAGGCATAAAGAGAGAGGGAGATGAAATTCTGAGACGAGGAAAGAGAGTTAAGAAAGAAAGTGATTCTGAGAGAAAGAGAGAGAGAATAAAATGGATTAAAAAAAACCAATACAATAGTCTATAGTACTATCATAAAAGTAAGACAGTATTGTAGTAGTATTGCAAAAAAATTTGCACATTCTAAGCGTTTACAAGTCCAGGTGTTGGGAGTTTTGGCTTTAATGCTAAATCTAGCATACATTTGGCATTTGGCAATTCGGATGTGAATGCTCTTCGAACAAGTTATGCCATTATGCTATAAAGCTCTTGGGGAAAAAGGGAGGGGGGGGGGGGGGGGGGGGGAAGGGAGGGGGTGGATTTGAATTTGAAGGGTTTGGTTTACAAGAAAAGTAGTTAAATGACTCTCTTAAGTGAGTGATTGGCTTAGTAATTATAGAGACAAATTATATTTTTCTTGTTCTTACAATTTCTAAAGTTTTGGATTATTTGTGGTTTTTAAAAATTTCATTGGTTATACTATAATTTTTTCCATAAGTTGAGAGACAATTTCATTATTTATATTAACAATGATTTTTTAAAGAATATTACTTTGGAAATGCATGATAATAGATGAATTTTATTCCAAGAAAGATATTATTTAGATTAACTTTGATAATTTCTTGATATTTTTGTACATATCTAAGTATGGAACTAGACCTTTTTGTATACTAGCTCATACTTTAAAAAAATAATAAGTTCTCTTATTCTTTTTTTTAAAAATGTTAATTATATATGTCAATGTTGTTAATTTTGTATTTAATATATTTATAATTATGACTTACTCTATATAACTAGGTCATCATCACCACCTCACAGCCTTGGTGGTGCGATGGTCACTCTACAAGTATAAGTGCTTATGGAGTGTGGGAGGTAAGGGCCGTGATTCAAGTCTTTAGGAGGGAGTTTCATACACATATACACTTAGATTAAGTTATAATAGAACTTTTATCTTGTATAAATTTAAAAAGAAAAAAGTCATCATCCAAACAAAAATTCTTAGCTCAACTATTGTATATATTAGGTTTTAATTGGAGAATTCCCTTGACAATATAACTGTCAAATGAAGTTGCAACGCTTTCATTTGTATAAGAAGCAACATAAGAGAAGCAGTGTGTGAAGATTTCGATTATCATTCCATCACCATTCCAAAGATTGCTATCTCAAAGTTCAGCTGCCTTTTGATCGCAGCTCGTTTGATCGAAAATGGAAGTTTAGTTGTCATTTGATCGCTGCTTCTCAATTGATGAAAATCTGTGAATTCAAAAGAATTGTGATGTATATTAATTGAAGTCGGTTGCTTAAGACTTTGTGTACTACTTACGTAGCATATAAAAGGCACACTTTTATAAACTTCAAGGAGGCTAGAGAGGCCACTGCCATGAACTTAAATAAGTTAACATATAAGCTTATATTTTCCACAACCCTTGGGTTCAGAGAGTAAAAAGTTTGATAGAATGATGATATATTCAAGTAGATTATAATTGAAATCAAAGAGCCTAATGTGTCACTATGGTAAGGGAAATCTGCAAAGGTTCCTGGAGTTGGTTAGAGGTTCTGGTTGTAAACATGAATGCGTCATCCATGAAGGCATTCATATATTGAAGAGTTAAGAAGTTTTGGAGTTGAAGAAGATTTTTGCAATAATTTCATCTATATTCCTCCATATGTAGATGTTTTAGGACAAATGTATCTGTTAGGGTTTTAGACCCCAGTTGCGATAGATTTCAATTAGATTTCTAACCAATGAATTATAGTGATAGATTTCAATTAGATTTCTAACCAATGAATTATAGTGATTAATTATACAATTAGATCCAAATTAAACAAGCATCACATAATCACAAATCAAATTAACACCAAGAATGATGGCCCAGGAAAACTTTTGAAACAGTGGTTTCAAAGTAAAAAAAACCTGAGAATGATTTAACCTAAACAATCCTCAAGTTAACATTTCATGGGCAAAATGGGCATTTGCCCCTTTTGCCAAAACTTTTTAGCAAAATGCCCCATGTCTAAAACTATTTAGGAAAATGCTTCTGTTTTGAAACTCAATTTTTGGACAATCGAGTTAAAAAGAACTGAAAATTTTTATAAAAAAAAAAAAAATTGGAACTCCAGTACATGGAACTTGGGTTCCATTCAAAGAATTTAAATGGAACTCAAGTTCCATGAACTTGAGTACTTTGCATGGAACTCGAGTTCCAGAAATTTTTTTTTTTTTCTAAGTCCACTTGTTATAACTCGATTTTCCAAAAATCAAGTTTTACATTTAAAACTTGATTTTCTAATTAAAAAATCGAGTTTCAAAACAGGGGCACATCCCTAAATAGTTTCAAACATGAGGCATTTTGTTGGAAAGTTTGTGAGAAAGGGGTAAAAGCCCATTTTGGCCAACATTTCACTAATAGAATGAAAGTTTATATGATATACTTAGCCCTAAATCTACTGCTACCTCATGCAGTACTTACTCGCGTGACTACACGCAACTTCAAATCCACAAACTCTTATATTGTGAAACTATTGCACACACACACACTCTTGTTTGTGACTTTGAGACTCCACTCAAAGGTTTAGATCATCAGCTATAGTTGATTTGATTACAACTTTTCTCTATAGCAAATCTATTGTTTACACAAGGTCTCCGGCTATAACTTCAAAAAGGTTGGGAAAACTCCAGATCTATGTGTAAAACACTACCTTTTGAACTAGTAAAAATGTGCTCTAGTTTTGTATTTAAATATCCTTAAGATCCATCAAAACCTTGGATCCAATGGCTGAGAAAGAAAGTGGGAATTTGGATCTGCACGAATCTCGATCAGTCAAGATAAGTGAGACTGTTTTTACACTTATCTTTTCCTACTTTCTTGCGTCTTCAATTATGCAAAACTTCATTTGTCTTGTTTCTAAATATTTCTAGACTAAACACTAGTCAAAAACTAAGTTTTAAGAGTTACAATTTGTTCATGGTTGCCAACCTAAAAATATGGACTTTACAGTATCTTCATCCTCATGACCTAAGACTCATGATATGTAGGAAAGGAAAGATTCTAAGACTTGAAAGACTTCAATTTTATCCTATTTTGAAGTCTTTTAATCTATATACAGCAGGACATTTTTTTCATTGTCTCTTTTTAACTGCACTTCATCTTTCATCCTAGGAGCATTTGTATGGTACCAGATGTTTTCATGAGTTGCTTTTGCACATTTTAATTTAGTATAATGGCTTTATTTTTAATTTTTGTAAAAAAAAAAATCAAAATCCAAAAACAGTGCGTATGGGTTATTTACTATTGATTGGTCATAAAAACTAAGACTATTCCTATATATGTATCATTTGTACCCTAACTGTAGTGACCCAAAAGGGGTCTTGCATTTCCTGAAATCCCACATTGTTTAGGGACGCACATGGGGATGTGCTTATAAGGAATGCCCTCTCTTGTTGTGTATGAGGTCTTTTTCCCAACACAACCTAGGGAAGAACAAAACTTTGAGGGACGAAGAAAGCCTTTGGGTTGCCCAAAGAGGACAATATCATGCATACAGGGGCGGGGCGTGACACTAACTTTGAATCTTTTGCATTAGTTTGTTAGATTAGCAACTTGGTAGCCTTGTGTGAGTGTTGGCGAGCAATCAATCATGTCAACTACATGATCTTAAACTAAGAATCAATATGTTACAATTCAAAAATAACTAGTAAGAGGAAGTTTTAGGTTATGTACCTCTTTGGAGGGTAGTGCTTGTCAATCCCTAGTGATATAGGATGTGTGAGTTTTGTGTCCAGTTTCTTGTATCGCCTTAGCCACCTCAAAATTTTTGTGTAATAACTAGCTCACTAAATTGTTCTACAAACGACTTGCTAGGTTTACTACTTATTGTACATTTCACGAATGTCAGTGTGTTTTAGTCACTCATTAGGTACATAGTGTGCTCAGATTTCTAATGAGCATGAATTTACTAATTCTTGTGAACTTCAAAGTATTTTCCTCAATTTTGGATATTTGGTACGATTGACAATCATTGTCAACTTGAAAATATTTTCAGGTTAACGGTAAAATTTTGGTTGATGAGGCATAGAATGGTTTACACTCCTCTTAAGAGGTGTAAAACAATTTACACACCAAAGCTCTCAAACATGAGACCTCCCTTTCCTTTCTTGCAAATTATAACCATCACACTCCTCCTCTTGATTATCATTCCTGTCACCCCCAACCATTGCGAAACCACCCCCTCCCCTACCCACCCACAACCCCCCCTCCCAAAGTAGAACACCTCCGCCCCTCCCACTCTTATAGTTCCATCACCAAGCACACCCTTTTTCCCAATCGTTGCCACAGCCACACCCTACCACTGTCAACCCAACCCACCTACCCCATTCCAAAACCTAAAAAACTTTTGTTATTGACCAACTAGATTACAGCCTAAATAGATTAGTGAGATCGATGATATATTGTTAGCCTCATACTGTTGCGGTGACTCTTTGGTCTCGATCTCTCTCACATCAAAGATGGTTCATCAACCTTAGTTTGTTGAAGCATTGCAACCTCTCAAGAATAATTTATATTTGTTTGAGAGCTGAAAAAATGTGGAAAATTAATAGAAATTATGTTTTCTAGAGCAATTTCAAGAACACAACTAAAAACTCAAGAATAATTTATTTTCCAAAAAATGTTTTTAGTTGAAAGTATTGTATGGTCAATAAATATTTTCAAGTGAACCAAATGCAATTTAAAATCATAAATTTGTGACATATTGGATCTAGTTTATAATATGTACTATATAATAAAAGTTGAGTCTAGAAGTCATGATTGTGCGGAATGATTGCACCAAATTGCATTTTTTTTTTGGTAAGAACAAACATTTTTTTTTTCCTTATCAACTACTTGTAGTATTTTATTGGGGGGTGGGGGGGGGGGGGGGGGGGGGGGGAACCACGTTCATTATTAGTGTTTAAAAAAAAAAAAACAAACAAACAAACAAACAGCCACTTTCATCTCAACTTCATTGTTCTATCCTATTTGATTTTACGTTTTGTTGATACGTTACTAACAACTTTTTTCTTTTTAATATAGGGCTCTCTTTTGTTCTTATCCAACCTACGTTTTGGGTTTTGAAATGAACACAGGCACATTAACATCAACTCAAAATCAATTTTACCTCTAAACAACAAAACCAAACTAAATTGCTAAAATATCTTTAATGATTCCCACTTAGAGCATTGACATCGATATAACTAAAAATTTTAACATTTAACACTTCAAAAAATTATTTTATCTATTTTAGCACATAATTATTTCACAACATATCCTGCATCAATGGTCTTATTTTTACCATCATCTAAACACTGAAACACAGTTTATTTTTTTATATTAATTTCTTTCTTACATCCTCTCTCTTTTTCTCTGCCACCAAACCCAAAAGTGATAAAGTAATAATTGTTTTTATACCATATCAAAGGAATTATTTGATAATTTTTGCTAATGATTCTAAATAAAATCCATTTTTTGGGCACAACAAGAATTTGCATTCTAAAATTCTATCAAAAGGATTTACAATCATTGTGGAAATTCCATTCTATCTATGATTAATATCTTCTTTAGAAGGGGCAAAAATCGTAAGATTTTACAATTTACGATCCATTCATTCAATATTTTCCTTTTTAGAGGAAAAGTTCTCACATTTAAATTATTCAGCAGATATACTAATACCCTACCCTGCCCTTCTGGACATAGCTAAAGTGAACTGCTAGTGTTGGCACTTAAATTGGAGTTCAATCGAGATCTGGACCTTAATTCAATATTGTAAAAATTGAAAAACTGGTGGTTCAACTAGTAAAAATTATGAATTTGATCAATTTTCAATTCTTTGACTATTTCGGTTTTTAAAACTAACTTTTCAGCCCAAACTTGTCTTTTCTCATTCTTAAGTAAGTGCATACACTGAATGGATTGAAGTGGACTAAATTGGATCAAATAGACTGAATTGAATTGAAATGGCCCGAAATAAACCAAAGTGGACCGAATGGACTGAATTAGACTAAAATGAATTGAGTGGACCAAATTCAACCGAATGGACTAAAATGACCGAAGTGAGTTGAATGAACCAAAATTGATTGAATTGAATAGAAATGAACCAAAATGGACCAAATACATTATATAGACTAGATTGTACCAAAGCCGTGCAACGCACTAGTACTGAACTACTACTAATTCATCTTTAAATCTGATTTCATAAACAAAAGAAAAGAAAATAGAAAACCAAACAAACACAAATCACGCACAAACTCTTTTTCCTCACACGTTACATCAAATTAGAAAGTACAATTACCCCGACTTATTTTGGACTTGCAAGAAATCTTCAACACGAAGGTGAACAAATTAATAAGATGATGAGGCCTTGGGATGACCCATGCGAAATCATGAATAGTAGAATTCCTAAGGCCTTTTTATTTGGAAACAACAGTCTGAAAGGGCATAAAAACCATGTAATTCAGCTGGCTAGACACACTGGAAAGAGAACAGCAATAAAAATTTTACCTTTTGCAAATAAACCATAAAAATTAGTTTCGAGTTAAATCTCTTGCAGAAGTTATCACAGGGTCCTGGAGGAGAGTCGACGGCATACCAAGTCTGAATGACAGTTAGAGCAAGTGCCAACAATGCGCCAAAGAAAGCCATGAACGTCCAGGGGCTGCTGAAATAGTCGTGATAGACTGAGCAAAACCAGGTCATCAACTGGTTCTTTGTAGTGCTTCTGAATTTTGAACTCTGACATCCCTATATATTTCGGCTGTTAGGCACCAAATCGGTACCTATCTCATTGAAGACTCTAGCCACTTCTTCATCACTGCCAAGGCAATTATAGAGTATTCCTGCTTTCCTTAGCATCTTTACATCGTTGGGCTCATCGATTAGTGAATCGAGGAAGGATATGTACGAGGTGATCGCAAAGTCATTTTGGAAATCTAGACACATCTCGTAGGCTATCAAGTTCAAGAACTTTGGCGTTGTTGAGTCATCCATAGTTATTGGAGGAAGCCAAAGGAATCCCAAACAACCGAGTGTAGTAAAAGATATGTCACTCAAGCAACTATTTTCCTTTTTACTACGTTCCACATGAATACCTGCTGCTCGGAGCTCCTGAACATTGCGATAGGATGGCCAAGTTATTTGGCCATTCCCATTTCGTTTCTTATGCTTGACTTGTTGATTCTTATCCAAGAGACGTGTCCTCAGAAGATCGAGAAGATGGATGGCATCTATATCTCCATGCTTCTCCTTTGAGGGACGGCTTTCCTGATCTTTCTCACTTCCTACTTGTTGCGGCTTTGGTCTTTGCGAGTGACACCATGATAACAAACTTAGGAGTGGGCTGCAGAAAGTTGATGAGTGATTCTGATTCACCTGTCCCTTTTCCTCCGAGTCAAGGCTTTGTTCTTTCTTGTTTTTTGCTTGTTGCGGCTTTGGTTTTTGCGAGAGACACCATGATAACGAACTTAGCCACGCACAGCGGACAACTGATGAATGATCCTTTGGTAGTGATACTGTAGCGTGCCAACCGATGTAAGTGTGAATCGATTTCTGCAACTCAGCTTCGTTTTTACTCCAGCTCATCAACCATTTGAGCAGACGATAAGGAAGCTGATTCTCAAGCAAAAACAAATCTTGTTGTGTAAAGGCTACGCTGTCGGTTTTTATATTCAAATCTTCGAACCCGTTGTTAGCTGCGCAGTGTATGTATTGTAGTGTTGCACAGCCGTCCACCAACAACAACCAAATGAGGTCCTCATCATTGTAGCTTTTGATCACTTCCTCCTCGAAGCACTCCTTCAGCTCCTTGATCTTCTCTTTAATTTTCTTGAACAAATCGTTTATCTTCTCTTCGCTACGATCAACGAATTCATATGTCAGCACAAGCTTGTACTTCTCTCCTAGCTTGTACTTCTCGTTTCCATGATGGATAGGACCGAGTGATACTGCTCTTGGCTCATAGTGCTTCTGGAAGAAATCCTTGTTATCTCGCAGCAAGAATATAACCTTTTGTATCTTTGGTGCTGGGGATGGTGCCAAATTTTTTCTTGCCTCCATTACTGTTTTAATCTTTGCCTCCAGGGTAGTGGTTTCGCTTGAAATGCTGTTTGTCTCAGTGTCCTCAGTGGCGCTGCTGCTTGCTTCACTGGCATCTCTACTGAAATGTCCCTCCATGGAAACAAGATGCTCCTTTCCGGCCAAAGCAATTTGCACCAAAGAAAGCAATTGAATTTTGTAAGTTTGCAGTCCTAACAAGTACTTACTGTATATTATAGTACGTGGAAACTTTAGCTTGAGAAATTTAGGACTGTTGCTCTTATTTGAATAGAAACTTTACTAAAGTAACCATATCTTATAATGAATAAACTTAGCAAGCTTGGAATATAATCTACACGATGTCTAAAAACTACAAAATAAATTCATACATGGTACACTTTTCTGAATAAACCTTAATATTATTACTCGCTTTGTCTTTATATAATATGAAAGATTGAAAGTGAAACCTGCGTAATTTCAGGGAAGTTTAGCTTTACTTTTGTAATTTTTTTATTTATTTATAATCCTTTACTTTTCTCTTGTAATTCTAGGTTATGCAATGATTGCTATTTATTACTCCTCCTAGTTTATTTGTCCTCTATTTTATTTTAAGATGTCCTAAAATATTTTCTCATTTTTAAAATTATTTTTTTGAGAGAACTTATTTTTAAAATTAGAAGTCACTAATTTATTAATGTTCTTATTATGCTCCTACTGTATTTCCAAAACCATTTGAAAAGAAAACCAACAAATATTTTAAAAAATCAATATTGATTAAAAAGATAAACTAGAATTTGTATTTGAAGTAATCAAAAATTGCTTGGAGCCAATACCCAATAGTTTTTGTATTGCTATAGTTGTAGATTTTTCAAATTTGATTAAGAGAGTAAGTTACAATTTGTGCCGTGTAATTTCAAAAATGCTAATATTGGTAAGGAGCAGATTTTTGTGCTTGTAATTTCAGATTTAATATTCCTATTTTTTGATAAATTTATTGAAGAGTAATTTTGAAAATTTATACATTTTTTTAAAGACAGATAAGACAATAAATGATATTTTTTTAAAAAGTTTGATTTTTGAAATAGGATAAACAAACTGAGACGGAATGAGTAATATAACAAAGTAGTGGATCATCTTCTCCAAGAAAAGACAATATGGAAGCTGATTCTCCAGCAAAAGCAAATCATGATGTCTAAAGGCTACATTGTCATATTTTATACTTAAATCTTAGAACTTGTCCTTAGTACTAGCGCAATATATGAATTGTAGTATTGCACGGCCGTCCACGAACAACAACCAAGCTAGCGCCTCATCATTAAAGTCCATCGTCACCTCCTTTTCGAAGCAGTCGCTCAGTTCCTTGATCTTATCCTGAATCTTCTTGTGCAATGGTGGCTCCAAGATTTTGTTTAAAGGGGTCGATAAGAAACATAAATTATACAAAATCTATTAAAAAAATACTATATGTTCATTTGACATATTTTTTTCTAATACAATAATATATTAATTATTGTTGTAAGTGAACTTTAATTATTATTATTACTTAGAATACTTTAATTTATTAGTTTATTTTTTTTAACTCTTTACCAATTTTTTATGAATTTGCTAGACATTTTGATAAATTATTTTATATTTTCTTTACAATTCTTCATTTAAGGTACTGACCCACCCACGTAGCAACAAACACTCCACCACACTTCGGTCAAAGACTCAAAAAAGCAAAAGACAAAACTCATAACTCAATACTTTATATCAAACACTACAAAAACTTGTGTTCATAAACACTACAAAACTTAGGGCCCATTTAGTAGAGAAGTTTTAGTTGAATTGTTTGTAATTTTTTAAAATACATGTGAGTAAAAAAGTGTGTGAAAAAGTGTGTAAGATTGTTTAAAATAATTAGTAGAGTGAGTTTGAACCACTCTACCAAACAAGCCCTTAATAGTACAAATGCATAAAAGGAGACAATCAACTAGTCAAAGACTCATAACTCAAAGATAAAGTATCAAAACACCATAACCTCCCACACACACCCCGTGATTCACTGAAAGAAGGCTATCAAAACACTATAAACACACACTATCACAGTGAATGAAAGAGAAATAAAAAATACCAGAACAAGTAGCAGCGGCGGCAAATCAAGGACAATTCAGGCGTTGGCGATGCGGCGGTAGATATGAGTAAGATGGCGGCAGATTGTTTGTGGGTGAAGTAACTACATTTTTTCTTTGGGTTTGGAGAGTGAAAAGGGATAGTAGGAGAGGACTACATTTTTCCCTTGATAGACCAAAAACGTATTGACCCCATGTGATGGATTAAGTTGATTAATTAGCCAAGTTTATTAATTAATCAAATTAACATGTAAACGCATGGTAGCACAAACAAATCACCAATAAACTAAAGTGCAGCGAAAAATAAATTTGATACGGTAATTTGTTTACGAATGAGGAAAACCTCCAAGGCAGAAACCTCACCGGGTGATTTTAAGGTCACCACTCCCGAGAATCCACTATTATCATAACAAGCGGTTACAAATAAAGGAATCGCAGTACCTTCTACCCACCTACAGTTGAACCCTTACCCCAATACCCAATTGGACTTGTTCTGTAGTGACAATCTCTCATTTTCAATGCACGGCTCCCAGTACACGACTTCAATCACCAACTTGAGAAAGATGTTGGCTGCAAAGTTCTTCAGTTCATTCTCACAATGAAGAACAAGAAAATGCTTGGTTACAAAACTCTATGGTGCAAAGACACAGTAGCTTCTTCACAAAGAGATGAACTAGGGCAAACTTTTTCTTCGGTCACAAATTGCTTGAACAGACTTTGCTCAATGCTTGTGCAACTTGTGCTTACTTTGACGGCACTTAAAATAATCATTTGATATGTTTAGGGTTATGAAAAAAGAAGGCCCAAAAACATATCCACGGATTAGAATCATAACAGATCTGAAAAACTGTTTTTCTTAAATCTCAACAACTAGAGGTGTCGAGGTGCTGTTGAGCAGCTGTCAAGCCATGGGGCTGAAACAGCTTCTTAAAGCTTAATAGATGCAATTGTCGAGCTAGCTGTCGAGCTGTAATGAAGAGCACTTCTCAGCTTGTTTCTTGGACAAACTTACATGGTTTTAATACTTGATCTTGAAATTTTGTTTCTTGAAGTATTAAAAACATCCTAAATCTACCAAATTACAAGTAAAGTGCGTTGTCAAAGGCTTAACCAATTACATAAAAGAGTGACATATGTTCTTATCGAGTGAACAACATATGTCCTAACATCCCTCTTAGGTTTGGTTTGGCCCTTTTTTTTTTTTTTTTTTGGAGTTTAAAGCTATATTCAATTGGGCTTTCAGAGTGTGCAAATGTTTATAGTAGGGGTTCAAAACAATTTTTTTCCCTGGTCAGGGGGTTCATTGAACCCCCTGACTACAACGTAGCGCTGCCCCTATTCTTGTGTATTTCTTCTATACTCTTCCTACTGATTTTGATGAACTCAGATGTCAATACAAGCTTGTACTTATCTCCTAGTTGGTACTTTGGCTTACCAAGATGGATTGGACTCAGTGATATCACTCGTGGGTCATAGTATTACTCAAAATCCTTGTCATTTCGTAGCAAGAATACAACCTTCTGCATCTTTGGCATTGGAGATTTATTCTTCACATTTTGCCCTGCCTCCCTTACCATTTCAAACCTTTTCGACAAGGTAGTCTAGGTTGAAATGATCTATATTGGGACCTCCTCAGTGATGCGTCTGCTTGATTCACCAGCTTCTCTTCCGGCAGCCTTCCTTGAATGGAACTCCGTGGAAATGAAATGCTCCATTAACAGCAGAGCAAGTTTGCACCCAAGAAGACAATTGTTGAAATTTGTAAGGATTTTTTTTTTTTTTTTTTTTTTTTTTTTTTTTTTTTTTTTTTTTTTTTTAAGAATGTTGAAATTTGTAAGTTTGTGGTCCTAGTATTTGCAATATTAATTTATACTGGATAGTACTAGGAAACCTTAACTGACAAACTTAGGATTGTTACTCTTATTCGAATGGTAATTAAGTTGGGGGACAAAATGTAGATACTTTTCGAAAGCAACTATATGACTTTGACAAACATAACTAGCTTGGAATATACAAGATATGTCCAACAGGAAAAAATGTTCTTTTTTTTTTGTGTGACTTTATTTTTAGATTGGATAGGAATTTGGAGTAGAATACTAATTTTTCACTTCTTTGAATCACTTTATATTTTCTTGTGAGCTCAAGATTTAATCCAACATTAAATTCGATTATTGTTAAATTTTCAATTATTTATAATGCTATTCAGTTAGTTAGTTTTTTTTTTTTTTTTCTTTTTGGTACATGTACTAGCAAGGAAGTTTTAAAATTTTATTAGTTTTGCTTGTAACTTTATTGATATTTGTGTATGGTAATTATTAGTAGCCATTACATACAATGAGACCAGTCTTCGTATCGACCAAGAAGGGTACCTAACACCTTCACATCTCATCACCTAACCTAAAAACTTAAATTGATTGAGTAATGTAGATTAATGATTATTTGAAAAATAACACCTTCACATCTCATCACCTAACCTCAAAACTTAAATTGCTTGAGTAATGTAGATTAATGATTATTTGAAAAATACTTTTTTTTTTTTTTTATACAAGATAGAATTCTACTCTAATCTAAGTGTATATGTGTGTGAAGTTCCTTCCTAAAGATTTGAACCCTGACCCTTGCCTCCCACACTCCACAAGCATTTATACTTGTGGAATGACCATCGCACCAAGGGTGTGTGGTGGTATTTGAAAAATATTTATGAGGTAAAGAGATTTATTTGGATTCCCTAAATTGAAACTAGGAAATAAGGTCTTTTAATATTTATTTCATAAATTGGAATAATGTTTCTTGCAACGTATGTGAAACTCATTGGGAGCCCAATATATTTGATTCTTGCATCTAGTGATTGATGTGATTCTGGTTTTTAATTTGAATCCAACATAAAGTTTTAATCTACAATTAATTGATGTGATTCCAGTTGAATGTTCAATTATTTTTGATATAGCTTTTGTGTTTTCTTTAACATGTGCTGAGCATGGAAGTTTTAATTATTAATTTTTTTTTTGGGTAAAAAAGTTTTAATTATTTGCTAGTCTTGCTTTTAACTATACTTGAGACTAATTTATTGAAAATAGCCCCAAAATTTATGAATAAAGTTTGGTTTTCGTTGCATCTGGTTAACTTTGTTTGATGTTTGTGTAAGTAAATAGTTATTGGTGATTATTATATCATATGAGACCAATCTTTGAACGAAATGCGTACCTACCACATTTCTCGCTAAATCAACATCAACAAATGGGTTTTGCAAAAACCATTAACATATACACATGAACTTTATGTTTATTGATAACTTTGGAGGCTTAAACACAATCTATCTTTTATTAGTAAGCGATGAAAATAATTTTTCAAGCTAGAGAAGGAAATATATCATAAGGAAAAGGGAAAAAGGAAAAAGGAAAAGAAAAAAGAAGGTGTGCGTATACATATTTGATATTTCTTCCCCTTTAGCTAGATATGGATTACTTTCTCGAGAAAAATGTATACCAGAAATAATTTGTTTAAGATTATTAAATACATATAATATTATTTTATTTGATAAAAATTATGGGGTCCTCTCTCCAATTTGAACTTTACTCATATATAAAAAATTAAAAAAAAAATGTACAATTGTACACACTTTTGTGTAGTACTGAAGTTTAACTTGTTTTATGATATAGGTTTGATATGAAGCTAGCACGAAATTAAACTTTATTTTCGCTTTTACTAAAGCAAGAGTGGTATGTTGTGCACGTTTCAAACTGTACACACTTTTTCTATAAATTGTGGCTTACATTTTCATCTTTATGCGGCAAGATTGGTATATAATGTACCTCAATTTTGTGAAAGTTTTGCTGTGATTAAACCTTTAATAGTTCGCACCAACATTTCCTAAAGAAAGGAGAAAGCATTTTACATGATGATGAATCGTGCTTCAAACAAAATTAAGAACCAAGTACACTTTTGATACACATAGAAGGGACTTATTTACCAGCAAGTATGGTATATATGTACAATAATAAACTGTTGTTATTCAATTATTCTGTTGCATCAAGCCTATAACATAAGTCTTTGGTTCTCCAAAAATGAGTAAAGGGGGGCGACTAGAGTTAGTTCCCTACCTAAGCATGACCATAGTAACATCTTATCTGCTCCTGAGCAAAACCTCATACTTCCAATCTGTAAAAAACTCACTTATTATTCTTTTGGACCGTTTGAGATGGAGATGAGATATAAGAAGTACCAACACATAACTAGTTGTTGAGGTTTAAACTCAAGTCCTGAGACTTGCCGACTTAGTATCTTACCGACTAGGCCAACCAAATGTTGGTTATAACATAACTCTGTGTACTGTGTTATGTTTTCATGGTACTACAAAAACTGTGTACTGCATTACTGTTAGGTTTGCATTCTGGGGGCCAAAATGGCCCAAAACCACAATTTTCAGAAATTTCTGGCAAAAAAACACTGTTTCAGAACTAAATAGGAAAATACCACTTTTATGGTACTCGAGTTTGGCAAACTCGAGTACCATTTAGAACTCGAGTTTAAGACGCTCGAGTTCCTAGAAGTTTTGCCACCGTGGCACTGCTGAAGTGGAAATTTGGTGAATAAAGAAAATAATGTGGTACTCGAGCTTGGTATACTCGAGTACCATGCAACACAATGCTCGAGTAACCTTTATAAATAAAATGTTGTTTATTTTATTTCTATAGTACTCGAGCTCACCAAGCTCGAGTACCTTGTAACTTTTTTTTTTTTTTGGATTATCGACAAATAAACATAACATAAAATGTTGTTTATTTTATTCTACAGTACTCAGCTCACTAAACTCGAGTACCTTGTAACTTTTCTTTTCTTTTCTTTTCTTTTTTGGGATTATCGACAAATAATCATAAACATAAAAATAAGTAGCTTTTTTATGTATTTATTTATTTAAATAGAAGCATTGTAAAATATAGAGATTTTAATTTCTACATTGTTCACTATTTTCTCATAAAAATTGTTTACTCTCTTTTTTGAGTAAATTATTTTCTATTCACTATTTAAAAAATTGTTCACTGTTTTCTCATAAAACACCTAGTAAAATCGTATTTTCTAAATTTAAACGCCAAATTTGAATGGTTTTTCATGTTTGAATTTCACAATAATTGAATCTATTTTTCTGCATTGATAAAATCTACTTCTACATTAATAAAATTTTCTCTCTGCGCATCATGTTTAATGTATATTCGAATCTGCTTACTACATTCATAAAATTTATTTTTTGCATTAAGTAAAATTGTTCACTGTTTTCTTATAAAAATTGTTCACTGTTTTTTGCATAAACTATTTTTAGCATTCTGCATAAAAGTATTTTCTGTTTAGCATTATTTAAAAAATTGTTCACTCACTTTTCTGCGTAAATTATTTTTTGTTCACTATTTAAAAAATTGTTCGTTGTTTTCTCATAAAACACGTAGTGAAATTGTGTTTTCTAAATTTAAACACCAAATCTGAATGCTTTTTCATGTTTGAATTTCACAATAATCGAATCTATTTTTCTGCATTGATAAAATCTGTTTCTACATTAATAAAATTTGCACTCTACACATCATGTTTACTGTATATTAAAATCTGCTTACTGCATTCATAAAATCTATTTTTTGCCTTAAGTAAAATTGTTCACTATTTTCTCATAAATTTTTTTTACTGTTTTCTGCATAAACTATTTCTAGCATTCTGCTTAAAATTATTTTCTGTTAAGCATTATTTAAAAAATTGTTCACTATCTTTTCTACGTAAATTATTTTTTGTTCATTATTTAAAAAATTGTTCGCTGTTTTGTCATAAAACACCTAGTGAAATCATATTTTCTAAATTTAAACGTCAAATCTGAATGCTTTTTCATGTTTGAATTTCACAATAATCTAATCTATTTTTCTGCATTTATAAAATCTATTTCTACATTAATAGAATTTTCTCTCTGCACATCAAGTTTATAGTATATTCAAATCTGCTTACTGCATTCATAAAATCTTTTTTTTGCATTGAGTAAAACTGTTTACTATTTTCTCATAAAAATTGTTCACCGTTTCTGCATAAACTGTTTTTAGCTTTGGCGCGGTTATTGCTCTTAAATGGTTTTTGTTTTTTTTTTTTTTTTAAATATGTAACCATATGAATAATGGACAACCCCATGAATGAAAAATGAGTGATTCATATAAATCACCTAATGGTAAGTGCCTTAAATAATTCAAATTGTAAAAAGTTTGAATTAGTTGAATGTAGAAATTGGGAAAAATCGAGGAAAATCAATGACGTACCAAATCGTGAAGGTGTACATAAGATGTAAAATAGTCTAGACTGTTGAGAAAGTGCAAATCTACTTTTACAGGATGCATACACCTCCCATTGTAGTCTTTTAAAGCTAGCTAGCTTGCAGATGTACTGCAACTTCTTTCATACTCATGGCCTGGGTACCTAATCAGGAGTTGAACAACTGCATTGTACAAACACTAGGAATTGTACATTTTTAATTACATTATTATGCCATTCTCATAATTTTTTTAAAGTATTTTTCATGTGTATTATTTTCATACTAAGCTACATTGTATTTCTACAAATTAATGCAATACAAGTGCTAAATGTCTCTTTATATTCTACTGCCTATTGCTTCCATGATTTAGAAACCAAAAGATTTTCTAGCTAATTGCTGAATGGGGAACAATACACAATATCTGGTCCAATTAGAGTCCGCTCACATAGGCTTAATATATGCAATAATCTTCCAATCAAAAGTACGAGTTGACATTAGAACGTAACCATTAGTAGAGGAAAGTCAAATAAATTTGAAACAAGAGGTATAGAAAAAGTCATGTTTCTTTAGCAATTTATGAAACAAAGTCTAACAAGATACATAGCTACAATAACATGAATTAAATAAACTGTCTATTACACGTGGAACAAGAACTTTCGAACAATGTCACTTTGCAAGAAATAGAAGTGGTATCAACTAAAAACATAACAAAAGTGAAATGTCCTACGATATTTAAAAGATTTTTTTTTTTCATAAAAAAAAAAAGAGATTATATCTATCATTTTGCCATTTTGGAAGGAGTGTAATAGAATGATTATCTATATATATATATATATATATATAGAAGGATTCGTTCAAAATTTAAATTGAAAGAAATGAATTAAATGATACCCTTAAAGTGTGGATGAAATGTTTTATAATGCTTAAATTTATAAAAGATACTAGTGAAAATTCCATGCGTTGCATGGCTTTAATCCTGAATTTTCTTTATATATATTTTTGAGAAATTATAACTAAATGAGTTATTATTACATATTTTTAGAATTATTTTCTAGCTAAATGTCAAAAATGGGTTAAGTGTCAAAAATGAAACCATGGGTAGGTAAGTTAAATTTGAGACAAATCATAGGTGGGTAAAGTATAATTCCCCCAAAAAAAAAAAAAAAAGAGTGGGTTCAAAGGACTACAAAACCACAATCTATTAGTTTTACTAAGGTGAGTTTGGTTCAGCTTTTTCAAATAATTCTTTTGGGAAAAGTGGAAGTTTTAAAAAGTGCAACATGAAATTGAGTTTTTTTTTTTTTTTTTTTAAGCAGTATGTTTGGTAAAAGCTATCAAAAAATTCTTTTTGACAAAGTTGAGTGTTTGGCTAATACTTATAAAAGTGGCGGTTTGAGTTGTAAATTACCAAAAAGACAAGACAATATAATATATATATATATATATATATATATGTATGTATATATATGTTTTAATTACCTCTCTTAATGCAAGTTATGGACAAAATATTTTTTCAAAAATTTCACAATAAAGTCTGCATGATAAGCTGGAATTCAGATTAGTTTATTTCCCAAAGTCATCCAAGAAGTAGCCGCACAGA
Organism: Castanea mollissima; assembly: GCA_014183005.1. Classification (NCBI taxonomy): domain Eukaryota; kingdom Viridiplantae; phylum Streptophyta; class Magnoliopsida; order Fagales; family Fagaceae; genus Castanea; species Castanea mollissima. The sequence continues at coordinate 37,938,158 of JACAVU010000009.1, read as the reverse complement.
TTGGAGGACTTAATTATATGAAGATCACTATTTGGAGTACTCTTCCTACTTGGGACAATAGTTATTATATGGAAGCTTGGCCAGTACACATTTTGGCTGTTATTCATGATTGAGGTTGTATCCTTGAATACAACTGGTATACAAGAGATACTTATTTACCACTTGATGATCTGGATGCTCTGGCTCAAGATGGTCTAATTTCATGAGTAATAAGATTTATGAGATATAGAAAGAATTAGACAGAGGCTTCTACTTATATAATTACACAAATAGGATAACCGTATATGGTCCAATACCTTCAGCAAGGAGCCTATTTGGGAAAAGAAAGATTGTTAAGGATCCTAGAATGACACAGATTGAAAGACAGACAGATAGATCACTATTCACTGGCGATTGATAACTATTCACTGCTGAAAAATCACTATTCACTAGGGACAAATCACTATTTCACTGGCGACAAATCACTATTCACAAGCAAGCATGAATAGCTTTTAGAGAAATCAAGACAGTCCAAACAGATACAGACAGATGTTCAAAAGTTACTACTATTTACTAGCATGGGTAAAAAGAGATCTGATAGATTCTAGAGATCTGAAAGATTCCCAGACAGATGCAAACAGACTATTACTCATTAGTACTAATTTCCATACCTCCGACAGATTAACTTGAGTTAAATTTACCTACTTAGATTACTTTACCATGGTTCATTTCACCTATAAAAGAGACGCACTATGAAGACAAAAGACAAGTTTCTAAGTTTCTAAGATTCTAAGCTTTTAAGTTCCAAGTTTTAGAAAGCCTTTTGTAATAGCCTTCCCTCTCTCCTCAGAAAGACTTTTGAACTCTCTCCCATCTTGTAATCTTGTACCTTTCTCTTCAGACAGTTTATTTTCAAGCTTGTATCAAATATAGTTTGTTTTCAAGTTTATCAAAGACTAAAGTTTTTATTCAAGTAAGATTTTACTAGTTTTTGTTTTCATATTCCATACTTCATTTTAACCTTATTTTGAATATATCTATTTTGCTATTGACTTGTTTATTATCTATTTTATCATTGTTTCTACTTCCATATTACTACTGTGCTTTCTCTTGGGTAGACATTGGTATTAGAGCATGTGGATCGTAAAACACCTAATGAACAGTGAATAATTTATGCAGAAAACATGATGTAGCACCAATTGTGGCATGAGTAGTTTTTTGAAAACATGTCACTAGCCCGCTGCTGTAGCACCAATTATGGTCATATGAACCACATGTGCCAACAGATGCCATTGTTTCACACATGCTGCTCAACAGCTCGACACGATTTCACTCACTGTTCAGCCATATCATCCACATTCATGAGAATACTTAAATATATGAATTATCGTACCTTGGTGCCAGGGACATAGCATTGTGTCAATTAAATATGATTCTCTGTTCAAGAATACTGCAACTATCGCCCACATTTTCAAATCTCATTGTGACATTGGGAACATTTAAAATCATGTTCATGTAATGTTTTTCCAGCCTGTATTGACACGACAAGCCCTAATAACTGAAATTATAATGCTTGGAACATGAAATGAGGTTATAAATGCACCACAATAATGATCTTATTTCTACCCCAATAATTTCGTAGATTGACTAAGCTATGAGTTGCAACACCTCAACGTCAAATCGTACAATGCGAAACAAGTTTAGATCTACTTCAACAAATGGATTATCACAAGTTCTAGTAGATCAACAACTACAGACATACACAGACCACTATGGAGAGAAATTGGTTGGAAAGAAGAGAGATTTCCTTAATATGCCAATACACACGTATAAGAGTCTTGAAAGTGTCAGGCACATCATGGTCGGCAAATCTACAAAACTAAGTACAGATACCACCGCAATAGAGTTCACCGTAGCAGAACCACCATGGTCAATCCTATACGAGAAGAGGTGTGAGTTGGAGGTGTATTGTCGATGGCATGGGTTACAAGTTCCTAAGGTACACTCAGCTGAGTTACCTAGAGATGAACCTACCAACATACTTGCTCGTCTTGAACAAGAGAACAATCAAATGCAAAGGCGATTAGACCGTTTTCATGCAATCCAAAAAGCTAGGAAGCATCTAAAGGGGAAGGCGCAAGAGCAAGCCATCAAGTCTATTAATGAAGTTACTGTGTTAGATGATGAAAGAGATATTTCAGACTTCTCAGATTCAAGTAATGATGATTTCCAAAAATTTCTACCTACGAACATTAAACGTTGTTGTTAATGTCTACACGTTATGTGCAATACAAAATATTGTTTTTAATGTCTGACAACTGATGATTATGTACATTCAACTTTTGCAAATCTAAAGATTAATTGTTCATTAGTTTTGGTTAAGTTTATATGAAATCACTTGCTCATTTTTTCCTTGTTGTTCTTTGTTGCTACATATGATTCTTGTGCTTTGGTTGGACAATGTCCTCTCTTTTGTAATATAGGAAACACCTTAGGAAGTGAAATGCCTCCAGTTAGATATGTTGATGTTTCCAATATTCTATTTGTGTAATTTGAAATGTTACACACATAACACTTATCACCCAAATTAGATTTATTGTACATTACTTGTTGAGCCTTGACCAGAAATACCCATGTGTTATTACTTCTAACCAGTAGTCACAAATTATAGGAAGAGCGTTTCGAGTAACATCCTTGAAAATGACCAAAGATAGTAAACAGTTCTACATGTGCTACTCAACAGCTCGGTACTATTGAGCCCTGACCAGAAGTACCCATCCACACTCACATGAATACACAGATATGCAACTCTTTGTGATGCACCATTTTCAAGGATGCAAAGCATCCCTGGAAAGTTTATGCATCAATTTTGGGGGTGAGCTTTCCACCATTAAGTTTACTAAATTTGGTATGTTCTTCAATTTTCATTTGAATTTTCACGATTTTACACACTCAACGAATTCGAATTTTTCAACAAATTCATATTATCTGTACATCTAATGTACACTATTTTTTCTTGAGCTCTCACGGTTTTGTGCATTCAACGAATTCAATGAAGTCAAATTTCTCAACAAGTCTAGACTATCTGTACATCTTATGTACACATTCACGATTTGGTACATTCATTGATTTTCCATTGATTTTTCCCAAATTTCTACATTTAACTAATTCGAACTTTTTCACAAATTTGAATTATTTGAGGCACTTACCATTAGGTGATTTATACGAATCACTTATTTTTCTTTCATGGAGTTTGTCCATTATTCATATGGTTACATATTTTTAAAAAAAAAAAAAAACACAAAAACCATTTAAGTGCACTAACCGCGCCAATGCTAAAACAGTTTATGCAGAAAACAATGAATAATTTTATGAGAAAATAGTGAACAGTTTTACTTAATGCAAAAAAAAAAAAAAAAAAAAAAAAAATTATGAATGCAGTAAGCAGATTCGAATATACAGTAAACATAATGTGCAAAGTACAAATTTTATTAATGTAGAAACAAATTTTATCAACGCAGAAAAATGATTCGATTATTGTGAAATTCAAACATGAAAAGGCATTCAGATTTGACGTTTAAATTTAGAAAACATGATTTCACTAGGTGTTTTATGAGAAAAAAAGCAAACAATTTTTTAAATAGTGAACAAAAAATCATTTACGCAGAAAAGTGAGTGAAATTTTTTTTAAATAATGCTGAACATAAAATAATTTTATGTTGAATGCTAGAAATAGTTGATGCAGAAAACAGTGAACAATTTTTATGAGAAAACAGTGAATAGTTTTACTTAATGCAAAAAACAAATTTTATGAATACAGTAAGCAGATTCGAATATACAGTAAACATGATAAGCAGAGAGAAAATTTTATTAATGTAGAAGTAGATTTTATCAATGCAGAAAAATAGATTCAATTATTGTAAAATTCAAACATGAAAAAACATTCAGATTTGGCGTTTAAATTTAGAAAACACGATTTCACTAGGTGTTTTATGAGAAAACAGTGAACAATTTTTTAAATAGTGAACAAAAAATAATTTATGCAGAAAAGTGAGTGAACAATTTTTTAAATAATGCTGAACAGAAAATAATTTTTTCAGAATGCTAGAAATAGTTTATGCAGAAAACAGTGAACAACTTTTATGAGAAAACAGTGAACAGTTTTACTTAATGCAAAAAACAAATTTTATGAATGCAGTAAGCAGATTCGAATATACAGTAAACATGATGTGCAGAAAGAAAATTTTATTAATGTAGAAGTAGATTTTATCAATGCAGAAAAATAGATTCAATTATTGTGAAATTCAAACATGAAAAAACATTCAGATTTGGCATTTAAATTTAGAAAACACGATTTTACTAGGTGTTATGAGAAAACAACAAACAATTTTTTAAATAGTGAACAGAAATAATTTACACAAAAAAGAGAGTGACCAATTTTTATGAGAAAACAGTGAACAATTTTACTTAATGTAGAAATTAAATTCATATTTTTAAATTAAAATCTCTGTATTTTACAATGCCTCTATTTAAATAAATAAATACATAAAAAAGCTACTTATTTTTATGTTTATGTTTATTTGTCAATAATCCCAAAAAAAAGAAAAGAAAAGAAAAGTTACAAGGGTACTCGAGCTTAGTGAGCTGGAGTACTGTAGAAATAAAATAAACAGCATTTTATGTTTATGTTTATTTGTCGATAATCCCAAAATAAAATAAAATAAAGTTACAAGGTACTCGAGCTTGGTGAGCTGGAGTACTGTAGAAATAAAATAACACATTTTATGTTTATGTTTATTTGTCGATAATCCCAAAAAAAAAAAAAAAAAAAGTTACAAGGTACTCGAGCTTGGTGAGCTCGAGTACTGTAGAAATAAAATATACAACATTTTATTTATAAAAGGTACTTGAGAATTTTATACTCGAGTAGTGTTGCATGGTACTCGTGTATATCAAGCTCGAGTACCACATTATTTTTTTTATTCGCCAAATTTCCACCTCAGCAGTGCCACGGTGGCAAAACTTCTAGGAACTCGAGCATCTTAAACTCGAGTTCCAAATGGTACTCGAGTTTGCCAAACTCGAGTACTATAAAAGTGGTATTTCCCTATTTAGTTCCGAAACAGTGTTTTTTTGCTAGAAAATTCTGAAAATTGTGGTATTGGGCCATTTTGGCCCATTCTGGGTTACTTTTTTGGGGGTTGTCACAAGCCCAAGACCAAAGGTGAGCCCAAGCTAAACAGGCCCACTGGCAAGCCATAACCCAAGCCATGATTCAGATTAACGAAGGCAAATAGAAGAGAGCTATTAATGCAATACGGGCTTGCAGGTCTAGGCTTGTCAAACCATGCCCCGTGTTGAACATCCACAAGGGCCTAAGTAATGGACCCAAGTAAGCAAACCAATAAAACTTGAGGAATTCAATACAGATTGAAGATGGTTGGGCCTGGATAAGCCCAAATGGGCTCAATCAGATGTTACTAAAAGAAAAGTGGGCCCAAACCTAGCACCATGGTTTTTCAAATAATCTAACTTTTAGTTTTTTAATTAAAAAAAATAAAATAGCTTTTAGCATTTTATAACATATTAACATAATAATTATAAATAAAAAAACTATATATTTTAATAAATACCATTCAAATAATCTATGGAAATAAGAAATTTCAAACAAAAATTGAAATAGGCCAAATAATATCAAATAATTTAAACAAATTTTAGTCCCAATGGTTTTACATGTCAACAATTCATAAACAAATAATTTATTAATTAATGTTAGTGATGAAATTCTCAATTTTTTATCTTTTTATTTTCCACTCTTACATACCAAAGATAAAATAGAGTAATTCTAAGACCACAGATTATTTCATAATTTTTTTACCACAACTCTAACATTGTAGGTTGTAAGTGGTTATTCATCACTTACACGTGGACCCATTATTTTTACCTCACCAATCACACTCTACCAAATCACAAATGTGGCAAGAACTTGTGATAATTTTTGTATTCTAGACCTTTTCAATAACATATTAACATGAAATCCTATCCACAAATAGGCAATAGCACACGCCTTACCCCTTTACTATCCTGCTTTTTGCACTCTTTAGCCATTTTGCTGCTTCTTCTTTGATCTCTCTCAAGATTCTCTAGTCCTCCTTCTTCATCTTATTTCTTCCTCCCTATATGAATTCTTTTTCCCCTTGAACTTCTTTTTCATTCCTTTTCTCTTTCTTCTCTTGAGCAGCTACAATCTACATGACTTCCAGCGGGTTCTTAGTCAGATTCTTTGTTTTAGTCAACATGGTAAAGTTTTCTTTTATTGTTTTGAAAAGATTTCTATATTCTAATCTAGTATATATATGCTGAAAAAGTCTAAACATTCTGAAACATGTAGGCATTGAAGCCGAAATATGTTTCCCAAGGCTTAATATGCTGGCTTGGTGACCAGTACACGCTATAATATTTCGGCCGTACATGAAATTTACTATTTTGACAAAAACTAGTTGTTACTTTGACTACCAATTTCATTTTATTTCTTGATCAATCATGGGTGGCTTAGGTTGTTGTAAAACTAGAAGTGCTAACTACTAAGAGCATCAGTACCCAGGTTTGTAATCCCCAAAAAATTGTAATTTACAATTTGAACACCAAAATGCAAGCTTTATCTGGGTTGGGTTCTTAAATTTTTTACAATCTTGTTACAGGACCCTCTTAAATTTAGAAACGACTGTAGCAAGATTGTAAATACAAAAATTTTTATTTTATTCACTCGCTCTCTTCTAAATCTCTCTTTTGATGTGTTGTATATTATTTTAATTAATGTGTAGATAACTTATTTTATTGTGTTATATAGGAAAATAAAAGTTAGGATGTTGAGTGTTGTTAAGTGGTATGGTATAATAAATAAAATCACTTTTGAAATGGTAAAATGAGATATTTTTAAGAAACTAATGCTAATGCTTTAAGGGCCTTAAGGAAAGCCAACCCTTGCCTAGCCATGAGCATTATTACATGAGGTAATGCTACGATCACAAACTATTTTACAATATTTTTACAAATTGTTGTTATGACCAATTATTATTAGTTCTCATTTGGACCTACCACTAATATCACGATTTCAATTAGCAATAACCATTCACCACTAGGAGGCCCTTAATTAGGTATTGAGTAAGGGTATATTGAAATGCCTTTTCTTTTTTTAAGCCTAATTTCGAGCTAACTATAAATATAATAAATATGGAATTTTTGAATTAAATATAATATAAGCTATCACCCTTTCTTGAACTCAAGGTTGTATGCTCAGGGTTAGTTATTAGCATAGCCTGTGCTATGCTAAATTCCAATTTAATACCAAAAAAAAAAAAAACCTACTTTTTTTTCTTTCTATTTTAACACATAACTTTACTATACACCCTACATCAAATTATCTATTTTACCGTTCAACACATTAAAATAATATATACAATGCATTAAAATAACCTTCAAAATGCCTACAATATATATAAAAATAAATAAATAAATACAAAATCTCCTACCACAACCCATTGCCACCAACCACTACCCAAAATCAACCATTGGCCACTATAACCATAATCCTTATTCAGCCTAACCATCATTGGCTGCCGTAAACACAATCACCAAAATCAGCTTACAACCATCAAAATCAACCTACAACCACCATAACCCACCAAAATAAGCCCATTGCAACAACCCAAAAAAACACAACTACCCTGAGAGAGAGAGAGAGAGAGATTGGCAATGGCTTGGGGAGAAGAGGTTGGGTGAGATCAACAATGGCTAGGAAAGATTAGTGGCTAGCGAGATTAGAGACAGAATCTAAGAGTGAGATCGGTAGCATGTATGGCTTGGAGAGATTGGCGGCTGGCATACTCTAGAGAGAGGAATAGGGGAGAGGGGAGAGATTGAAAGAGAGAGCGAGCGAGTGAAAGAGGAGAGAGAAAATAAAAATAAATTTTTTAAAAGTTTACCATTTTTTTAAGTATAGTTCTATTATTAGAATTCTATTGTTGATCAATGCTAAATATTTTAGAATTTAGAACATTTGATGTGGGAGTTTTTTTGGTGTTTTGTGTGCTAAATGCTAAAAATTTAGCATTTAGCATGCCTGATGCTAGTGCAACAAGGGTCTTAATATTTATGTACATCAATTTTATGCTATTGTGGTTTCGTTTTTATCTTCTTTTTTCTCGGATTTCGTTTTTCTGGGTTGTTATTCTTCCTTTTGTTCTAAACATATGTATTTCCCATCAAACACTAGCCAAAAGCCACAACAAAATACTACAATTTCATATCTTCCTCCCTTTCTATGAGAGACCATGCCTCAGCTTAACCCTTTAAAATGTTTAGGCAAAGCCCATGTGAATGGGTGGAGTTATTTTGGTACCTCTCAAGAGATAGTGGAGATTCTAGTGATGTTATCATCCCTCATAAATAAAAAATAAATAAAAATCAAAAGTGAAAAACACATCTCTTATTGATGACTTGAAATTAAAATTGTAGATCTCTTGAAAATAACAAGAAATTAAATGGCTTTTGGTCCTAGATACAATCTAAGAAAAGTACATGACTTTGATTCCTAGTTACAAATTAGAAATTGAAAATTACAGGGAAAAACATAATCCCCTAACCCTTTATCTAAGTTCGGATGATTGGTTACAAGATTAGAAGGTCTTAGGCACTCATCTTGCCAAGCGAAACTGGTCTTCTAGACTTTGGTGGACAATAATCATAGCACGTCCTTCAAAAAATTATAGCATCCAACAACATGTGATTAAATATTGCATATTGAAACAAACATTGATAGGCACGGTGAAAACCCTAATCTAGGAATGCAATCATGAACTGAAAAGAATGAAATTGAAAGACATGGTAAATATGTGTGTGACGTGATATTGAACCATAATCTAAGAGCATATGAAAATGTTATTGAATTGAAATCCTAAAACATGCAAAAAAAAAAAGAAAAAAAGAACAACCTAAATCTAACATGCTAACAATCAAGAACATATGAAAAACTTGAAAATGAAACTTGCTTGAATAAAAAGAACTATGGCATAATTAAAAAGAAAAATAGAAATTTTTAGAAACCTTATTGCATGCACTAGCACTCCAAGCAAGAAATAAATATTCTTTAGAGGGGGGGATTCATTAATAGGAAGTTGATAGTTTGAGACCAAGAAGACTGAGCTACCCCTGCAAGTGAGTTGAGACCAAGAGGACAAAAACACCAACAACAAAAAAAAAAAAAAAAAAAAACCTTCCGACTACTAACTCAAGAGAATAGGGAGAAAGATAATAGAGTTTGCATTTGAAATCCAATGTGCTTTGATTTGATGCTAGAGAGGGTATTTATACTGAATGCTAGGAGTCAAAGATGAGTCTCTAGGCAATGTGGGACTCAAGAAAAATTGGATTTTCTAATGAAAAAATTTTGGGTGCGAGGTCCAAGTGTCGATCAGCAATTGGTCTAGATTCTCCTATATTCTCTTCCAAGTGGGGATGGAGTGATGGACCACGTGGGTGGGGGTTAATTTCTGGGTTTTTAAAAAATTTAAATTAACATTTTTTCTTAATTGAAGAAATAATCATTAAATAAAAATTAAATATGGTTAACAATAGACATGGATAGAATGTTAACGGAAGATTGAATTGAGGAGAATTGAAACTTAAAGGACTGAAATGACAAAATGCAAACTTATAGGACTGAAATAAAAAGTGATGAAACTTAGAAGGTGAGTTTTCTATTTTGGCCAAAATAATAATAATAAGATCCCCACCACAACCATAAGTACATTATTAAACTAAAGAATATATATATATATTGGACGGAAACTCATGGAAATGATTTTATTTTAGGTGAAATTTTATTACCAAGAGTCTGTAAAATTTAAATTACTCTTTTAATTGAGATTCTATTACTTACCAGGATTGCTTTATTAAAAGTGATCCCTTAAGGGTCAAGACATTTAACTGGTAGGAATCTCTTAGGGTATCCATAACATTCAATATCCAAATTAATCTCATCTTCTCATTATAACTATTGAATTAACAAAAAAGCATTAACTCAAATCATATATAAATCTTATTTAAAATCTATGTCTATTTCTCTAAAACAAGCCTATGCCTGTTATGTGACTTATTATTTTAAATCTAAATTTCTTCTAAAGCTAAAATCTTTTAGGGAAGTAATGCTCCTACCAATTTCAATATGAAAGACTAACAAACTAACATGATAATAAAAACGCATTTCAACAACAAAATACATAAGTACTTTTTTTTAGGTAGAAATAAGTACTTAAATTAACTTTTATAATTAGTGACATATCATCCAATTTTTTAATAGATATGATAAAGTTTGAACTTATGACGTTTGTACAAGCTAAAACACCAAATGATTTTTTATATAGGAGAGATTTGGACCATTTCAACACAGTTTTGTTATTTGATGAAAAGAGATTTTAAAAGTTAAGCTAATTGAAGCTCACTAATTTATGAAATTCATGTAATAAAATTTGTAGTAGCTATAGTATTTGTAATACCCGAAAAAAAAAATTAAAAGGAGGGGTATTTAAGTAAATTTGTTTATGGGTCAATTGTTATAATTAAAATTACTAAGGGGTTTTTAGAAAATAAAGTTGAAACCCTAGTTTATATAGTCTAATTTAAGTCAGCGTATACTAACAAATGTTTTGAAGGAGGAGACTAGCCAAAATACTCAAGTAGAGAAGGTTTGACTGCACAATTGAGGTAAGAGCCTAAGAATCTCTTTGGTTAAATCTAAGTGTTACTTGGAATTAGAATATATTTTATGTTGGTATTTTGGACACTAGTGAAATTATCAAAAAAAATTATGCGTAAGTGTGAACGGAGAAGGGTTGGAATTTGGGCGATGAATTTTTTTTTTTCACTACACGTCTTCTCTATAATATGCTTTATTCGGGTGCTTTGTTGGTCATGAAATTTCTCTGGGTGCATACTATGTTTTGTAGACATTTATTATAAGAAACCAGTGGACTATAGGTTAGACCACCAATAGTCCAATAGCCTTTTAGACTTTAGAGTTTATGGAGATAAGATGTAGAGATTTTTTGTTGAAGTTGAACTCAGCTTTACAGAGCATTCTTATATAGTTATATATAAGCTTTGACTTTTCAACCCAATGATTATGTGAGGAGAGTTATATGTCACAGTGCTTTGGATTATTTTTTTTTTTACGTGAAACAAATTTCAATGCAAATGATAGAATGTGGAATATAGCCATATAGGAGAGTTAATAGTGAGAAATTATTGGGTATTTTAGAAGTTTCTCATTTGGTCAAATATCTTGCAAGTTATTCTTATTATTTGATTATTAAGTAAATAGTGCTTAAAATTGTTAGGTGATATCTAAGGATTTTAGAGTAAGTGTTAGGAAGAAGTTCTTTGTGGTGAGCTAGCTGAGGTAAGTAACCTTATCCTAATTGGGTTTTATTTTGCTAATATTAAGTATTTTAACTACTAAAAATGTTTATAATTGTTACAATTTTATTATATTGTATCAATAATTTCAAAGTAAAGAATTATCACAAATATATCTGGTTACTAAATAAATGATATGTTTTGTTTAATTGTTTTAGCGCTATACTGATTCAAAGTAAAGAATAAAGAATTTCCACAAATATATATGAGCATTGAATATAAGATTTATTTTATTTAATTTTTTTTAGCTAGATGATTTTAAAGTAAGGATATAGAAATATCACAAATGTATTGAAAATATTGAATATATGATTATATGTATGCAATTAAATAAGATATATTTTTGTTAGAAATTATAATTTCATATATATGATTATGGACAGTCTGACTATGAATTGATTCTGATACCCAGCCAATGGGGGTTATTCATTGGTATTCGATACCCAACCAATGGGGGTTATTCATTGGTATTCTGATACCCTGCCAATGGGGGTTATTTCATTGGTACTCTGATACCCAAACCAATGGAGGTTATTCATTGGTACTATGATACCCAGCCAATGGGGGTATTTTCATTGATACTCTGATACCCAAACTAATGGGGGTTATTCATTGGTACTCTGATACCCAGCCAATGAGAGTTATCATTGGTACTCTAATGCCCAGTCACGGGGATTATAGCGTGACCTAGTTATAAGATTATAAGAAATATGAATTACATTTGAATATTTGAATGATTTTGAGTCCTTAACACTACATATATGATTATGGAAATATTTGAGTATTGGAACTATTTTGAGACACAAAGACTGCTTATGAGGTTTTTAGAAAATATGTAAATTATGGCTTCTGGATATATGAGGAAACTGACTATTTTCTAACCATCTATGATATATTTGTAAGAGTAAAGTATGTAATTATGTGCAACCTATTATTTTAAGGACTATGAAACTTCTTCAGTTAATTTGAAAACACATAGTATATTATAATTTTGAAAACACATATACATCTTTTACTTTAGAGATCTATAGCTCTATGGAACTTATTAGGAGTTTGGTTACTTATTGAGTGTCAACTCACCCCCCCCCCCTCCTCTTTCTCTTTTAGATTTTGATAAGGATAAGTAGCATATGTTTGGGCTTCCGCTGGGCGTGCACATGAGTGAACGTTTAGAAAATCAATGGAATAAGATTTGAATTTTTGTGTTAAGATTACCATTTGTGTGGAACTTTAGATTTAAAGGGTTTGTAGTTATTTTATTTTGATGTTGGAAGATTATTATTTGAAGATCTTTTGAGAAATGCATTATTGAGGATATTTTCAAATTTATGGACTTGATGAATTTTCTTTGAGGATAACTCTTTAATTGTTATGAGGGCCTTACATACTTGTAGGGTGTAAACTTTAAGATGTGTGGCTGTTGTCACGTTGCCTAGCTCTCACTTGGGTTTGGGGCGGTGACAATATTTATGGTCTCAGAGCTCTAGGTTGGATCCTTAGGCATTGATTTATGAGAGACTAATGGGCTCTAGGGGTAGGTAGAAATTAGGCATTTGGGGATACGTTGTATGATATAATACACTAAATCAGTTTCAGATAGTTTTCTTTTTCTTTTTCTTTTTTATTAGAAATTGGATAACATGTTGGTTGTTTCGTCATGTGCCTAATGAACGAAGGTTAGGATGCCACCGTATAGCAAAAACACTGGGAACATTCAACCACTCTGGCAATGGTAGGAATCAACAAGATGAGAATCAAGAGTTTAGGCGGACGACAAGGCTAGCCACTAGAGATGTCGAGATGATCCCGATGATGAGAACTTAGTTGGAGTAGTCAAAAAACAGGTCACTACTAGAGATAACTTGGCTAGGATGATGGAGCAACGCGAGGAGGTCATCATGGTGGGATGATTGAATTCAAGAGGTTGTCTCCTCCAACTTTTGAAGGGACTACTGAGCTGGAAGCAGCTAAGGAAGCAGAAAAATGGATCATTGGATGAGAAAGTATTCAGAGTTCTTGAATGCTCTGAGGGTGAGTAAGAGTAAGTGACTAAGCAGCCTATATGTTGCGTGGAGATGATTATGACTGGTGGCGGTTGTGGAAGAAGATAAATGTGGCCAAGAGAGACTGAGCCTTGGACTTGGGAGCTATTTAAGTCTGTATTCTATGAGAAATATTTTCCTAAGAGCATCGTTTTCAAAAGGAAAAAGAGTATATCAAGCTGACACAAGGTAACATGACAATTGCTCAGTATGAAGCAGAATTTTCCTGGTTAGCCAAATTTGCTCAACAATGGTGGTGGATGAAGAAACTAAGGCTCGAAGGTTTGAAGATTGATTAAGGTTCTAAAGTAAGGAGTTGTGCCCTTTGAGTTGACTCCTTTAGGGAAGTGGTAAGTAAGGCTTTATTAACGGAGATGGGGCTTAATGAAGCTCAAACAGAAAGAGATAACAACCAGAAAAAGAGGCCTAGGCAAGGAGAGCAAAGCTTTAGCTTGCAAGCCAAGAAACAAGGAACACAATGTGCTGATACCAAGGCACTTCCAAAGTGCTCTCGATGTGGTAGGCCTCATGCAAATAAGGATTGCCACTAGAATATGGAGCATGTTTCTCATGTGGACAAAGGGGTCACAGAATTGCTGAGTGTCCCCAACGGAAGGAAGGTCAAACCGTTCCAGACCAACAACAAGATAGAATCAGGGAGCAAGCTAAAGGCCTAAGACCAAGGAAGGTTTATGTGTACTCACAACAGAAAGCTAATACTTCTAATGTTATGGTACCAAGTATTATTCCAGTTTCCACAACTTATGTTTATGCATCGTTTGATCCTTGTGCCACTCACTCCTTCATATCTACTAATTTTGCAAAGCAAAGAAACATAATTTTAAATTTGAGGCTATGGAGTCTGAATTATGTTTGGATACCCCAGTTAGGTGGGGTTGTAGTTGTAGTTATGATAATGTTTGCAAGTCTTGTGTTGTCAAAATAGCAAATAGAGAGTTACTGCAGATCAACATTGTTGGAGATGCGGGGGATTGACATAATCTTTTGGATGGATTGGGTGGCTGCCCATTATGGCCATAGTTGATTGTCATAGGAAGAAGGTAATTTTCCAAGTACTTGGTGAGATTGAGTTCTGTTTTATGGGAAGTGGGGCAATATACTCTCCATGGGTGGGATTTCAACTTTACAAGCTAGACGTATGATGAGGAAAGGGTTGTAAAGGATATTGGCCACCGTGAGAGACACACAACAAGGTGAATTGAAGCTGGAGGACATCCCTGTAGTGAGAGAGTTTGCAAAAGTGTTTCTAGAAGACTTGTCAGGGTTACCACCAGATAGGGAGATAGAGTTTTCTATTGACTATTACTAGGTTCTAGCCCAATTTCTAAAGCCCCATATCGAATGGCACCTGCGGAGATTAAGGGAATGAATTAAAGGAACAACTTCAGAGCTGCTTGAAAAAGGCTTCATCAGGCCTAGTGTTTCCCCTTGGTGGTTGATTGTATTGTTTGTAAAGAAAAAGGATGGGAGCATGCGACTTTGCATTAATTATAGAGAGCTGAATAGGGTGACAGTGCGAAATAAGTGCCTTTTACCAACGGATAGAGGATTTGTTTGATCAACTCCAAGGAGCATAGGTTTTCTCTAAGATTGATCTTTATTTTGGTACCATCAATTGAAGATTAAGACTACTGATGTGCCCAAGACAGCCTTTGTACAAGATATGGCCATTATGAATTTTTGGTGATGCCTTTTGGCTTAACCAATGCACCAGCAGCCTTTATGGACTGATGGAATAGGTGTTTAAACCCTTTTTAGATAAATTTGTCTTGGTTTTTATTGAAGATATCTTGATATATTCTAAGAGTGTGGAAGAGCATGAGAATCATTTGAGGCTTGTACTGCAACTATTGCAGGAGAAGAATTTGTATGCAAAAAAAAAATGTGAATTTTGGCTAGATAGTGTTGCATTCCTTGGGTATGTTGTATCTAAAGATGGGATTGCTGTTGACCTAAAGTAAGTGAAGCAGTATAGAAGTAGAAAGCTAGTAGAGTAGTAGTAGAGAATGCGACCAAATAGTGTGACGAGGTTCGTAGCTTTTTAGGACTGCTAGTTATTACAGGAGGTTTGTGAAGGATTTTCTCACTACGCTATGCCTTTGACTCACTTGACCCAAAAGGGAGCTAAGTTTGAGTCGACCGAAAAGTGTGAAGAAAGCTTCCAGGAATTGAAGAGAAGGTTGGTGTTAGCACCCATTCTCACCATACCTTTAGGTAGTGGAGGTTCACCATTTATAGTGATGCCTCTAGGAATGGCTGGGGTGTGTGTTCTTATGCAGCATGGGAAGGTAGTGGTTATTACCTCTAGGCAGTTGAAGCCTTATGAGCAAAATTATCCCACACATGACTTGGAGTTAGTTGCGGTGGTTTTTGCTCTAAAAATTTGGAGGAGGCACTACTTGTATGGAGAAGAATAAGAATGTGAGATATTCACTAACACAAGAGCCTTAATACCTCTTTACTCAAAAGGAGTTGAATATGAGACAAAGAAGGTGGTTGGAGCTATTAAAGGACTATGACCTGACTATTAGTTACCATCCTAGAAAAGCCAATGTGGTAGCTTAGCTAATGCTTTAAGTAGGAGAAGTCTGTAGAAAATTTGGCAGCATTGTTGACTACACAAAAACACATCCTGGAAGATTTGAGGAGGATGGGGATAGAATACGGTTTCATGAAGCAGAGAGGCACATCTGGCAAACCTTAGAGTTTAGCCCACCTTGATTGAAAGGATAAAGATTGCACAAAGTAATGATCCACAGTTGCAGAAGATAAGAGATTTGATAAATCTAAGCTCTCAATCTGAGTTTTGCATTCATAAGGATGGATCCTTGAGGTTCGATAATCGGCTTTGTGTACCAAATGATCTCGACCTTAAGGCAGAAATTCTAAAGGAGGCTTATAACATGGTGTTACATGATACGCCCGAGAGGCACTAAGATTATCAGGATTTAAGGGAGACTTTTTGGAGGAACAATATGAAGAAGGAGATTGCTCAATATGTTGCTCAATGTCTAGTGTGTCAACAAGTTAAGATGGAGCATCAAAGACTAGCTGGATTTTTGCAACCTCTTCCCATCCAGAACGGAAGTGGAGGACATTATTATGGACTTTGTGACGGGGCTGCCTAGAACCTTACTGGTAAGGATGCAATTTGGGTGATTATGGATCGGTTGACAAGATCTACACTTTTTGGCCATTAGGGTGGATTTCACACTCGAAGGTTAGCTCGATTGTATATCAATGAAATAGTGAGATTGCATGATGCTCCGTGTCCATTGTGTTCTACTTAGAAACCGAAGATTTGTGTCTCAATTTTAGAAGAGCGTGCATAAGGCAATGGGTAACGGTACTAACTTGAAGTTCAGCACAGCCTTTCACCCTTAAACAGATGGACTTTCGAAAGAAGAACTATTAAAACATTGGAAGATAGTTGAGAGCTTGTGTAATTGATTGATTCAAAGGTTCATGGGATGAACATCTAACTTTGGTGGAGAGTTGCATATAATAATAGCTACCAGGCAAGTATTAAAGCAGAGTACCATATGAGGCTTTGTATGGTAGGAAGTGAGGTCTCTATATGTTGGGATGATGTTGGAGAAAAAAGATTGCTGGTCTCGAGATTGTACAGCAAACAGTAGATAAAATCAAGTGATCAAAGGGCGGCTACAAACAGCTCATAGTAGGCAGAAGAGTTATGCAGACCTTAGAAGAAGGAAATTAGAGTTCAAGTAGGTGATCATGTGTTTAAAGATTTCACCTACTAAAGGAGTTATGAGATTTGGTTTTCAAGGTAAATTAAGCCCTCGTTTTTAGGACCTTTTCAAGTCTTGGAGAGGGTGGGTAATGATGTTGCTTATAGGCTCGCCTTACAACTTCTTTATCAGGGGTACATAATGTTTTCCATGTCTCAATGTTGAGGAAATATGTTCCAGACCCTAGTCATTGTAGTGGATTGATTATGAGCCTCTAAAATTAAGAGATGATTTAACTTATGAAGAGCAACCAGTTAAAATTGTGGACAAGAAGGAGCAAGAGTTGAAGTGTCGTACCATACATTATGTCAAAGTTCAATGGAGGAACTAGTCTGTGAGAGAGGCTACATGAGAGCTAGAAGATGAAATGAAGGAGAAATACCCATACCTTTTTGAGGACTTAGGTATGTAAGTTTAGAGGACTAAACTTCTTTTAAGGGGGGAGAATGTAATACCTGAAAAAAAAAAAAAATTAAAAGGAGGGGTATTTAAGTAAATTTGTTTATGGGGTCAATTGTTATAATTAAAATTACTAAGGGGTTTTTAGAAAATAAAGTTGAAACCCTAGTTTATATAGTCTAATTTAAGTCAGCGTATACTAACAATGTTTTGAAGGAGGAGACTAGCCAAAATACTCAAGTAGAGAAGGTTTGACTGCACAATTGAGGTAAGAGCCTAAGAATCTCTTTGGTTAAATCTAAGTGTTACTTGGAATTAGAATATATTTTATGTTGGTATTTTGGACACTAGTGAAATTATCAAAAAAAATTATGCGTAAGTGTGAACGGAGAAGGGTTGGAATTTGGGCGATGAATTTTTTTTTTCACTACACGTCTTCTCTATAATATGCTTTATTCGGGTGCTTTGTTGGTCATGAAATTTCTCTGGGTGCATACTATGTTTTGTAGACATTTATTATAAGAAACCAGTGGACTATAGGTTAGACCACCAATAGTCCAATAGCCTTTTAGACTTTAGAGTTTATGGAGATAAGATGTAGAGATTTTTTGTTGAAGTTGAACTCAGCTTTACAGAGCATTCTTATATAGTTATATATAAGCTTTGACTTTTCAACCCAAATGATTATGTGAGGAGAGTTATATGTCACAGTGCTTTGGATTATTTTTTTTTTTACGTGAAACAAATTTTCAATGCAAATGATAGAATGTGGAATATAGCCATATAGGAGAGTTAATAGTGAGAAATTATTGGGTATTTTAGAAGTTTCTCATTTGGTCAAATATCTTGCAAGTTATTCTTATTATTTGATTATTAAGTAAATAGTGCTTAAAATTGTTAGGTGATATCTAAGGATTTTAGAGTAAGTGTTAGGAAGAAGTTCTTTGTGGTGAGCTAGCTGAGGTAAGTAACCTTATCCTAATTGGTTTTATTTTGCTAATATTAATGTATTTTAACTACTAAAAATTTGTTTATAATTGTTACAATTTTATTATATTGTATCACTAATTTCAAAGTAAAGAATTATCACAAATATATCTGGTTACTAAATAAATGATATGTTTTGTTTAATTGTTTTTAGCTATACTGATTCAAAGTAAAGAATAAAGAATTTCCACAAATATATATGAGCATTGAATATAAGATTTATTTTATTTAATTTTTTTTTAGCTATATTGATTTAAAGTAAGGAATATAAAATATCACAAATGTATTGAAAATATTGAATATATGATTATATGTATATGCAATTAATAAGATATATTTTTGTTAGAATTATAATTTCATATATATGATTATGGACAGTCTGACTATGAATTGATTCTGATACCCAGCCAATGGGGGTTATTCATTGGTATTCGATACCCAACCAATGGGGGTTATTCATTGGTATTCTGATACCCTGCCAATGGGGGTTATTTTCATTGGTACTCTGATACCCAAACCAATGGAGGTTATTCATTGGTACTATGATACCCAGCCAATGGGGGTTATTTTCATTGATACTCTGATACCCAAACTAATGGGGGTTATTCATTGGTACTCTGATACCCAGCCAATGAGAGTTATTCATTGGTACTCTAATGCCCAGTCACGGGGATATAGCGTGACCATAGTTATAAGATTATTAGAAATATGAATTACATTTGAATATTTGAATGATTTTGAGTCCTTAAACTACATATATGATTATGGAAATATTTGAGTATTGGAACTATTTTGAGACACAAAGACTGCTTATGAGTTTTAGAACATATTGTAAATTATGGCTTCTGGATATATGAGAAACTGACTATTTTCTAAACCATCTATGATATATTTGTAAGAGTAAAGTATGTAATTTATGTGCAACCTATTATTTTAAGACTATGAAACTTCTTCAGTTAATTTGAAAACACATAGTATATTATAATTTTGAAAACACATATTACATCTTTTACTTTAGAGATCTATAGCTCTATGGAACTTATTAGGAGTTTGGTTACTTATTGAGTTGTCAACTCACCCCCCCCCCCCCTCCTCTTTCTCCTTTTAGATTTTGATAAGGATAAGTAGCATATGTTGGGCTTCCGCTGGGATGTGCACATGAGTGAAGTTTAGAAAATCAATGGAATAAGATTTGAATTTTTATGTTTAAGATTACCATTTGTGTGGACCTTTAGATTTAAAGGGTTTAGTTATTTTTATTTTGATGTTGGAAGATTATTATTTGAAGATCTTTTGAGAATGCATTATTGAGGATATTTTCAAATTTATGGACTTGATGAAATTTTCTTTGAGGATAACTCTTTAATTGTTATGAGGGCCTTACATACTTGTAGGGTGTAAACTTTAAAGTGTGTGGCTGTTGTCACGTGCCTAGCTCTCACTTGGGTTTGGGGCGTGACAATATTTATGGTATCAGAGCTCTAGGTTGGATCCTTAGGCATTGATTTATGAGACTAAATGGCTAGAGGGGTAGAAATTAGGCATTTGGGGATACGTTGTATGATATATACACTAAATCAGTTTCAGATATGTTTTCTTTTTCTTTTTCTTTTTTATTAGAAATTGGATAACATGTTGGTTTGTCATGTGCATAATGAACGAAGTTTAGGATGCCACCTTATAGCAAAAACACTGGGAACATTCCCAACCACTCTGGCAATGGTAGGAATCAACAAGATGAGAATCAAGAGTTTAGGCACGACCAAGGCTAGCCACTAGAGATGATCCAGATGATGCAGACCTTAGTTGGAGTAGTCCAAAAACAGGTCACTACTAGAGATAACTTGGCTAGGATGATGGAGCAACGCCGAGGTCATCATGGTGGGATGATTGAATTCAAGAGGTTGTCTCCTCCAACTTTTGAAGGGACTACTGAGCCTATGGAAGCAGAAAAATGGATCATTGAGATGGAGAAAGTATTCAGAGTTCTTGAATGCTCTGAGGGTGAGTAAGTGACTAATGCAGCCTATATGTTGCGTGGAGATGCTTATGACTGGTGGCGGTTGGAAGAAGATAAATGTGGCCAAGAGACTGAGCCTTGGACTTGGGAGCTATTTAAGTCTGTATTCTATGAGAAATATTTTCCTAAGAGCATCTGTTTTCAAAAGGAAAAAGAGTATATCAAGCTGACACAAGGTAACATGACAATTGCTCAGTATGAAGCAGAATTTTCCTGGTTAGCCAAATTTGCTCCAACAATGGTGGTGGATGAAGAAACTAAGGCTCGAAGGTTTGAAGATTGATTAAGGTTCTAAAGTAAGGAGTTGTGCCCTTTGAGTTGACTACCTTTAGGGAAGTGGTAAGTAAGGCTTTATTAACGGAGATGGGGCTTAATGAAGCTCAAACAGAAAGAGATAACAACCAGAAAAAGAGGCCTAGGCAAGGAGAGCAAAGCTTTAGCTTGCAAGCCAAGAAACAAGGAACACAATGTGCTGATACCAAGGCACTTCCAAAGTGCTCTCGATGTGGTAGGCCTCATGCAAATAAGGATTGCCACTAGAATACTGGAGCATGTTTCTCATGTGGACAAAGGGGTCACAGAATTGCTGAGTGTCCCCAACGGAAGGAAGGTCAACCGTTCCAAGACCAACAACAAGATAGAATCAGGGAGCGCAAGCTAAAGGCCTAAGATCCAAGGAAGGATTATGTACTCACTCAACAGAAAGCTAATACTTCTAATGTTATGGTACCAAGTATTATTCCAGTTTCCACAACTTATGTTTATGCATCGTTTGATCCTGGTGCCACTCACTCCTTCATATCTACTAATTTTGCAAAGAACATAATTTTAAATTTGAGCCTATGGAGTCTGAATTATGTTGGATACCCCAGTTAGGGGTGTAGTATTACTGATAATGTTTGCAAGTCTTGTGTTGTCAAAATAGCAAATAGAGAGTTACTTGCAGATCTAACATTGTTGGAGATGCGGGATTTTGACATAATCTTTTGGATGGATTGGTTGGCTGCCCATTATGCCATAGTTGATTGTCATAGGAAGAAGGTAATTTTCCAAGTACTTGGTGAGATTGAGTTCTGTTTTATGGGAAGTGGGGCATATACTTCTCCATGGGTGATTTCAACTTTACAAGCTAGACGTATGATGAGGAAAGGGTGTAAAGGATATTTGGCCACCGTGAGAGACACACAACAAGGTGAATTGAAGCTGGAGGACATCCCTGTAGTGAGAGAGTTTGCAAAAGTGTTTCTAGAAGACTTGTCAGGGTTACCACCAGATAGGGAGATAGAGTTTTCTATTGACCTATTACTAGGTTCTAGCCCAATTTCTAAAGCCCCATATCGAATGGCACCTGCTGAGTTAAGGGAATTAAAGGAACAACTTCAAGAGCTGCTTGAAAAAGGCTTCATCAGGCCTAGTGTTTCCCTTGGGGTGCACTTGTATTGTTTGTAAAGAAAAAGGATGGGAGCATGCGACTTTGCATTAATTATAGAGAGCTGAATAGGGTGACAGTGCGAAATAAGTGCCTTTTACCAAGGATAGAGGATTTGTTTGATCAACTCCAAGGAGCATAGGTTTTCTCTAAGATTGATCTTTATTTTGGTTACCATCAATTGAAGATTAAGACTACTGATGTGCCCAAGACAGCCTTTCGTACAAGATATGGCCATTATGAATTTTTGGTGATGCCTTTTGGCTTAACCAATGCACCAGCCCTTTATGGACTTGATGAATAGGTGTTTAAACCCTTTTTAGATAAATTTGTCTTGGTTTTTATTGAAGATATCTTGATATATTCTAAGAGTGTGGAAGAGCATGAGAATCATTTGAGGCTTGTACTGCAACTATTGCAGGAGAAGAATTTGTATGCAAAAAAATGTGATTTTGGCTAGATAGTGTTGCATTCCTTGGGTATGTTGTATCTAAAGATGGGATTGCTGTTGACCCTAAGAAAGTAGAAGCAGTAGTAGAATGGAATCGACCAAATAGTGTGACAGAGGTTCGTAGCTTTTTAGGACTGGCTAGTTATTACAGGAGGTTTGTTGAAGGATTTTCTCACTACGCTATGCCTTTGACTCACTTGACCCAAAAGGGAGCTAAGTTTGAGTCGACCGAAAAGTGTGAAGAAAGCTTCCAGGAATTGAAGAGAAGGTTGGTGTTAGCACCCATTCTCACCATACCTTTAGGTAGTGGAGGTTTCACCATTTATAGTGATGCCTCTAGGAATGGCTTGGGGTGTGTTCTTATGCAGCATGGGAAGGTAGTGGCTTATACCTCTAGGCAGTTGAAGCCTTATGAGCAAAATTATCCCACACATGACTTGGAGTTAGTTGCGGTGGTTTTTGCTCTAAAAATTTGGAGGCACTACTTGTATGGAGAAGAATGTGAGATATTCACTAACCACAAGAGCCTTAAGTACCTCTTTACTCAAAAGGAGTTGAATATGAGACAAAGAAGGTGGTTGGAGCTATTAAAGGACTATGACCTGACTATTAGTTACCATCCTAGAAAAGCCAATGTGGTAGCTAATGCTTTAAGTAGGAAGTCTGTAGAAAATTTGGCAGCATTGTTGACTACACAAAAACACATCCTGGAAGATTTGAGGAGGATGGGGATAGAATACGGTTTCATGAAGCAGAGGCACATCTGGCAAACCTTAGAGTTTAGCCCACCTTGATTGAAAGGATAAAGATTGCACAAAGTAATGATCCACAGTTGCAGAAGATAAGAGATTTGATAAATCTAAGCTCTCAATCTGAGTTTTGCATTCATAAGGATGGATCCTTGAGGTTCGATAATCGGCTTTGTGTACCAAATGATCTCGACCTTAAGGCAGAAATTCTAAAGGAGGCTTATAACATGAGTTACATGATACGCCCGAGAGGCACTAAGATGTATCAGGATTTAAGGGAGACTTTTTGGAGGAACAATATGAAGAAGGAGATTGCTCAATATGTTGCTCAATGTCTAGTGTGTCAACAAGTTAAGATGGAGCATCAAAGACTAGCTGGATTTTTGCAACCTCTTCCCATTCCAGAACGGAAGTGGGAGGACATTATTATGGACTTTGTGACGGGGCTGCCTAGAACCCTTACTGGTAAGGATGCAATTTGGGTGATTATGGATCGGTTGACAAGATCTACACACTTTTTGGCCATTAGGGTGGATTTCACACTCGAAGGGTAGCTAGATTGTATATCAATGAAATAGTGAGATTGCATGATGCTCCTGTGTCCATTGTGTCTTATAGAAACCGAAGATTTGTGTCTCAATTTTAGAAGAGCGTGCATAAGGCAATGGGTACTAACTTGAAGTTCAGCACAGCCTTTCACCCTTAAACAGATGGACTTTCAGAAAGAACTATACAAACATTGGAAGATATGTTGAGAGCTTGTGTAATTGATTTCAAAGGTTCATGGGATGAACATCTACCTTTGGTGGAGTTTGCATATAATAATAGCTACCAGGCAAGTATTAAAGCAGTACCATATGAGGCTTTGTATGGTAGGAAGTGTAGGTCTCCTATATGTTGGGATGATGTTGGAGAAAAAAAATTGCTGGGTCTCGAGATTGTACAGCAAACAGTAGATAAAATTCAAGTGATCAAAGGGCGGCTACAAACAGCTCATAGTAGGCAGAAGAGTTATGCAGACCTTAGAAGAAGGAAATTAGAGTTCCAAGTAGGTGATCATGTGTTCTTAAAGATTTCACCTACTAAAGGAGTTATGAGATTTGGTTTTCAAGGTAAATTAAGCCCTCGTTTTGTAGGACCTTTTCAAGTCTTGGAGAGGGTGGGTAATGTTGCTTATAGGCTCGCCTTACCACCTTCTTTATCAGGGGTACATAATGTTTTCCATGTCTCAATGTTGAGGAAATATGTTCCAGACCCTAGTCATGTAGTGGATTATGAGCCTCTAAAATTAAGAGATGATTAACTTATGAAGAGCAACCAGTTAAAATTGTGGACAAGAAGGAGCAAGAGTTGAAGTGTCGTACCATACATTATGTCAAGGTTCAATGGAGGAACTAGTCTGTGAGAGAGGCTACATGAGAGCTAGAAGATGAAATGAAGGAGAAATACCCATACCTTTTTGAGGACTTAGGTATGTCAAGTTTAGAGGACTAAACTTCTTTTAAGGGGGGAGAATGTAATACCTGAAAAAAAAAAAAAATTAAAAGGAGGGGTATTTAAGTAAATTTGTTTATGGGGTCAATTGTTATAATTAAAATTACTAAGGGGTTTTTAGAAAATAAGGTTGAAACCCTAGTTTATATAGTCCAATTTAAGTCAGCGTATACTGACAGATGTTTTGAGGGAGGAGACTAGCCAAAATACTCAAGTAGAGAAGGTTTGACTGCACGACTGAGGTAAGAGCCTAAGAATCTCTCTGGTTAAATCTAAGTGTTACTTGGAATTAGAATATTTTTATGTTGGTATTTTGGACACTAGTGAAACTATCAAAAAAATTTATGCGTAAGTGTGAACGGAGAAGGGTTGGAATTTGGGCAATGAATCTTTTTTTTTTTTGTTTTTTTTTTTTTTCACTACACGTCTTCTCTGTAATATGCTTTATTTGGTGCTTTGTTGGTAATGAAATTTCTCTGGGCGCATACTATGTTTTGTAGACATTTATTATAAGAAACCAATGGACTATAGGTTAGACCACCAATAATCCAATAGCCTTTTAGACTTTAGAGTAAATGAGATAAGATGTAGAGATTTTTTGTTGAAGTTGAACTCAGCTTTACAAAGCATTCATTACTTATATAGTTATATATATGCTTTGACTTTCAACCAAATGATCATTGTGAGAGTTATATGTCATAGTGCTTTGGATTTTTTTTTTTTTTTTTTTTTTTTTACGTGAAACAAATTTTCAATGCAAATGATAGAATGTGGAATATAGCCATATAGGAGAGTTAATAGTGAGAAATTATTGGGTATTTTAGAAGTTTCTCCTTTGGTCAAATATCTTGCAAGTTATTCTTATTATTTGATTATTAAGTAAATAGTGCTTAAAATTGTTAGGTGATATCTAAGGATTTTAGAGAAAGTGTTAGGGAGAAGTTCTTGTGGTGAGCTAGTTAAGGTAGGTAACCTTATCCTAATTGGGTTTTATTTTACTTATATTAATGTATTTTAACTACTGAAAATTTGTTTATAATTGTTACAATTTTATTTCTATTGTATCACTAATTTCAAAGTAAATAATTATCACAAATATATCTAGTTACTGAATAAATGATATGTTTTGTTTAATTGTTTTTAGCTATATTGATTCAAAGTAAAGAATAAAGAATTTCTACAAATATATATGAGCATTGAATATAAGATTTATTTATTTATTGTTTTTTTAGCTATATTGATTTAAAGTAAGGAATATAGAATATCACAAATGTATTGAAAATATTGAATGTATGATTATATGTATATGCAATTGAATAAGATATATTTTTCTTAAAAATTATAATTTCATATATATGATTATGGACAGTCTGACTATGAATTGATTCTGATGCCCAGCCAATGGGGGTTATTCATTGATATTCCGATACCCAACCAACGGGGGCTATTCATTGGTACTCTGGTACCCAGCCAATGGGGATTATTTTCATTGGTACTTAGATATCCAAACCAATGAGGGTTGTTCATTAGTACTCTGATACCCAGCCAATGGAGGTTATTTTCATTGGTACTCTGATACCCAAACTAATGGGGGCTATTCATTAGTATTCTGATACCTAGCCAATGGAGGTTATTCATTGATACTCTAATGCCCAGTCACGGGGATATAACTTGACCATAGTCATAAGATTATTAAGAAATATGAATTACATTTGAATATTTGAATTATTTTGAGTCCTTAAACTACATATATGATTATGGAAATGTTTGAGTATTTTGAGACACAAAGATTGCTTATGAGTTTTGGAACATACTATAAGTTATGACTTCTGGATATATGAGAAACTGACTATTTTCTAAACCATCTATGATATATTTGTAAGAGTAAAGTAAGTGATCTATGTGCAACCTATTATTTTAAGACTATGAAACTTCTTTAGTTAATTTGAAAAACATAGTATATTATAATTATGAAAACACATATTACATCTTTTACTTTACAGATCTATTGCTTGATGGAATTTATTAGGATTTTGGTTACTTATTGAGTTGTCAACTCACCCCCCCCCCCCCTTTCTCCTTTCAGATTTTGATCATGATGAGTAGCATATGTTTGGTCTTCCGCTGGGATGTGTGCATGAGTGAAGTTTAGGAAATCAATGGAATAATATTTGAATTTTTATGTTTAAGATTACCATTTGTGTGACCTTTAGATTTAAAGGGTTTAGTTATTTTTATTTTGATGTTGGAAGATTATTATTTGAAGATCTTTTGAGAAATGCATTATTGAGGATATTTTCAAATTATGGACTTGATGAAATTTTCTTTGAGGATAACTCTTTAATTGTTATGAGGGCCTTACACACTTGTAGGGTGTAAACTTTATAAGTGCATGGCCGTTGTCATGTGCCTAGCTCTCACTTGGGTTTGGGGCGTGACAGTATTACTCAAACTTTTTAAAACAAAAATCAAAGAAAAAGAAAATCTTAGTTTGTCCAATTATGGATTTTAAACTTGATGGTATCTCAAATGAAAATTCAAACATTTGTAATATAATTTTTTGCGCCTAGAGAGAAGAGTTCTATTGTGATTTACTTTAATTTCAAACCTAAATCATAGAATATGGGAATAATTGGGATAAAATTATATATTAAATTTTATTACACATTAATTCATCATTATTATACCAAAACAAGAGATCGGGTATATTTACCCGTACTTATTTTATACTTCCACGCAAATGAAAAATACAAATAAACAAACTAAGAGCCCGTTTGGATTAAGGGGAAAAGGAGAGGGAGTTGAGGGGAGTAAAGTAGAGTTGGCTAAAAATAAGTTAATTTTGAGTCATTTTTATTCTACTCTACTCCCTCTCCCTTCCGTTCAATCTAAACGGACCATAAATGAGATAACCAACATTATGCATGAAATAAAATCTTAATGGCTAAATGGATTTTCTTCATCTCAAGTAAAACGAGGATCCTGTTTAGAACTTTGGGGCAGAATTCGTGATGTACTTCTATGTGTCTTTTATTAGGAAATAGAGGAGCATGACAGAATTTCATGTACTTAAGCTAAGGGACAGTGTACCAAGTTTGTACAAAGCTGAGAGCAAGTGCCAATAAAGCACCAAGAAAAGCCAGGAATGTCCAGGGGCTGCTAAAATGGTCGTGAATGGCTTGAGATATCCAGGTTCACCTTGTTCTTGTAAAACTTTAAAATTCTGGATCTAACATCGCTATATATTTTGTCGTTAGGTACCAAGTTGGCTTCTATCTCATTGAAGGGTTGAGTCACTTCTTGGTCACTGCCAAGGAGGTTGTAAAGTATCCCAGCTTTCCTTAGCTCTATAACATCATTGGCTTCATCAATGAGTGAATCGAGGAATGAGACACGAGGTGACACCATATTCATTGTCGAAATCCAGACACATCTTGTAGGCTATCAAATTGAAAAACTTGGGTCCAGCTGAGTCATCTACTATAATTAGAGGAAGCCAAAGAAATCTGAAACAAAGGAATGAACTAAAAAATATGTCACTCAGACTCAAGCTTCTATTTTTACAACGTTTCAAATAGATATCTACTGCTTGAAGCTCCTGAATGTTGCGATATGATTGCCAATAAAGTCATTTTGAGTCTCTAGGTCGATTATGTAAAATTGTGATTTACAACTATGTTTTATGTTGGCTTTATTCCATGACAAAAAGTGTTGTATTTGCTTTATTTTGTTCCTTGTACTTTGTGGGATTTTATTGTATTAGGTTTAGTGTTAAGTTGGTGAAAAATCAAGTATAAAATAAAGAATCAGTGGATTTCGTGACTGTCTCACTAGTAGCTAACCCACAAAGAGCCACGTGAGAAGTACATGCTGGAAGCTAAAGAGTCGCGCCAGCCGGGAGGATTTAGCGAGTGTCTCATGGGTAAGGCCTTCTCGCGAGATACCCGCAAAACTCTCTCCCTAGAGGATTTTTAGTGTGAATTTCTTACCTTCACTCATACTATATATACCATCATTATCCACAAATGTGTAAGGAGGCCATTCAAAGAGAAAAACCCTACATAGGTTTTCAATAACACACACTCCCATCTTTTAGAAAGAGAGCTACCCATTCTTAGTGAGAAATCATTGTAGCCTCTTCTCCTTCCCTCTCTCATTGTCATACCTTGAAAGGAGATTTGTACCCAAACACAACCCACACCTTTTAGAGTGTAGAAAGTATTTTGGAGATTAGGAAGCTTTGGGGATTTTCCAAAAGAAGCCGGTGAGGCTAGGCGGATGCAATCGGGTGTATTGCGGGATCGGAAAGCTAAAGAACACATGACTCCGTGAAGTCCGTTGGTAGCAGGAGCTTTGAGGGCTCAAGTACATTGGGTAGACTAGGCTTGGAGGGTCTTTTGTTATTCATATACTCTAACTTTATTCTCTAGTGGATCGATTTACCGCTTGGAGGGCGGCGGAGAGGTTTTTCACCAAGTTCTTCGGTTTCCTCTTCGATAACACATTAGCGTGTTATCTTGTATTTGCATCTCTCTTCTCTTACTCTTGTTCTTTACTTTTATTGTTTGTTATTCATGTTTATGCACTAAAGTAGTATTGGTTGTTTGCGCTTCATTTACTCTTGTTTCCGCACTTAGATAAGTTAGAGTAAAAGCAATCTAGCTATAATTTTTTTTTGAGGTCTAAACAAGCTCTTGTGTTTTAACACAAAGATTAAATAAACCATTTGTCACCATGATTAGCCAAGACGTGACCTTAGTTTGTCGAGAAGATGCACGTGCATGCGCTCGGGCTCTCTAATATCCAGTGATATTGATTGATCTTGTGACTTTTCTCTGAGTACGAGCCTTACGGCTGTCTCGTTGTGCTGCTCCGATGCCCTCTGCTTCCAGAGTTTCGTTGATAACAATTAGCAAGCAAGTTGAATGCTAATCCTTTTGTACTTGATGAACCTTTCAATGAATGTATTAATCGAATCCTCCAACTGATTTTCATCTTGTCAAGCTCATCAAGCATTTAAGGAGACAATATGGAAGCTGATTCTCCAGCAAAAACAATCCTGATGTCCAAAGGCTACACTGTCATCTTTTATAGTCAAATCTTTGAACTTGTCCTTAGTACTAGCGCAATATATGAGTTCATCATTATCGTCCATCATCACCTCCTTCTCGAAGCAGTCCCTTAGTTCCTTGATGTTATCCTGAATCTTCTTGTGTACTTCTTCAATACTCTTCCCACTGCTTTCAATGAACTCAGATGTCAATACAAGCTTGTACTTCTCTCCTAGTTGTTACTTGGCTTACCATGGTGGATTGAACCGAGTAATATCACTCGTGGCTCCTAGTACTTCTCAAAATCCTTGTCATTTCGCAGCAAGAATATAACCTTTTGTATCTTTGGCGTTGGAGATTTATTGTTCACATTTTTCCCTGACTCCCTTACCATTTCAAACCTTTCCAACAAGGTAGTCGGGGTTGAAATGATTTGTATTTGGACCTCCTCAGTGATGCGTCAACATTTGCTTGATTCATCGGCTTCTCTTCTGACAACCTTCCTTGAATGGAACTCCGTGAAAGGACATGCTCCATTAAAGCCAGAGCAAGTTTGCACCAAGAAGACAATTGAAATTTGTAAGTTTTTTTTTTTAAAAAAAAAATTTGTAAGTTTGTTGTCCTAGTATTTGCAGTAATTTATGGATAGTACTAGGAAACTTTAATTGACAAACTTAATTAGGATTGTTACTCTTATTCGAATGGTATGTAAGTTGGGGGACAAAATATAGATACTTTTCAAAAGCAACTATATGACTTTGAAAAACATAACAAGCTTGGAATATACAAGATACGTCCAACAGGAAAAATGTATATTTTTTGTGTGACTTTATTTTTTAGATGGATAGGATTTGGAGTAGAATATTAATTAGGTTATTTTATTTTATTTTATTTTTTAATGTATATGTTAGAGATTGGGTTGGTTTTGACCCAACCCATAAA
The DNA here is from genome assembly GCA_014183005.1 of Castanea mollissima. NCBI lineage: Eukaryota > Viridiplantae > Streptophyta > Magnoliopsida > Fagales > Fagaceae > Castanea > Castanea mollissima. The sequence continues at coordinate 37,907,367 of JACAVU010000009.1, read as the reverse complement.
CCATGGCCCATGGATTGTCCACATAAGTATATGATACGTAAGTTTAAATTTGAACTAACTGATATTAATATGAGTTATCAATATCAGTAGTGGAATAATTTAAACTTAACAGATATTGATATGAGTTATCAATATCAGTAGTGGAGTAATTAAATTTAACAGATGAGATCTTTTAGGGATCACATATCTAACAGTAAGTGAATCTTACTAGTATTTTAAATACTCCCACATCAGTTAGAAAAAGATGATAGACACAGTGAGTGAACATACGTATAGTTTTGAGTGCTCTCAAAAAATAAGTCATCTCTCTAAGACACTATCAATTGTTCCCTAGAATTTGGAGAATGGAAATTAGGAGAGACTCTAGTAGCATCTCTTGCGACTTGGAAGTGTTCCACAAAGGAGATTGTGAGGAGTTCGTAAAGCAAGTAAAGAACAAGATCTGAGAATTTGGTGATCTATTCCACCAAAGGTATGTGTCTATATGACCTCTAGTAAAATATATAATTTTATTCAACATTGGTATTAGAGCTATTTTATGCTTGTTTTCGAGCTATTTTATGCTTGTTTTCACTCTTGAATGATGCCATGATTTCTAATATATGTAATCTTATACGCATGATAAAAAAAAATTAAAAGTTTAAGCAATTTTTAATTTTCAAATCTGTAATTTTTGAAGCATGTTATGGCATGTAGAGAGAAAAATAAAAAGCTGTAATTTTTTGATTGTTTACATGCTTAATTTAGACTTTAAATGATAAAGTTGTGATTAAAATGGAACACCATAAGATTTGTAAGCTACGTATTGTTGCTTTGGCTACACAGAGGACCAAGTGAATAACTATGTATTCACTATTCAAGGGCCAGCCAAAAGTTGCTTTGGCTATGAGTCCTGGTCCTGGAGAGTCCCATGTAACCACTAATTGGTTGAGTGGTCATCTAAAAAAAAGATAAAATAATAATAATAATAATAATAATAATATAATAATAATAATAATAATAGAGCCCCACGTTGATGTAGTGTATTAGGTACACTTGAATACATCTTTTTCCTTGTTTCAGTTACACACAAATAAAAGGGCCCCATGTTAGTGTATTAGTTACACTTTTGATAAGGATTTTGTGCCCCACTTGCGAGTGCAATTAATAAGCCACATGCAGTGACGCAGATTACGTTGTGCAGACTGCAGATCGTGGTGTATCACAAATAGTTGTTGTTTCCTTCGACAAGGAAACTGTGCAAGTGATAAGCCACACGCAAGTGGCTGTTTGGATTTATAATATTATTTACAAATGCTGTGTGGATTTGTAACATAGTTTACAAAGGAATTAGGTTATAACAATATAGAAAATTATATCAAAATTATATCAAAATCAAATGTTATAATATGCACAGTGGTTTTTTTATTAATTATTTTAATTTATAGTAAATCACTATATATTCTTAATTTTGATTAGATCACATTTTTTTTCTAATATGGACAATATGTAAATTGTAGTGACATTTTTACAGTGATGTTAAAATAGAATTGTGGTATGAAAAAATTGTGAGATTAGTTTTCTAATTTTCTATATAATTATGCATGTTTTTAATTTTTGAATTAATTTATGATGTCTTTTTAACATATTGTGATATGATTGAATTGATATTATATGAATGCATTGATGAATATGTGTCCAAAAGGTTTATGAGACTTTTTGGCTCATTTCTATAGTTAGAGATTATATTGGTAATTTATGCAACATGTATATTTTTATTTATTGTTATTATGGATCAATAGAGACAATTTTTGAAATTATTTGGTAACGTGGCATCCCCAATTTTTAATTACAAATAGAATCTTTATAGTAGGGTACTTAAATATGTAATTTTTTGGGTCAATGTTTTTTGGCAATTTTTTGGGTCATTGTTTTTGGCAATGTAATGTAAGGCTATGTAATTTAATTTTGGAAGCCATGTAAGGGGATGTGTTTCACGGTTACCTATAATTTTCAAATTTTGTCTTAGCATGTTGTATGAAATTACCAATAGGGCTTCTAGTGGAGCCCATGCACAATGTGTTGTGCACAAAGATGTATGAACACATGTTATATGTATAAGTTAATATGTGGATGGTGTGATGTTTCATTCTGCACAAAATTTTATTTAAAAATCAATTAGATGTGTTACTCCAATTTACATAGTGAGAGATGATTATGAGCTTAGCGAAATTTTCGATCTCACCATGTAGAAAGGAATATCATGGTCTAGTTGGATTTTTGGAAATAAAATTTGAAAAAGAAATGTATGTGCTAATGTCAACTTGTGTAATGAATGTAGTGAACATGGCCACTAAGAATGTAGTTGCTGATCTAACTAAGGGGGAGAAACTAGATGGAACCAACTATGATATGTGGCATAGAAAAATTCAATATCTGCTTAATGAACAAGAGGTCCTTGAAACCCTAATCAATGTGATGATGAGACTTGAAATACTGCCCAACATTGCCGTGACTTAGAGGCCTATGAGTCTTGGGTTAAGAAAGATCATTGTGCATGCTTCACTAAGTTGAGTAGCATGCACAATGATCTTATTGGGGAGTTTGAGAACTACCCAAATGCCCAAGAGATGTGGAACCAGCTTAAGACTGCCTATGGAGGGACTTTAGCAACTAGGTTGCGAGCTCTTACTTTGAAGTTTGAGCAATATATATGGATTCAAAACATAGCATAGCTGAGCATCTAAGGACAATGTCAGCATTGATCCGTAACCTAAAGGTTGCTGGCAATAATCTCTCTGATGAACAACAAGTCATAGCGGTGATACGTTCACTACCTGAACCTACTTAGGGGCAAATGAAGCTTATTTTGACACATAGTGAGAATATCAAGACTTTTGCTGATATTTCTTGTCATCTCAAGCTTGAGGTAGAGCTCATAGGGGTGTACCAAAACACCCTCCTTGTCACCCAATTTGGGCAACGAAAGGCACTCAGGCCTAAACACAAAGGACAAGGGGAGGAATGCCAAAGCAGCTAGTAACCTTGGGCCTAAAGAATGCAAGATAGCAAAGCACCAAAGGGCAAGCGTGCTAAGAAGGACAAGGCAAAGATCAAGTGCTACAATTGTGGTAAGAAGAGTCACTTCGCTCGTGAGTGCACTGAGTCGAAGAAGGTATCCTTTTTACACATGTTTTTGTTGCTCATACTATTCTTGGGTGGATTGTAGTTGGGAGCAACCAAACATATAGCCAGAGATAGAGTTGGGTGTGTGGATTACAAAAAGATACCAACAAGCACACAGTACGTTATTTTGGGTAACGGAGCTCAAGAAGAAGTCATAGGAGTTGAAACCTACTAGCTCAAATTGTGTTTGGGACGTACGTTACTTCTTCATGATATTTCATGCACCTGGTATCCAATGTAATCTTTTTTCAGTACTTACTATGCTTAGACTTGGATTTAGTTTCCGTTTCGATGGTCCTCAGTTGAATTTTTATTTAAATAAAACTTGTATGGACATGGTTATTTATCTAATAATTCTTTATGTTGGATTTAGATCATTCCTCTTTTTTCTTTTATTGCTCATATAATGATGTTTCTGATTTTGTAATGTGGCGTGCTAGACTTGGTTACATAGAAAAGATAGATTGGCTAGACTAGCAAGGAATGCCTATTGGGTCTATCACTGATGTAAGCCTACCTATGTGTGAACCTTGTCTAGCTGGAAAGGCCTATAGGAAGCCTATTGGTAAGGCTCCAAGGGCAACTCATCCTTTGGAATTAGTCCATTCGGACATATGTGGACCTATGAATGTTAAGGCACACCATGTCACCTCTTATTTTCTCACATTTATATATGACTATTCACATTTTAGTTATGTCTATTTGATCTCCCATCACTTTGAAGCATTAGATTGCTTTAAGTGCTTTGTGGCAGAGGTTGAGAATCAGAAAGAAATGAACCTAAAGGTTTTTCGAACTGATAGGGGTCGTGAATTTGTCTAAACAGTTTCAAGAACTATGTGAGGAAAAAGGGGTACGTAGGCAATTGACGATTCCTGGCACTCCACAACAAAATGGTGTTGCAGAGAGAAGGAATCGTACCCTATTAGAGATGGTTAGATTGATGATGGTGCAAGCTAACCTTCCAATTTCATTTTGGGGGGATGCATTGTTGACTGTTGTTTACATCCTTAACTGTGTGCCTTCTAAGTCAGTTCCCACAACACCATATGAGTAATGATCTGGTACAAAACCCAATTTGGAAAACTTGTGGCCTTGGGGTTGTGCAGGTTTTGTTCACAGTACTTCCCATAAGTATGGGAATTGGGTCCTAGAGCAAGTAAGAAAATCTTTGTAAGATATTCAGAAAGCTCAAAGGGGTACATAATGTATGGTGAACATTCTGATAGTGGAATGACTAAGATAGAGTCTCATGATGTCAACTTCATTGAAAATGATTTTCCAAGCATCAGTGAAGCAAAACAAGGTCTTCAGCTTTTTGAACTGCAAGAACTTGAAGGTGTCATATCATCTTTGGGCGAGGGTGGAGAATCACAACTTCATCCTGAAATTGCCAAAGATAGTGGGAGTGATTTGACTCCTAGTGGGAGCAAATCGCTAGATAGTGACACACAAGGATCCAAGGTACATAGAAGTGAACGTGGAACTATTCCCCGTCATCATTTTGAGATTGAGGGGGAATTTTTTATATGTGATTCATTGGACCTTGATAAGCCTGCTTCCTATAAGGAAGCATTAGCTTCACTTGCTTCACATGAACGGTAGTTGCTATGAGGGATGAGATGGATTCTATGGCAAGGAATCAAGTTTGGGAGTTGGTTGACCTTCCATCTGGGCGCAAGACCATTGGAAACAAGTGGGTCTAAAAATAAAGCGCAAGGCAAATGGATCAATTGACAAATATAAAGCTCATATCATGGCGAAAGGCTATACCTAAAGAGAAGGGAAACTATGAAGAGACTTTCTCTCTAGTAGTGAGATTTATCTTTATCACTTTATTCTAGCTATTGTTGCATATTTGGATTTGGAACTCTTCCAAATGGATGTGAAGAAAGCATTTCTTAATGGAGAACTAGACGAGGAGATCTATATGGATCAACCTATTGGCTTTGAGGTCAAGGAATAAGAGGGCAAAGTGTACCGCCTTAAGCATTCCATTTATGGCCTAAAGCAAGCATCTAGACAATGGTATTTCAAATTTTATAAAGCTATTATTTCGATTGGTTTCTAAATGATGGAAGAAAACCATTGTGTGTATGTCAAACGATCAGGAAAGAGTTTACTTATCCTATATTTGTATGTGGACGACATTTTGTGGCTAGAAATGATATGGAGATGATTGTCACCACTAAAAGGTGGTTGTCCTCTATTTTTGAAATGAAGGACATGGGTGAGGCTAATTATGTGATTGGAGTTAAGATCTTCAGGGATCGCTCAAGAAGCTTCTTGGTTGTCTTAAGAAACTTACATAAAGATGATCTTAGAGCGATTCCGTATGCATAATTCCAAACCCATAGACACTCCAATTGAGAAGGGAAATACATTAAGCCTTGAAAATTGCCCTAAATCAGAAAAGGAAAAGAAAGAAATGGCAAGAGTTCCCTATGCAAGTGCAGTTGGAAGTCTAATGTATGCTATGTTGTGTACTCGACCAGGCATATGTTTTGCAGTTGGTATGGTTAGTCGTTATCAAAGTAATCCAAGACCTATTCGTTAGCAAGTAGTTAAGAGGATTTTTCAATACCTTCGTGGGACATCGGATCTCATTCTTTGCTATCAGGGTGGAGATTTGAGATTGAGAGTTATTCTAATGCTGACTGGGCCAGTGATAGAGATGCACAGGTCCAGTACAAGTTATGCATTTCTACTTAGTGGTGCAACTATCTGTTGGTGCCGTAAGAAACAGTCTTGCTTTGCTTTATCCACAATGGAATCTGAGTATGTTGCTTGTTCAGTAGCAGCATAAGAAGCTGTTTGGTTAAAGAGATTTTTCCAAAGCCTAAAGGTGACATCTCTTGCAGATGAAGCTGTAAAGATGTATGTAATAGTATGGCAGCCTTGGCTCATGCTAAAGATCCAAGTATCATAGCAAAAGCAAACACATATAGACTCGTTATAACTACGTTCGTCTTGCTATTACACAAGGAGAGGTGATCCTCCAACATATCTCCACTAGCAGGATGGTGGCTGATCCACTTACTAAAGCCATTGCTAGAGATGCCTTTCAGGCTCATGTTAGGAGTTTGGGACTTTGTAGGATTTGATATGTTTTTGGATACCTTATGGACATTTATGTTTATTCATACTTTATGCAATGATGATGTTATTCATTTTGATTCATCTTGTGACGTAATTGATATTGCATACTGAGCACACATTATTTGAGAATATGACACCAGGCTTAGTTCGGTCTACTCACATAGACGATCACCCTAGCGCTTGAGTAGCGAGCAGGATAAGACATAGAAATCACTTTGTTTTTTTTGTAAATCAAGTAAGTGATCATCTTGACACTTACTTGACACTTAGGGAAGCGTGCAAGATAATATAATGAATGTCGCCTTAGAATTGGAGTGTCGAAATTAGGAAAGACTCTAATAGCCTCTTTTGCGACTTGGAGGTGTTCCCCAAAAGAGATCGTGAGGAGTTCGTAAAGTAAACAAAGAACAAGATCCGGGAATTTGGGATCTATTCCACCAAAGGTATGTGTCTATATGACCTCTAGTAAAAATATAATTTTATTCAACAGTATATATTTAATTAATTTTTCACTTCTTTGAATCTGACTTTTTATTTGCTCATGATCTCAAGATTTAATATTCCAACATGACATTGGATTATGGTTGAATTTTCAATTATATATGATGCTCTTAAGTTAGTTATTTATTTTTTTAGATGTTATGAAGGAAAAAATAGGTTTTGTATTTCATACGAAACACATAGCGGAAGTAACAAACAATGATATATTTCATTCATGATTGGTAACGTGCACTATGTAATTTCAGAATTTAAGAACAAGATAGCGTACCTTGGTGTGGTGAATTCAAAACTAAAGATTGAAGTACTAGAGAATATTTTTAATCTTCACTCCAATTTCACTTTATGCCCAAAATGTGTGGTCTCTCAATCAGTTTTCAAAAGGAGAATGAAAGTGTGTCTCGCTCTCACATACACATTATTTCTTATTTTTACTAATAAAAATTCTGTATGTTCCTTCCTTTATAACTAACTGATTATCTAATTGGGCTGACCTATTGAGCCTTTCCAATTAGGCTTTAGTGTGTGGCTTGGAGTAGGACCAAAAGAGACCAATAAGACACTAGCTCCAATGGGCTTTGGGGCTTTCCGTCAACTCTTGACAAGTTCAAAGTTACCATTAATTATATTTAATATCACTATATAAATATAATTGCACTCTAGGCCTTATTAATAAATTATATCTCAAGACTTTATTATACATGCAACCCCTTCATAAAATATTCGTAGTAACACAAAGTCATGAATGTAGACTACCGCTTTGTAAATTGCTACATCTTATCCTTGAGTACCCGGTTAATCCTTTAAAGTTGTTCATCATATATTTATGAAATCCAATTTTATAAATATATACTTTAGTATTTCTTACCAAAGTGGTAGGTCTAACACTCTGAATAACCAAACCCATTAAACTTATCTCAAGGGAATATTTTATATCTCCGTTAAGAGATTATGAATTCCATCTTGAGAAATATGCTCCATCAACATTAAATATGGCTGCCCAACATATTGAGGTTTTGACCGTTACTTTAGATCTCACTCCTGATATATCAAGCAACCTACACTTCATGAGCAGGTCTATTATTCTCTCAGGATTAAGAGTTCATGCAAATAGAAGTCGTGAGATTTATTATTCATTTGACAGTCGTTAGGAGAATAATAAATCTTACAGCGGTTCGGTTCAATATGTCTTAACTCTTAAAAATATCAACATATTAGCATATCAACTAAAAGTCTCAACTTCCATGATCAAGATAAATCATCTTAGTTAATACGTTATAGTTTTCGCAGATGAAATGCCCAATTCATCACCGACTATGAACTAAAATTTTGAGTTTACAAAGAACTTGTGACTTATATTTTTTGTGACTAAATCACATAAATCGCATACTCTGCACCTCATGGACTACATGATAAAGTCCAAATATTCATGTTACCATTTTTTAGATAATAATAAAACAACTTTATTAATCACAATATTAAGTCATACATAATATCATACATAACATCATACAATATGATTTAAGGGCACAAATCCTAACAGTATAAGCAAAGGAAGTTTTGAATTTTTATTAGTTTTACTTGTAACTTTATTGATATTTGTGTATGTTAATTATTAGTGACCACTACGTACTATGATACTAGTCTTCATATCAAACAAAGAGGGTACCTAACACCTTCACATCTCATTATCTAGTCTCAAAACTTAAATTGATCGAGTAATGTAGATTAATGATTGTTTGAAAAATACTTAAGAGGCAAAGTGATCTATTTGGATTCCCTAGATTGAAACTAGAAATAAGGTCTTTTAATATTTATTTTATAGATTGGAATAATGTTTTTTTAATATATATTTTTTAAATGTTTCTTGATTTTGTCCATAATAAGTAAATCATGTGAGGACTCCATATAAATGTATTGAGAGAGAGAGAGAGAGGAGAGAGAGAGAGAGAGAGAGAGAGAGAGAGAGAGAGAGAGAGAGAGATGCAAAGGAGAAATGTTAGTGCAGTAGTGAGGAGGAGTACGACTTGATTGTAGTTGATAGAACAAACAAAAGATAAATGAAGACCTAAAATAATATTAGTAAAAATGGTAAAGAACATGTCAATTCAAGAGGTAATAAGTGAGTTCTAGTTAGCTCAACTGGTAAATCTCCACTTAAGGGATCTGGGGTTCAACTTGTATAAGATATCTGTGGTTCAATCCCCACTTACACCAACAACTGATTGGTGTCTTGGTCTAATGATAAAAAGCTATCATATCATCAGGAACAGATGTCATAAGTTGAAACTCTTTAAAAAAAAAAAAAAGAGGTAATAAAGAGTATTATTTTTGAAAGATAGAATGACATAAAATGATATATGTGGCCAGCCTTGTTTAGTATATTGAAAATGATAAAGCTTGGCTCCAAACATATTTAGAGCTATTTTTTCAAACCTATATGTGGCTATTATAAGACTACTCATATGTATAATTTAAACAAGTCACATGACTTATTAAAAAAGTCTTATAACTAAAACTACACATAAATAATTGTTTAATAGACATATAATAGATTCAAGTAAGATAGCTCCAAACATACGTAATTTTAAGGAAGTCTTTACTTTTGTAATTCTTTTTTATTCTTTTATATATAATCCTATACTTTTCGTTTGTAATTCTAGGTTATACAATGATTGCTATTATCTATATACGAAGTCGTGGATCATCTTTTCCATGAAATGATAATATATATACTTTGGGGAAAGGAGGGGTGGGGTTTTTTAAATGGTTTGGTTTACAAAAAAAGAAGCCCCCCTTCATCCAAAAACATAGTTCAATAACCTTTAAATCAAATAAGAGAGTGATTGCCTTAGATCGAGATTATATAGACTTTTTTTTTTTCTTGATTTTGTTTCTTATTGTAAATTTTGTTTTTACATTTGCTAGAGTTTTTAACCGTTTGTGGTTTTAAAGATTTTATTGGATCCACTGTAATGTTTTTTTTTGCACTCTAGGAGACAATTTGATCATTTATAATAGTAATAACAATAAAAATGTTAAGAATTTCACTTTGGAGATGGGTGATGACAGATAAATTTTATTCTAAGAAAGATTATCATTTAGAATAACGAAGATAATATCACCATAGTTTTGTACATGTCTACGAAACTATACAATGTTTGTACTCATAATTAAAAGAAAGAATTTTTTTTTTTTAATTTTAATCTTAAGAAATTGTGATTATATATATGACTTACTTTAATATATATATATATAATATATATATATATATATATATATATTAGAGTTTTGTTTTGACTAAAGTAGTATAATGTTCGATTTTAGTTGGTAAATTCTATGACAATGCATCTCTCAAATGAGTTTCTAATGCTTTCTGATGTAGAACAAAATTTATTATTTATTATTGTAATTATTAATTTTGTTATTTAATTTGTAATTTTTGTTATTTTAGGTTTAGGGCATTTATTTCCTTGTTTTTAGGTGATTTTAATTCTTTAGGAGTTATTGAAAATATATTTTCTTATCTGTCAAGTTTTACGTAGCCCTTAAATAGGCCTCGAAGTCTGTAAATGTTTTTCAGATTATTGATATTAATAAAAATTCAGACTTTTGTTTATTGTTTCTCTGGTGGAGCTTAAAATCCTTTCTCCTTGTGGATTCAAGGACCCTTATGGCTTCAAGAATCCCTCGTGGATTCGAGGAACCTCTTCTGGATTTGAGGTTATTTTCAGAAGCAAACATGTTTTGTTCTTGTTTTCTAGAAGTAACAGTGTTCTGTTTCTTAATGCTTTCACCTCTCTCATTAGTTGGTATCAGAGCCTTGACTTATTCTGGTTTGGTGGCTAACGTATGAGATGGTAGCAATTCTGGTGACAGAAAACTTAGCAAGTATTACATGACATATAGCTAGCACTCACAAATATCTTTGCTAGGATGCTGCCGTTGGAGCATGGAAACAATAGGGATAACTATTGCAGAGACATAACTCAGAAGCAACCTATTGGTAAACAAATTTCATTTAGACCTTATAAAAGAATTGCAAGTTTTAATTATTATTTTTATAGAGAAGATTTTCTTGATTGGTTACTTGATCTAAATGATTTATTTGACTATGAGAATATTTTTGATGAGAGAAAAGTTAAACTTGCTCTGTATAAACTTAGAGAGTATACCTTACGCTAGTGGGAACAAATGCAGTTTGATAGACTCATACGAGGTAAAAACAAAATTCGTTCATGGCCAATGATGTAAAAAATTCTTGCTATCAGATTTTATTCTTTGGACTGTGATGAACTTTTGTCGTATAAGAAACAAGATTATTATTGGCCAAGAAGTACACACTTGAATTACTTTAAAGAGCCATATATTCCACCATTAAAAGAAGAATTACATGTTAAAGAAAATACTTTTCTTGAAGAATATGTAGAAGTCAAAGAAGAAAATATAGAGATTTTTTAGGAACTTAATGAAGGTCTTGTTATAGAAGAAAAACCTGAAATCAAGATTGTGGAGGAGATTAATGAAGACCCTAATATAGAGAAAGATCTTGAGGTTGAGATAGTAGAGACCATTAAAGAGGAAATTATAAGGGAAGTTGTCAACGATTTCGATGAAATCAAGTTAGATGGTTGCAATGTTCAAGCTCCTATTATTTTGGTGGGAGACACCAAAACAAAGTTTATTGATTTTATTGAGGTTGATAGATTTGACGCAATTGTCAAATTTTATTTGGTAAATCTCAACAATTGTATGAAGACTAAGAAAAAAAAAAATTCAAGTTGATTTGTCTATTCCGTTGATGAGTTGTAAGTATGGAAAGAAGATCAAGAGGCTCAAGCATTCGAAGTATTTGTTTATTTGGAGCAGAAGATTTTAGATTTCAAAGATGAACTTGAAGACGAGTTTGTTTCAAGTAGAGGGGTCTGATGTAGGACACAATTTACTATTTAATTACTGTAATTTATTAATTTTGGTATTAATTTGTAATTTTTGTTATTTTAGGTTTAGAGCATTTTTTTCCTTATTTTAGGGGATTTTAATGTTTTTTAGATCAAATTTTAGTCCTGTTATAGTTATGTATTATTTAGGGATTATTTTAGAATATATATTTTTGTCTATCAAGAAACTCTTGATAATTTGATTTTATTTTTAGAAGCAAATGTGTTTTTTTTTTTGGTTGTGTGTTCTAGTTTTTGACACTTTCGCATCCCACGTTTGAGATCACGTTTGAGATCATTTGTATTAGTGGCTTAATAGAAGTAGTCATTTGTCTAGTTGCAAGGGTATATGTTGATCGTATTATAGTTTGTTGCATCTAGATCATTTAGAGGGTTTTGAACTTCAGTAGCATCATTTCTGTAATTTTCAGTCGCTCTTCAATTGCTTTTCGATTGATCGAACTAGTTTGACAAAATTTCTAATTTTCCGATCGATTTTTTAATCAGTCGAAATTTTTTACGATTGTGTCTCGAACTCTCGATCGATGGAACTTTTTCATAGGAGTTTTTTGGACCATCTCATATTCACGCATGTATTATGAACAAATCTTGAATGGCGGCTTTGGTGTTTTCATATGGTTCATATTGGCAGTGTGTTCTGCCCTTTGAGTAGTTTATATTGTGTGCGTGTAAAATGTGGGGAAACTAGACATTACCTAGAGCTCCTGAAATTGCCTAGAGCTCCTGAAATTGCCTTTTTCTCTATTGCACACAAGCTGTTTGTTAGAATGCCGCACACAAGTTCATATTGCATAAATCATTGTGTGCGCTTCATGTACTCTAGCTTAGGGCATCCACTATGATCATACAAGGTTATTAAGAGCATATTGCATAGCCTTATATGACTTGTACTCGTTCCTTTGTTTTGCCATTGTCATTTTCTTTTAGATTATTCATTATGGCAC